>JARYHS010008075.1:24555009-25155009 GCA_031002005.1 Vandiemenella viatica
TTTATTATTCTACGATACATGACTTTTTTAAAAATCATCGAGAATCCTGGAATTAAAGAAATGGGACAGTAGTTTTCGATGTCAGTTCTCCTTTTTTAAATAATGGTTTTGCACCTGCATATTTTGTTCTATTTGGAAATACACCTTGCATTAAGAATTCAGTACCTGGGTAACCGATCTTCCCTCGGTATCTTTCAATTTCTATTCAATATGCAAGATTTTGAGTAAAGTTTGATTAAAGTTAAAGGTTTTTCTTGTAAGCTCCCTAGGAATTTTTAAGAGCATAGTTACTTGCAAAGAAAAAGCTTAGTTAACATAAGTAGGTTTACCGGTATCTGAATCCTACGAAATCAGCTTAGAGCCCTTTCCAAGACACAAAATCCAAGTTTTTGTAAAATTGTGTTATAAACCGGAAAAGCAAAACTTTATCGACATATGAAATTTCATCCAAATCATCAGAGACATTTCCAAGACCTCATAAATTGCTTTTAAAGAAAAATCTATTATTATATTAAATAGAAATATTAATACCAATAAGGGATTAATTAAAGATGCAAGATTGGTGGTAATTTTCTTAGACCAGTACATCATCAGTGCTAAATTAATTCACTCCGATAAAACTATTAACCTCACACCACCAACCAGGCCTTTCCAGTAGTCGCCAACTTATTTATGGAAACATTTGGAGATGAAGTTATCCAGAACGCCTCCTTGAAACCGCCACTATGGCTGAGATTTGTGGATGACACATTTGTCATCTGGCCCCATGGAATAGAATCACTTTGTCTTCTTCAATCATTCAAACAGAGCCCCATGATAAGATCAAGTTTACTATGGAGATTGAAACCGACAAGCAACTCCAGTTCCTGGATGTTTTAGTTACAAGAAACTTTTGATGGCTCCTTGGGCCACCGAGTATACAGAAAAACAACACATACTAATCGGTACCTCGACACCGACTCTCACCATCATCCAGCGATCAAAAGTGGAATTTTAAAAACATTAACGCTCCGCGAATCTGTAGTATGTGACGGAAGCGAGTTTGGCCGCTGAAAAGAGAAATTTAAAGGAGACATTTGTAGCCAATGGCTATAGCGGAGCTGCTTGTAATAAAGCCTTGGCATGCATTGATCGCTCCACTTTGTCTCACACTACAGCATCATTGGCGGAGAACAACAAACCACCTGACAAGGCAGTGTCCATCCTGCCATACATCCAAGGAGTTACGCATAAGATTGGTCGGCTGCTTAAAAAGAAGAATATCTGTCCCGTATACAAGGCCCCTAGGAAATTATCCAGCATCCTGACGAGGCTTAAAGACCAGAGAGAACATTTTAAAACACCAGGAATATATGAAATTCCTTGTAGCTGTGGTAAGGTATACATTGGGGAAACAGGACGCACTGTTAAGGAGAGGCTCAATGAACAAATTAGGCATTTGAAAAATAATGACGCAAGCAAGTCCGCTGTAGTTTTACATTCAGCCAACAGTGGCCATTCAATTTTATTCTATAAGACCAGCGTTATAGCCATTGAAAGTAGGTGGGGGCCTAGGCATATAAGAGAAGCATTAGAAATACAAAAATGGTCGAACAACATCAATGCCGACAATGGTTTGCAACTTGACCATATTTGGTCATACCTGCTCAGGAAAACCCAAGACGAACGGCCCCATCCTACCGCCTACACCGGGCACAGTGACTTCACCGCGGACGAATAGCGCCCGCCCGCACTGCTTCCTGCTACTATATAAGAGTGATAGCGGCAAAACACAAGCAGTCCTCTGATGAAAGCCACAGTAAGATGGCAGAAACGTTAGGGTTAAATATATCGACGCGGCTCCACCCGGAGAACCAAGATAATAGTATCTGCATTGTTATCATTGTAGACTGTTGCACTTTATTAATGATGTTCTAGCAAATAATTGTTGTAATCTAAAATTTAATTATTTTTGTAATCTCATTGGTTCAGTTTATATGACTATCAAAAATCAAAAAAATATGCAGTTGCTCAGCACATATTGACATACTAAACGCTATTGTTTCAATTGCTAATTAAGCCTGTAACAAGGTAGGAACTGATGTAACATTTTTGAAAATATTTCAGCTATTGAAACTGGCCCCTGAGCCACTGGTAGGTCTTTTCACTGGTGAATTGGGTGGGATTAAGTAATCTTCAGTGCCACCACTTTTTCAGAGTTTCCTTCTTTGATGAATAGAATTTCTGGAGTATGTTATTTGTGGCACGTGTCTGTCAGCATATGAAAATTTCCTGCACACATTTTTTGCATTCTGTGCATTGGGAGCTGTTATTGGCTTACCTGACAGGAAGTATCTTAATTTGAGTGATGGTAATTATGATTTAGCAAGGGTTATATTCTTTTGTTTTGTCACTGATCTTCTTTCCAAAATATTGGGGAATAATTTTACAATTTTGCTGTCATTACATAAATTCTTAATTGCTACTCAACCCTTTGTATTTTCAAGATATTTGTCTTCCTGTATTTCAGTAAAATTGTTCCATTAAATGTTTAGTTTGTCTCTATAAATTCCTCCTGTTTTATTTTCTTGTGTGTTGGAGCTTATCTTGTATTTTGAAGTTAGACATTCACTTCTTAAATGACAAGATTGTAGTTATATAGTTACCGAGCGTGGTGGTGTAACTGATAGCATTCTGGCCTCGCATTCGGGAGGACGGCGGTTTGAATCCCCTTCCGGGCATCCAGATTTGGGTTTTCCATGGTTTCCCAAATCACTCCAGGCAAATGCCGGGATGCTTCCTTAAAAAGGCCATGGCCGAGTTCCTTCCCATTCCTTGTCCCCATCCTTTCCCGTCTCTAAAGACCTCTCTGTTGAGAGACGTAAAGAAGTTAAAAAAAAGTTATATAGTTCTCTGTTGGTGACCAACAATCATGTTACCAATGCCTTCTGTACCCTGTAAATTAGTTGCTGGTTTTATGCTCCTTTAAAACTGAAACGCTTAATTTTAGAAACTTATTTAGACAATTATTGTAAGAAGTAAAAATCATATACTATTGTTTAATCAATATTCCACTATTAATGCACATAAAATTTGTAATGTCTTTGGTATGTTTTGAGCTATTTGTTGTATATCTAGCCTCAGTGCCTTTTTTTTTATCTTTCCTAGGTAAAAGGTAAGGATAATGTTGGAGCTACAATGGATTCAATGGAGCTTGAAAGACAAAGAGGCATAACTATCCAATCAGCTGCTACATATACTCTCTGGAAAAATTACAATATCAATATCATTGACACACCAGGTAAACAGTAATTTAGTATCTTCCTCTAATTACTGTTGGGTTGTTACCATATTGCTATTAATATATGTTAATAATGTTATTTTAATAACAAATTTGAAATTTGTGCAAAATAAATTTAGTTTGTGTTAAATGTTTGTTTGACACTGCTTTCCCTGTTACATTAGGTATAAAGAGAGAATCCTCAGTTTCCAGCAAAATACTGGAGAAACATAAAATACAGGGACACGAGTGACATTCATGTTGTAATATCACTATGAGTCACTTCTACATTTTGACTTTCTGACTGATTGATGACAAATGATTGTGCCACAAACTGGCCTTTTGTAAATTTGATTCAATCCATCATTTATCCCCATTTTGCAGTTATTTTCTGTAAGAGATGTTAAAGCATTTTTCAATTTTTTAATAAATCTAACACTTGTCCCATTTTCAGTGGATCTATTTTAAAAATTTATGATCACATTTGCTATTGATTTGCCTTTATTGAAATCTCGTTCTTGTTACAAATGGAGGAGTAGAGATTGTTGTATTTGCATTCGGAAGGACTTGGGTTTTAATCCCATCTGGCCATCCAGACTTTGGTATTCCCATAACTGGGTACATCTATACTCTGCAATTCACAAATATTGCGGGTGGCAGAGGGTGCTAAGCACCAATCCTAATTCTATGCATTCCAATCCCGAACAGAATGAGAAAAGAAAGAAGAAATAAAAGTATCAGTATGGCAACCTTTTTCTCTACTCTTACCCTTCGTGTCATTGTGACCTAAATAGGTTGGAGGAAGAACTATTTCATTGTATTCATAAATTAAAGATTTTTGCATATTCTCCAACAAATTCAAATGAAAATGACATCGTCTGTCTTCCAAACAATCCCAGCCCAACCCACATATCAACTCTGTGACAGTTTCGTAAGGACTGTAACTAGCAGTCACGAATCGAGCAGCTTTCTTCTGTACTTTCTCTAACCTGTCAATCGATCCCTTCCGATATGGAAACGAAACTCCACAACAGTTATCTAAATGCGGATGCACTAGTGTTTTATACACTATTTCCTTTGTATGAGCATTACAAATTCTCAAAATATGACCTATGAACCGTAATTTAGAATTAGCTTTGCCTACAACAGAAGTTGTGTGCAAGTCCCATTTCATATTGCTTGGTACTGTTACACCTAGATACTTCAGGGAATCCACCATGTCAAAAACTTAATTGTTAACTTTGTACTCATGAGCAAACAAAGTCTTTTTATTACTTATTTGCATTGCCTTGCACTTTTTGCAGTTAAGTGTAAGCTGCCATATATGGCACCATTCCGAAATAATGTCCAGATCGTGCTGAATTTCTAAGCAATCATCAGAGCACCTTACTTCCCTATAGATTAGTGCATCATCAGCAACAATCGCATTCTGCAATTAATGTCGTCACTCAGCTCGGTTATAAAAATTAGGAAAAGAAGTGATCCTATTACACTTCATTGAGGAACGCTCACAGTAACATCTGAATTAGAAGAGGCTTCCCCGTCAACAACGACATATTGTGACCAACCAGTTAGAAAATCGCATATTCGTTCGCAAATCTGATCCATATACCGTCGTATGCTCAAATCTTTGCTAAAAGTCGGTTGTGTGGTACAGAGTCAAAAGTTTTCTGAAAATAGCATCAGTTTGAGAACCTGCATCGATAACTTTCATGACGTCATGCGAAAACAGGGCCAGCTGTGTTTCACATGATCTGTTCTTCCAAGATCCATGTTGGTTTGCTGTAAGTAACTTGTTTTCATCTAGAAACTTCATAATGTTAGAGCATATGGCATGTTCCAGAATTCTACTGCAAACAGATGTTCGAGATATGGGTCGATAATTCTCTGACCTCCTTTCTTGAAAATGGGAATCACCTGTGGTATTTTATAGTCAGAAGGTACTTTTCTTTCGCCTAAGATTTATGAAATATATCTGGCAGAAATGATTCTATTTCTTCTGAAAATACTCTTACTGGTATACCACCGAGACCTGGCACTTTCCTCCACTTCAGGAGCTTTAATTTTCATCAGTGAAAGAATTTTTAAATTCTGTGTTAAATACGGTAGCCTTGTCGCGGCTGTCATCAACTTCCCAACTGTCTTGTAGTAGTGCTGGCATATTGTTGTCAATACCACTAACTTTTTTACATACTACCGAAATTTCTTTGGATTTTCTTTGATGCTCTTGGAAAGTGAATTGCAACGAAAGTCATTAAAAGCCTTGTGCATCGCATTCTTAGCATCTCCTCTTATCTCACCTAACGTTTCTAAATCATTCATATACATCATCCTTCTTGAGCGTTCATTTATCTTCCTTTGCTTTTTAAGTAACCTTTTAATTTCACGTGTATACCACGGGGGATTGTTCCCATCCCTGATTGTCCTGTTCAGTATATGAAAGTCCATACCTTCCCTGACTATATGCACGAATTGAAGCCACATCTCTTCAACCGAGCCTCTTGCTTCCATAAAGGTAAAGTAATTATCCCTCAAAAAACCATCTTAATAACTCCTTTGGGGCCTTTTCGAACCTGTAAACGATCCTTTATTTTTTCTTTTTGTGCGCAGCTGTTAAGTTTACTATAGCAATTACCGCTTTATGATCACTTATTCCCATGGTGGTAGAAATGTCCACGAATAATTCAGGCCTATTTGTAACAAGAATATCTAAATTGTTTTTGTTATCGTTGTGGCACCGCATTGGTTCAGTGACAAGCTGCTCAAGATGAAGATCTGAGAAAAGGTCAGGAATAATTTCAGAAGATGTTTTATCCCTGCCACCAGTAATGTGGACATAATTAGTCCAGTCGATATACAGAAAGTTAAACTTCGATAATCATTAAAGCATCACATTTTTGCAATTTTAACGCAAGTTACTGTTATGCATTAAAAGATAACAATATACAACACATCTACCCAATGTCCCTCGGATTTTACAACATACAGAGGAATCATGTTGGTAACGAAAAAGTTTACAATGCATTGGTCTAGACCAGCGTGGGATAGGCTGCTGTTGGTAACTAAGATGCCAAAAGATTCACCAATGCTTTGTTGACATAACCTTTTGTTAGCTGATGGTGATGGAAAACAAGACTTCTGCTGCTATCTACATCAGAAGAATCCACAGCATTTGATGAAGAATTTGAATTTTTTTTTCCTTTACCAATAAATTGATCCTGCTTTCATATTTTTTTTTTCTCCAAACTAAATATTTGGATGTTTGCTTCGTAGTCGTGTGTTGTTTAATATTATCAAGGCTAGAAACGTGAGTCTTGATTGCAGAAAGTTTAGGCAAACACAGTTTGAATTCATAATTCAATTTTCCCAGCCTTGCTTTAAATGCAATATTACCACATAAATGTGGCCAAAGATTTTTAATCTTCTCGTTACTATTGCTAGCGTTGCTGCTTTCACTAACAGTTTCTAGATCTTCTGTTTCTATCTTTTAATCATGTAACAAATATCAATTTCATTTATTTCACTAACAAACTCCAAAGCAACACAAACTATATTAGTAAAAACTTTAAATTATATAAATATTAAAATCAATCACTGACCAGATTTGAAATGTGTAACCAGTTTGCAGTCGTAAAATACAAATGTTCCTGTTCGCACCCACGCTATGCCTACCATAAGAGTTACATTACTTGCACTTCGCGTTACCTAATTTGTTCACTATTCGACTTGTCGACTGTACCATAGTGCCGTAGCGTGCTATTCGAACAAACAAAATGATGTCAACAACCAATGTTATGAGCTAAAGTTATAGGAAGTTCAATTTAATGGAATTTAAAAAGGGTGTTAATGATTTTTTAGTTTAAAAGTTAAATTTCTGCAATTTTGTTAACTTTGTTAATTAATGGATTAACAGTTTTCTGCCCAGCTGTGGGTATTCAATGGTTTTCCAAAACACTCACCCTATGGATCCTTCAAAATGCAATGGCCAAATTCTTTTCCGTTCCTTGCCCCAAGTCCTTTCCCATCTCTAAAGACCTCGACGAGGCATAAAACCATGAAGAAGGTCGCATTTGATCAAAGTGTTGTGTCATTAGGGGGGTGTAATCACATATTCATTTTGTCAATATTAGTAATCTTTTTTAGCCAATAGAATGTAATTGATATAAATATGAACTAGATGACCCGTGCGAAAATTTTGCAAATAAAATGCGATGAATAGTGAAGTTGAATGCTTGTAATATAACAAAAAGTAGAACCGTACTTTTGTAGCATATATATATATATTAGCATAATAAGAACGCATCAAAATACTTACAACATGTTATGAAACAGTTGGAAAATTTAAAACACTCTTTATTTAAGACAAACTGTCACTGACTTTAACAGAATACAACCAACCTGAACAAAACGCACGCAACATATCAACAACTCCGTGATATTTGTTGCTGTGCGAATAAAATGTTTACATTGGAATTGCATCGCAAAACGAAAGTGTTTCCGCAACAGAAAAAAAAATATCGGAAAAGCTACTTATTGAATAAAAAAAGTTTATTAACATCTCTGTGATATCTGCTGCTGCAATCTAGGGATTTGGCTTTAAACTGTCTCATACGCGCTACCACTTTAAGCACCAAATTCCGAAAAACTCTTTCTTAATTTATGATTTTACCTAACTGGAGATCTTAATCTTTAAAACAATATGATATTTATCGATTTCGGCTAGGTATCAAAGAAGATAAATCGCTTCTAATTCACGCTGCAGAAATAATATTGACACTTTTGTCCCTTAAGGGTCGAATCCCAAAAAAATCCTTTTATAAAATATAGTGTGACCAAAGCAGCTACCTTGGTATTTAAAATGATACCTCATTTACTGATTTCGGTTAGTTATCAATTCAGGTTAAAAAAAAGTTTTAGAAATGATGATATTTTTACCTCTTAAGAGTTGAATTTTCTTAAAATATGTTGTGACCAAAGTGGATAATTTAATATTTAAAATGATACCTCATTTATTAATTTCGGTTAGGTATCAAGGGAAATAAATTACTCGAGACACAAAAATCCGTTATAGAAAAATTTATACTTTCTCCTTTTAACGGTTGAATTCCAAAAACATCCTTTCTTAACGTATGATGTCACAAAGCTGAGACATTATTCCTCATAATCCTACTTCATTTATCGATTTTGGTTAGATATCCCGGGAGATAAATTGCTCAAGACACAAAAACGCATTTTAGAAAAATTGACATTTTCGCCCTTTAAGGGTCGAATTATGAAAAATTCCTTTCTTAAAATATAATGTTACCACGGCGGAGACCTTATTATATGTCATTTATTTATATCGGTTAGATATCAAGTTAGATAAATAGCTTGTGACACAAAATTCCATTGTAAAAAAATGTATACTTTTTCCCTTTAAGGGTTGAATTCCAAAAAAATTCTTTCTTAAAATATGATGTCACAAAGCTGAGACATTACTCTTCATAATCCTACTTCATTTATCGATTTTGGTTAAATATCCAGGGAGATAAATTGCTCGAGGCACAAAAAACGCAATTTTAGAAAAATTGACATTTTCGCCCTTTAAGGGTCAAATTACGAAAAATTCCTTTCTTAAAATATAATGTTACCACGGCGGAGACCTTAATCTTTAATATGACACCTCATTTAACTATATCGGTTAGATACCAAGGGAGATAAATACCTCGTGACACAAAAATCCGTTATAGAAAAATTTATACTTTTTCCCTTTAAGGGTTGAATCCCAAAAACATTCTTTCTTAAAATATGATGTCACAATGGTGAGACATTACTCCTCATAGTCCTACTTCATTTATCGATTTTGGTTAGATATCCATGAAGATAAATGGCTCGAGACACCAAAAAAGCATTTTAGAAAAATTAACACTTTTGGCCTTTCAAGGTCCAATTTTGAAAAATTCCTTTCTTAAAATATAATGTTACCACGCCAAAGACCTTAATCTTTAATATGATACCTCGTTTATCTATTTCGGTTAGATATGAAAGAAGATAAATGGGTCATGACACAAAAACGCATTGCAAAATATTGATACTTTTGCCCTTTAAGGGTCGAATTCCGAAAAATTTCTGTTTTAGTATATGACGTCAACAAAGCGGAGATCTTAATCTTTAAAATGATACTGCATTATACGAATTCAGATATATATACATGGAGATAAATGACTCGTAACACAAAAAACAGCATTTTAGAAATATTGACATTTTTGTCCTTTAAGGGTTGAATTCCGAAAAATTCCTTTTTGAAAGATGTGACCAAAGTGGCGACCATAAGCTTTAATATGACACCTCATTCATTGATCTCGGTTAAGCATGAAGGGAGATAATGGCTTGTGACATAAATTACCTTATAGAAATGATATATGTGATTCATAAGGTACATACACTTTTTTCATGCCCTCTACTTAGTAGATATATTAAGATGTCATAAAAAAAAAAAAAAAACACAAGCAAATAAGCTTACCGTATACCAGGATGATATAGAAAACAGATTGTGTTTAGATATATCTTGCCTCTCTAAACATTGTCCCATATCTGGCATCAATTCTAGGGCAAGTAACAAGGACTGGTTTGCCAATTAAAGTGAAAATTTTCTTATAACTAGATTTGGAAACCCTTACATTATGTCCAAAGCAGTTTGCTCTAAGAAGTTTTCATTTGTGAAAAAATAAATAATTTTAAATGGATTGACAACTTAGTGGCAGGGTGGCACTGTCGTAGTGCTAAAAAATGTGATAATAATTTTCAGGGAATAGAAACTTTTAACTCCAAACATATTTAATCACTGGTAATTTTTTTAAGTATCAATTATTTAAAATGTTCAGAGATATTCTAAAAAATCTGAGAAAACAAAATCCTGACTTACCATGTGTACAGTTCTGGAATGTTACCCTGCAGCTACTCTGTTTAATTTAATTGCGATTGAGCTCACGCTTGGGTGGCAATTTCGTACATATCCATTTATCCACCTTTCCTGTACCCACCTACTTTTGCACTCTACAAATTTCAACGTTTACTCGTTTCAGCATTATGGGTAAATTATTCATCAATGCTCTTGGTAACTTATTCCAATTCCTGACTCCCTTACATACGAAAGAAAATCTTCCCACAAATTGAGTGCCAGTTTGTGGTCATGCTCATCTTTTCCCTTCCATGCATTACCTTTAATTCTTACACCAATACCTTTCCACCAATATATGACTTGTACTCTACTGGCAATCTCTTCACCCTTCTCCTGTCATCCAATAAATCTCATTCCAGGTCCTTTATCATATTGGTTATTGATTTTGTTCTGCCGTAATTTACAGACACAAATCTAGCAGCTCTACAACTCCTGTATTTGATACCCAAAGTGTGGGTCCCATACTACACTCTCTCCAACAAGTGAAGAATTTTGAAACTTTTTCCTTCCACCTGTCCAATGTATCCTGCCCAGTTGAGCTTGTTATCAAATGATATACTGCTGTTGGTAAACCATCATCACAATCATTCATCCAAATACGCTATCTTGTGGCACTCCCATCTTTTTTGACACTTCTTTTGATACTGCATTTCCTACCCTTACTATTTGCCTTTTAAAAATTCTTCTAACCATCAAATTACTTTCTCATACATTCCAACAGTTTTTACCTTATTTATCACCATTTTATGGCTCATTCTGTCAAAGGTCTTTGAAAGGTCTCATGCAACACTATAAATTAGGCCTCCCTTGCCCATTTCATCTGAAGTACCTTGAATATATCTTACTAGCTGAAATTTATATGAATATCGTTGCCTAAAGCCATGTTGCCGACTTGAAAACCACTTGCACTCCACACATATATTTCTGCATATCAATATCTCCATTAATTTACCTACCACTGATGTCAAACTGATTGGCCTATAATTTTTGACACTCTTTCTCACCCCTCCTTTATGTACCATTACTACTATGGCACTTTTCCAGTCCAGATCGGATTTAAATAATATTTCAAGATAAGGTATAGTGTCACATAGTATCTTTAATACATCTGTAGTAATATTATCT
The DNA here is from genome assembly GCA_031002005.1 of Vandiemenella viatica. Taxonomy (NCBI): domain Eukaryota; kingdom Metazoa; phylum Arthropoda; class Insecta; order Orthoptera; family Morabidae; genus Vandiemenella; species Vandiemenella viatica. The sequence goes on from JARYHS010008075.1 coordinate 24,566,334, forward strand.
ACACCAACCCATTTTCTCAGCTTTCTTGGTTCCTCTAAGACATCTTCAGGATGAATTTCAAAATTTTTGGTCTGCTCATTTCTAATTATGTGGTTATCTCATTATCCAATTTAATCCCTCCCATTTCTGATTAATTGTCCTTAATGGTCTCATTAATCCAGTTTCATAAAATCCATGTCTTTTTCAAATCCTCAGTAACTGCTTCTTCATCCTTATCTATAATTGTCTCAACACCCTCCCTTCCCTTCATTTTTCTAACACGGCCATAGAAATTCCTAGGTGCATCAGTCAGTGTTCCCCCACCCCGATAATACTCTTCATAAACCCATCTTTAGCCACCTTCTTTGCCATTATTAATCCCTTGTTTAGTTTCAAATATTATCTACCATCTTTCTGCCTCTTAACATTGTCATGTTCTCCTATTACCAACTTCTTTAACCCCCTCACCTCCCTATTACAGTACACAGGTTCTCTACTTTTTCTTATTTTCTGTTTTGGAATAAATATTTCTTCCCCCTTTCTTATTATCTCCTTGAACTCATCCCACCTTGACTCTACTGTTCTTGTTCCATCATTCCATTTGCTGAAACTTTCCCTAAAATATCTCTTTAAGTTTGCAATCTGTGCCTTTTTATAACTGTTCCTATTTTGCCCTTCAATTTTGGCTGCTGGTTTACTGAATGGTCTAATATACCTCAGAACTGCTTCAATAGTGATCACTTCCTTCAGTTACTTGATACCCCACAAGGTGGTCATCCGGCATTATTATGAAGATATTCAACATGTTTTGTCCATAGTGTTCTGCTCTATGAGCTGTGTAAACTCTCCTTCGATTACTAGGGTATTTGCAAATCTCTGTTCCCTTGTGTTATAAATCTTATTTTCTACCCAGTTTACACCTGGTAAATTTACAACCCCCACCAATAATGACCACTCTATTCTCACCTCTGAAATCTGAGTATGAATTTAATGTCTCTCCAAGAGCCTCATCTTCATAAATCATTCTTTCATTGTGGTAAGCAGTCAACACCCTGATTTTTTTTTTATTTACCCCAGAAATCTGCCCCAAGTAACTCAAGGTCATTATCAATGAATACCAGTAAACATAAATAGTTTTTGCTAACCAGTATGAAAACCCCTCCACCAACTTCTCCTCTATTTCTGCGGTACACTCTGTAACTGCCGGGAAAAATCTCATAGTACTTCTTTTTTAAGCAAAACTCTACACCTGTAATTATTTGTGGTTCATGTATTTCTATTAAGTTTGGAAATTCTATTACAGTGTTCATTATACTTCTACAGTTCACCAGTAATTCCGTTATTACTGGCTTCATGATATTCTCAGCAATAATTTCCTCTTTTCCATTTCTGCCCCAGTCAGTTATTATTTCAGCAGCTTCACCGATTTCTTTAGCATTTGTGATTTTCTTCCATCGTGGATCTACAATCAGTATCATTTTGATCATCTGTTTCCATACCCACACCAGCAGCCACTAACCTAAGAAAGGTACTTTCCTGACTCCATCATCACTAGAAATGGTTTTCTTTACATCTTTAGCTAACAACTCAGAAAGTGCCCCCTTGCCCCTTCTATTTAGGTGTAGGCCATGCCTAGTGAAGCACCACCTACCAATAGGTATTCACAGCCACAACCACCAATATAGAATTCATGCCTTTCTCAAGTTGCACCTCCATTTCCACATTTACCTGCCTGTGGCCAGTCATGACGACTCAGGACATGCATGAGCTCAACCCTGCTATGCTGCGCCATCTTCACCACTTCCCTCAGATCACTCTTATACTATAACTCATGTTTCTATCAATACTATTCCCTGCACCTCCAACTATTACTACTGTATCATGCTTAGTCAAACTCCTACAAAGTGAATTTATATCCTCCCGTACCTGACCTAATGTTGCAGTAGGTTTGAAAAAACTTATGACCTGGCAACCAGTGCCTAACATGCTGCAGAAGAGGGCCCACACCTCTCCCATGGCTACTACCTAGCAGTAGTGCTCCTTTCTTCCTATTCTTTCCCTGCACAACCCCAGATCTGATGGGTGACATTAAAAAGATTTCTACACTACCAAAAATTATTAAATTTTTGCAAATGGAGGCTCGTCAAAAAGAAAGTCATGATAATTCACAGATCGCACTCAAGATATTTTAGGTTTGTTAATAAGTCTAAATTTGTACTTTCTATGATGTACAGGAATGGAATTAATTATTTAAAGTCCTTAAAATTTTCAATTTTGTGGCTTTTATTTACTTCAGCACCATATTTTATAGAATGCAACAACTTACAGTCAATTCCTTCTCCAGTCATAATGTCATGCAGTGACAGTACCTTTTCATTTATTGATTTCCTCTACCAGGTAAATATAATTTTCACAAAACCATGCAATCAATAAACAGATCTGGTACCATATTGAAATTTTTTATGTGAATATCTTTTAAAAAGTTTTATCTTCAACTAAGCAATATATTTGTTCCTTTATCAAATTGAATCTCACAAGTAGGGTAATATCAAAAAAAGATACTTTTACAGTTTCCTACAAGATGGAAGTATGGTCAGCATGACTTAAATTAGATTCTAACTGTTGAAGGACTAAAATTATTTTAATGTCAACGTCACAGGAAGATGACGAAGAAATAGAAAAAATATACGCTGAATTGAAGAATTAATGTGAAAGGGGAGGAAAATCTAATAATCATGGGTGATTGGAATGCAATAGTGGGAGAAGGAAAAGAGGGGAATACTGTAGGAAGTTTTGGTCTAGGAGAAAGAAATGAGCGAGGGAAGCAGGTTGCTAGAATTTTGTGAAAGATACAAGCTAGTAGTGGCGAACACAGTGTTTAAGAACCATGCGAGAAGAATATACACCTGGAAACGTCCTGGGGATACAGGCAGATGGCAGCTAGATTATATCATGGTCAAACAGAGATTCAGGAATCAAGTTCTAGACTGTAAAGCGTACCCAGGAGCAGACATAGACTCGGACCATAATTTGATAGTAATGAAGTGCAGGCTGAAATTCAAGCGAATAAGGAAGCAGCATAAGCAGAACAGACTGGCAGTGAATAAGCAGAAACAATCTAGCACAAGAGAAAAATTTGCAGAAATGGTAGACTTAGGTCTAAGAAGTAACTGTGAAAGGAGCTCAACTGAGGACGAATGGAATGCATTAAAGACCGAAATAATGAAAGTTGGCAAAGAACCATTAGGCTTTAGGGAACAAGCTGCCCGAAAACCTTGGATCACAGAAGAAATTTTGGAGCTGATGGATCAGAGGAGAAGGTACAAAAATGCTCAGGATGAACCAGGAAGAGAGCAGTACAAGCAATTTAGAAATCAAATAAATAGGAAATGCAAAATAGCAAAAGAAAATGGCTACAAGAAAAGTGTGAAGAAGTAGAAAAGGAAATGGTCATAGGAAACGTAGATATTGCATATAGAAAGATCAAACAGAATTTTGGAGAAATGAAGAAAAGAGGTATGAACATTAAAACTGCCGATGGGAAACCTCTTTTAAGCTCAGAACATAGAGCTAACCGATGGAAGGAATTCATTGAGAAACTGTATGATGGGGATGACTTGAACAATAGTCTATTGGAAAAGGAAGGCGATGTCGACATTGATGACTTAGGAGATCCTGTTTTGAGGACAGAATTTAATTAAGCTCTGAATGACTTGAAAGCAAATAAGGCAGTTGGAATTGATGAGATCCCTGCAGAACTTCTTAAATCTCTAGGAGAGGAAGGAATTGAAAGATTATTCAAGCTGATATCAAAAAGTTATGGAACAGGAGAAATTCCAACTGATTTTAATAAAAATATCATCTTCACACTTCCAAAGAAAGCACAAGCCGACAAATGTGAGAATTATCGCACCATTAGTCTAACATCACATGCTTCAAAATTAGTGACCAGAATAATATACATAAGGATGGAAAGGGTAGTAGAAGAGATAGTAGGTGAAGATCAGTTTGGGTTTAGGAAAAATCGCGGTACAAGGGAAGCAATTCTGTCTTTAAGATTAATTCTTGAAGGACGGATCAAGAAAAACAAAGCAACTTTTATTGCATTTGTTGAGTTAGAAAAAGCTTTTGATAATGTTAGGTGGGACAAGATGTTCAAAATTTTAAAGAAGTCAGGTCTAAAGTATCGAGATAGAAGAATACTCTATAAACTATATAAGAATCAAGTGGCTGTAATAAAAGTAGAAAATTACGAGAGACATGCATCGGTTAAAAAGGGTGTGAGACAAGTTGGTAGTCTATCCCCGTTAATATTCAACTTGTATGTAGAAGAAGCAATGAAGAAAGTCAAAGAAAAATTTCCATATGGCATAAGTTTTCAGGGAGAAAAAATCAGTATGCTACGATTTGCTGATGACATTGTCTTGTTAGCAGAGAGGGCTGAGGATATTGAGAAGTTATTAAATGGCATGAACAAAATACTGAACGAAGATTTTGGACTGAATATAAATCAAAGTAAGACAAAAGTGAAGAAATGCAGCAGAAATGATACCAATAGTAGCAGATTAAATATAAAAATAGGATCGGATGCAATAGGAGAAGTGACTGAGTTCTGTTACTTGGGAAGCAAAATTACAACCGATGGCCGAAGCAGGAATGATGTTAAAAGCAGAATAGCACTAGCAAAAAGAGCCTTTATGAAAAAGAGAAACCTTTTAGTTTCAAGTATTGATCTAGGAGTTAGAAAGAATTTTTTAAAACTCTATGTGTGGAGCACAGCACTGTACGGTAGCGAAACATGGACTTTAGGAATACCGGAAAGAAAGAAAATTGAAGCACTTGAAATGTGGTGCTACAGAAGAATGCTGAAAATTAGGTGGACAGACAAAGTAAGAAATGAATGAGTTTTGGAAATGATGGGTGAGAAAAGAAGTTTGTGGAAGAAGCTTACAGAAAGAAGAGACAGGCTGGTAGGTCATATTTTGAGACATGCAGGGTTGGTTAATTTGTTAGTGGAGGGAACAATCGAAGGTAAGAACTGTAGAGGGAGACAGAGATTAGAATGAAGCAGATAATTGAGGACGTGGGTTGTAAGGGGTATGTAGAAATGAAGAGATTGGCACAGGATAGGAAGGGATGGAGGATTGCATCAAACCAGTCTAAAGACTGATGACAGCAAAAAGAAAAAAAAAATGATAGTTCATGATTGCCAATCCCTGCTCCTTGGAAACATTTTTTTTATAATAGGGTTTAGCATTATATATTGACATATTGACTACTAATATAATTTCATATAACTACGAGGTGCATTCAAGTTCTAAGGCCTCCGTTTTTTTGTCCAGACTGGAAAGAAATATAAACATGTGCATTGTTTTAAAATTAGCGTGCACTCGTTGTCAATATGTGACAGAGATGACTGCACTGTATGTCAGATGGAACTCTAGTGGCAGCGTTGAGAATGAGAACTGCTTTATATACTTAAATTCCAATGTTCCTTTCTTGAACAGCGTGCAGTCATTCGTTTTCCGAATTTGTGTGGTGTGATACCAATTGAAATACATCGACAGTTGAAGGAAACATGTGCTGATGGAGTTATGGATGTGTCAAAAGTGCGTTCGTGGGTGCGACAATGTAATGAAGGCAGAACATCATGTGACAACAAACGAAAAACAACCTCGGCCTCGCACAAGCCGATCTGACGACATGATCGAGCAAGTGGAGAGATTTGTTTTGGGGGATCGCCGAGTGACTGTTGAACAGATCACCCACAGTGTTAGCATTTCCATGGTTTCTGTGCACACAATTCTGCATGATGACCTGAAAATGCAAAAAGTGTCCTCCAGGTGGGTGCCACGAATGCTGATGGATGACCACAAGGCTGCTTGTGTGACATGATGCCAAGCAATGTTGATGTGCAACAAAGGCACGAATGGGACTTTCTTTTCGTCGATTGTGACAATGGATGAGACGTGGATGCCATTATTCAATCCAGAAACAAAGTGCCAGTCAGCTGAATGGAAGCACACAGATTCACCGCCACCAAAAAATTTCGGGTAACCGCCAGTGCTGAAAAAAATGATGGTGGCCATGTTCTGGGAAAGCGGGAGCGTAATCCTTACCCATTGCATTCCAAAGGGCACTACGGTGACAGGTGCATCCTACGAAAATGTTTTGAACAAGTTCCTTCCTGCACTACAACAAAAACGTCCGGGAAAGGCTACGTGTGTGCTGTTTCACCAAGACAATGCACCCGCATATCGGGCTAACGTTACGCAACAGTTTCTTCATGAAAACAACTTTGAAGTGATTTCTCATGCTCCCTACTCAGATGACTTGGCTCCTAGTGACTTTTGACTGTTTCCAACAATAAAAGACACTCTCCGTGGCTGCACATTCTTCAGCGATTTTCCAATGGTCAAAACTGACTCCTAAAGAAGCCTTCGCCGCAGCCATGGAATCATGGCATCGACACAGTGAAAAATGGATAGGTCTGCATGGAGATTACGTCGAGAAGTAACACCAGTTTCATAGTTTTTGGGTGAGTAGTTAGTTAGAAAAAAAATCGGAGGCCTTAGAACTTGAATGCACCTCATAAGACATGGTTCATACGCTTCTACTTTTGTCTCGGGAGATTTATGAAATGTACATTTTTATGTGTCTCCTATGTTTCATCTTCTCCCTGATTTTCAGTTGCTGAGGTTAGATAATGCAAAATAATAATAATAATAATGTTTCAAGAATGTAAATTCAGACTTATTGTAAGGTACACTGCTGAAATTTAGCTCTAATATGTCTCAGATTATTCTTTTTGGGTTCTAGTCCTACGTTTGACCAGTTTTGAAATGATGATTGTTATTGGATGGTTTTCTGATGACAAGGCCTGGTGGGTGAGTGGTAACACTCGCACCTAGCATTAAGGGGGATGCAGTTTCAAATGTCTGTCCACCCGTCTAGATTTCAGTTTTGCACGATTTTCTGAAATCACTTCAGGTAAATACCAGGATGGTTCATTTAAACATGATGGCCAAATTCCTTCCTGTTCCTTGCCCTCAACCCTTTCCTGCCCCTATGTCAACTAGGCATGAAGTTATAAGGATGAGAGGGAGGGAGATTTCTTACAGATCCTCCCATATGTTGAACTCACGTGATGTTAAATACTAACTGAACAACTTCACAGCATTAAAATTTGGCGATATTCTTTGGAATTCTTTATAGAATTTTTCCTCTCTGTTCAGGTCATGTAGATTTCACAGTTGAGGTGGAGCGTGCACTTCGTGTCCTTGATGGTGCCATACTTGTATTATGTGCTGTTGGGGGAGTACAGAGTCAAACACTTACCGTGAATAGACAAATGAAACGATATAGTGTGCCTTGTGTTGCTTTCATCAATAAACTGGACCGAATGGGAGCAAACCCAAAAAGGGTCCTTTCTCAGATACGGTGAGTATTTCCCCATTTTGTGTGTAGTATTTGTAAGAGTAATTACTTCAGTAGAATAAAAATAGATGTCAAATAACTGTGATTAATTATGACATATGACATGTTTGGTGGCAGGATTTTTATTTATTTCTCTGCTGTACTCATCATCATTAAATTATAGATGAAAGATCTTTTTTTCTAACCTCAAACTTAAATGTCACATAAATTTGCTATTACAGCAATATTTTAAAGAAGGTTATTTGAGGCACAGCTCTAATCAGAAATGTTGTGGTGTTACTTTGGGATATCCAAAATTTCATTCTGTGATTGCCATAATCATGTTATGCAGCAGAGTCTAAAAGGAAAAGTCGATTATTAACAGGGAAAGTAGATAAAGCATTGAGGAAAAGAGTTGGTAAATGTTTTTATGGAAAATGACTCTTTATGGGGCAGACACAGAGACAAGAATATAAAAAATTGATAAAAGCGTTTGAGATGTGGATGTGGAGGAGAATGGAGAGAATAAGGTGGTTGGAAAAAAGGAGTAATGTTGAAGTGCTGGAAAGGGTTGGTGAGAGGAGAAAACTACTCCAAATCATAAAAGAAAGAAAGCACTGGATTGGAAACTTGCTGAGAGTGGATTGCTTGTTGAAAGATGCCTTGGAAGAACTAGTTTGTGGGAGGAGAGTGAGAGGAAGAAGAAGGTACAAGAATAATATCAAGTAATACCGAAACTACATGGATGTGAAGAGAAGGGCAGAAGACGAGAGCATGAAAAGCAATTATGAGAAAACCTGTCTTAGGGCTGATTAATGATGATTATTATGTTTTTTTTTATTTTTATTAAGGGCATTTCGATTTCCTCCATACAGCCAAAAACATGACATAATAAAAGTAAAGTGATTATAATAATGCTGAGAGAGTGAGAGAGAGAGAGATGCTGGTGTTGTGGCCAGTTGTGCTCGTATTTATACTGTGGAGATTATCGATTCTCTAAGAACATGTATTACTGAGAGAAAAGATGTTTCTGATTTAATTTTTATGGTCACATAGTTATTTATTGTTTAACACACATTTCCATGCCTGGCTAAGACAATAGCCACCATTTTTGTTAAGGTTGTTTGGCTGTTCAAATAGCTCGATAGCCTCCCTTACTTTTCTTTTGTATATGACCTTTGGTTAGCTAACACTCTTGTATTTTCCCACAGTATTTTATTTTCTTCCTCCAACTGGTGTTCGGCAGTAGCTCATTTTGTGTGATGCCTCAGATGGGTGTTACTCATGTTCACACATTCTCATGGCTGCCGCTCATTTGGTTTCACATATGTAGACCTTGCCACAATTACAAAATGCTTGTCAGAAGGGAGTGGGGTGGAGAATAGAATCACATGTTCATTGACCTAATTTCTTTATTTTCAAAAGAAATTTGTTGTTAACATTTCTTCTAAAAATGGAAATTTGTGGGTTATTACTCAACACATTGAGTTGTCATTCTTATACCACAGCTTTCATTCTGATTCTCCAGTTTTAATAATCTGTGACAGGATGGAACAGCATCCTAAAGTTGTATTGTCAATGAAAAATGTTTACTGTGTGTGTGTTTAATAGAGATATATCCAAATTTTCTTTTACGCTCTCAGCTTAAAAGCATACTGATTTTTGTTAGAAAGGGATCAACCTTGTATATAGTGATGGTGTGTATCATAATTATGGCACAGGTGACAGAAGAGGCTAAATCTATTTATAAATAGGAAATCTCCATTCTGAAATACGTATTATCTAATTTTAAATTCCTAGGCTCAGTGTACTATGGTAATTTTTACCTCAGTATGTGGATTATATTTTGTTTACCAATAGTAATGGGGACTTTCCATGGTACATATTTCCTAAGAACACTCAAGGCAAATGTCAGGATGGTTCCTTCAGAAGTCCATGCCAAATTCCTTTCCATTTTGTGCATCTCATTTCTCCCAGCTGTAATGAACTTAACATTGGTAAGAAATAAATTTCTAATTTTTGAAAAAATAATGGAACAGGGAACAATCCTTCCTTTTGGCTCCAGCCCCAAAGCAACTAAAAAAGAGAAATAGGCATTCAAACAACAGTAGAGAAAGTGAAACCTTTCCTTACCAAAGCTGAAAGATTCAAGATTATTATATCAAAAAACAAGATTAGCATTCTGGAGTCTTCACGGGTGTACCACTGGATTGTGTTGTGAAAACATGATACTTTGACACCTAGCTCCATCGTCTTCCTCAGGTGCAAAAATATCTGTACTGGTCAGCAGACCGGCAGATACTAAGACTGCTCAGGTGCCCACCTCCTTATATACCCAATGGCTCTGTCCATTGCCCATGACCGACAGTGGGCTTCCAGTGGGTGTGTGCGGCCCACATACTCTAATATGGAGACATCTATGGAAGCAGCTGGATAGTATTACCACACCATCTGCGGAGTTTTGCCAGGCTGGTTTCCATGCCTTACTAATATATATAACCCACTGTCTCTATTGAATGTATCGGGCAAACAAATTTTGATTACTTCTTTGACTATTGAATCCCAAAAGTATGAATAAAAAGTTTCTACCGACCACCAGTCAAAATACAGGACTACCTCCATTCAATTAGGGATGCCCTTGGTCTTACTTGGAGACCATCGGACATGTTAAGAACGGATTTCAATCTCCTTCATATATGTTGAAGGATACACAGCATATATGTCTTTTGTATAGTTGTTTCTCAAAATGCGCCCTAGTTTAGGGTATATTCACATGCAAATAAACACAAAATTCTAAATGTTGGCTATATAGAAAATTATTGTCCATAATTACCATTTGGTAGCGTGGTCTATATGATAGGGTGTCAGTTTCATAATTTTCTAACCCGAGTTCAAATCCCCGCCGAATCAAATATTTTTATTTATTTTTATCTTCAAAAATTGTCAAGCTTCACTTGTTTATTTTGTTAAAACTTCATTTACGCACTTATATTGCACGAAATAAAATTTAATACAAATCACATTGCTTATAACAGATACACCAATCATAATTTTGGTCCCATATATCAACAATGGCTTCCTAATATGACTCTTCCATACCCAATGAAATTAAGTCAGGAGGCGAATCTGCTAGTAAACTGGATTTTGACACAAGAATTTTGCAATGTTTATAAGCATTTGTCACTTGTTCTTCCATTTCCTTGTTGAGCTCCATTTTTCGTCATGGATAGACCTACTATTTTATTTTCAACCATTTACACGCAACCGTTCTTGGAACAAATCGGGTGTAGAAGAAAGAAAGAAAGAAAAAACTTATCTTCCCATTGCTACATACTTCATTTAAAATACGTCTTGATGATATAAAAGTAAAGAAACTATGAAGATGAAATAAATAACACAATAGTAACTATTTCAATTGAAAACACACGGAAACAAATTATTAACAAAAAGTGAAAAAATAATGTAAGAATGGAGGCTTTTCTGACATATGATTGCATTGAAGTTTTCAAGGGTGTGTGGCCAATTTGTGTTCTGAAAAGACAATCCATCTGTAGATTCGTGAATTCATTATGGAACAAAGAATTTCAGAAAGAAAATGACACTGAATTGTAGGTTATATGGTTTGTTTTAAATTTTATTTCATTCAATAAAAGTACGTAACTTAAGTTTTAGCAAAATAAAAAGGTGCAGTGACCATGATCAAGGATGCTTATGGAGATGAAGCAATGTCCCAAGGAATGGTTTTCCGTTGGCACAAAATGTTCCGGGAGGGCAGAGAGAAGGTTGACGACGAGGAACGCTCTGGACGTCCGTCAACGACACAGTGCGACGAAAATGTGCAAAAAGTGAGAGACATGCTCAATTCCGATCGACGCCTGAGTATCAGAATGTTAGCAGAAGAGTGCAATATTCCAAAAACCACAGTGCATCGCATTCTTACAGAAGATTTAGCCATGAGAAAGTGTGTGCCAAAATGGTCCCGAAAGTCCTGTCGCCCAATCAGAAGGCTGCTCGTGTGGCAGTATTGCGTGATCTCTTGGAACGCTGTCAAAGTGACCCAAATTTTTTAGATAACTTGATTACTGGTGACGAAACATGGGTCTTTGAGTACGACCCCGAGTCAAAAAGACAAAGTGCAGAATGGCACACAAAGAATTCCCCGCGGCCGAAGAAGGCAAGGATGAGCAAGTCCTGGGTAAAGGCGATGCTCATTGTCTTTTTCGACTCAAAAGGTATTGTCCACAAAGAGTTTGTGCCTCAGGGTCAGACAGTGAACAGCAAGTTTTATTTGGAAGTTCTCGAAAAGCTGCGGAAGAGAGTGCAACGCATCCGGAAGGAGATCTTTGCCAACTGGAGACTGCACCACGACAACGCGCCGCCCCACACCGCCTCCATCGTGACCGAGTACATAGCCAAGCAAAAGGTGGCAACGCTGCCCCAAGCACCCTACAGCCCCGATCTGGCTCCGGTAGACTTCTTTTTGTTCCCAAGAATAAAAAGGAGCTTAAAAGGCAACCATTTTGGAACGCTGGATAACGTCAGAGGCCGTGACGAGATGCCTGAACGAGGTTCCACTCGAAGCCTTCAGGAAGCGTACCGCCACTGGCAGAGGCGCTGGCAACGGTGTGTCGATGCATGAGGGTGCTATTTTGAAGAATTTTAGTAATTTGTACTTTGATATACAATAAATTGTTTTTCGTGGATTTATTCTACTTACTTTTGGGACAGACCTTATATATACCCGACATTTAGAATTTTTTGTTTACTTGCATGCGAATATCTCAAAAACTAGGGCACATTTTGAGAAACGACTATACCGCAGACGTAAATGCTGTGTACCCTTCAAAATACATGAAGGAGATCAAAATCCATTCTTAACATGTCTGATGGTTCCCAAGTTAGAGTTCTTGGAATTTATTGCATCCCGTGCGAGAATTGAAAGACTAACAATGGCCAGACTATGCACATTGTACAAAACCGGTGTGAAGAACACAAATGCTATATCTGCAAATGCAGCAAATCAGTGATCGCTAAGCACGAGTACAACCACAGTCACAGGCTAGAATTTAACAATTTTAGGACTAAACGTGGTGGGTGAGCGGTTAAACCTCTGGCCTTGCATTTGGGAGGACGCTGGTCCAAATCCCCATTTGGGCATCCAAATTTGGGTTTTCCTTGGTTTCCCCAAATCACTCCAGGCGAATGCCAGGATGCTTCCTTCAAAAGTCCATGGCAGAATTCCTTCCAATTAAGGGATGTGTCATTTGCGAGTGAACCGGTTCTTTTGTACAGTTCTTCTGAAAGAGCAAGTGAGCTGTTGCTCACTAAAAGTGAACGGTAGTTCTGTTTGGAGTCCCTGAGCCGTTTGTTTGGCCAGAGAGTCGAATAACATGCGGTCTCATTTGAACTAACTTCAATCAAATGAGCACCAACAATTAGTTTCGGCTTTTTCACTGTCCACTACGCATCGTCCGACTGCTGTCGCCTCCACACATGTTCGCTCTCTGTTCTACACCACCACACCGGTCATTGTTTATCCACTCCGCTTTAAAGATCGAAAAGAACTAGTTCATTCGTTCATTATTCTTGCTTTTCTTTCTCCCGACGGGTGAGTCGTTCTGTGTTCCAGCGCTCAGCGGAGCAGTGCCAGTGGTGAGATAGTTCGTTTGAATCTGACTGATGTACAGCTCCACTTCTCTCTCTCTCTCTCTCTCTCTCTCTCTCTCTCTGTTGTGCTATATGTTCTGTTACATTTTTAATCTAAATTACAGCTAAGATGTATTTAAATTTCCACTCTACACATTTAAACATAATCGTGATTCGTTATCTTTTTTGATATTTTTTCATTGTTTTGCGTTCGCAAGTGAGTCAGTCTTCAAAAGCTTGGAAAAATTTGTATAGAAAAAAAGGAAGCAGACTGCTGACTGTAATAAAGCCTAAAATATTATTTGAGAATGGTAACTTGCATTCAATTTAAGGCAAAAAGATTTGTGAAAGTGGTAGTACTTTGTGTTTGTTCCTATAAATAGATGAATCTATAATTAAACTTTCTTTATTATTATCAAACTACCCTCTCAATAATTCTGAGCAATCCAAGGCTTTGAAACTGCCATTTCTACGCAAAAATAATCTAATAATATTTAAGGGTGGGGGGGGGGGGTGATACTCCAGGATAAATAGAAAAATAAATGAAACAAACAGATAGTACTCTCAATATGGAAATAGCTATTCTTTTTATTTAAAGTGAGCTAGTGAACTGTTCAAAAAAACTAGTTCTTTTCACTAAGTGATCAAATGAGCACCACTCTTTTTAGTGAGTCACTTTTCCCACCTCTATTCCAGTTTCTTGTCCCCAGTCCCATCCTGCTTCTAATAACCTTGACAAGGTGTGAAGCCATAACAAAAAAAGAAATAGGATATTGACAAGGACTTCATATTTTTTGGATCCAATAGTCAAAGAAGTGATCAAAATTTGGTTGATCAATATATTCAATAGAGACTGTGGGCTATGTCTTAGTAATGCGTGAAAACCAGCCTTAGCGAACTCCGCAGAGAGCTTTGTCCCTCTGTCCAGCAGCTGCCATAGAAGGTTCCATATTAGGGTCCACAGGCCACTACGAAGATCTACACGCACATCCACTGGCAACCAGCCACTAGGTGCGTGCTGTAGACCTGTGCTGTCTCAGTATCTGTCGGTTAGCCGACCAATACATTAGTTTTTGCACCTGAGGAAAACGATGGAGCTAGTCGTTGAAATATTGTGTTTTCACAACACAATCCAGTGGTACACTCATGATGACTTCATTACAGTTACACACTTGGAAAGTCTCATTCTCACATCAAGAGTAACACGACCCTGGAGTATTTCAGGTTACTCCTTAACACATAAGACATACACAAGCCTTTTGTAGTCCATCACATAAGTGAGCACTAATAACCTTGCAGTTGACATGCCCTAAAGCCCCAGTAACAACAAGAAGAGAGTTGGTTACAATTGTGCACACCAATTAATATTAAGTATAAGAATCTAACAATAAGCAGATGTAAGATAGCAAATACAAGGCAGCAGGTGATAGTGAGGGAAGCTGGGGGAAAAAGAATTTAGTCTGAATTTAGAAGAGAGGAATAGAGATGTGAGTGCTGTGAGAACACAAAGTACATGAAAAACATAGTATTCATGTGGAAAGGAAAGGTAAATTATACCCAACACTCTCCAAAGTACATAGTACTTGTATTTTATATGACGCTTTAAATGTGTGAAAGTGGCTTAATATATATTATATTGAGAAGAGGGAGAGATTAAACATAGAAGAGGTAAGAGGCTATATATTTTCGAGTTGGTAAGCCAGTATAAGGACATATATTGGTATAGCTCTGAAAAGGTACTAATCTTGTTGAGCAGTATTTATTTTTTTAATTATCTTCCTGTGATCATTTATGGTGATGAGCATTTGGTTGGTGATGATGCCAGTTGAAAGGCTCAGACAACTAATCATGATTCATAAGTTTCACCATGATTTTGGACACTTATTGTGCAGTGACTATGGCAGATATGGTTGTTGATACAGAATCTCTCCAAATTTTAGTTTATAACCAGGTGTGATAGATGAGCAGTAATGCTCTGGCCTAGCTTTCAGAAGGTCGTGGGTTTCAATCTCTGTCCATCCATCCATATTTCGGTTTTCCATGGTTAATCCAAATCGCTCCAGGTGAATGCCGGAATGGTTCCTTCAAAAGAACATGACTCAAATCCTTCCTGTTCCTGTAATTACTTTGACAAGGGTAGGGCTTTTTAGAGCAGGAATAGAAGGCCAGAAAAATTCTGGTCTGTTAGGTCCTTTCCAGGTTTTGTTATGACAACGATTGTGACAATCTCATACCCTACCAATCACTTTTACTATTATTATAATACTAGCCTCGTACCCGCGACTTCGTACGCGTGGATTAAGAATTTTTTTGCCAGAATTTAATATAAAAAGTTGTTGGTAACGAAGGATTGGTCCCAAACAATATCGAGTCGGCATAATATGACTGGAAAGCTATCACTATATCATTCTACCGTCAAACTTGCCTCTTGAAGAAAATCAATTTCCAACATATTTCTGTCACTATTCGATAAGATTTCAAAATTTCGTGACTACAACTGTTAATCATACTGGAAAAAATATCCTGTGCCTTTATATTAGTATTACTGTGGTTCACACTCACACACTGACTGCGAACAACACCTGAGGGATCATTATAACGTAAAATAGTGTACACCAACAAAATTGCAAGACTACCTACGATTTGCCTCGCATAGCACCCCTAACTTTATAATATCTACAGTTTAACATTGAATCCAAATAACCTACAGCCCAGGCCTGACTCTTACGATGAAAAACAATTTTTTTAAATCTTGGCCTCCACGGAGACTTGAACCGGAGACCACGACGTTCGTAAGCAAGCTCTTTAGCCACTGAGCTGCCAGTTAACTACACGGAAACATGGTCTGGAGACGTCCACATCCAACGTGTCTGTCTATCGCCGTATCTCGAAGTTATGACATAACATGTGTTATTTATACAGATAATTTTTCAACCAAATGTAGACAGTATTTTTCTCCTTGTTTCAAAGGATAAGTGTGCAAAGTTTCATCGAGATCGGATGAAAACTGTGGATTTGTATGAAGAACAAACAAACCAACAAACACACATTCATCTTCATATATAAAGATTACTGTAGTTCACACTCACACACTAACTGCGAACAAAACCTGAGGGATCATTATAACGTAAAAAAGTGTACATCAACAAAATTGCAAGACTACCTACGATTTGCCTCGCATTGCACCCCTAACTTTATAATATCTACAGTTTAACATTCAATCCCAATAACCTATGGCCCAGGCCTGACTCTTACGATGAAAAACAATTTTTAAAAATCTTGGCCTCCACGGAGACTTAAACCGGAGACCACGATGTTCGTAAGCAAGCTCTTTAGCCACTGAGCTGCCAGTTCACTACACGGAAACACGGTCTGGAGATGTCCACATCCAACGTGTCTATCTATCGCCGTATTTCTAAGTTATGACACAACATGTGTTATTTATACAGATAATTTTTCAACCAAATGTAGACAGTATTTTTCTCCTTGTTTCAAAGGATAAGTGTGCAAAGTTTCGTCGAGATTGGATGAAAACTGTGGATTTGTATGAAGAACAAACAATTAAACAAACAAACCAACAAACATACATTCATCTTTATATATAAAGATTACTGTGGTTCACACTCACACACTGACTGCGAACAAAACCTGAGGGATCATTATAATGTAAAAAAGTGTACACCAACAAAATTGCAAGACTACCTACGATTTGCCTCGCATTGCACCCCTAACTTTATAATATCTACAGTTTAACATTGAATCCAAATAACCTACGGCCCAGGTCTGACTCTTACGATGAAAAACAATTTTTAAAAATCTTAGCCTCCACGGAGACTTGAACTGGAGACCACGACGTTCGTAAGCAAGCTCTTTAGCCACTGATCTGCCAGTTCACTACACGGAAACACGGTCTGGAGACGTCCACATCCAACGTGTCTGTCTATCGCCGTATTTCGAAGTTATGACACAACATGTGTTATTTATACAGATAATTTTTCAACCAAATGTAGACAGTATTTTTCTCCTTGTTTCAAAGGATAAGTGTGCAAAGTTTCATCGAGATCGGATGAAAACTGTGGATTTGTATGAAGAACAAACAAACAAACAAACAAACAAACAAACAAACATACAAACATACATACATTCATCTTTATATATAAAGATTATTTTGTTTTGATCACAAATAATTTGATAAACATTTGTAAATTGTTTTATCTAGTTTATACAAGCTGTAGTTTGTGTGTGGCGTAAGATCTTTATCAGTACCTAGTGTTGTAGAATCTTTGGGTTCAAGTCGCAACAGTTGAGTGAGTAGTGTGTATTAGGAGATAGTCTGAATGTAGCACAAGTGTTTAAAGTTGATTCAAGGAAAGTACTATTTCATTCGGAACAGTGAGATTTCATTTCTAGACCTGACAACTATTCCTCTTATTTGTTTGGTTGTTATATGCCATCAACTATAATTAATTAAGCTATCTGATCTGACAACTTGCATTTGTTAATGACGGGGGGGGGGGGGGGGGACCATGCTGTCATCCCCATTTAGTGTGGTGATGTTAGTAATCGACTTGATTCTTCAAGGGCTTTTCTGGTAATTGATAGCAGCTAATTATCCAAGCTAATTGAGTGGAAGGCTCGGACAATATTTGCTTTTCGTCAGACCTTTGGGAACTGCATTTTTAGGGGTCAATGTTCATTGGCTGTAGTAACCACAATGTGGCAGTGCATCCAAACATCTTCATTTGTTTGGATTTCAAAGTCATTTTGCAGCTTTATTATTTTTTATGGTATACCCACACATAAATCTATATCTATAAAATGAAAACCGGACATATTTGAAGTATAAAAACTCGGAATATACGGAGCAGATTTCGATGGGGTTTTCACCGTTTTAAAGCTTTGAATCTTAATTCACTGGTCTGGCATGTCTTATGTTTCAACGTTAAATAATATAAGAGCATTAAATGAAATTCTGATCGTATGGTGAGGAATTCCACAGGAGGAATCACTAGATGTTATCACTAGATGTTGCATACCCTCGCACTAAACACACAACTACAATACAATATCTCTGACCACAGCCTTTAATGAGCAATTTACAATAATAACCATTTTTTCATACTCCACACTGAACAAAACTTTAAATATTATTTCCTTTAATACGGGGTGTTAAGTTTTTAAACGCCATCGATGGTTGTATTGAATGCGAGGAATTAAGAACGAAAAATCAGTAGAGATTTTCTTTGCCCCTGATTTCTGGCAATGTCTTTGACCATCAGCTTTAGTATTTGTCTCTGATATCAATTGTGAAGAATGTAATATTCAGTGTATCTATTAAATCAAATGTACAAAAAATTTACCTAAATACCAGTAAACTATTGATTGTGTTTTTCAGTATTGGATTTTCTATATTTGCATAAAAGACTGAATCTGTATAGCTAAAATTTCAGGCACGTGGATCTTACAGATTCATTTCGTTCACAGTAATTAATATGTACGCTGATGTTTTGTTTTTTATCATTAGAAGTTTGTATTAAAACTTGAGTGTTGAAAATAATAACAGCTTAGGACAATTGAACATTTTTTGGAATTAGGCTGCAATTATATGCTATACGCACATGTTTCTCAAGTAATCTAGGTTTTATTCATTTTATATCTTATCGCGTTGTTTAGTAATGCAATGGTTTTTAGCATCAACAGAAGTGTGGGTTAAGTCCTTACTGTTGGAAAGTAACCCATTATGACAGCTGATTCTGCGCTATACACTTGAGTTTTTTTTACATAATCTAGCTATTATTCATATTATAATGTATTGCATTGTTCAGTATAGCAGTTTCTACATCCACCGTGACGCGTAATTTTATGATGAATTCTTATATAACTGAGTGAGACAGATAGTAAAAACAAATTACGTATCTCGCTTAGTTCTCGAGATATCGAATGTAAAAAATTATTTACAGGTATAGTTTTTTTTTTTCCTTTTCAAGACGATTTTTTTTTTTTTTTTTTTTTTTGCTTCTAGCTACGTTTCAACTTGACCACAACCGCTAGAAAGAAATCAAAACACCCTTTGTACTTATCCAGCTTGTAGTGCCTTGTGACTCTGTCGAACTTTTTTCTGGTCCAGGTTGCGTTTCAAACTAACCACCTCAGTTCAGAGATTCAGTATCTCAAGAACAAAGCAAGATAACCTAATATTTTACTATTCTCTTTCAATGTGTCTCGTCAAATTAGATAAGAATACATCGTCGATTTATCTTATTCGAATTTATTTTCACGTCCAGGCTTCATTTCAATCTAACCATGTCAGCTGTGAGATAACATTTAACGAGACGTGTAATAGAGATATATGAAAAAATTCTTAGATTTTCATTTGTTTTGTGATATTACATAGGAATCCTCACGGAATTGCAACGTTGTAATTAATACATACGCTGATGCTTTTATAGCATTAGAAGTATGTATTAAACCTTTAGTGCTAAGAATAATAACGGCTTAGGAAAACTGAACTTTTTTTGGTATATATGCTGATGGTTTTTTTTATATTAAGCTGCAATTCTGCGCTATATGCCTGTGTTTCTGATGTAATCTAGCTTTTATTGATTTTATATTTTATAGCGTTGTTTAGTAATTCAGTGGCTTTTAACAGCTATTATTAATTTCATAATTTATTCAATTGTTTACTAATGCGGTTTTTACGTCAACTGTTGTGCCGCAATTTGATTATGAATTCATATATAACTCAATAAGGCAGATAGAAAGTAAAAAAAATACACATCTCCCCTAGCTCTCGACATTTCGAAAGTCAAAATTTATTTATAGGTATAGATCCTTTCCTTTGGCAACGATTTTCTTCTCAACTTGACCACACGCGCTAGAAAGAAAACAAAACTCCCATTGTACATATCCAGCGTGTAGTACCTAGTGACTTTGGAATATTTTTTTTCTGGTCCAGGTTGCGGTTCAAGCTGTCAACCTCAATTTAGAGATACCATATCCCAAGGACAAAACAATATTTTACATTTCACTTTCAATTTGTCTCGTCAAGTTAGATAAGAATCCATCATTATGGTTTAACGAGAAGTGTTCACTGGTTCACCAGTCGGCCGTCTATGTGTACACATGTGATGCCGCCTGGGGCTTCACCTTCTGCACGTTCACCAGTCGGCCGTCTATGTGTACACATGTGACGCCGCCTGGGGCTTCACCTTCTGCACGTTTAAGGCTGCTGTAGGCCGAAATATTGCACTTTTATTGTGTTTGTTTTTTGTTCGTTGTCCCAGCCGCCTTCATCTGTGGTGAGTGTTGGGTCATATTTCCCTATCCTTCCTTAGTGTTATATATATATACATACAATCTTCAGTTTTGATTTGTATTGTGTTACCTAAGAATACATCACCAAATTGCAACGCCACAGTTGAAAGATTTTTCATAAAAGAGTATTCACATGTTTCTGGTTGGACTAATACTGTTATAGTACTAAATTGGCATGGAATATTGTTTCCTTGTGAACAAATTAAATGCAACATTTCTGAGATTCAAAAACTTAACTCAAACGGCAAGAATACTCAGGCAAAAAAGGGTATGTGGAGAAATTGCTACAGGGGTGTGTGCTCTATCACAATTAAATTAAACTATAAAGCGAGCTTGATGGTTGAACGGTAGCGCTCAAGCCTTAAACTCAAGATCACCTGTATTCAAATCCCCGTCCGACCATCCATTTTTCGATTTTACATGGTTTCACATACCTCTTGGGCCCGGAGCTCAACATTAAATTTTTTCCTTACTTTCTGACATAATCTAGCTGTCAGTCATATTATAACGTATTTAAGTTCTCGATATATCGAATGTCAGACAAAAATATCTGGCGTTTGGAGCTGAAAGTAGAGTCATTGTGTTAGTAATAATTAATGTATAGGCTGATGGCTTTTTATAGTAATAGAAAGTTGTATTAAGTCTTTAGTGTTGCAAATAAAAACAGTTTAGGACAACAAAGCAGCTTTTCTTCATTTTATAATTTATTGCGTTGATTCGAAATGCAGTTTATATGATAACCATGGTGCCATAGTCTGCAATTCCCTGAAATAAATTGAAAGTAAAGAATTTCTTTTTTTTATTTCCCGCTTATTTCTGAATAACTGATATACAACTGTGAATACCTGATATTCAACTGTACAGGTACGAAATAGAATTTAATTTTGAGCTACAGTGCAGGATGAAGTAACATAATGAGAATTTTTTTTAACTCAAGCGGCAGATGAGCCATCACAATCAGACACATCTAATGTTTGACGCTACGAAAACTCATTCAAAATCGATTCAGCGGTTTTCAGATAAATCACCGGTTAGCTTAGTACCAGAAATGGCCGGTATGAAATCAGTGAAACTTGGTAAGTATGCATCTGTTCAGACGAATAAAAATAGTGTACGGATAAATCAAATCAAACCCATCTCTTTATTGGTAAGGTGGGGATGAATCTAGGTATGCTTTAATTCCGGAAATTGTTGGCCCAAATTGTATGAAACTTGGAACATGTTACTCATTGCATGAATAATAACAGTGTATGGGTAAATCAACAACAACTAAACCGGGCAACGCCGGGAACTCTGCTAGTCTTATAATAAAATTATTAAGTATTAATGTAATGAATGTTATTGTAAATTATATGGAGTTCCTCAGATTTATATTATCTTTGAGTGTCATTAAAAGTGTGTAAGGAAAAAAAAATAAAAAAAAAAAACTCTTTGTAAGGGAAAAAGACGAATATTGTTATACTTCAACTGAAATTGTTGCATTGATGAAAAATGAGAAATACATATGAATTTCAAGAAGCTTATAGAGCTGATGCATTGTGAGTTCTTCACATAATATTCAGTATAAGTAAAGTGTGTTCTGTTACAGGCGAGAAATCTGATTGTGAGTCTTGGTGGTTTTCTGCTATCGTTGTTAATCCAGCATGTATTGCAGGCTTAGCGATGGACAGAAGAATACATTGATAAAAAATACCCATTAACATCATCACCATAACCTTACAAGTTGCTGGTACTGACCATCATATTTTGGGACATGTGAGACAGGAACTTTAATACACGAGTGATATCTGTCATGTCACCATAGTTGGACATATCAAGTACCTGTAATTTTCTTCATAAACTTGAAGAGATTCTGTATCTATAGATGTAACCTTTTGTTATAACTGTCACAGACACTACACAAGAAATGTCCATAATCATGGAGAGACTTAAAAAATCACCCTGTATTGGCAGTTTAAATGATAGATAGGTGGGATCAGGATGCAAATGGGATGTTAAGTGATAGGTAACGTATCCCCAGTGGTAGAGTTGAAGTAGATTGTTGTGCTTGTGTTCAGGTTGTGTGTTCCACAGAATTAGGGTAACAGTGTTTGTAAGACACTGTCTTTTGACAGAGGATGGTGATCAACCAGATGCGAGTTCCATGGTTTCTTAATAGATTTTTTCTTAGTATTTTCACTTCAATGACCAAATGTAGTATTTAGAATGTAATATTCTCAAAATAGAAGATAGTAAAATAGTTCCCAGAATTGGTTAATAAAAATTTATTGAAAGTATATATAAAATTTTTACCTTATCTTCCTTCAAAATACTCTCTTCCTGCTTCTACACACTTATTCCAATGTTCATACAATTGTTGGAAACACTCCCAAAAGCCGTTTTTTGATAGTTCTTTCAGCCACTTCATCACATTTTCAATCACTTCTGATGAATTAGCAAAACATCGTCCCTTTAATGTCATTTTCAGCCTTGGAAACATGTAAAAATCCGGTGGTTCAAGATTGGGAGAATTTGAAGGGTGTTCCAGACTGGTAACATTGTTTTTGGCATGTTATTGTTTCACCATTATGGATCGATGTGTCATGCAACACAAACCAATCCTTCTGTGCCCATCGTTCAGGTTGTTTTCATTGAATCTCATCTTATAACCATTTTAAGATCTTTGTGTACAATTCTTTGTTGACCGTTTTCCCTTTAGGAATAAATTCATAATGAATCAAGCCCCAGTAATCAAAAATCTTCTCCAACATTACTTTACTACAGGTTCTGTCTAAACAAAATTTTTGTTTTCTTGGTGATGTTTTTGACTTCCATTCAGCAGACTGCGATTTTGTCAGAAGGTCATACAGAAAGCACCACGTCTCATCACCTCATCACCTGTTACAGTTTTGCGCAGGAAGCTGTCATCTGCATCTGCCATTTCAATCAAGTCCCTGCACATGGTCACTCTCATTTCTTGTTGCTCAGGGGATAACATTTTCGGAACCATGTACAAACAATCACAAAGCACGTTCAAATCATTATGAAGAATGCTGTGAACACTCCCTTGTGAAAAATCAACTTCAGAGGGAATAATATCGGTGGTTGTTTGCCTGTCCACATGCACAAGTTGTCGAACGTGCTCAACATTCTCATCTGTCTTGGAAGTTGAAGGCCGCCCAGTCTGGATGTCATCTTCAGTTGTTGTGCGACCTTTGTGAAAATGCTTGTGCCACTCGTAAACTGCCATTTTTATCACATACTTTCCGTATGCTTTCTTCAGCATCTCAAGTGTCTCTGAGGGCGATTTCTCCAGCAACACACAGAATTTGATATTGGCACACTGCTCTAAAGACGACATTTCACAGTCTGACGAAAGAAAGAAACGACATCTAAAATATCATGCACGAAATGGCACACTGCTCTAAAGATGACATTTCACAGTCCGACGAAAGAAAGAAACTACATCTAAAATATCATGCACGAAACATGCCTGCTGCAGGACACAGCACCTTCCTCAGTAGTGTTGCCAACCTCCCAAACAAAAATTTCAATTCTGGCAAACAACTGCTTGACTGAACATAATAATTCCTGGAACATTTTAACCCTTCCTTGTATGTGTTAGATATTGTATCCTTTTTCTTATTAATTATAGAAAATATTTATATCTTTTATCCTGGTTTAAGAATCTTTTTTGTCCAGAATATAAGCAATGTATGATAATATCTTAAAAGCATAAAGTCTCATTTCATTGAAAGTGGTGGGATAGCAGTAATGCTCTGGCCTTGCATTCGGGACGATACGGGCTCAAATCCCTGTCCAGCCATCCAAATGTGAGCTTTCCTTGGTTCCGCCAAATAACTCTAGGGGAATGCTAGGATGGTTCCTTTAAAAGTTCAGGATTGAATCCCTTCCTGTTCCTTTCTCCAGTCCTTTCCCACCTCTGATAACCTGGACACGGTGTAAAAAAAAAAAGACACTTTTCTATCCTATTCAGTCATAGATCTTTCACTCATTTTGTATCACACTGATTATCCAAAACAGCCTCCAATTATTTAGAACTGGCATTTACCCGCTGCTTCGCTTATGGTTCATGGAGTATGTAGAAAAATGTTTTACTGTATTAAAATACCAAATATTAACTTGGAGAAGCAAGGAATGTAAATTTCATATAAAAACTTTCCCTTACCTTAGATTTCATTTTCGTACTGTTGTCTGAAAGTTTTGTGAATTGTAAAAAGATTTGTCCCATTGGTCAAAAATTTGGTACACACTTTTCGGAGATTATACCTTTCAGGAAAAAGTGAATATCAAAGCAAAATTAAACATACCGGAGTCATAATGCTAAACAAAGTTTACCAATAGCGTCACCAGTACAGTCTGCAGTAATTTCACATCTTTGATGCCAACCATAGTTTTCGGAGCAACAAGTATAAAATTACTGGAAAGTTTTCATGATACCACATGAATATTCTTTTTTTTGCTATGATGAATGTAGTGCTGTGTCAAAGTTTTCAGGAATTCAGTTGCAATATATATACTTAGAAACAATGATTGCTAAGGGCATTTTTTATTTTGTTCCAGGCTGCATGACCGACTAACCAACACCCAAAAATCAAGCAAGTTGAACTTGTTAATAAATAATAAATGCCTTATGCTGAAACAAGTTTGATTTTTTATTCTGGTTCAGGCTGCAAATCAGTCTAACTTGCTATATCGTTTTGATGAGAGCATTTGTAAATAGTACCCAAACTGCCCCATAGCAACCACCATTTACCATAGAAGGTTGGACTCCCCATCTGGACATCCAGATTTCGATTTTCCATGGTTTGCAGAAGAAACTTCAGGAGAATTCCAAGGTAGTTCATTCAAAAGGCCATGACCGGATTTCTTCTCTTTCCTTGCCCCCCTTTTCCACCTCTAAAGACCTAGGCATTGACAAGGCATAAAGCCACGAAAAATGGAAAATTACTTCATTAAGATTATATTTTCTGGCTTTCATATGCTCATTTTCTTATTGCCAAACTTCAGACCAAATGGTTTAATTATTGGTATGCCTTTATTTGACTGCTGCCGAGCTATCCACATTAATACATAGAGGTGATTGTTGTATAAAAAGTATGGCTCCTCCGTAATGTGAAACATCTTGGAAGGAATTGTTCTTTTAGTATGAAAGCTATGGCCAGTAGAAAAAATTATACTTTGGGCTTGAAAATACAGGTAACTACTTTACTCTTCCATGAAAAGTGTACAAGAATGCCTGGAAGTAGGTAATAAAGGCATAAGTGTGCAGAAAGATACTGACTTAGTGGCAGTAGATGACTCGAGCCGATTCTGATTAGTCAGAATTATGTGAGCCAGCTTCTTCACTCAAAATCCACTATGCACCATGGAACCCTAGCTGTTATTCAGGAGGAAGCATTTCAACCCGACCACAATATGATTGCGCACATTACTGACTTAGCAGCAATTTAAATCTCATGCTGTTTCTGACTACATATTAGTTTGAATTGGGAATGGTAGCCATTCAAAATTCACTATACCCCCTTGGAATATTAGTCGTCATTCTAATTCAAGTGCGTTTCAACCTAGTCTCTCTTATACAGCTTCCTGAGAACTAGCATATGTACCACATGCAGAAGAGCACATTCACGATAATGATAGCTGCTGCACATTGGCTAATGCCACATGTAACTGAATGTTTTGCATTGTTTTACTTCTTTCTTATCTTTTTTTTCAGCTTTGTTTACACTTTTTCTTTGATAGTAATTCCTGGGGAAGGTGTGAACATATTACTCTCCCCCCTGTGCCCCCCCCCCCCCCCAGAAATTTGTATACATGTTCTTTGATCAATATTCTTTAAGAATATATGCACACTAAAGCCACCAAATACATACTAATCGAGTAAAGTCATTCAAAAATGGGCAGTTCTGCACAAGTTATTGTGCAAGAAATATGTATTGTTTTTTAACTGATGATATTTTGTGTAACTCTTTCTTCTAGAAAAAATTTAATTCCATATGATATGTGGTATATAAGTATTGGCACTAATGTTTTTAATGTAAAACATTGAGCAATGATTGCAGACATATTGTACCAAAGACAAATTTTTTAACTGTCAATGATGTTAGTAAACCAATCTGCGGTCTGCAAACCTGTCCCAAAGGGTCCACATACAAAATAAAATCAATAATTATGAAAGTATAAATGGAAGTATGAGAACACGCGAATTCTGACCACAATGTGTGAAATGCGAATCAAGCTATCAATTAACAATTCTAAAGTACCCAATTTCCAATTATTATTATTATTATTAAGGGGTCTGTGGCAATCATAGTCTAATCACTAAGGGGTTCACCATTAGGAAAGGTTGGGTAAGGCTTATCAAATGAATTTCACATGGTAGCATACTTGTTATAATAGTACGTCAGTGTTGGGGGAGATTGTGCTTACAGTAAATTAAATATTACTTGCACTTATTATGTTTGATTCATGTATTCCATTTATTTTAATGTGATGAATTTAAGATAACAGAAGAACTAAATAAACAAATTCAAAAAATAAAACAGAATCCAAATAGTAGTAGAGTGATCATTTGTCAGTATTTCTCGAAAGGATTGCTTATCTCAAATACAGAGTGATCTTGGTGCAAATTTCTCCCATCTTTAAATGAATATAGTTTCTTACTCTCTTCCTCAATACATATCTCATAAGCAAGTTTAGTCAATTTTAATCTGGGCCATAAACTTTTGAAAACAATCAGAATTGCTGTGGTTGTTTTTGTGTGATGCCAATTCAACCCTCTTCGTCACAGTCAGCTTAGCACGCCTTCTCGGTGGTTCTCCTTATTGTTCTAAGAGTTACAAATTCAAATTTTTAAAATTCCATTACTTTATTTTTGATACATTAATAGACAGACTCAAAGCCTCCACTATCTTAAACCTTTAACTGCTACGGAATGCCTGACAGAGCCCTTGCTGGGTGCTCCTTTGTTGTCGCCTAAACTGTTCACCTGCGCTGAGAGGCTGTGGGCGGCTGATACCTGTGCTGCTGAGTTTGGCACGCGGCCCGACGTGCCGTGTGCTGAATATTTCTGGAGCTTTGTGTGTGAGACGGCCTTCGGCTCTCGCTCTGCGTTTTGAAACCCCAGATACAAAATAAATGTAGTTACTCCCTCATCTAAAGTTTTTCGATTTAATGTTCCTCTAAAAGTGAATGTCTGCGTAGACAAACATACAAGTACTTCATATGCTAAACTTACAGCAGCTAATATGTGTTTGGTTTTTTGTTTGTTAGCACAGTAATTCATCTGGAGAAAATTTCAAAGTTAAATGTTCAAATACCTTTCACAAACTCTGCGTATATTTTCCGTCCTTCTTTTGGATCCGGGCTTTGGACTGGCAAAGTTAAAATATATATATTTTTTTTTTTTTTATTTCACTTAGTTTTAGAGGCGTATAAATGTAATGTAATTATTACAGTGCAGTTACCCATTGTTAATAATTCTTTTTCGTGTGATAAGCCACGAAACATGGCACAACGCACAGTGGTACTATACATTGCAAGTTCTGTATTTATACATGATTTCTGGACGCACTTTCTGTTTCGAGCACCCAGCGCATCTACGCATTGGCGAGTTATTTTTTTAATTTTTCATAAGAATAATATTTCAAAAATGTCTCCTAATAAATCCTTCCACCTTGAAAATCTAGTGAACTGATTCTGGCGTATTTGACTTCGTAAATAAATAAAATCTATTTGTTTCATCAGCAAAAGATTTCATAAGATCTTCTGTTAAAAATATCATGTAAATGACAGAATGCTGGAATTTTGACCTAATCCACATTTCTGTCCTGCAGCTAAATCATCAAAGGCATGCACAAAAGGATGAGAATCGTTTTTCTTCCAGTCACACCTGTCAATAAAGCTTCCTCTTTTTCCACATATGTAGCTCTCGCTATCTGAAGCTTCATTTTCTGAAGAATTTTCACCTCTTGTAGTGACAGATGGTGGTTTTCCACTAGCTGATGTACACGTTTTAGAACTATTACTTCGAGATCCTATCTCCATGATTTCTTCCTCTGTACATACACGAAGGCGATCAATTTTTTCAGTGAAAACTAAAATGAAAATAGCAACACAAATAAGATCGCAGTGGCAAATGCTCATGGGCCGAATGTTGGAAAGCAATTAACCAGTCGGGGTGGAAATATGGCTTCCTGATGTAACCGCTAAGTGGCTTGCGCGTTAACACGTGCAGAGCACACAGGGACCCGAGCGGCTGGACGACTTAACACATCCAGAGCACAGACAGGGCAGCAAGGCGGCGCGTGTATACACGTCCAGAGCACCTGACGAAAGGAACAAAGCCGCGCGTAAACACGTCTAGAGCACCTGGGCGCAGTAGTAGCCACGCGCGTTAACGCGTCTACAGCAGTCAAATGGTTAAACCAAGTGGACCATAATGAAAAATTTAACCTAGGCAGTTGTTGGATTACATTGATAAATAATAGTTCTTCTTTCAGCCCACAAATTAGTCCCCTTTAAAGTTTGTATATCGACCACCTAATGGAAGGACTATCGGACTTTGTTTTACTTAATTAAATCTCGGCCGCCACCATTGGCTGGCTAAGGTACAATTAATACATATATATTAAAATGTTTCTTCAAATAAACCCCACGTGTATGAGGAACACAAGTCAATGATTTAGTCACAGTTTTTGTATTACACAATGTACCCGACCACCAATGGAAAAAAATACTTAAGTACATTCAAGTAAAGTCACTGGTATTAACTATATTCCGTAGATGCATGTTCTTAATAGTGAAAAGAAACATATTAATCACTTTCACATAGCTATTTATACCAAGACAGTTCATAAACACTCCACCACTTAATGTAATCTCATAGTTTCTTCTGTTAGTGATTGGTTTACCATCGCAGTAGCCTGTAATTAGTATCTCAAGGGACCCTAGACACTTTGACACAAACCACTTATTAATTTCCTTACACCGAGCTACAACGAACACAGCGGTGACATGTTTCCAACAACTTTCTCTTCCCGCTAGACTCAACTCCACTGATCAATTAATTGATCGTAAGTATCGCAAGTCACCGATACACATAGCATTTGATCCTTGGTAATATATAACACAAATTTAATATTAAAAAATGTTAATTAACTGAAGGGGCCAGCCTACTGTAATGTGACAACCCCTTCCATGTCACAGTTCTAAGACATTTGAACCAGGGAAAAGGTCAGTTGTTAGTAGGTAGCTACACAAAATCCCTACCTGATACAAGAACACCATGAATTAAATTTTACACAAGATTATTGCTAGCTGGTCCCTACTCAGCAAAAATTACTAACATATTCACAAACAAAAAAATATTTTCTTTTCACATAGAATTTATCTTCCTGAAAAGACAACACAAAATTACAAATAATCATATCCTGAGGTTAAGTGTCTGTCCCTCACTCAACATCACAACATCAGTACCCTTACATCAGTGATGTTTTTTTTTTATTATTATTATTTATTTATATGGATAGTACATCACTCTCTATCCTGGATACATGTTTGTCAGTGAAACACCAGATTATTATCACCAGAGCTTCCCACAATAAGGTAAATTTTCTTTTCCTTGGTGACGCTCTGTTAAAATCAGGACAATGACCTGAAGGCTTGTCAACCGAGCCTTCTAAATTGCGCTTACACATCCCTGATTGACATAAGAATACACAAAAACACTAAAAGAAAATATTTACAGTTTTTTTTACACACAACGAGGCTATCATTTCAACAAATCCTTGAGGGGTTACTGGGTGTTCGGGATAGAGACTACCCTTAAGCACTTCAGGGCACACCCTCCAAGCCTTAAGAAAGTGGTACTGACTTGAGATATAAATTACTTAATGTAACTCAAAACATTTCATTCCCTAATTTACCCTATCTATATCAAGTATCTTTGTGATTTGTCTTAAACAAAAGAGAACACCTACCAAGAAATATTAAACTAAACAACCTTACAAGGTACAAACCATTTTAAGAAAAAAAATCAAAGTTTTTAGAAAACTATTATGTTGAAGAGACACTTCAGCTTTGTGAAAATCACTTTGCCCAACATAAGTCACTTAAAAATACCATTAAAACTGTAGTACATGAGTAACATGAATCCCTTATGCTAAAAGAAGAATGGTTGTATTTAAATTTACGTATGTTGATGCCCTCATGAAATAAGTCCAATTTCCCCTTGGACCAATGTGAGATTATTTCCTTTTTCATAACATGTACTTACTCCTGGTTCTTCTCTCCTAACCTTCTTCTTCCTACGTTTCTTTCTTCGTATTGTGGAATTACACTTTTCAAAAATCTCAAATGAACGTTGGAGAATGAAACCTTTCATTCGGTTATAGAAAAACCTGCAGTATGACCATATGGGCTAGTACTGAGGAACTGTTCAATGTGTACAAAGTGCTTGCCACCAATGGGAATATAATTGGCCAATACTTTAGTACTGTGGCAAGAAAAGAAAACAAGGTCTGTCCCGAAAGGAAACATCAAACTATAAATTTGGTTTGCAAACTTAGTGACAAAAGTTGGTTTGCGACGTTTGAAAATGGCTCTGGGCATAGCCAGCTTGCTCTCCTCCAGAGTAATTGTAGTAATATTACTTACATGAATACCTGTAACTGGACAAGGACTGTGTGAAATTGATTGAACTCTAACCGGTTTAATTTGAATGCTAGGCTGAGAGTTAATAAGCAAGGTATCACACGAAACCGAAATTGCTTCCTGGACCAAAGCCATGTTCTTATCTTTTACTGGTACTTGTAGCCTCTCGGGTTTTATTTCTTCTTTAATCGCCTCCATCTCCTCTTCACCTAGTTTAAGATCCTTTTTCATACCCTGAATGCCATTTATTTCATCTTTAAGGGCATTTTGAAGGGCTTTGTGGATTTCACCAATTTCAGCTTTGAGATCATTTAGGAGGGCTTTGCAGTTTTCAGCATAATCTTCTTTAAGTTCTTTAAAGTGTTTACTCATCTGTTCCATAAATTTCACCCACATTTCCAAGACGGGTAGCTTATCACTTTGCTCTGCTACCCCTTCCATAGCAGATTCCTCGGTCTTCATATTCAAAGATCAAAACTAAACCAAACTTTAATGAGACTATAAGACCAATAAGTTACTCTAACAAAACCTATCCACCAAACTTAAATAAACAGGGCAAAAGATAGACCTTCCAGTTTCAAATCAATTCACAACAACGCCGTGACAATTCATCAAATGAAACACAAGAATGCAGTATATATATTCCTGAACCAAAACCAGATTTTCATCAAAGATAGAAACAAAATCAACGTAGGTTAGCTCTTAAAAAAGTCACATACACTTCTCCAAACTGTTGCTGCAATTAAAATACACATAGATAGTGCAGTAATTATACCTTTATTTACTACTGCTGACCGCTAGTGTCAACCCCATAGGCAGACTACACTGGCTCGTAGCTCAATGGTACTACCACCTGAAATTGGCATGCACAGAAATCGTTCTACTTGTTAACGCAAATGTTTGCCATCTTACTTACATAATTAATGTTATTGCAAACGTAAATAATTGCATTTTTTTTCAAAAAAATAAACAAAAATCTTATGGGAGTGCAAATTAAATTTTTCGCAATTATAAACTCTTACTATTATACTATAAATTTCAAGGAAGCTGTGGTATATAGCAACCGGCAGCACAAATTTTTTGAAACAAAAAACATTCCCGTTAATTTGCTGTTCTTTCACTTCAAAAAATTATTTTCAAAATATTTCCCGGCTGTTTATAGTCTAGAGTTGCCTGTTAGCGTTGGGTGGGGAGGCCGCCATATTGGTCAGGCAAAGAAACACGGGGAATCTATATGGGACGAAAGAATTTCTTCTTTTTTAATCTTTGCTTTAGTAAAAATGAAGTCTTAAATGGTCACAATTATAAATACCCTAATCGATATAACCTACAAACATTAGAATTTAAGAAAAACAAACTGCTAAATAATTTTTGAAAGGAATTTTGTATGCGGAAATAGAACTTTTTTTCTCCCTACTGTCGCAAAAAAAGCACTGGTTTATGTTCAAACAGGTTATATAGCCACGTTCCGTTTCAGTAATTTTAATCCTTTCAAAATCTTTGATGGGAAAGATTACAAAGTAAAGAAAAATAGGTCTGGACCTATTTAAATTCGCCAGCAGCTTCAGTGCAAGGGGATGCTATCACTTATACAGTTGTGCTACAATCTGATGATGAATTCTTATGGAAATCGATCAGACAAATCGCGCGAGATATCAGAAAAATGTGTTCTTCTCGCACGCCCACTATCTTTGGTTGAATCCGATTCCAGATTATTAACAATTGTTTATTCTTATACCACTCACATAACACTGTTTAGTTTGTGATTTAGATGGTCTTTCTAATCACTTTAACCACCTATTAATCTCACAAGTCCTGTCATTTATGGTTGCCATGTCGGAAAAAATCTATAGTGATAATTAAAATTAAACAGTCCTGTCACGGTGTTATATACCTATTGTCTTACCTAAACCATTCAGCAAGAGGTGTGTTACATAGAATGCATATAGCGAATAACTTTTATAATCATTTTCAATAGTAAAGCACTTTTCGTGTCAGAACATAACCTTGTTATTTGTCCATTATCTTGCTAAAACCATTTAGAAGGGGGCAAATCTCATATAATTGTATAGTAAAGAACTTTTATAATAATTTTCTTAACAAGAAATCACTTTTTAAATTGATTCTAAA
The DNA here is from genome assembly GCA_031002005.1 of Vandiemenella viatica. Lineage (NCBI taxonomy): Eukaryota > Metazoa > Arthropoda > Insecta > Orthoptera > Morabidae > Vandiemenella > Vandiemenella viatica. The sequence goes on from JARYHS010008075.1 coordinate 24,599,475, forward strand.
CTATTTTCGTAAAAGACATGAGGTTTAAATAAGGTTGTTTTTCAATCATAATGAATTTTGTTGCATTCATTTCCATTAAGGAAGCAGAGAATGACAATCACTTTAAGGTGGTTTTTGTGTGCTTTTAAAATTTATGTAAGGAAATATTTCAAATAAAAATAATTCGATATTTTAAAATAAAAGAGCTAGGAAGATAGAAGTAGGCTAAAATGAGAGAGAAAAATTCAGTTAATAACCAAAATATAACAGTTCAGAGGTAACTTGATGTTTAAAGTAAGAAAAACGAAGTTTTAGTGTCGACATCTGATGGCATTACCATGTGAGACTTTTAGAAATTAATAGCTTTTAAACAAGAATAATTACGAGGAAATATGTCGTGACCAAAAAGATTGGTAATAAATGAAACTATAACATATTAAAATTTTGGCGAAATTTGAATAAAATTAGTGTTCCACAAGAATGGGGGACTTTGCCAATTCACAAAATTCCCCACGGGAATATACCGTTGTTCTACGGCAATTCAGCAATAGATAAGCCAAGGCTATTAAAAGCCGACTAGCGCAAGCAGTCGGGGATAGTTTTGGAATGGATTTTCAGCCAGTCATGGGAAGTAGTCTGGAATAGTCTTGAGGAACAGTTTTGAAGTAGCAGTACGTGTCCCGGTCGCAAGGTAAAATTCAAAATGTAGCTACCGAAAGTTCAACTGTCTCACCTTGGAACAAGTTCGTGGACTTTCTCATTCACTTTAAGGAAACTTTAAGCTAAACTCAGTGAAAAAACTCTTTTACGATAGTTTAAGAAGTCAACAGAAGCAATGTTTGAGAACTATCTTGAAGCTCTCTAATTTTGGGGCTGCAAATAGAAAATATGTTTGCAAGAGTGAATGTTTCATCAGTGTTGTGCCTTGAAGTGTAACCTGCATCTTATTATGTGATTCGAAGTTCGATATTGCCTTAAATGTTTCAATGGTGTAATCTGACACCAGTGTTAACTTCAACAAACTTTCAGAATATTTTTCAAATTCGTAACTACACGTGACTCGCTTTCATTTATGTATGACCTGTTAGCTATTACAAGGTAAACAAATAGCTTGGCAACCGGTTTAAAGAACTACAGCATCTTTCAACAATAAAAAATGTTGGATGATTTCACAGATGAATTAAATATTTATATAATCATGCACATGTCTGAAAAACATTCTTTGTAATATGAACTTTGCGGAGCTGGTCTAATTCGAGCATCAAGCACAAGGCCACACCACCGCACACCTCCGTTTCCGCCACCTGCCTTTCCACCTCCCTCTAGTGGCCCATTTACGGCACAACATGTAGGGCCTATGATGATCCAATTTTTGAAAAAGAACTCTTGATGGGCTGTGAAAGGGGTTACAAGACTACATACGAGGGGGTACCCAAAAATAACTGGAATAACAGTGCTGTGGGTGGAGCATGTGTAGTATGTGTTTCTGTCGCCAGGCGTTTATAGTACAACTCGTTGTCCTGTTTTTCTATTGTTGCGTTTTTGATGATGGCAAGTTTAAGTGAGCAACGTGCAGCTGTGAAATTTTGTTTTCTGCTCAGTAAAAATGCTGCTGAAACTATTTTAATATTGAAAACAGCTTACAAAGATGATGCTATGGGAAAATCTAAAGTTTACAAGTTGTTAGCTCGGTGTTAAAATGGCAACATGTCGATTGGTGACAAACCTCGTTCTAGACATCCTTCAACTGCCCGAATTGATGAAAATTTTGAAAAAATTTGAGAGCTTGTGCTCTCAGACTGTCAACAAACAATTGATCAACTGTCAGAGATTAGTGGATTATCTTGGAGCCTGGTTCACTGAATTTTAACCAAAGATTTGGGAATGAAAAGGGTTGCCACCAAGTTTGTTCCTCGGGCTCTGACTGACAATAAAAAAAACGTCGAGTTGAAACATGTCGTGCTTTGAAACAACAGCTTGAAATTGATCCAGATTTTCTGTCAAAGGTCATTACTGGTGATTAGTCATGGTGCTATTGGTCATGACCCATAAACAAAGCAACAGACAAGTCAATAGCAGACGTCATCTTCACCCTGTCCAAAAAAAATGTCCTCAAGTCAAATCAAACATCAAAACAATGCACATTTACTTCTTTGATGACAAGAACGTAGTTCATTAAAAGTTTGTTCCCCCACATCAGACTGTCAATCAAATCTTTTATTATGAAGTTTTAAGAATATTACGCAACAGTGTTCGTCAAAAAAGACCCGATTTGTGGCAGACAGGAGACTGGTTCTTCCACCATGACAGTGTACCAGTGCACACAGCTGTCTCTGTTAGGCAGTTTTTGGCTAAAAATGGCATGGATCTGCTGCCCCAAACACATTACTCACCTGACCTGGCTCCATGTGCCTTTTTCTTATTTCTACGCATGAAAGGATGCAGATTTGACAACATTGAAGAGGTCAAGAAAAAAATGGGGGAGGAGCTGTTAGCCATTTCTAAAGATTACTACAGAAAATGTTTCGAACAGTGAAAGCAAAGATGGGACAAATGTACTAATTGTAATGGAGATTATTTTGTCAAATATGAACCATTTGCCGGTGAAATGTAAAATTTCTTCACAGACATTTGAATTACAATGCTGTGCTATATAAACGTGTTGAAATTACACGGATTCTGTTTTACCACTTTGGCTATGGTACTCTAACAAGGAATTAACACTGGAACCTATAATCAGTGGGCTTTTACAAAGAGTGTGCATGCCTCCTTTTAATTTAACTTCTATTTGTTTTTTGCTAATTTTCCCCACTCCATTTTAGATTTATTTCTCGAATTACTGTTAAATCTTGTGTATTAGTGTATGTAGCAGTGAACAAATAATTAGACCTATTTTTCTATTTGCAGCAAATATGTTTTATGGCTTTAAAATTTATTGAGAATGCACCCTATATTAGTGATTTTATTATTATTATTATCATCTTCTTAATCCGTTTCACTTCTTGTTCAAAGGTCAAAGCTGGGCCATAATGCTGCATTTCTCCAGTTACCCATTGGTTTGGAGGGTGATACAAGAGGATTGGTAGATCTGATATGTAGAAAAGCATTATATTTTGAAGGACAATTTGGGTTTGTAAATGTATAGTTTCATGTATTTAAATTACTATAAATAATAATAATAAAGGAGGACAGGAAAAGTTAAGCCCAACATTTACCACAGATGAGGGCAAGATAGAAGTGACTAATACATAAAAACTAACAAATTTTGCAGTATTTTGGCACAAAATCTTATGTGTGGGTGGATAAGATATTCAGTGGAACCTAATATGTACGCACCAAGATGGACAACGTCATTCTTAGATTTGGTGTGTGTGTGTGTGTGTGAGAGAGAGAGAGAGAGAGAGAGAGAGAGAGAGAGAGAGAGAGAGATTTGTAGTAAAATAACCTCTTCCTGTGAAATTTAATAAGCTCACATATGTGCAGATGAACATGATGAAATTATAAAGGTTCTATTTTATTTATTTATTGCCATTTTGGCTATGAAACACTTTGCCTGTTCTCTAATAATAACAAAACTGTGGTATTTATAAGCTTTTTTATTTCAAAATTTCAGTATTACACAAGCTAAACAAATAATACTTGATGTATGTTACTTCTTGGACGATCAGTAGGAAAGCTGAAGTGACAAAGTATGTTTCATTTGGCAAATCTTGATATGTACGCATCTGTTTTTTCCTGTTACATCACAAAGCTTTTATGCCAAAAAATTGTAAAGTGTGTTAGTCTTTATCTATTGATCTCTGCCCTCCTACCTTCATCTCTGGATTGTGATTGATTTACTGTCCTTATCAATCCTTGTTTTCATTGCCTAAAAGTATTTTCATTATTATTTTCACTATAAATAATTAATCGATATTATTTTCGATTTACGATTGGTAAAATGTTTAAAAATTGATTTGCATATTCTTTTATTCTCCTTTTTCCTTGTTAACAAGACCTTAACTGAATTGTAAAAACTGTTCAGAAATGATTTTGCAGATTCATGCAAAACTTGAATATACAATTCTTCTAAACAAGATTGTAAATTTTTAAGAGAAGCATTAAGACACAGAACTCATTTTTATTTTGGTGGGTAAGGTGGAGGTTGTCTTCAGATTGTTGATGAAGATTACTTAAATTCCAAGATGCGAACAGTACTAAGAGTAACGAAATACCTTGTTCTTTGCAGGGGAAACAAATCTGTTGTAGTTTGGTTCAGCTATTTACATAACCATTCTTTGGTATTCTAGCAACTTACTCAGATAGTGTTACTAAATTGCCCCCTTCGAGTGATACCACCTTTAATTTCCAAGCTGATGGCTAAGAGTAACATTCCAAATAAAAACAGCTTAGTTAAAAAAAAAAAAAAGAGACATTCTTAACTGCCATTATTCTGTTTATGCATAACCGACATTAATTTTAAATTTCTGAAGTTGGAGTTATGAGTAGAATAAGAGTTTTGTGACAGGTAATTTGTGATCCATTTAGCAATTATCCTTGAGTATCTGTGTATCATTTCTGTCATGTAATAATTGCACAGTTATAATGTCCAAAAAGTTTTGTCATGAAAGTTAAACAAATAGTCTGTTGTTGCAGGGAGAACATTAGGCAAGATGAAATACCACAGAACATGAGGACTGAATGTGAAGAGAAGCGCCAAGAGCTTATTGAAAATGTATCCAATTCAGATGATGTCCTTGGGGAGATGTTTCTTGGTATTTGTTTATTCTTTGTGGTAATTTCAGTTTCAAATCATTTTTCTGGATGCATTTTATGCTTTAACAGTCAGAGATGTTCATGAAATTTGCAGAAGAAAAAACTCCTTCTGAAGCAGATCTGAAAGCTGCCATAAGAAGGGCATGTTTGAAGCGTGCATTCACACCTGTAATGGTTGGCACTGCTCTCAAGAATAAAGGTGTACAGCCGTTACTAGATGCTGTAATAGATTACCTTCCAAATCCAGGAGAGGTTCAGAATATAGCTCTTAGAGAAGAAGGGTAAGTATATTATTTTAGAGTAGCAGAAATTTTTACTTTGTTTCTAAGAAAGAAGAATAGCATCCAAGTTTCATAAGCAGCATTTGTAAAAGCAATGATATTACTGGCTGTAAAATATCTGATATATTTGGTAACTCATATTCTGGCTGATGATTATATAATTAAACTTGCTTACTTTTTATTTTGTGACAAATATAAATACTATCTTTGAAATGTTGTATGCCTTCCAATAGGCCAACTATGAGATTGCATATCTGAGTTTATGCAACACCACAGAGAGAGGATGTAACACGAGTGTTGAAACTCCAGCTAAGCAAGCGAGGAATGATAAATTGTTTTTGTCTTGGTAGTGACCTGGCAGAGATGTTGCTGAACTAAAAACAGGCAGTACAAATTGGTGTGGTGTCAGAAATAAGACGGAGTGGAGTGGCTGGTGTAAAAAGGAATATTTGCCATATGAATTTATGAAAGGCTATAAAAGGTCATGTGAGACCAAAGGACATTTATGATTGGCTGAAGTGGGCTAGGAAAAGGGGCAGCCATGTTTGACTTAGTCAGGAAGCAGCTCGGGTCAGAAGTGTGTTGTAATTGAGAGAGTAATAGTTGCCATGTGGTCCCCGAGCTATATTTGTATCCACGAATAACTTATGTGGGAGTGATGAATCGAGATCAGGAAGTTCTCATTATTATTTGACTGACTACAGGAATGTGTGTTTTTTACAAATGTGACCAAGTGATTTATTATTTCTTGTTACAATCCTGCAGTCATGAGTCGGATCGAAGTTCCATTATTGTTCTAAAAGTGTGATACGTGTCTGGTACCAGCCTGAAGGCTTAAAAATTCTGAATAAACTGCCTTGTGACTTGCGTGAAGTGATTTTAGTTGTTTCAAAGTCATAAATTCTTTAGGGATTAGTTACCTAAGTGAATATACTGTTTATTTTCCCGAAGTCCGGGATGGCAGCCATTGTCAATTGAACAATTTACAGAACCCGTTTATAGAACTATCTACTTGATTGTCCAGTGCCACATGAACTAAAAACAGATCATGATCAAAAGTTTTATATTTATGTGCTGAGCATAGAACAATAGTTGTTTTAATAACCTGTACTCTTTTTCTTATTGGTTTCAGAGATATATATATATCTGAAAGACTATGACATAATAATGACATGTTGTGTGCTGAAGAGTACCAAAGTGGTGTTTCGAGAACAAACATTACTTTTTCACAAGGAGTTTGTAATATTGCAGGACTGGAACAGTAGGAGACCACCAGGGAGAGGCAACATACTCTGCCCGGAGGAAGTATATGTATCGGTCATGTCACAAAGTGATTCAGGGAGGTTTTTTTTTCTTTTTTAAGAACTGGTACATCTGCTATCATTAGACTTAGCTGAGATTGCTTGAGTGTTTGATTCTTGCTGATCACGATTGGATGTTAGAAGATGATACGAGGATTTATGTGTGAAAAGTTATGTACAACATGGTACATTATTGAAGCAAAACTTGTTTGTAGAGTGTTGGTTAAACCAATGTGCTCTACCTTCTACTCATCCTTGGTGAATAATCAGTGTAATTATTTGTCTGATGGCTACCTTTAGCATGAATGCAATAAATTGCTTGTAGGCAGAGTTGCTAACCAGATAAAACTGTGGTGTTATTATTTGTGGTTTCCTATAGCACGTAGAACCCTCAGCCACTCATTTATGGGCTTAGAAGTAGTAGCAGCTGTTCTCACTAAACTAATAACCAATATGACTAGAAATGAAGACACAGGAACCAGGATTAAAAAGTATCCGGAAGCAGTCGGGAAGCTGAGTGGATAAGTCACTCACCTCGAAAATTCAGGGTTCTATTTTAAAATCTCACTGCGGTCAGTATGTGCTTTTTTCATATGAATACGCTAGGAAGCTCCATGGTTTGAATTTAACATTAAAATGCAGGTCCAGTCATGACAGTTGAGATGTGTGGCAAATTGAAACACTATCACAGACTATAAGACCACATGAACTTTCTTTTTAGAAATGTTCTTTTTAGATGTAACTTCTGATACTGTGGTAACAGATTTACATTCACAACCAATATATAATTAACGGAACATGTATGCTCGCCCATAATTACATGCATGTCTTGAATGAGGGATTTAATTTTTTGTTATGTAGTCTTATGAGAGATCAGTCACCTCAAACACTCCAAATATATTTATGAACATCTTTGTTTTGCAAAAATGGATTCGACAACTTTAATTTGTTATAAATAGTGAACTTGCATAATTAAATGCTATATTTATTTATTGATGGTTGATCAGAGCTGCTTTGGGAATGATTAAATTTCCTACTAATTCATTAAAATCATTGGTTATTATTGTAAAATCTGATCTGTAGGTGCTGGAGATCACTTTTAATAAAATGTTTTATTTTCCTTCTTGTCCCGCAACATTATTGCTTTAGTGGACAGGTGTTCTCTATCTATTTGAAGCCTTAATGTTCAATTACAATAGAATAGCTTTTGATTTTTGATGATTTTCTCCACTAAGATTTCAGCGTGGTATTGGCTCTCATATTTTTGTCTGCAATAGAGTATCAGTTCCTCAAAAATTCAGACCACAAAAGAATTATCAGAAAATCCTAATATAGTAAAAGTTACAGGAGCTTGACAACTGCAATCAAATGTCGTAATCAGTGCCAGCTGATAATATTGGAATTCGAGAGCAACCGAGTGTGTGACATGCTTAAAACAGAATGGGAGAGACCAAGAAAGGCTTACATGTAATAGACTGCTCATAACTGATGTCACGTAGATAGACAATAGCACCACAACCACAGGCATTACAATGCCGTCGAAATTCGGCACTTACAAGAGCAGAAGTGTCACGATTACTGGGTCATTTTGTTTTAATAAATGAAATAATAACCGGTTGAAGCCCTCCCTCATACCAGGCCAGAAGGGCAACCTTTTTTTTAGCTCTACCACTGCTCGGGCAAAAAATGGGTGGATCCTTGGGCATGGGAGCCCCCCTCGGCTGGTGGGCCCGGGGAACATTTGCCTCACTTGCTGCCCTGCCTCCCTCGACACCGGCCCTGCCTCCCTCGACACCGGCCCTGCTTACAACCTATTCTGGCATAACACGTCCTCCATCCAAGTTTGTAGTGGCACCTGACAAAAGCTCTCTGACCCCGTTGTTAAACATAAACACATGTTTGATTTTAAAGTTTTTATGTTCTTTTGTTTGCTGCTTCTACACATATTTCTTATTTTCATAAATAACAATTGATTTTTAGGGGAGAGCAAGAAAAAATTGTTCTCAGCCCGAAGAGAGATGGAAGTGCTCCTTTTGTTGCATTGGCATTTAAGCTAGAAGCTGGTAGGTATGGCCAGCTTACATACCTGCGATGTTACCAAGGAAAACTCAGTAAAGGAGACACAATATATAATGCCAGGACAAATAAAAAGGTATATGAAACTTAAACTTTATCCTTCATAAAATTTAAGATAATGCTGGAATTTTCTCTCACAATTTGCTTCCCTTTTTTTAATCAGTTTATCATCTATGAAACTTTTCATCCTTGTTTGAGTCAGCTTGTCTTTTTATCTGAACATGCAATAATATATTCAGCAATGCACATACTGAAGATATACATTGGAAATAATCTCTCAGATTTAAATGATAAGCCCAAAAATATTTAAAAACTTATGAAATCTTGCTATCCAGGCTCAATTTACTCTTGTAGACATTGTTGGTTCCATTGTTTAAAACTGGGAAACAATGCAGGTACAATAATAATTACTGATGTAGCATTTTATATTTACTTGCAATGTCTATAAGTGTTTCCCCTGGACAGAAGTCCACTCTTTTAACGACATTTCTTATACAAATTGGACACCAATAGAAACAGTGTTTTAAACATCATGAAAGCTGAAAATTTGATAGTTGATCATTCAGTTAGCTCTGTGAGTGTCCAAAGGTTTTCTCTCTTGACATAAAAAATAGATAGCATTTTGTGAATTGTCAAATTGTTAGCTTTTGTAATACTGGATTTATATCAGCATTGTCACTCTAATAAAATTTATATTTAATGGTCCAATTACAGTTACAATTCAGTGTTAAAATTCAAAGTTGACATATAATATCAGTACATTTTCACTGATAAAATTTGCATTTAAGAGTCCAGTTACAGGTACAATTACAATTCTACATTAAAATTCAAAGTTGACTAATGTTTTATTTGAAATGTTTGTTTATGTTTTAACCCAAGCGATTAGAAAAAATAGAATTTAAGATTCAAAAAAACTTTGAATTGAGTTACTGACGATCTTTTATCACCAGCTAAAGCACTGTCTACCATATTTTGAAAGTAAAATTAACTAATTTGGCAAAGTTTAATTAGTGGTTTTAATTAAGATAAAAAATAGTTTTTAACTAAAATTAATATAATCGAGAAATTTATATCAGAAGATAGCCTAACTTGAGAGGATTACGAATATTTAGTGGCTTTGGTAAAAAGTTAAAGCATTAGTAAGATAAATAAGATTTTGAAGATGGATTGTCGTTGTTGAAGTGCAATAAATTGCGCCAAGCTGATGACGTAGGAGACGTCAAGGTTAATCTTATAGAAACCCTTTTGAATATTGAATTAAATTAAAATAGATAGAATATGATATTAGGAAGCCATTGTGGTAATTGCAAGTTATACCATTTAGTATATTGGGGTATATTAATTTTTGAAAGAATTTGCTGACGTCATAGGAATTGAAAAGTTGATAAAAGTCCCTGCAGCCATTTTGGAATTGCCCAGTCTTCCACTAGATTTGAAACAGTCAACTTCGCGTCAGTTTGCAGAGCGAACTGCTCCACGCTGTAGTTGTTGCGGCACATTGTAACATGCCGTAATCGTTTCTCACTAAAGTTAGGGGAACTTAGTGAATTTGTCTTCTCAAGTGAATGTGCTTAGCCTGTCAATCTTTTATGGAACAGTTGTCCGATGTCTTATTCGCAATTCTGGTACCGACCATGTAAGAGAGACTTTTCAAGAATATAAGTATTTTGTGATCTTGTGTGTAAGGAGGACTTATTTATTTATACCCTTTGTGTTTGGGGTTTATGATACAAACTCGTGGCAACCATTTTACTAAATATAAAGATACCAGGAGGCTACAAAGGTCATGAACTTATGTTCACAGTTTAGGCAAAATGTTGCAAGCCCCCATGCACATCTAGTGCCTAACAAGATCCTTTTTAAAACAAGGTATCAAAAATATTTGCATGACTACAGTTTTCTGGTAAAAAGTTATTAATTCTTTAATACTTTAGCTTAATTTTATGAGACTGTTTTTTGTCAATGTTTAATTTTAAAAAATCATTATGCATTGCTTGATTAGAAGCCAGATGAACCTAAGAGTTTTGTGATGAAAGTCTATGATTTACATACACACTGTTATAAATTTCATTCATACTAGTGCAAATGTAATATTTCAATTTGTCTAATGGAACATTCTGATTCTTTAGAAGGTAGTCATCTGAATCATTAGCAGAATTGGAACTGAGGGTTTCAGTCGAAATATTTTATATATTATAATTTTCTGTTCCATTTCCTTCCTCCTTCTTAAGTAAGTAGCTTTTGTTTCTGGGTAGCTAATGTTCTTATTAAACAAAAACCTTATTAAACCATAAACAGAACTACTCATAATCTTGACAAAACTTTATATACTTACAGACTGTCTTTACATTAGTTTAATGTTTCTTTTGATCAGGCAGGATTTAATTTTTAGATATACATTCTAGATTCTGTTTTTAGTATTATTTTTTCTTGCATTATTTTTTGCAGGTTCGTATTCCACGACTTGTTCGTCTGCATTCGAATCAAATGGAAGATGTAAATGAAGTTTATGCCGGTGATATTTTTGCTGTATTTGGAGTAGACTGTGCCAGTGGTGATACATTTGTGCATGACACCAGTCTGAATCTGTCTATGGTAAGTATTTATAGCATATAATCTTGAAAATATCTAAGAAACAATTACAGTAATAATACTAAAGAAAAAGGAAATGGGTTTTGGCATAATAATAACAAAAGATATGGAAAATGACTTATAAATCACCAAAGTTGAAGCTATGTTGAGTGTAAAACATATGTGATGAACAAAAACATACACAATATTTCAGGTTAACATCTTATTCATGTGATAGGGAACAAGCTAAATGGTTTTGGAGGAGTGCACTTGCCAAAGTTTACCACATGAGGCATGTTTATCACTAGAGTCGTATGGTAAACTTTGGCATGTGCACACCTCTTGAACCATATGGCTTGTTCCCTAACACATGAATAAGGTGTTAAATCAAACTATTGTATATGTTTTTCACTCATTCCAGTCTTCAAATTTGCTGAGTGAGAGTCATTTTCCCTATCCTTTGTTATTTATATTAATTGCAAGGAAAGGGAAAATGACTCATCACTCACCAAAGTTGATGTCATGTAGCAACCCTTGGCTTGTGTACACCTCCCGAGCCTCATGACTCATTTTCTCCATCATGAATAAGGTTTAATAACCAAAATATTGAGTTTATTTGTGTGTTCGTGATGTATGTTCTTCTCTCGTCACTGCCTTCAACTTTGGTGAGTGATGAGTCATTTTCACTTTCCTTGCAATTATATTGCCTAAAGCAGTTTCCTTTTTCCTTATTTTAGTTATTTATATTAAGAAACATCTACAAAACACACAGTCTGTACACTCTATGAACATTCCTGTTTTGTAAATAAATGAATAGGTGTGAGCATATATACTCAGGCATTGCATTCGGGAGGATGGCGGTTCGAATCCCCTTCCAGGATCCAGATTTGGGTTAAAAGTATAATACTAGCTTAAATCCAGCAAATACCCACACTAGTAACACCTCTTACTGTATTTGGAAAGGACAGTTTGTGACTGAGGCAAAAGACACCTTATGCCAGTTCATGGAGTAAAATTTAAAAAGCACCCATGTCTACTAATAAAAGAGAATTTCATTGATCTTCAGGCAGGATTTCTTGCACTGAAATTAACATCATCTTACTCCATCATACATTTGGTCAATCCGATCTAATAAAGAAAATCTAATATACCTCCGCCAAGAAAATCCCATTGCAGTTGCGGGACTAATGGAAACATGGTTGAGACCAGACTACCAATTCTTTTGTATAGGATACAATGTGATTCGGTCAGATTGAGTGGATGGATATGGATGGGTGTCTCTTTTGATCAAAAGCAGATACAGTACGAAGAAATACAGCTTAACTTGCAGGGTTTGCCTCTGCAAGTCTGCGCAGCCAGTGTAGAATATGACAGAGGGAACCACAGAAAAATAGCAGTTGCCTCAATCTATAGATCCCCTCAAACCCCTATAGATCCCCTCAAACCCCTATAGATCCCCTCAAACCCCTGTCTCTAAAAGAAAAATTCGTCAGGTAATAAAGCAATTAACTCCCCCAATGCTAATCATGGCGGATCTTAACACCCACCACCAACAGTGGGGAAGCGAATCCAAGTGGTAATAGATTTATTGGAAGAAATGAATTTGATCCTACTGAATGACGGATCAAAAACGAGGTACCATAGAGCCACAGAACATAAATCAGCAATTAACATCTCCCTGGGTTTGACTGTCGACATAGAATGGAAGACCCTCACAGACCCATCGGGATCCGACCATTTTCCCATCATGATGACTCAACCTAATTAGATATTCGAGGCCACTCCTCGGTCTCCCACTTGCAGGTGGAACACAAGGAGAGCCAACTGAACACTATATAAGCAGACCATATTAGATAAATTAGAAAAATTCATCATGTTAAATGATCCCAAAAATGACTACTTCACCTTCACCACAATCATGGAGCAAGCGACCCAGTCATCCATTTCCAAAAATAAACAAAGGAGGACGCCACCCCAAAATGGTGGGATGAAGAATGTTCTCAAGCTACGGGTGAACAATTCATATCCTTAAATAAGATACAAGCTTCCATGAAACTTCTCAAGAAGAAAAAAAGAGAACACATTTCAAAATTTTTGCAACTCACTGAGCAAAGATGTACCTACAGAACTATTATGGAGACAGGTTAAAGGGATCAATACAAGACAACCCAGTTGAACAAACGCATCTCCACAGAGACTACCACAGTACTCCTCTTCTCCTTGGCCCCAGACTGGTGGCCAGAAAAACAGGTCGACATTAAGAACCCTCAAGTAGACCACCTCTTGCTTCAACCATTCACCACAGAGGAACTGGAAAATGCACTTAAAAAATCTAACAACATGGCACCAGGAATGGATCAAATACAATACTCAGTGACTGATAACCTTCCTAGATGCGGCAAAGACATCTTCCTCAAATTATGTACAGGGTTTGGCTGGAGAAAGTCCACATTCCTCTGCTAAAAGCAGTAAGGTGGACATCCATAAATTTCGTGAGGTGTTTTTCCGGATTTCCGTGAGATCTGGCTGGAACACCCTCCCCCCCCCCCCTCTGGTGAGATCTGGTCTGTGAGAACCTCACCCCCCCCCCTTGTAATCGCCCTCTGAACCTTTGGAGACTTTTTTAGGTCACAATCGCAACGTGAGGTGTTTTTCCGGATTTCTGGACCCCCCTTCCCCCCTGGTGAGATTTCGTGAGAACTGGCAGGACCCCCCCCCCCTCTGGTGAGATCTGGTCCGTGAGAACCCCCCCCTACAAATCACCCTGAAAACTTTTGTAGACCTTTCTTTTTATTTATTTTTTTAGGTCACACCCTAACTTTTTTGACTAAAATCGACTTTGGCACAAATTGTAGACCTTTTTTTGGCTCTACTGTCTCCAAATTTTTCGCAAAATCTCATGTGAGATTTCCATAGACCCCCCCCTTCCCGCTGGTGAGATCTGGTGAGATTTCGCTGGACCCCCCCCCCCTTATTTCACCTCACATAATTAATGGATGTCCCCTAAATACCCCCCCTTTTTTTCCCTAGCTCTACAGTACAAACAATTTTTTCTCACGTGAGATTTCCGTAGACTCCCCCCCCCCTTCTTGGTTAGATTTTGCTGGACCCCCCTCCCCCCCTATTTCACCTCATGTAGTTTATGGATGCCCCCAAGGGTGGTCCCAATCCATAAACCACATAAAAAAATCCAGTGACAGCAGATCATACCGACCAGTATGACTTCTGTCATAGACCTTGGAAACATTAGAACAGATGATTAAACTCAGACTGGAGTGGTATGTGGAACATCATCACCTGCTACCGGAAACCTTACTTCGTTTTAGAAAGGAGAAAGGCACAAATGAAATCATAGCACAATCAGTAACAGATATTCAAATCAGCAATGGAAAGAACTTTTACTTAATGACTCTCTTCACCGATCTGTCCATAGTCTACGGTGACCTAGTACTCCCTCTATTGGTGGAGAAACTTAGACAGTTGTCTCTCCTGGAAACTTTCGTGGCAAATTTAATAGCACTGTTGGAAGATAGGGAGTTATTCAATATTGGAGGAGAAGTAGTCTGACCTAGGTTGATAAGTATAGGACTGCCTCAGGGATCTACTTGTATACTGTCCTCCCTCCCTTCAATATTTACGTCAGTGATCTGCACTCAAATATTACTCATGAAGTAAAGTTGTTACAATATGCGGATGACGTTTTAAGCATCACAATGAGTAAAATGAAGGCTTGGATGATACGCAATGGCTTCGTCCTCTCTACAGAAAAGTCCGTAGTCTGCATATTTACAAGACATAGGGTACCACAAATTTCAGACATCTCATTGGGACCCTTTCCCAGTCAAGGAAACAGGCTCTTACCTGGGCTTGAACTTTAAATTGTCCAATCAAATATTACACATCCTTCAAAAAATCGAAGCAGCCATGAACTTAATTAGAGCCATTACAGGAAAAACATGGGAAGCGGAAAGGTTACTCAACATGAAACTATATCGAAGTGTTTCGGATCCGCTTTGAAAGAGTTACTGAAGAGATTAGATAAATCTCAATACAGAGATCTTAGACTATGTTCTGGGGCCTTGCCCTCCACGCCTACGAATGCCCTATTAGTGGAATGTCTTGAGCCTCCATTACACATTCAGATAACATACCTTTATAGAAAATTTATACTGAAGCAGTTAGAACTAGAAGAGAACCCGCTATTGGATAAATTAACAATATTATTGGCACAATGCTCAGATTGCCCCTACTGGAAGAAAAAAACTATACCACCTCTAGTTAGTTCATATGAGGACTTAAAGGTATATTCCACGATTCTATATCGAACTCAATCATTACCTGTCTACTCAGTAAGAATGCCTTTTACCACATTGAAATTGGACATTCGCTCTAATACCAAATATCTGAAAGGGAGTGATAAGAACAATGACATAAAGAAGGACTTCATCTCGAGTCTACCCGGGAGCCCAGCAAGCCTGTACACATACGGCTCTAAATCAGAACACGCATGGGATGTAAATTTGTCGATACGACACATAACAAGTCGGAAGCTTACAGCCTACGTGAAGAAGCCACGGTTTTTACAGCTGAACTTTTTTCAATGGCCAGAGCCTTAGAATATGGCACAAAATTGCCAAATTTGAGAATAGCAATAATAACAGACTCCCTATCCGCCATTAAGAAATTAAATAACATGTCCAAAGACAATGGCAGATGTTGGATGGCCTATGAGATACTTCGAACGGGTTCCAAACAGAGAGAGAAAGGCAGGGAGGCTACATTCATCTGGTCCAAAGAATATGCTGATATTAAAAAAACTTACTTAGTCCACAACCCGAAGGTTGGTTGGATCCTCCCGAAGGACGCATACTAAGCCATTGTGTCAGAGGTAGGACGGCCAGTTCCTATTAGAGGAAATGAAATGAACAAGCAGACAGACTAGCTAAAGAAGCTACACTCAACAGAAACAAATTTAACCGCGTTCGGCATCAGATCTAATACCAATGATTTGATGTGGAGTCAAGAAAGATTGGGCCAAAGAATGGGAGACAAGTGACTTCCATAAAGGCCACCATTACAGACAAATCCACCCCTCCATTCCAAGAGTACATTGGTACTCCAATCAGATAGTTCCCACGAGGTTCTCAACGTTTATAGCAAGGCTCAAGTTCAACCACGGGTGGTTCAGAAAACATCTGTTCAAAATTCAACATAGTCAGCTCTCCCCATTGCAAATGTGATTGAAACAGCGTGCAAGCTCCATTGGAGTGAATCCACACAACTGATATTGTATTTATAAAGATATGGGACTGAGTTCCTTACAAAGATAGAACACCTTCTTCACAAAGAGAAACTGGAAACTTATATAAGTCTTTATACATTTTCCAATGAAAATCATATATATATATATATATATATATATATATATATATTAGACTTGCAATGAATAGTATATTCGGCCATACGCCGAATACCGAATATTCGGCAGACTTCCTGGCCGAATAGCCGAATATTCGGCAAAAGTATTCGGCCAGAGTGAGCCAAAATCTGTATTGCTGAGCTTGTCTTTCACCCGCTTGTTAAAGCAGAGTTACCTCCCACCACTCTTTGCTTGTTTTAACAAGCTTGAAGTATGGCCTCAAGTATCTATGTTGGATTATTTATGACATTACTTTTTTTTCTTAAGAATAACATCCAATGAGGTGTGAAGATAGAAAAGCTTTCTTACAATAGTTCATAATACGGGATAAGCAATTGGAATAACCTTCTTAAGACCGAATTGCTGATACCACTTTCTGAACTGCCCCTACATAATACGTTAGTGATTACTTCCATCAATAATCTTCATGTAGTGTGATATGCCATTCTTCACTATATGAATAGATAACAGAGAGCAGTATTTCCGTAGTCACAATATCCTCATACCTCGTTTTTAAGTCTGTGAGAAGAGCATTTAGACTAAATTTTGAATATAGGCCGAAACGTCATCACCTCAAGGTTTATCAGTCACAAGTTGGAGAACTGGAAAGATTCGTGGTTTCCGTTTTGTTTTAATATATTAATTCCGACAAGAAAACCTAAAATTATGGCCTTAGTTTTATTAAATTCAGACTATCACTTTGTTACCGCAGTCAACACAATTAAAGTTAGCAAATAAATCCAGTAAATAAGCCGTGTATGGTTTTCATTTAATCTGTACTAAAAGCTTGAAATTACTTTACTAAATGCCTGAATTGTTGAAAGTGGGTGGACCCCCCGTTTTCATTTCGTGGATTCCCAAATTTCCTTGTTACTTACACAGAAGTCCCTGTAGGGTCAATATCAATCACTTTGGGTATCATTGCTCTATTTTTAGAAATAAACTTCACCACATTCACCAGATCGACATCGCACCGTCACCGTCTAAGTAAACCAAACTAATAGCTGTAGATGACGGTGGGTATCGGCCGTGTGTTGGACGGCGATGCGGTGTCGTTTGAACCAATTTGAATCGAGTGATCGCCAACAATAGAAAAACAGTCTGCGTGGGTGGCGGTGCACCCGACTTTTAGTTTGATTGTGCAGCTTTAAACAGTCAGTTTAGTTCGTGTTGATTTGATAACTTTAAAAGTAAAGCTGTGTGGCAATCATGGCTACTAAAAAGAAGTCACCTGTATGGACATACTTTGAGGACGATAAAAATGATATGAAAACTGTCGTGTGTGCATTGTGCAAAACAAATATTTTTCGAGGTGGAGTTGGCAAGAAAGCAACTACATCAGGAATGGTAAACCATCTGAGAAATAAACACAACGAAGAATACCGTAAGTTGCAGCCTACGCTTCCTAAGGGGCAAGTATTTACGGATCAAAATATGGGTGCAAATAAACCTAAGACATCAAAAAGACAATTGAGTTTTGAAGAATGTACTGAAACACCTAAATAATGGGATATTACTAATCCCAAGGCTAAAAACTACCATCGCTTGATTGTCGAATGGTAGCACTTGACAGTAAATATGGTAGAAAGGGCTGGTTTTAGAAGACTGTTAAATAGCGCTTTGCCTCGGTATAACATACCATGTCGCCCTTACTTTTCAAACAAAATAATTACAGAAATATACCAAAACGTAGTAAAGACAATTTAAAAAAATGTTTTCAGAGACGGATTTTTATTTCCGTCAAATGTGAAATGTGGTCGTGCTTGCATAATAACATTAGTTAAATTAAAAAAATTGGTATTTCTGCATCACAATCTTCCACTCTTAAATTTCAATTATGATGATTCCAGTGAATAGGTATTTAATATTTTTGTTTTGCTTTGATATCGTGTAAGTTGACCATGGACGATTATTTTTTGTAATTGTAAGTTAAATACATTACCATGCAATGAATCAATCGTTTTATTTTAGGCAATTATCTAACTAAAAAAAAATCCTAAGTATTCGGCCGAATAGTATCTAGGTATTCGGTATTCGGCCGAATAGTAAAAAAGTGGCCAAATAGGCCGAATACCGAATAGTTACCGAATATTCATTGCAAGCCTAATATATATATATATATATATATATTATAATTTGATGATTGTAATTGTGTAACTGTATGTTTCTGATACGAAATAATAATAATAAGAAATAATAATATATATATATATATGAATCTAGTAAGAAATATCTGTATTTTGAGTGTTGTACTTCTAACTTTATGTAAAACAAATGTATGCTTTCTTGGCTGTATGGACTCTGTCCGTTTGCCAATAAATAATAGTACCTCGGTGACTGATCTTCGCTCGGCATCTTTCGATTTCTGTTCAATATCCAAAATTTCGAGTAAAATTTGATTAAAGTAAAAAAGCTTGAAGACTTCATAGGCGTTTTGAGGTGTACAGTTCACCAAAGAGAAGCTTAACTAACATCAGTCGGCTTACTGGTACCTGAACCTTCTATGTAATGAGGTTAGAGGCGTTTTTGAGAAACCAAATACAAAAATAGCTCCTCTTTTTTAAATCATGTTTAAAACTTGAAAAGCAAAATGTTGTCTACATATGAATTTTCATCCAAATCGCTAGATCCATTTGCGAGACCGCCTCGTAAATTGCTTTCAAAGAAAAATGCTATTATTATGTTAAATAGAAATCTTAATGCCAGTCAGGGATTAATTAATGGTGCGAGATTTGTGGTAATTCAGGGGATTCTACGATAACCCTTGATGGATTCTTATGTAGCTCGATTAGAAAAAATGAAAGTGAAAAATATTTTTTTTATATATCTCGCTAAGTTCGTGAGATATTGTATCTCAAAATTTGAGGTGGTTGGTTTAAATGCGACCTGGACCAGAAGATAAATTTTGCCATAGCCAAGTTTGATGATGAATTCGTATGAAACTTATCAAGACAAATCGAAAATTAAGAATTTATTTTTTTGATATCTCAAGTGAAGAGGTTAGAATTAGATCCCGCCTGGCCCAGAAAAATAATCCACCAAAACCCCTATGTCTATACGGTGGAAATGTACTTTCAATGTTTTATTTTGTTCCTAATGGTTGTTGTTAGGTTGAAATACTGCCTGGACCAGAAGAAAAGTCGCCAAAAGCACAAGGAACTATACCTATAACTATATCTCGAAAACCAAGCGAGATATCAAGAAAATTTATTTTTTATTTTCGATATGTATCGTCGAGTTCTATAAGAATTCATCATCAGATTGTGACATCATGGTAATGATAGAACATCATCAGTGCTAAATCCATTCACTCCGATAAAACTATGCTCATACCTTGCGTAGTAGTATTTAATGAAAAAGTAACAACCACTTTGTACGGTCAAAAAGTAAACGATGATTATTTTATAACTGGTACCGGTAATATTATTTTCAAAGAAGTTTCTGTAAAGTATCACCTCTGACAAAACCAATGATAAATTTTTAATTATCTTCCTTTTTAAATGTTTTACAATTAAACTTGCAGTTTAATATTTCCTCGGGTCAGCCGGTATACAAGAACTGTTCGTTTAAATATTCTTTGAAATCAAATAGAATCTATTTGTAGGCTATCTGATACCTGCATTGTCTACGAGATGGTGCTAGTGCCGTTTTCGAGATACCGAGTGAAAAATTGTTCGTATTTGTAAACTCGCTTTTTTTGTAGGAAAGACAACTATTTAGGTAATCTTAAAAGTCAAAACATTATCTAAATATCAAATTTCATCCAAATCGTCATAGCCATTTCCGAGATCTCAAATATATATATATATATATACAAGAATTGCTCGTTCAAAAAGATATAAGATTAACAATACTCCATCATCTCTCCAACTTCCCTTTTAAATTGTTCCATCTCACTTGTGATTCATCAGATCCTTAACTTGCAATGTTTTCCTTCTCCTCAAACATCGTTCTTTACATTTCCTGAATTATCAAGAAATTCTATCACAAAATGTGTAATATGTCCCCAGTCACCATTTATTGTAATACTTCTCTTTCATTTAACATGCATATGTCATATGTTTTTCTTATCTCTGTGACTATTTTGCAGCTTTCTTTGTTGACTTCACCATTCTCTTTTCCATGTGGTTGATTAACTAATAGATGATCCTTACCAATAATGGGGATATCTCACTTGCAGCATTTGACAGTTCCCACAATTCCATTAAACTCTTGACATGTAGTGTTCTACCCTAACACAATCACACCTCTGATCTGCACATGGAATTGATGTACCAACACAGTCTTATCATCAGATCTACCCATGGCTTTAATTTCAGTTGATATGGTTTCTTTACTAGCAGACTATCTACTCATACTCGTCATTCCATCCTATCCCCCTAATATGATGACAATCAGAACTGTTACAACAGGGTTCTGAGCTGATAGATCAGTTTATGTGTGTTAGGTACAAAAATGAACATTAAAAATTAATCTCTTCAAGTGACCTGTACAAAAACAAAATTCAAGTTATTTTGTGTTCATCAACTCAATTATCACTTTCGCTAAACTGTACCTTATTTGTATCTTAATTCTAACTTGGATTATAATTATTATTATTCAACTCCTCTCATCCAACTTTTTTTTCTATGCTTTATAAAGCAGTGAGAATTTAAAATCCTATTTCTGAACTATAATTTCACTGATTACTTTGTTATCTTTCTGCTTCATAAAAATTCAGTATTATCTTTGCCCCCACAGTTTTATGAGTTATTAGCTTTGGGCATCACAAGTTAATTTCATGTATTAAGAATATCATTACAGATATAAAATCTTGACAATATTATGCAGTTTTTAATACATTGGTACAAAGTTAGAGAGCTAGTTTTATTCTATAAATTGTGTTGCCTTCTACACTTTAAATATTACCATTGTTGTACTTTCATAAAAAATTATATCCAAATGTGGAAGTTCTATCAGTATGCTTTTACATGTATATTTTGTATGTGATTTTCAGGAATCAATATTTGTGCCAGATCCAGTGGTATCAATGTCTATCAGGCCAGTAAATAATAAAGATAGGGATAACTTCAGTAAAGCTGTAGCACGTTTCACAAAAGAGGACCCCACATTCCAGTTTCATTATGATGCTGATAACAAAGAAACTATTGTTTCGGGCATGGGAGAGTTGCATTTAGATATTTATTCACAGGCAAGTATCATTATATGTCAAGATTACTGTAAATATTTGACCGCTGATGTCTGTGTCATGCTTGTCATATGTCTCATTCCCCCATGACTGATGAATGTCTGGAATATTATGTATTAGAACATATGTTGTATTCGGACCATTAATTTTTTGTAAGTAACAGGTTTAATTTTTCTGATGTAATACTAGCACAGAAACTTTTCATAAATATATGTAATTTAAGATGAAATTTTATTTAGTTTTCTTCTTTCATTCTAAGTGCCAGCAAAGTGACTTGATATTAAGATTCATCTGTTAAGGATTGATAAAAATTTTGTAAATAATTTTTATCCATTACTGTCTACTTCTTATTGTTTGCTGCTCCTGTAATATATGTAATATCTTGTTATGTGCTGATCAGGGCCTGAAATTTGTTTATAAATCTAGGCGTATTTGTTATGCCTAACTTTCAGACTCAGGCGTAAAATGAAAATGTTAGGCGTAATTATATTATAATTATGAAAATACAGATGTTATAGCTTACAAACTACTCCAACACAATTTAAAACTGTAAATAGGCCCAGAAAAAATTAATATGGTTTGCATGTGCCAATACATCATATATCAAAATTGTGAAATAAATTAATATGATTATTGATTTCATTGTACTTTGACAGTAACTTTTGAATTTTACACAATGATCTTCATCTTCAGAGATTTAATCCCAAATATTTTCGATTTTTTTCCCGATTCATCGCCAGAGGATTATTTCTTTTAAATACAATATGTAAAATAAAAATTGTAAAATATTTTCCTTCATGTACAAATTCTAAGAATAATTTGATTTCACCGTTTCTGTGTAGAATTTATCGGTAAGATCGCAGAAACAAAAACATTCAGTTTATTGAATATATCGTAGCTGAATAGTAAATGCAATGGATTCTCCATTTTCAATATCAGGAAAAATGCCTTACGGCCTTACCTGAAGTGCAGTGTGTCACTTCTTATCAAGGAATTCTGGTCTTCGAGGGTTCTATGTATCTTCCCACCAGTAAGCCACAATGTCGTTTCTCAGTTTTCATGTTGTTAAGCTCACTGAAACCTCACTCACATATTTAAGTGGTGAATGGAAGCACACGGAAACATGAAATGATTTTTAATAAATTTGGATATTGGTTGTCTTCACTATTTTCGCTATATACACCTACTCTGTTCCAAAGCTGATGACTTGATAGAGACTTCTTGTCCTTAGCCCATATTTTACAGCACAAAAATTCATCAGAAGCTTGTTCTTTGCTTATGGTCACTGCTGCAGGTAAATCCTTGAGGGCCTCTTCAACTTCCTTAATTCCATAATTTAATATATCCTCATTTGGAATGTTAATTGCATCAAAAATGTGTATATTCGAAGCGTTTTGTTAATCCTGTTAAGAAATTTCTGATTATATCTTCGCGATCATGTAAAAAATTCTGCAGACCCTCTTTACTCAGTTTTATGCTTTTATATTCACAAGTACCAGTACCCAAGTTACAGTCCTTAACAAATTGAGACAGAGTTGCTCCATTAGCAGCAATTAAATTTTTCAGTTTCATTTCGCAGATTTGTAAGTTCAGACATCACTTTCTTAATGTTCACCTTCTCATATTGAATATTTTTGGAAAGTGTTGACAAAACATCAGTTACATCAATCAGAAAGCACAAAAATCTCATGATCCGCACTGATTTTAAAGTTTTTAAGTAGTTCGTCACTTTTGCTTGAAGAATTTTACTGTAGTTTTTGTCAGCACAGTAGTCTTCAAAATACGAAACAGTGACTGTGAAATTCCTGAGCGATGCTTTTTGAAGAAATCCACCTGGCGGATATGATAGACAGGTGATTAACGACTGATTCATCCAATGCTTCAGCTAAATCTTCAAATTCTTTCTTATGCTTTAGACTTTTAGAAAAAAAAATTGTATACACCTTTAATTACTTTTTCCTATTTAGTTTGTTACTGAGGCTATCAGAAACGCATAGTTCTATCCGATGAGCAATACAATGCACCGATATAATATCCCCGCACATGTTGCGCAATTTTGCAACCACACCATTACTAACACCCATATTAACACTTGCCGCATCTAGACAGACACCTACAAGTTTCTCTTTCCAAGAATCACCATCGAATATTTCATATAAACTGTCCAAAATACATTCGTATATGCTTTTAGATGATCCGTCACTTAATGGCTTTAATTTTAAGAAATCTACTCGTTCCTGCCCTTCTTTAACAGATGCTACATAGATGATATCACATTCAATTGCACCCTTATCAGTTGATCCGTCATGCATAATTGATATATAGTCACTACTTGTAATTGGATACGTGAATTTGCTGCTATGTTACTGATGAAAAGAGTACACGACTTGTCATTTCTTGAACCAATTTCGACCCCGTTTTTTTCTTGCAACTCTAACAAACGTAGGTAATCTGTGAACGCAAAGTTGCCTTTTGCAACGGAGTAAGCAGTATTAAATAAAACACACATTTTTTGGTGTACTTTGTCACTCATGACACTCAACATAAGAGCTAACGGTGTATGCATTGAATTTTTTTTTTTTTTTTCGCCACATCTGCCGCACACGAATTCTGATGGACTTAATTTTTGTCATGTTTTTTTTAACTATTTCTAATCTAGATATGACCTTCGCATTTACGAAACTCGTTAAAGATAAATTCGCAAACAGCCTACAAACGACGCAAAACGTATTATTTTCGCTGCCTTGTTCTATTGATAACCAAGGAAAACTTTTTTGCCACTTACTTAATGTGTGTTTACCCACGGCATTAGTTGTCGATGTACTGGTGGTAACAACAGGCATAGTAGCTGATAAATTTTGAACTGTTTTTGATCATTTATTTGCTTGTTGACCTCCTGGATTGCGTGAAGTTGGAGCAGGCCTACTGGTAGTAGCTGAAGGGCCTGATGATTTGTCAGCAGCTGATGTTTCTTCATTTTCTGGCAGTCTTCGTTTATCGGTACTTGTAACACTTCTATCACCAATACTTGTCTTTACAAATGGTATAAATTCAGTAATTTTATGAGACATCTTTTCACTTCCTTTGTTAAGCGAATAACAGAGAAGAATAACGCACGCGCTAGAATTGTCTTTTTTTTTTCACTTCGCGGTACTTTCCCCTACAGTATTGCCACTTCTGAACTTCAGAAACGTATTACTGGAAACTTTGAAATAGATCAAAACGACAAGAATTGAAATTAATTTTTAGAATTTAACCTCGAACACGCAAAACTGAAAACAAGTTCCGAAATGTAATTTTTTAAGTTTTGATGCTTAGGCGTATTTTGTACGCCTTTGACGGAGATTGCAGGCGTAAAACGAAAATATTCAGGCGTAATTACGCCTAACACCCGGTCAATTTCGAGCACTGGTGCTGATTGTGTTCAGTTGCTGTTACAATAGGGAGCAATAGGAACAGACAGATGCTGTTTAGCAGTATTTAATCTAAGAAAGGTATTCAGTTTGTTAAGCTCAGTGTTCCTCATCTCAGAGGTTAGTTGACCCCCTTCTGAAGGAGACGTATTATGCCTGGTATTAAAGATGGGACAGCCAGTTTCTGTCATCCTTACCTAACTTATTCCCAGTAATCCTACTGAGTAAAGGAAACCTATAGTTTATCATGAAATCCTAACAATGGAAGCAATTTGGCTTACTTCCAGAGATGATGTTAAGGGCCTTTGAAAATTCCCACCAAGATAGGGATTCAAACCAGGAACCTTCTGCTCTCCAGTCACTGAGCTTCCACACAACTATCAGTTTATCATTAATATAACAAATTACAAGAAATAATAGATAATGATCATAACATAGTTGAAAGATAAATTCATCATACAATTGAGGAACGTGAGCCTTACTGCAATAACGCATTTAGTATTTGAAACTATTTTATACTGATCACTGTGTTACCATATCTGTCCTTTAAAAAACAATTACTGGAGTACACCCAGATCCACTGAATGTTTAGTTTCAGATAGCTTTTGTTATGAAGAATAAGATTTATAACAAAACATTTTTCAGGAAGTGTCTTACTTACGAAAAACATCACAAGAATATAAAAGTGTTAAAAAGGGGGGGGGGGGGAGACTGTCTTGTTACAAATAGAAACTGCTAGGAAAGGGCAAGGTAATTTCGATTTGAGAAAACTATAGGTAATCTCATTCAGGGAAAAAAAGCTTGGTATTCAACCTTAAGGTTGGTTGTAGGATCTTCCTGCAGAAGGTATAATTAGCCTGGTATTGGAGGTAGGGCAGTCAGTTCCTTTCCTCTTCACTTAACCTAACCGGGAAGGCCTGCAGGTAGAGGAGACCTCCAGTTCAATGTGAAATCCAAGCCACGGACGTTTTCTTGCTTACAGAGTATGCTATGGGTCAAGTCAAAGGCCTATCAAAATTCCCGCTGATACAGGTGTTCGAACCAAGTAATTTTCGGTCTCCAATAAGATACCTCAGTCTTTGAGTTATCAGGCCACTCATTCAGGAAACATTTTTCATCCAAGATTTTAGGAATGTTGGCAGGTCAGTTTTCATCTACGTAATTCTTACATCATTTCTGAGTAGATGTGTAACCTGCCTTTAAAG
Source organism: Vandiemenella viatica (assembly GCA_031002005.1). Lineage (NCBI taxonomy): Eukaryota > Metazoa > Arthropoda > Insecta > Orthoptera > Morabidae > Vandiemenella > Vandiemenella viatica. The sequence goes on from JARYHS010008075.1 coordinate 24,625,663, forward strand.
TAAAAGAGCTGTTGTGGTGCAATTGGCATTAGAATGTACTGCAATTGGAGTGGGTGGGGTTCAGAGTAAGGTGTACTTAGCTATTCTTGTAAGCAGCTGAAGTTGTGAGTCCAATGTACGATGCAGCATAATGTGTGCAAAGAAGATGTAAATTTTAGGAAAAGGGGGTTAGTGTAGTTAATATTTGAAGTTGCAGCATGTGAAAAATGGCGTATAAACTATATTGAGTTAGAGCAAAGAGGCATATAGCAAAAGATTTTTATGATGAAATAATGTTTAATGGATTGGTTGTCACATTAATTGAACATGTTAGGTTTAGAAATGCCACACAGCATTTCTTATGAAAAACCCGTTATTCCATTTGTTCACTCTATAATCATCAATGTCATTGCCTGGATAATTAACATGCTGTTACTAGGAATACAGTGTAGACTGTTGTCAAAATATTTTACACCCTACAAAAATAAAAATACCAAGCATGGTGGGTGAACGGTTAACATTCTGGCCGCGCATTCGAAAGGACGCGGGTTCGAAAACCCATCCGGGCATCCAGTTTTTGGTTTTACAAGGTTTCCCCATATCACTCCAGGTGAATGCTGGGATGCTTCCTTCAAAAAGGCCATGGCCAAATTCCTTCCCATTCCTTGTCCCCAGTCCCATCCCGCATCTAATGACCTTATCCGTCGACCAGGCGTAAAGCCGTAAGTAAAAAACAAAAAAGTAAAAATAATTATGTGTTAATATACCGATAATCATACACAGCCATTGTCGTAGAAGAGATATTTGGAAAAATGATAACTCTTGAAAGTTACAGAAACTTTCATCTTGTCAGAAAAATGGCTGCTAACAATTTAATTATTATGTTGTGTTCTGATTGTGAATATCCATTTCAGTCTCTTGGTAATATTATTTATTTGCTATTCTAATATATGTATACTATTTTAAATCTAAAAGCAAGCTGTGTGTGTCTGAAGGTTTGAAACAGTATCGTGAAAAAACTACTGCAGCAACTTTTATAGCTTATAGTATGGATTAAAATCTGTAAAAATAGTTTACGACTTATATTAACCAAGGAAAGGAACAAGAAATTAAGTCACTTCGAGATAGAAGAAATATGGGCCACAGATCACTCTGTATTTCAGATGAGCAGTACTTTCAAGAAACACTGATGAATAATCACACAGCAATTGCGCTTGGATTCTGTTTTATTTTTTCACTGCAATTATTTATTTTTTGCACACACACAAAAAAGAATATATGAATCACATGCAAAAAGAATCCAAAAACGAATAGTTCGTTTCGGAATTGTCATTATCAATTCGCATTTTATCAAAACCGAAGAATCTCCTACTTCATAGCCAGTATTGTCATTTGTACTCATTGCTTTTAACAGATATCGAGTACACTGCTTTTTTGGAGATCAACACAAACATTATGATCTATTCAGTGTTGTGTTCCATTTAAAAGGACAAAAATTAATGCCCATCATAAATTAATTGTTCCAAGTGGGAAATATAAATTTAATTTTTTAATGTCTTATCTGTGAAAAAAATTATCATGGTGATTATAAAGTATATCAACTAGCTTCAAAGCTAGTCAGAAACAATTAATTTTTTGCAATTGCTTGATTACATAGAATTGTTATTAAATAATGCTTGTAACTCTTATTTTGTAATGTATGTTCATGCCTGTATTTTATATCCCCATAAAGTTGGAATCTCTTATGTGCTATTGAGTTAATGATGACAGAAATATGGAACCAATGAATTTAAAAAGTAGCTAGAAAGCCTAAAACCTTACGCTGCACTGCATAAGTTATAAAATTAAATCCATCATGCCTTATGCTTTAACAAAGCATCTTGCACCAAGCTGCATTTCATCGTAACCACAATTTCCGCCTTTCGAAAATCACATGCACATTAATACATTCACTGTATCATAACCAAAGCTTGTCCCTGTTGAAATAATTACATCGGTAATATGGTATCAGTGAAAGCAAAGAAAATTAAAAATAATTCCTAGTGAAATTATATGACATCGCATCAGTTTAGTTTTAATCCATGCAGATTTCTGTTTTAAAGCAGAAATAATTCATTTAATCGACATATTGTCAAAATAAAACCGATATCCAACAGCAAGTTTTACATTTTTGCAGAGTAAATATTATTGAATTTTGTTTTATTATAGAACATAAATTAATTTTTATCATTGAAATGTTTTTTAACATTACTGTGATTATTATTAAAGAAAATTCTTATACTATACCTCATTTCCAAGCAGACAAAGTTGCAGGTGACTGCTAGTGTATTAATATGATTGCTTATCTGCAGAGGATGGAAAGAGAATATGGGTGCCCAGTTATTCTTGGAAAACCAAAAGTGTCCTTTAGAGAGACTCTTGTCACACCTTGTGAATTTGACTATCTGCATAAAAAGCAGTCAGGAGGAGCTGGGCAATATGCAAGAGTAACTGGAATAATGGAGGTAATATACTTTCAACTAATAAATATACCATTTTTTGTTATTGCCCTGTAAACATAACAGAACCAAATTTTAACAGTTAAAAAAAATATGTTTAGCCACTTCCTCCAGAGAAGAATACCACTTTAGAATTTTTTGATGAAACAACTGGAACAAATGTTCCAAAGCAGTTTGTTCCTGGAATAGAAAAGGGGTTCCGTTTGATGGCAGAAAAAGGTGAGTACACTAAGCCTGTCTTTAATTGTCCCTTTTTTTATTATTTTTACTTCAAAAAAGTTTTAATATTTGCCACCTGAAAATAAGCATGATTTTGATATCTGTATCATGATTTTTCACTGTCTACAGTCATCCACATGCACGCAAAAATTGATCATATGAATTTTCATAAATAAAGTTTAACAAAAACACAGCTGTTGTGTGTGTACTGCCTGTAGGATTATCATGTTTTCATTTATGAAAAAGAGAGGCCAACTCATGCTAGTGAAATTTACCAATCTATGAAGTCATTGCTTCAGTGTAAATCATTGCTCATCTCCTGTAACTAATATATTTCTGTGTTTCATAATCATTCACTGTCCAAAATATTTGGAAGTTAAAGTATTTTTCCCTCAAATCTTTCTTGAGCTGGCACTCGATTTCAGGCACAAGGGTGTGGGAAGATTCTCTTTTTTAGGTATGGGTGTCAGGGATTGGAATGAGTTACCAAGAGAAATGATGAATAATTTACCAAAAACTTTGAAGGAATTTAAAGATAAAAGCTGTAGAGGGCAAATGTAGGTGGGTGAAGGATAGGGGGAAGATGGGTGTGTAGGGAAATTGCCACCGGAGCCTGTGTTCCATTGCAATTAAATTAAATTAAAAAATATGTATCAGAGATATACTGTAGAAAAGTAATACTTTTGCACATCCATTTCCAATGATTTCTATTGTGTTACATGATTATTAAACTGTTGTAATTACTATTATTTTCATAAAGGTTTGCTTTCTGGACATAAACTGGCTGGTATAAGATTCCGTCTACTTGATGGAGCTCATCACATTGTTGACTCTAGTGAACTGGCATTTTCCCTTGCAGCCCAGGGAGCTGTTAAGGAAGGTAAATATAACATTTCTGCTCTTTACCACCTGTTCACCCTGAAAGATTGTTAAATCATCCTTGGTTTATTTTGAAATATACTTTGTCTAAAATATACAGCTTTGAATACCCTCGTCGCACTGCATACTGTACAATTCCAAAGCAATGCAATGGATACTTGAGTATCTTGATAGTATCTAGTAAATTACTTCCAATGTTGTGGAGAGGCACAGATTGTGCCACTTCTAAGAAATGTGTATCCTACACATATCCTAACAGCCTTACGTGACCCGCAAGAAAATCGGCCACCAGTCATGTCTCTTGTCACAAGTGTGAAACGTGGTGAATTAACTAACTTACGTCCAACATTAAATTTGTAGGTGAAGTTGAGAAAAGAGTATTGGTAATTAGTATCCAGTAATTTTCTTTATCATTTAAAACTATTTCAATTGTATTTTAATTAAAATTAAATTTCAGTATTGTTTTGTGTAAGATTTTGACAATGCTAGATTGTTACCTTCTCGAAGTACTCATTGTCTGGGTAGCACAATAATATTCAGTTCAAAATGTGGAAGAAACAATCAGTCTTCATCGTGTAGTTAGTTTAAATTGTTAACAAGCAATATTAATCAAAGCAAGCATTTTTGTAGTAATTAATCAGATACGTATGTGAAAGAATCAACGAACGGTTTAATAAAAGAAATTAAATTTATTTTTTGTGAGTCATCATTTGTACAGTAGCAACCTGTTATTTGGTAATGAAAATCATGAAATCATAATTATATATTGTAAGAGAATTGTTCTTAGTAATATCGACTCTTGGCATGCATGGAGTAACATCAAGAAGACTAATTGTCAGAAAATTTAATTAATTAACACCACATTAAAAACTTTGCACAAGTATTTATTTTTCATTAGTTCTTATCATTAGTTTTCAAAATTATGTAAGTGATCGATATCTTTTCTTAAATTTGTTTATCTACTCTACATTGTTTTTCCCTCTTTTTCTCTTCTATGTATGATTTAAGAATGGCAATACATTCTTCACATTTTTCTTTTTCTATAATACAATAGAGCATCAGTAATCCAAACTAATTGGGACCGAGGGTGGTTCAGATTATCGATTTTTTTCATATTTTCGATTTGTATTATTTCTATTATGCCTTTAAATTATGTTAGGCACTTTGTATTTTTACATACCCCAACCAAAAGAAGTCTCTTATTTTCTTCTGATTCATTTTGGAGACACTCGTGCGTCCTTTTAGAAGATGAACACGATGCCATTATATGTGTCTAATGGTACAAGATACTAAAGCCAGCAGAGCTCATTAACACAGCAAATCAATAACAAAGGCTCAGGATAAACATGGCGGATTTCAGATTGCTAAGAAATTCAATACTACTGACACACTGAAAGAATTGTTGTTGCCCCCGCAGGGGCCTGGTACGCAAGTGCCAGGTACGGGTTTGGCGAACCCGCGGTGCCCGAGCTGGAAACTTGTGAGCGCCGCAAGTTTCCCACACCGTAAACTCCTACCATGCTTCAACGACCACCGTAGGGCGTGGCGGTGGAACGTTGTGTGCCTAGGAGAACGGGGATCTTGGCTTCATCGCCCGGATCGCGAGGACGGTACAAACCTCTATAAAAAACCCCTCAACCTCAAGGTGAGTAACGTGCCGAGGAGGTGGATGGGTGGTGAGGCAAACCACCCGCTAGCGTGCAACCTCAGGGGCACCTGCCGCACCCCTGTTGTATTGGGCTTGGTGGCGTGATGCGGGGGCTCCACGTCACTCGACATTTAGTTCCTCCGAACTCGTGGGACAAAAACGAGAAATATCAAAAAACCCAACTCTTCCTCCTGCGGCTTGGGCACGCCGCGGGAGCAATGTCACTCCAACGCCCAAAAAACTGGTAAGCGGGCCAGGGTGGAAAGCCCTCCCCGTGACCAGGAAAACAACAGTAACGGGAAGGGTTATTTACTCGATAATGCCTTCATTGTCATGGAAAGGCTGGAGGGATCTTTTGAGAAGGTCTCTCCATTTTACATTCAAAAGGGTTTAGAGGGTATAGCGGGAACCCTAAAATCAGTCAAAAAGCTGAGGAACGGAACCTTGCTGCTTGAAACGTCAACTCACAAGCAGGCTGTCCTGCTCCTTAAGTCTGAGAGGCTCGGGGAGTTCGCAGTAAAATGCGAACCCCATAAGACTCTGAATTCAAGCAAAGGCGTGATCACCTGCCGGGATCTAATCGATTTAGAGTCCGAGGTACTCCTTAAGGAGTGGGCATCCGAACATGTGGTCGAGGTTCGTCAGATAAACGAAGGGTAAACGGCAGTCTTGAAAAGACGGCCACCTTCGTCCTGACGTTCGACACTCCAACGTTGCCCAAAGACATCAAAGCAGGGTATTTAAAACTTAATGTACGCCCGTATGTACCGGACCCCATGCGCTGCTTCAAGTGCCAGAGGTTCGGTCATACGACGGCGACCTGCAAGGGCAACCCCACCTGTGGGAAATGTGGAAAGGCTGCACACGAGCCAGGTATTAGTTGTACCCTCCCACAGGTGTGTGTCAACTGCTCCGGGGCACATCCAGCCTGGAGCAGGGAGTGTCGATTGTATCTTGAAGAGAAAAAGATACAGGAGTTAAAAACAAAAGAGCGAATCCCTTACGGCGAAGCGAAGAAGCGGTACAAGGCGCTAGCACCACCCATCTTTGCTAGCAGCTTCGCTAAGACTCTTTCAACTCCCGTCAGGAAAGAAAGTGTTGCCACCCAGACGACAGTTGCGGACATGGGCACAAGTACAACGTGCTCATGTCAATGCAATTGTGGCGCCAATGCCACAAAGGTCATAACACCTAGGACCTCTGACGTCGGCAGCAACACTTTTGTAAACCCGACCACAAATGCAACAGGTTCAGCAAGTCCATCAGCGAAAGCACAGTCATCTGCTGCAAAGGTTACAATGGTTAGTGCTTCTGCAACAGCAGAAGTAGCGCCTGTAAATGATGTAGCATCCACATCAGAAACAGCATCGGCAACGCCATCTGCCGGCAGCGGATGGCAGACAGTGCAAAAGGTTCGGGGTCCGAAATTCAAACATACGGATCCCAGTATGTTTGTCAAGTCTCCTTCATCTTCTCCCCCCAGGGCACAGACTGGCGGAGAAGGAAGGGGGCGAAGGTCTCGGCGGAAGAAAGAACCGCCAGGCACCGAGGCCTTACAAAATGCAGATTCGTCTTCGGACCCCGAAGACGTTCTAATGCTGGTGGACGAACCTGGTTCCGTTCGTCAGCTACCATCATCGGAGGACCCACCCGATCCGGGGCGGGTGATTTTAAATAGTTAGAATGGCTCCCATACTTCAGTGGAACGTAAACGGCTTTGAGGCTCACAAAGAGGAAGTCCACCTCTTAGCACGGTCTAATCCATTGTGTCTCTGTATTCAAGAGACACATTTTAGACCACTACACCAACCAGTGCTAAGAGGATACGACATTTATAGAAAGGACGATACCGAGGGTGATCGAGCGAAGGGAGGAGTGGCTGTGTTTGTTCGGAACACTGTCCACTCCGAACCCGTTGCTCTCACCTCCCATCTACAAGCAGTAGCGGTGAAAATACACGGTCCAATCAAACTGACCGTATGCTCTCTCTACCTGCCACCCAGTTTGTCTGTCGACTACGACGACCTGGTTGGCATCATACGACAACTCACTCGGCCCTTTCTCCTTTTGGGAGATTTCAACGCCCACAGTGCGTTGTGGGGTTCTACCACCGATTGCCCCCGGGGCCGAGTGGTTGGTAGATTGATAGAGCAGGAGGACATTTGTATCCTAAATACAGGGCAAATGACTCATTTCACCACTGCTTCCGGATCGTCCTCTGCCATCGACCTTTCATTGTGCTCCCCCTCAATCGCGGACTCCGTGCATTGGGAGGTGGATCGCGACCTTCATGGAAGTGACCACTTCCCAATATGGATGCACGTAGAGTTTGAACGTGGAGGAGGGAATAACCGACGTAAATGGAACGTCAGCAAAGCCGACTGGAAACTTTACCAGCACTCCATTACTCTCAAGGATTACAACAGTATTGAGGAGAAGGTGAATCACCTTACACAGGTGATTCACCAGGCAGCTGACGTTTCCATGCCGAAAAGCTCCGGAACGCTGCGAAGGACGCCCGTCCCCTGGTGGAACGACGAATGTCGTTCCGCTATTCAGGGTCGTAGACGGGCGTTGCGCCATTTTAGGTTGCACCCAACTTCAGACAACCTGGCAGCGTTCCGTATTGCAAGAGCAAAGGCGCGTCGTGTTATTAAGGAGAGCAAGAAAAGGTCATGGCAGGACTTTGTGAGCAACATTAACCGTTCCACACCTTCGTCGAAAGTATGGGAGTCCATTCGCCGTATATCTGGAAGGTACTCCCGCCCACCAGTATCTGGTTTACTGGATCAAGGACGTGTAATTACCGACGAACGAAGCATAGCGCAGCTGATGGCGGAGAATTTCGCTGCCATCACTTCATCTGCCAGTTTTGATCCTCGGTTTCAGCAACGAAGGGTTGCTGCCGAGAGGCGAGCGCTGTGCTTCGATTCGTCGAATACAGAGGCCTACAACTGCCCATTTACAACTTGGGAGCTGGAGTCGGCATTAAACAGCGCCAATGACACCGCTCCAGGGCCTGATATGATCCAGTACCAGATGCTGAGGCATCTTAGTAATGATGCTAAGGAGTACCTTTTAGATATTTTTAATCAGATTTGGACCGAAGGACACTTCCCCGAACTCGTGGAAAGAAGCAACGCTTATCCCAATTTTAAAACCTGGAAAGGATAAATTATTGCCAGGTAGCTATCGTAGCATCGCCCTTACAAGCTGCGTGGGTAAGACGCTAGAGAGGATGGTAAATCGCCGCCTTGTCTGGCGTCTGGAATCCCAAAATCTTCTCAGCCGCTTTCAGTGTGGATTCAGGAAGTCCCATTCCACCTTGGACAACCTGATCCTACCTGGAAGCTGCAATCCAAGACGCTTTCGTCCGCAGCCAACACCTCATAGGTGTCTTTTTCGATATCGAGAAAGCATACGATACTACCTGGCGACACATTATTTTAAAACAACTACATGAATGGGGTTTTAGAGGAAAACTTCCCCGCTTTTTAAAATCTTTTTTATCACGACGTTGCTTCCGGTACCGAGTTGGTGGCGAAGTGTCAGATCTTTTTATCCAGGAAAACGGTGTCCCTCAGGGGTCAGTTTTAAGTGTTACATTGTTTGCAATTGCAATTAATAGTATTGCAGCCACAATAAGGAGTCCCATACGGTACTCCTTATATGTGGATGACTTTATAATTTTTATTGCATCTTCCAGCCTGAGAAGCGCTGAGCGGCAGTTGCAGCTCGCGTTGAACAGGCTGGATGAATGGTCAGTACACACCGGTTTTCGTTTCTCCGCTGAGAAAACCCGGTGTGTACTTTTTACTCGTAATAGAAGTCTTTTACCAGAGCCCCAGCTTACCTTGAGGAACACCGTTTTAACTTTTACTGATACCGTTCGGTTTCTGGGCCTTATCCTAGACACAAGGCTCAGCTGGCTGCCTCATCTTAAAGATGTGAAAGCCAGGGCCTTGAAAGTTCTGAATATTTTAAAATGTCTTTGTGGCAGGTCATGGGGCGCTGACCGCTCCTGCCTGCTGCAATTTTATAGAGCCTTTGTACGGTCGCGTTTAGAGTACGGTTGCATAGTATACGGTTCGGCACGGGACAGTTATCTACGGATACTGGATAGTGTCCACCATGCAGGAATCCGGCTCGCCACGGGTGCTTACCGCACCAGCCCCATACCCAGCATCTGTGCTGAGTCTGGCGAGCCGCCGCTTTCCACCCGGCGGCATCTCCTCATGGTGCGACACTATGTACATATTGCCACAACTCCTGGTAGTCCCGTGCACGACGTAGTGATGCGACCGAACTTTGAACGGCTATATGCCAATCGCTGTAGAGCGACCAAACCGTTCAGCCACCGTACAAAGGCTATTTTAGAAGAATATGGTTGTGAGCTGCCCGCTTTTTATCACCAGGGATGGAGTAAATCTCCTCCCTGGCTTTTAACGAGGCCCAGAATTATTTTAAATCTTTGTCGGTATAATAAATTGTTTACCGATAATAATGTTTTTCTTAGTGTTTTTACCGATATCCTAAATCAGTATCACACATTCACCCCGGTATATACGGATGGGTCTAAGCAGGCTAACGGAGTAGGATGCTCCGTAGTGTTCCCTCGAGCGACTTACACATTCAAACTGGACGGCAAGTGCAGCATTTTTACTGCCGAGTGCTACGCCGTGCTAAAGTCGCTCCAGCATATGAAAGTAAATCCCGATAAGTGTTTCATCATATGCTGTGATTCCCTCAGCTGTATTCAGGCCATAGGTAATATGTACCCAGCAGACCGTCTAGTCCAGGACATCCAGGACGCCCTCCTTTCCCTCCAATCTCGTGGAAAGGAGGTATTATTCTGCTGGGTACCGGGCCATGTGGGAATCAGGGGGAACGAGGCAGCAGATGAAGCTGCCAAGTTAGCCTGTGACAAGGTCCGAATCGACTTTGCACCGGTCCCAAAGTCAGACCTTGCCTCGGCGGTGAAGAGATTTATCTTTGATCTTTGGCAGAGGCAGTGGCTGGAAGTCGAGCATAATAAGCTCCGGCAGGTCAAACCGACCGTTCAGCCGTGGAGCAGCTCCTTCCAGCGGGCGAGGAGGGATGAGGTTCTCCTTACTCGCCTCCGTATAGGGCACTGTCCTCTTACTCATAGTTTCCTTCTCCGCCGAGAGGACCCTCCGGAATGTGATGCTTGTGGTGTACCTTTGACGGTACGCCACATTTTAACCGAATGTATATTGTTTTTAGATTTAAGGGCAGACGTTGGCTTAGGCAACGATCTGTCCCTTATTTTAAGCGATGACCGTGACAACGTGGCTAAGGTTTTAAAGTTTTGCAGTCTGGCCGGTCTTGTCCCAAAAATTTTGGGCAGATCGGCCTAGGTTTTAGATTGGATTGGTGGCCATTTACAGCCACTAATCCAAGCACTGTTTTTACTTGTGACACTGCTTATATGGCTGGCCTCTTTACAGCAAGCCAGCTTACGTTTTTTTTTAAACTGGTTGGCCCCTTTTACAGCCAACCAGTTAATATATGTATTTTTATAATTTACTGCGTATTTTAAGTTTTATGTTTTACGTTGCTGTCTGCGTGGCCGATCTCTTTACAGTCGGCCACGCGTACGGTATTTTAATTAGTATGCTAGTATTTTATTGTGCTGTCTCTGTGGCCGACCCCTTTACAGTCGGCCACACAGACGGCAATTTCGCCACGTTGTCACGCCTGGTTGTTGTTAGGGCGCTAATGACCCCGTCGTCGACGCGCCCTAAAACCCGAAAAACAACAACAATTGTTGTTGCATCATGGTTACAACAAACATTCAGCATCAAAGCTAGTGTGTGGTTGGTCATGAAGATATTGCAGCGATAATACTATAACAAACGCAAGGTTTAAAACTCGTATCTAGTTCCTTTTTAGTGGAATTTCTGATCAAAACAAATGCTAAGGTGTACTATATTGTAAATCTGTAAATAGAAACAAAGTTACACTTCTGTAAAACAGCGCATAATTTGTTTAAGAAATATTAAAAAATTGTTTGGATAATTGATGTTCGGGTCATCAACACACTACTGTAGTTGTCATTGTCGCCTATTCTTACTACAGCTTACTACAGCTGGAAGCCTCAACAGAGATGGTTATTAGAATGATGCTCACTACAGCTAGAGGCAAACTTAAGAGACTTTATCACTTCATAGTATCCTCAGTTTGTGGTAGTATCTAACCTGTTGGTATAAAGCTTGCAGGCAACTCAAATTGACGATACTCAAATACCGGTCACATTGCTTCAGAATTGTGCAATGTGAAGAGGGCCTGACAGTATGATACATTTAAAGTATGGTTAAGTCTGTAAGTAAAATAAATTATAAGTGAACTGTTATTTTTAAATATGTAGTTCTTAGTATGATGAATTGTGTATTTTCCCTTAAAAAAATGTAGACAGGCACCAAAAACTAATCATAATTAAAAACAGGAGAGTTTAAAACCACAATACATCCAACCAATATGGTAGGAGAGAAATGTGAATTTTTAGCAGTAAACTTTGTAAGCTAGCTTACTCTCTATTTTCGAGATTCAGTTAAAATCCGGCAAAGTTTGAGGTTAACATCAGTACACGATACCATAGTTGAAACCGAAATAACAACACTTTAAGTTTAGAAAAGTAAATAAACCACACATAGCAACCTTAAATAAGAAGTTTCAAGTAAAAGATAAACCATAAACTTAGCTAAAGGAGCGTAATCCATAATAATCCTGAAGTACAATGCACAGGCTTTGTCAAACAACCGTGACAATTTATTTATATACTGTTTATAACATGTTTGACTATGAAAATTGTTATTTACCTAAGGAAAGGTGTAATCGGACTTCGTTTTAATGTACTTTGGTCGCCACCATTGGATGGTTCGGGAATATTACGTGCACTTCGTAGAAAATAAAATAAACACTCCGTTTTCATAAATACATGAACACATTTATTCTGATAGTTACTTAAGTGTACTAATTTCCGACCACCAATGGAAAATAAAATATTAACACTATTATACCCTTCACAATAACATTTATCCGAAGATTGCAATTCGTTAGAGTGGCAAGTAACTTGTAAGCACTTAAAGTAATATAACTTCCAACTGTTCGTCATACACCGTCTGTTCTTAATGCTCGTAACGGCTAAATAAACAGTCTTTACTACGTGGAAAGTCACTCCTTGAGTTCACTAATCTCCTTGAGTAACGAATATTGCCAAATTGATTTCACATTAGCTGCTACCGGCAATTATAAACACGGAATAATCACGCCGAAATCCGGCGTACACATGTGCAGTACCGCGTACACTTACTCACAAACCAAAACTCATATGTTTGGCCTCCGACAACTAACACAGTCGTAAAATATGCATTACGTAGTTAATTCGGGATAATCACTCAACACTGATTTTATGTATATACCCGTTAAACCACTAAGAGCACAACTTAAAACACATTTTTGGTTGCGCCATGTGTCTACTTCAACACTCGCGGGAAAGACAAACAAAACTATCTCTGACCTCTTACAGCTAGTTGTTCAGAGATAACTATATCATCGACTACATTAAAAACACTTTCAAATTAATTTCTAGAATTTAAAGGAGGGCGGTTTGTACACTGTATTGTGACAGCTTGTTTACACAACCACAACGCTAATATTCCGCTAAATTAAACACTGTAAAGCACTTAAATAATTAGAATTTCACCATCTGATACTAAATTCATTAATAACTCGCAGTTCCAGACCAATTTAAAGCAGTAAATATGATTTTAGAGCATCTCCACATGGGAGTTAGTTCAGTATTTAATTCCATCACATTTAAATAGTTTCAGAGTTTTAAAAGTAAATGTAACCAAGCAAAACAACCAGCCAGTTAATAATCTTTAAGTTTCCGATAACCATCAACTAATAAATAGAAAATATAAGTAAATAAAAGTCCACTTGTATATGGCATCATAGCAACGAACTTTTCAAATTTAATTACTCTTCAACTAACATCTTTCACGGAATAAAAACTTTTCTAAAGTACTTAAATTAAATAAAGGTTCAATTATAACTTCTGATAGCCTTAACCGATTTAAAAGATTTTTACACCACTGGACTCGGCAGAGGCCGGAGAACAATTTGAAAATAATATTAACTTGAGATTTTAAAGTTTTGAGGGGTCACAATTTTCATGTGACGTAGGATGACATATCGCAATACGCTAAACAAATATGCTTTTAAATTAACCAACCTTCAAAATTCATTTTCACCGGTCTGGAAGCTCTAAGAACAAAACCTAACACACCACTACACTTTTCTCATTACGCTCTTCAGCTTGTAATTTTCTGGTAGCACTCAGTTGAGGAAAACTTTTTCTAGATAGACTATTGTCTAGGTGAGTAGCCCACTTTGATAAAAGGGACCCGGGCGCCATTTTTGGGACATTTTGTTGAAGTGCTCGGTCGAGTTGACATGTAGTCGTGTGTTGAGCAATTTCAAGTGGGACCGGCAAAGGAGCGTGGTGGCTCATGGGTAGTCAAGAACGGTATGGTTGATCGACGCCATTTTAAATCCGGCATGGCCAACTCAACAGACTAAAAACTTTCCGACATGTGTTCATCTTAGTTTTCAATTTCATTGGGGTGTTGCGGTCTGTTCTGTTTCACGACTTGTGATCTTCGGCTAATGATTTTCTGATTGCCATTGCGAACTGTGACTTTTGTAACTTCTGTGAAAATTTTTAAGAATATATACTTCAGTTATTTGGATGCAGACTTTCATTTCTACTTTAGTACCTTTCTTACAGGAGGTTAATCTGTAAGTGGCGACTGTGGTAATCTTTACAGTTAGCATTCTACCAGGTTTTACACGGTTATAGAACTTTGACAACTTTTTGGATGACTTCAAGCTTAGATGGAAAAGCCGATACTAGCCCCGATATCGGCTTGGATCCTAACAACTTGCTGAAGGTGATAGGAAATGAGTTTGAGGTGAATGGAGAACCAGACTGTGACCAATATGAATATTAATAGTACATGAAATATAGGTAACAAGGAAAGGAGAGAAATGCCGTGAGGCAATATTTACATGGAAAAGAAAGGGAAAAAACACCCAACACTCACCAAAATTGAAGGGAGGAGGGTAGCAGCAACACAAAACAACACAGAAACAAAACAAAAAACAATATTTCGGGTGAAAAACCCTTTTTCAAGGTAACAGAGGTAGGTGGCTGGGCTAGTGCAAGATTTGCGTTCGACACAGCCACTCGTAGAACACAATAGACCGTCGGAGGTGGTGGGGGGAACAACGATACTATAACCACAAGTATAAAAAAAGATTAAAATGGTTGAAAAAATAATAGTTACAAAAAATATAAATAAATAAATAAAAATATAACTGAAATTCTTTTTAAAAACAATATTAATCTATTGTATTGGCCAGTGGTGGGTGTGTAGGGTGAGGATGGAAGATATTAATGGAAATTAAGACCTGGGGGATGTCTAGTCTGCAGGATGTGTTGATATACCAATTCCTACCTGTGGAGTTCAGATTGGGAGGTAGTGTCTGGAAGTACTCTAATCGCTCTGACTGTGAAGCAGTTATTAAAGGTGCGTTTCCACTGAGGCAACTTCTGGGCAACATGTGGCATGCGGCACTGACGCATGCGACAAGGAGTATTTCAAGCGAAGCGACACGCTCCGACATGTAGTAAGCAACAATGACGCATGCTACAGGTTGGGCCTTGTCGCCAGTCGTATGGGCCACTGTGCGACAAAAATATAGTGTGTCGTACGGTGTCGCCAGTATCGAAGCGGTAGTGGATGAGTGCGACAGAAAACGGGCGACATGGAGTGGAATGTGCAGAAAACAACCTTATTTATTGAAGATTACCATACTTCACCGGAGTTGTGGAATAACAAAAGTGCTTCATATAAAGACAGGAAAGTTAAAAGTGACAAATTAATACTACTTGCTAACAAGTACGAATGTTCATTAGATGAAATAAAAAAGAAAATCAAGTATTTGAGGTCTGCTTTTCATCGTGAACATAAAAGGATTACTAAACCAAAGAGCGGCTCATCTCCTAAAGAAGATAAATGGTTTGCTTATAAACTCCTAACATTTTTGTTAGATGTTGACATTCCAAGACAAACTTTTTCAACAGCAGAAAATTATGAGGTAGGTTAATTAATATATGTAACTAATTATTTTTGACAGAATAATTTACCAATGACAGATCCAGAGACGGAATAGGGGATATACAATCTTTATAGTTATACAAGTAAATAAAAGTAGTTTTTTGGTGGGTTTAAAAAATATATATATATTTTAAAAATTGTCGTAATTAAAACTTTACAAAAGGACTTACATATAATTAAGATAGGCTGTATTTACAGCTTATGTAGAAAAGTGTTTCCCAATTTAGATTGTGGTAAATAATAGTAAAAAACTTTTCTTGAATCGACTTTTCACTCTTACAGTTGTGTATGATAGGGATAAATTGTCACATAATGGTAACGTAACTAAATACATTAATTTACGTACGAATACATAGTTTATGTTTTTGTCTTAGTATTTGTCTTGCCAAGATACTTTTCCTTCTTTTGACACAAAATACCTTGCAAATTCATCCCGAACGTCTTTTGCATCTTCACCTGATTTTCGTGGTTTGCGTTGTAAATTCATCATGCCTGTGTCATCTTCTACCACCGTCCTCCATGATCCTGGAATAACAGTTCCACCTCGTGTATCTATGTCTAAGGTTCCATAAGGTGCATAAAGTGTTCTTGAGGTATTGCTTTTTCTTAAAAAATTGTATAGATATACACACGCAGATGTGATGGTTTCTGCATTTTTAACATTTACCATTGAAGGTTTTCGAAACACATGAAATACTGATGATAATAGTCCGAAAGTATTTTCTACTACTCTTCGTGCGCGTGCTTTCTTCACCAAAGGAGTGACCTTTTTCGACTAGGTAGTCAAAATCATGCCTGCTCATACGTGTGAAATTTTTGAACAGACTCCCGTCATTTGAAATAAGTTTTTTGAAAAATTCCTGGCGATTCGTACTACTTTTAACAAATAAATCTCTGATCCACCACCTAGGTTTTTTCCGTTTTCTTCTTTTATTGCCATTTGCGATGATCAAATAAGCAGCAGCTGCCACTGCTTCTGATGCCATGTCGCACACTACTGGCCGCATAACGTGAAATGCTTTTGCCGCATGCTACAAGCAACAGGCTACAAGTAGCAAGCGACAACTGGCAACAGATTCTTGGGCGACATTTGACTTTCGACAAAGTATGATGACGCACGACGACATGTAGCAACAAAATAACTCATGTAGCATGCTACAAGTTGCTTGTTGTTGCCTCAGTGGAAACGCGCCTTAAGGTTGCAGGGTGTTGTGATTACTGGCATGGTGAGCAACAGGGAGCTCCAGGTTTAGGGAGTAAACTGTTTGTCTGTGACCATTCATTCTGATGGATAATGAGTTTGAGGTCAGGCCATTGTAGGAACTTGGACAGTGGAGGCAGGTGAGCTGATAAATGAGATGGGTGGTTGTACAAGTGGCAATTATAATCTATATTATATTTCAATTATATTTTATTTATTTATTTATATTTTTATAACTATTATTTTTTCAACCATTTTAATCTTTCTTATACTCAGGGTATATTATCGTTGCTTCCCCCACCACCTCCGACAGTCTACTGTGTTCTATGAGTGGCTGCGTCGAACACAAGTCTTGCGCAAGCCCAGCCACCTACCTCTGTTAACTTGAAAAAGGGTTTTTCACCTGAAATATTGTTGGTGTGTTGTTTTGTGTTGCTGCTGCCCTCCTCCTTTCAACTTTAGTGAGTGTTGGGTGTTTTTTTACCTTTCTTTTCCATGTAAATAGTACATGAAAGCTAGAAATAACTGAAAATATTGTAGGGTGTAAATTGCAAAATTTATGTATTGTTCATTCATATTAATTTCAAATTATTGGGATTATTCTTCACAATGGATGCTCTCCATAAAGAAGACAGTGCTTGAAGTTTCATTACACAGGTTCTAGGTTTTTCCTGTCATCAGTCTCTCATATGGTTTGATGCAATCCACATTCTCTTTCTAACTTGAGCTTACTTCTTCATCTTGACATAATCCTTGCATACCACATCCTCAGTTATCTGCTTCATATATTATAATAATTATCTACCTTTACATTTCTTTCATTCAGCTGTTCTCTCCACTAATAAATTAACCAATATTGCATGTTTTAAAATGTGACCCAGCATCCTGTCTCTCCTTTCTGAGAAACTCTTAACCAGATCTTGCACAATCAATAATATTGACAATACCTTCCTTATATTGACAATAATATTGACCATTTAGGGTGAAATAAGGGTATTGATAGGGATCCAGATTTTCTGTTATTCGGCCGTCAATACAGGAAACTGGAGGGTATATTGTCATTATTATTGACCGCATAGTGGCGAGCGTCAATATTCCCATCAGTATTCAGTTCAGTTTTTGTTGCGCTTCAGCGAAGGTGAAGAAGTTGCGATAATGACTGGCCATATTACCTTCTTACTTTGTGGACACAGTTCATAGTTTAATTCATAAATAAATTACAGGATTGTATTCTGGAGTTCACAGCAATGCATAAAGTGATTTCAGAAGTCAGAACTGAGCAATTAGAATAATGACCAACGGCAAAACATACAATTCTCCTAAATCTCTCTGAACCTACCCCTTTTTTTTAAAAAAGAAGGATTTTACCATTTTTTTTTCAATTTTTATATTTTGTCATGCAGTTTTAAAATAAAATAAAAAAACAGGTAACAGAGATTGGAAACATTAAAATCACTGTCAAATTTCATAGGCTTGGGGGTATGCTTCCCCTCCCCGTCAAACACATCTAGTTTCTGGCTACATATTTCATTCTTAAATATTTAAAACATGCCCACTGGTTCCTCGGGATTTCTCCTCTATTCTGTACATTTCAGGTGAAAAGAAACTTAATGGTAGAGTATTTTAAGAAACTAAAAATATAGTAACACTGTTTTAAAATAAAGCAAGGTCTTCAGAATTAGCCTTAATTTTTTTAATAATTACTAAGCTACAGTGCCAGTGCAGTCCGTGATAAGTTTCAGTACTACTCTGCAGGGTCATCAAATTTTCCTAAACCCAATCATTTGAGCTGAGGCACAGTTGATTTTCCCTTGCAAGCAAATTATGCAAATAGCATCACATAATTGTAACTGCTGCCACTTTTGGTTGGTGTTTGGAACAAACCAAACCGTGAATTCAATATTTCAAATGTTTTTTTACAAATACAGGAACTTGTGACAGCCCCTTATTGAAAAATCGTCTAGGTTCACTCAGTAATCTTTGAGATTAGGGTTTCAATAAATTGTTGGGTGATGTAAATGCCTCATGTGCAATAAATAAACACGGCTAAAAGATCAGCTATTTTGACAAAGATGCAGGTGCAGGTAAATTTTAGTTTTCCTTCCTGGAACAATTCTCTGAGTTAGGAGCAGAACATTACACTTTCATTCAGATTTTGAATATTCATTCTGACATCAAGCTTTATAGACTCCTTCACACACATAGAGTCAAAAGCATGATGCTGAAAAACTCCTTGTAATAATAGCACAAGGACCCTGAGTTATCTGGTTTCATAGTAACTACATGTTTTCTATCCAACGAGCCCACTGTATTCCAAAATTGATGTTGCATTCCAAATTCATGAGCTGTGTGACATTCCCATGCGTTCTGGCAGTTTCAAGTGCTTGATTAAGGTTTTTCGTTAACTTCAGTTTTTTAGCGTTTGATAATTACAGTATTTCAATTTTTAGGTAAATGTTGAATTTTGTACTGTATGTTATAGTCAATATATGTACTTCCGTTCACTTAGTTTACACAATTTCCTGTTTCATTCGCTTTACTAACAACATACCAAGTATGTACCAATTGCTTAATTTGAGTTAAACAGTAAAGGGAGATAGTGTATTGGATCACTATTACACAGGTTACAGGTGCCATATTCATCGATCTCACAGCGGCGTATGATACAGTCAACCACAACATTTTGATAAGTAAGGTATACTCCACCACAAAAGACTACCATCTTACACAAGTCATCCAGTGTTCACTACAAAACAGAAGGTTTTACGTCACCCTCCACAATAAGAAGAGTCGATGGAGAACTCAGAAGAATGGCCTCCCTCAGGGTAGTGTGCTGGCCCCGTTCTTGTACAACATATATACAAATGATCAACCAATTATTCCTGGAACAAGAGCATTCATTTATGCTGATGACACAGCAGTTGCAGCTCTAAGGCACAACCTTTGAGGCAGTGGAGGTGAAGCTGACAACAGCTCTTGAGGATATGGCCAAGTATTATGATGCTAATCACTTGACGCCCAACTCTGGAAAAACACAGGTTTGTGCATTCCATCTGAGAAACAGAGAAGCCAGAAGGAAGTTGAACATCAACTGGAGGGGGCAACAACTATACTCCAAAATATCTAGGAGTAAAGCTTGATCGCTCTCTTACATTCAAAGCCCATTGTGAAGATCTGAAACTCAAAGTATCCACCCGGAACAACATCATCCGGAAACTTACAAGTACCTCCTGGGGAGCACAGCCAAATGTGCTTCGTACATCTGCCCTGACACTTAATTTCTCTGCACCAGTTTGGAAAAACTCTGCACATGCTAGGCAGGTTGATATAGCATTGAATGATACTGGTCACATTGTAACAGGTTGCCTGAAACCAACTCCTGTTAGTAAAATATGCCAAATCATGGGTATAGCACCATCTGACATTTGTAGGAAAACAGCTGCAGAGATGGAGAAGAGGAAACAGACCCCAGACACCCTTTATTTGGACACAAACCTCAACCCACAAGGCTGAAGTCAACAAGAGCTTCGTACAGTCAACTACAGCCTTAACAACTTCCCCTGAAGCACGCCGTCTAGAACTAGGGCGAAATTCGTTGCCTGAAGAACAGTGGACGAACATCAAAGAGGCACCGGCTGTGGGGTGTAATCAGCCATATGCTATTTGGAAGGCTCTAAACAGATTACAAAACTGAAGTGTCCCGATGTAGCTCTAATATTGGAAAAAAGGGGATTACACTACTGACAATGATCTATGTGAATGTAGTGAGCTTCAGAACCCACAACATCTTCTGATATGCAGGAATCTCCCTGAAACCTGCACTATCGACGACCTTTTTAGGACAAACAAGAAGGTCATCAAGATTGTGGAATTCTGGTCAAATTCCATTTAATCGTGTTCTTTAGTTTGATATTAATTAATTAGTGTTATTTGTTTTTTTCAACTTGTAATGTTGTGTCCTGGACACGAGAAATAAATAATAATTACACCTTGAGCCGTGCTCGGCTCTTGTTGTATCTTTGCCTTCTGTTCTCTTCCGCTCGTAATTGTTTCCTCTTTCGTGTTCCCCTGCTAGAGAGCGCTGGGGCTCCTGGCGTTAGCGGGTATATATGTGGGGACTCGGAACCGATGGGGAAGTTGGTCTTGGTCAGTCTGCCAGCCAGTCAGTCAGTCGGAAGCAGAGTGCTTCCCTGTGTCGTCGTGAGGCTGGAGGCCCAGTGGGGCGGCGGGGTCCGGGTTGGACCGGGCAGCCAGGGAGGCAGTCAGTCGGTGGGCCCTGAGTGGCCGTGCAGTTGGAGGCACGCGATCGGCATTCCGCTAATGTTTCCCGTAGTGATAGCGTTGCGGGACTAAGGAGGAAGCAGTTAGTGAGGCAGTCAGCAGTCGATTGGTTATGCCTGGTATTTCTCGCAGTGGCCGTGACTCAGCTTGATGGTTTGACCGGGCCGCCCGTGGATTATACTTCTGGTGAATTGGTGGGTCCCTCGCGACGGTGCTTCGACCACCTGCAGAGAGGGAATTTCTCCGATACACTCTTCACCGAGAGTGCTGTGCCGAAGCTTCGGGAACACCGTGGCGATCGACCCGGGTGGTACTTTTCAAGCTGAAACCTGCCTTCTCGCCCTAGGAGGGTATTGGAGGTGGTGGCCATCAACTACAACCACAAGTGTCGCCTTCCGCCTCGTCGTTAGCGGTCTGCCTCAGCCATAAATTGTGTTTGGTCCTACTGGCAGAGTGTTAGATGCTGGTAGATGAGAATGAGCCGGTCTTGTTATTTCTGTTATTGATCTACGTGGAATTGTCGGTGATTACAGGATTATTCATACATTAATCTACAAGATCGAGGCCGGTGTTATTTGACATTATATTAGTCATTTTCTCTGTCAATTACTACTACCAGTGTGTCACTTTCTACCTCGTCGTTAGCGGTCTGGCTCAAATATAAAATTGTATTTGGCTAGTAGATTATTAAGAGCCAGTCTGGTTATTTTCTATAATTTGGTATAAGTAGGATTGTTTGTAATTATAATGGTTATTCAAGGTATAAGTTGCAAGACCAAGGTTTGGTCCATAATATTATATCATTTTGTGATAACAAGATTATTCATATCTTCGTTTGCAAGACCAGGATTGGTGGTATTTGATATTATAGTTGTAACATTTTCTGTAAGTTTCAGCATTATCATTAATAATTGTAATAAACCAATGTTTAAACAAGGCTTGAACTGCTAACCATGTTCCCACACACTTCCCACTGTATCCTTGTGGATAATTAGTCTGTTAGTAGTAGTATCACCGCCTCACACCTATGTAGGGAGGAGTGCCAATAAGCCAATACATTGACATCCCTCGATGTAGTGAAAGTCAACAGGTACGTACATAGTGACGTAAGAATTCAAAGTTCATGTATAAAATTAATGAATAAATTCAAAACCATGAAAACTTGCCTTCATACAACCTTATATAACGTATAAGTGTTTCAACTATAGCTTCACTAAGCACCAAAATAAAAGTTACATAACCTTTTGCGCACTTACATATGTTTGGAAGGACAGAATCCAGAACCAACTGAATAAAATGATACAGATTCAGCCTCCTTGTTAGTCAAAAGAGAAACACTGAGCAAATTTATTTACAGTAGTATTGTCACCCAAAGAGTTGTTGGGTTATGTTCGTTGTGCACACACGTACGGAGCCTAATGGCCCGTTTATCTACCACTGAAAAAGGCAGATGCCAAAATATCGTGCATTTATTTGTCAGCATAAGTGTTCCCTCTCACCGCAGCTGTCCTCTTTGGTATGTGGTGGGTTAATTTCCCCATCCTTCATTATTTACACTAAGATTAGACATTGTACAATTGCTGCTGATTTTGGAATAGAGAATGGCACCAAGTTTCAGGTTCTCTCATAGTATGCAAGTGAAACTAAACCCTTAGAGTGCTGACTGACAAATAACAAACTAATTCCAGTTTTTAAATAATTAGTCATTTCTGGCTCTAACTATTAATTGGTATATCTAACATCTGTTTGCAGTAGAGTATTGAAACATATAAAACTTAATGAAAGTCTTAAACAAAATAAATTTACGTCCTACAAACCAATACAGGTTAAAAACAAATATTTGTGTGGAAAATGACTTTTACTTTATCAAAATGTTTTGATGTTTGATTACAAATTGATTCAGTTTTTCATATACTTTCACATTGGTCGTAAACAGTCATGTTAAAAAAGTAAAATATGAGGTGTATACAAAAAGAAACCGAACTTCTGCTGTAATTGCTTTATTGCTCATCATACTAACTTTTACACAGTGTCCCCTTCAAAGCACTGTCCTTCACTATCAATACACCGTTGCCATCGTTTTTTCAAGTTTTGGAACGCCTCCTGGAATGCAATTTCTCTGATGGCGCGCAAGTTCTCTCATCGCATTGTCTTTAATTTCTTCTATGGTCTGGAAACGACGTCCTTTCAAAGTGTTTTTCAGTTTTGGGAAGAAAAAAAGTCTGCTGGAGCCAAGTCTGGAGAATAGGGTGGCAGAGGCACAACGGGAGTGCGATGTTTTGCCAGATAATTCGTGGCAAACAACGATGCGTGAGCGGGTGCGTTGTCATGGTGCAACATCCACGACTGATTCTCCCACAGTTCAGGCCTTATCCTATGCACAGCATCTCACAATCGTGTCAGATTTTTCTGGTAGACCTCCTTGTTTACTGCTTGACCACATGGTACAAATTCATTGTGCACAACTCCTTTGCAATCAAAAAACACGACCATCATCACCTTGATGTTCGACCGACTCATCCGCACTTTCTTTGGTCGAGGAGATCCTTTCCCCACCCATTCTGAAGACTGCCTCTTCGTTTCCACATCGTACCCATAAACCCATGTTTCATCACCTGTAATGATGTTCTTGAGGAAGTTTTCATCCTCATTTGCTTTTTCAAGCAACTCCTTAGAAATCCTAGCTCGATTCTCCTTCTGCTCATCCGTCAACAAGCGCTGGCACCAGTTTTGCACTGACACGATGCATTCCAAGTTTTTCTCTCAGGATGTGATTGCAAGAGCCAACTTCTTCAGCAACCTCACGGACAGTCAAATGGCGATTTTCACGAATCACAGTGCGAACCCTCTGAACATGGTGTTCGTCTGTTGATGTGGAGGCTCGACTAGATTTTGGATCGGCGGTAACCGAACTCCTGCTCTCTTTAAAGCGCTTAAACCATTCATAGCACTGTGTTCGGCTCATGCAGTCATCCCCGTATGGTTGTTTAAGCATTTGAAGTGTCTCGGTAAAAGTTTTCTAAGTTTAACACAAAATGCCTTCATTCTCGCTTTCTCACAAATCCAACGAGCACTCTGCGCATGACCTCACTCAACCGGCTGTCACTCGTAAACTAATGCAGCGACCGTAGTGCGACAAGAGGCAATCTCTTGCCGGGAGATGTCACTAGTGTGCCCAGAAGTCAGAGAATTTTATCTGCAGCCGTTGGCACGCTATTTAATTAGTTCGGTTTCTTTTTGTACACACCTCGTAAAACTGTAAGGCTGTAAAAGTAAGGAAAGTTTGCAAGAGAATTGTGGTGACACCAAACAAAGTTTGAACACAATTAACATCATTTCAGAAAATCCTTAACTCTTTCCTACTAACCCACTGTGAATATTTTAATTTCAATCTTATATTTGTATAAAGATAGTTGATATTATACCAAAAAAAATATTTTTTTTTTCAAATTTTATCTGAACTCTGGATACTGTAAACATTACCTAGACTAAGTTCTGTGTATCATGGAAATTATAAACCTAATTTTGAAAAATGCAAAAATAATCCCTGATTTCAAGAAGCACCAGAATGTGACTCTCATTACTCTGTGCACTGACAAGTTTGAACTTCAAAACTTATTGGCTTTTTTTGTAACAACTTTTTTTTTTAACAAAAAGTCTGTAACTGGACCACTTGACAATACAAGAAATGATTCACGGGTACAACACAACTGTACACTCGTTTAGTCAAAGTATTTGGTGATATACAATGCAGTACAGTTATATACTGTCAGGTATGGTAGGGTTTTTCATGCAGGAGCGTAATGTGGTTAGTCAATGGGGATGAACGCACCAACAGCCACCAGTGTAAGTATTACCATTTCCAGTGTTTCCATAGGTATTATTATTTTTGACTACCCCCACCTTTAATTTTCTTTCTTTTAGAGGCTATTAGTGTGTGGATATCTTACACCTTACTAAATGTTTCATTATCCTACTGAATGTACAAAGAGTTTGTCAGTATCATACAATCATCTATCTATATAAAATGCTATTCTTGGTTACGATGTACCGATGTCTGTCAAGCTGACATCGTGCTTTCCACCTCCACTGCCCAACTGACAATGCTTAGAGACTAAATAATAGAGGTTATAAGAGTTATTAACATTTCTATTTGTTATATCATAATCAAAGAAATGAATTGCCAGAACACTGAAAGAAAAGTATGTATTTCATTTAAATCAACATATTAATTAATTAGATGCTTATATTTATGTAGTAGTCATTAAATTTTTGCCCCTAGATATGTGAGACAAAAGCTTTATTTTTCGATTAGCAATGTTAGCGGCACTTCTGATTAGATTGTTACGTGGCCTGGGTCAGAATTACAACTGACGTTGCAGCAGAGGGCATGAGTAATTTAATTTTTTTCCAAAATAATTTAAACTGTTTTCATGAGTATCTTGTTATTGAAATTATCACTTCATTTAAACAAAAATAGTTGTACACTGATCGCGATCTGTGCAGCTGATACTATTAATAAAATGAATATTCCATAAGTTTTTAAGATTTATTTTTAATTTCCTTTGCTTTCACTGAGCAATATTGCCGAGGCCATTATTTCAGCAACATTTAACTGTCAGCCATTCAAATGTTATGATATCGATTTGAATCACAGATACTTTAAAAGAAAGATATAAGAACCCATGAAGATTTTGGATCATGTTTATATCGCTATGCATTATTGTCACTAACATGTGATTCGGTGCATGTATTAATTCGTGTCTGACTGAAGCATTTATTTTGTAGCAGCAACCTTAACATAGTTTGTGGTTAGGTTGAAACAGAACCTGGATCAGGATGACAACTTAAACTTTTGGCTACAGCACAAGGCATGAGGAATTGCATTGAGTTTTATTTTATTCTTTTTAGTTAAGCAATTGTGAAGACATGACTAGCCAGAACATTTTTGATGGGCTTTGAGGCTAGTTTTTCAATAAAAATCCAAGAATACAGAATCGATGTAACAAGTACATGGATGCATATGTGATTATTTTAACCTATACTAGTATACATGTAACATTGGAAAATCAAAAGGAAATATAGTAAGGCCACGTCTTTTCTTAATACATGTAAACATTCTTTGATACATAATTAACAGTATCTTATTTGCTCTTAAATGCTGTTTTAGAATGCAGAAATAAATCTTGATCGTTCTGTTGAAACCTTATTTCAATGGGAAAGACAGCATGATTAAACTGTAAAAAGTAAAGGTAATTCACAAGGCAAGCATATAAGCTGCTTATCCTTTCACTGCTTGGAATATTTGTTGGTACAAACAAAATGCAAATGAAGGAAAATCTGCACACATTCTGATCTGTTGGAAAGTCCAATGAAAAATTATGATGAATAGGTTTAATTGAAAATAATATACAAAGGATGTGGTTTAGAAATCTGATGTTATCTGTAGTATTGAAGTAGAATCTGTATTGTAGGGTATTATGCTCCCTTTATTGTTTTTATGACTTGAGGGGTTTTTTTTTAATCAATTTGACTGCCTTCAGTCATACATGACCCTTCCTCTATCCTCTTATTATCAAAGAATTTCCAAAATTGGCATAAATAGTAGATAAATAAAGAGCTACCTGCAAATAAAAAACTCTATACTATATTAATAACAACTGATCACTCAATTCTTCAGTTCGTAACCCTTCTGTTAATTAACTTATTGTGTTGAAATCGAAATCTTCTGCTCTCCTACTTTTTTTTTTTTTGCAATCAATTGAACTCAATTACCTGAAAAATGATATCAGTATACATGCCACTCACTTAACTTATTGTATGTTTGCATGTGACATCAATAGTTTTTCAAAACATTCTTTTTAACATTTTTGGATCATTCCCACTTTACACTGAATCAATTTTATTTTTATTCCCAAAGTGGAATTGTCAGCACAAGGAATTCATATTTAGATTTGTTGGCTCTCTTTGGTTGATTGTTATTTTATTCTCAGTGTTGCAAACCAACACACCTTAAAATATTTCCCATCATGCTGAAAGTAGTATTTGTCATCTTTGAATTTATACAAGAAAAAATGGGGAAGTTGATAACTTCAACTAAAGAATAATAGATTTCGCAATACCAAAATTACTAATTTACTAATCATACAAACTTTTCCAAAGCAAATCAGTTGAATAAAAACTTGGTTAATATGGCAAGGCAATTGTGACTATTTTCTGTGAGAATGCCGCAAATGTCCTTCAACTGGCTGTTTAGAATAAATAATTCAGATAGAGTGAAATTTCTATTCTGCTAATGTATTTTCAACACAATGACAGGGATTGATGAGATTACAGGAATGAGGCTACAGTGATGGCAACAGGTATTGGAGCATACAAGAGCACTCTGCAGGTCTGACCTATTAATACCTGATATGAATTACTCTATAAGCCATGCAATTTTTGTCTCAAATTCTTGCATTTTCACTTCGATTTTCTTACATATTTTGATAAGTTACATACGAATGTGCTAGCAATCATACTGAACCTGTTATTAGGCCACTAGGCAATAATAATTCTTTTGCGTGTTATCTACAATTGTGTGGATGAAATAGAAAGTGTGTCTACTTAAAGCTATTGTTAAACCAGCAGCTTTGTTTTCTTGTCAATGTCAACATATTAAAACTGTTTCTCATGTGTGGGCCAAAGTGTTTTGTCATTTTTAAGAACAAAGCTTTTCACAGTGTTCAACCAAAGGTATATCTGAATAATTGTTTACATGACAATGCTTAAACACAGTTATTCCTTTAGTTGAAAATGAAGCAAAATAATTGTGACTTTTTACGTGGTTGGAAGCCCAAGAAGAGTTTATTAATTGGTTTTGCCATTGTTTGTAGAGAGTTTTGATCACTGGTGTTCAGGAGGAAGAGGATTCAATCCACCTTATTCCCTGTGATGTGAGATATGTTCTTTTGTAGATCACTTAACTGTTCAGTCCAAAGCCATAATCAAATTCCCCAGAAACAGGAGAGCACCATTGCTGTAAGGAATACATGTGGAGCTTAATTATTTTGTAAAGCAAATATTCACTGCTATAGAAATCTGGATGAAGTTAGTAGCTGTATGAGTTTTTATTATTATTATTATTTTAAATCTCATAGGTGTTCACTGAAAAATTTAATTATACACAACACTAATAGTGGTGGTCTGCCTAGGGCATTAAAAGGAGTCATAAAAAAGTAATTGAATGTGGATTTCAGAATAAAGACAAGGTCTAGAAATGAGCTCATCCTCTAAGAATGTCAAAAGCTTGGTGAAAATGAACAAATATATGAAAAGTTGGAACAGATATCAAGTGCTTAAACTATGACAAATAGAGATGAAGGAGTTGTGGTTAAAAAAGGGGGTTTTTCTGTCACCAAGAAAGCCAGAAATTTTTGTCAATATGGCATAAGTAGTTTTCTAAAATTGTTTACAAAACCATTTGGGTAAATGCTCTAACTTGCATGAGTGGATTGAAAAATTATTAGCATTGACTATAGATGGAAATACTATTAACAAACCATTAAACATGAAATTTCTCAAACATTTTGGTAATAATAACTGTTTAGAAATAAATTCAAATTTTAATTGCATTCTGAAAATTTGTTTATCATTATAATGTACAATCCTAGTCAGTGGTCAAGGAAGTAAGTTTTTCAGATTAATTTCCTTTTAAAAATTGTGATGTATAAGTTCAACACTGAATGTTAAAAATTTATATATTAGCCTAGGGTAATCATCTAAACCTACCTAACAAACTAGGAGTTAAACTTATTCATCATTTGTTTGTGACTCCTAGTTTTTCAGAATGGATCTTGGCAGATACTGGAACCAATAATGTCAGTAGAGATAACTGCACCTGAAGAATACCAAGGAACTGTGGTTGGACAAATCGGCAAAAGGCATGGCATAGTTACTGGAACTGACAGCAGTGAGGGCTGGTTTGTAGTGTATGCTGAGGTTTGTAATTGCATGATTATGTTTTGTAAATACAGAATGCACAAGTTATTTTATCACCAAACGTTTGAATTAGCTTAATGATTAAGTTTTGATTTAGATAAGGTTACCAATTGCGAAAAACCGCATTTCTTAGGACCTTCCTCAATTAATGATGCCAATTACACAAATACTATCATTCTGCAGTAATTCATTTAAATAATGTTATAGACTCATAGACAGTTACTTGAAGAGTTAAGAAGTCAGAAATTCCATGCGTTTTTGTCACCTTTTTTCTGTTGTCATTCTCTCGACTGGTTTGATGCAATCCTCCATCTCTTCCTATCTTGGGCTAATCTTTTTATCTCAACATACCTCTTACTACCCATGTCCTCAGTCACCTTGTTCATATATTCTAATCTCTGTCTTCCTCTGTAGTTTTTACCTTCAATTGTTCTCTCCACTAACAAGTTAACCATTCCTGCATGTTTCAAAATATGACCTACCATTTTGTTTCTTATTTCTGTATGATTCTTCCCACTGAGAGTGGTGGGTGAGCGGTTAATGCTCTGGCCTCGCATTTGGGAGGACACTGGTTCGAATCCCTGTCCGGGCATCCAGATTTGGGTTTGCCATGGTTTCCCCAAATCACTCCAGGCAAATGTCGGGATGCTTCCTTCAAAACGCCATGGCCGAATTCCTACCCGTTCCTTGTCCCCAATCCCATCCCACCTGTTAGGACCTCGACGTCAACGAGGTGTAAAGCCAGAAGTAAAAAAGAAAACTCTTCCCCTTCTTTCCGCACTCATCATTTCCAAAACTCATTTGTTTCATACTTTATCTGTCCACTTAATTTTCAGCAGCCTTCTACAGCACCACATTTCAGATGCTTCAATTTTCCTTATTTCAGGTATTCCTAAAGTCCATGCTTCACTGCCATAAAGAGCTGGACTCCACACATACAGTTTTAAACAGGTTCTTTCTGGGTGTAGATCAGTATTTGAAATTAAAAGATTTCTCTTTTTCATGTAGGCTCCGTTTGCTAGTGGTATTCTGTTTTTAACATCATTCCTACTCCTGCGTCAGTTGTAATTTTACTTCCTAAGTAGCAAAATTCACTAAGTTCCTATCGGTTCTGACCCAATTTTTATATTTAATCTGCTATTATTGGCATCATTTCTGCTACGTTTCATCACTTTTGTGGTGCTTTGATTTATATTTAGTCCAAACTCTTCCTTCAGTATTTTGTTCATGATATTCAGTAACTTATCAATACCCTCAGCCTGTTCTGCTAACAAGACAATGTCTTCAGCAAATTGTAGCATACTGATTTTCTCACCTTGAACACTTATGCCCCATTCAAATCTTTCTTTCGCTTCCTTTATTGCTTCCTCTACATACTTGTTGAATATTGATGGGGATAGACTACAACCTTTTCTCACGCCCTTCTTAACTGATGTAAGTCTCTCATGATTCTCTACTTTTATTGTAGCTACTTGATTCTTATAAAGTATTCTTCTATCTTAGTATTTTAGACCTGATGTCTTTTAAATTTTGAAAATCTTGTCCCACCTAACATTATCAAAAGCTTTTTCTAAGTCAACAAACACCATAAAAATATCTTTGTTTTTCTTGATCCTCCCTTCAAGTATTAATCTTAATGCCAGAATTGCTTCTCTTGTACTGCAGTTTTTCCTAAACCCAAACTGATCTTCACATACTATCCGTTCTACTACACTTTCCATTCTTCTGCATATTATTCTGGTCAGTAATTTTGAAGCACATGATGTTAGACTAATAGTGCAACAATTCTCACATGTGTCAGCTTGTGCTTTCTTCGGAAGTGTTAAGATTACACTTTTATTAAAATTAATGGGAATCTCTCCTGTTTTTTGTCAGTATAGGACACAAAATCTTAGCCTTTACTTGGCGTGGTTAAAGACATAGCATACTATTTATGTTCAAACAGCCAGGTAGATCCACTTGTTGTAAGTTTTGTGTTACAAAATTATAAATCCAATAAATTTTAACATTTATGATCAGCAGCAGATCTATGATTTTTCTGAGCTGGAGTAAAAACTTGAGAAATTTGGCTACCACTTAAAATTATATTTTGCCACCCTCCTGGAGGTTGCTAAAATAGGTATAAAAAATACAAAAATGTCACTGGCATACAAATTTACCAATTTCTGCCCCTTCAAATATGATTTTGCACCCTCCTTTCCCTCCCCTAAATACATCACACAATATGGCACTGTGAATTAATTTTAAATGTTCGCGAATCTTGACTTACTGTGGCCCACAAACGCTTTTTTTTTTCTTTTTTTTTAGTTATGTTTTCCAAGGTTGCATTTTTTAATGTAAATTTTTATTTATGCTATTACCTTAAACTTCAGTTATTATTATTTACAGTTAGGATTATTATCTACACATCTGCTTTCATTTATGAAGATTTTTGCTTAAGATGTATTGTTTAGCATCTCACATAAATACATATGTTTGTCTTTGATTCTCTCACTTCCAAATGAAACAAACTTTTATGCCTGAAATAAGGTGTTATTTTAAGATCATCATATCCTGTTTCCTTCCACATACCACTCCTAATTTTCACTAGGCATCTAGCCAGGACTTCATTGTGATAAAATATCTGTAGGATCTAATTATTGTTATTAATTGTGCTCTACGACTGGGGTAGTGCTGTCAGAACTGTTCCAAAGCTTACCCCTTTTTAATTTTGAATCTCAGAGTTTGTTTTTCAAAGTAACACAGCTGCCAACCCCTTGATAGAAATACTAGTCGCAACTATAAGGAGTTGTAGAAGCAAATAAAAATGACTCGCTTCATTCAATGAACTAAAAGTCTGTTGCAAAAGTTCTCTGGTAGCAACGTTACATTCTGAAACATCGTTAACAAAAAGTGGACTCCGTCCATGAAAATCAGAGATTACAGATTATCTACATAAAATAACAGCCCAATCTCCTTTTACGGCATTTGTTCACTCCAGAACCCACCAAAATTGAGTTTATAAAATTTTTAAGACTGAGTAGTAAACTGTTGTGCACTACAAAAATTTTAAATTTTCAGTTCACCTATGAATTTTTTGGAGTCCAAATTTCAGTATTAAGGATGGCTCCTGTATATATGCTACCTAGTTTCCACTAATTTGCTGCTAACAATTCCACCTCTCAACTCAACTCGTCACAAAAAAGCTGCCCACAGAATGCTGAGTGAGGTGAACATCTGCTCTTCTATTTATAGCTCTGGTCCAAAAGTTTTTTTTTTTTTTTTTTTTTTTTGCACAGTCTGGACTGTGGGTACCAACTAAGTGAGGCTTAGATGCCAGTCTCGATGCAGTGCATTGGCAGCATGCCAGGGTATGCTCGACACTGTGGGCCCACAAACTAGACAGCTACTGATGCAATCCCTACTTCAGATCCCAGGCATTGCCCGAGTTAACGTAACAGCAGTGCGCACTTTAACCATGTACCACATTGCAGGCTGTTAAGGTCCGAGCCTTCCACTGCATCTGGTAATTCACCAGAAGATGGCAACAGAAAATTCAATTGCCAAATATTGTGTGTAAAAATACCTTGTTTTGCTCACCCAATAACCGTATACTAATTGATGGTTAACTTTTAACAACCTGGAGTCCATGTTTTTGGTTTTGACTGTTTCAAGAGTCTTCTCACCTTTTTGTGTTTCATTTTCACATCTCTCAACAGTACTTCATAGTGCAAGGCCTTCTTTTGCCGTTTACCTGAGTCTTGTTACCCTGTTTTTGTTTTTCTTCACACTGTGGCACAACTTGCCACTTCTTGTAGGTACTATCTCAAAAAGTCTACTTCATTGTGTTAATGATTAATAACATGGTTCCTTTCAAAATTTTACAAAACTCAATAATCTTTCTCCTTTGTCTCTTGTTTTGCTTTGATAATCCTTGCATTTCTAATACAACTAAAGAGAATTCTACATTACTTTAAGGGTACATCTTTAGTTGTTCTTCTGTATGAAAACTCTATATATAAAAGTTGCCTATAACATCATTGATATAAAACATTATCAATTAAGTTTAGTAAGAATAACTGAAATTTATCAAAGGAACCGTTTCATTTGCTTTTCTCTGAGAATGATATTATTGGATAATTTCCACATGTAAGATCTTTGGTGTTTTAAAATCATTTGACTCACATTAGAAAAAGACTGAAAATTGTCACTTGTTTTTCACTTCCCCATCACAAACGTTTGATGTTTACGTAGTTTGTTCCATCTTAAAACAACACTTTACATGCGTTTTGAACTAGTACATTCAGGCTTAACATTCAATGGCTTCTAAGATATGTCCCAGGCAAGATAATTTTTCCTCTGATCCCACTTTTCTCCTTGAAATATGGAAAATCAGTAGCTGCACTAATGATAGATATATACTTTACTTCCTCTGTTACGTCAATGAAATTATTCTTAGGATCCACTGTATGAACATTGTAAGTTCTGTTAAAAATTTCATTCAAGGAACATACTAAGTGTATGGATCTCAGAATGCCAGAAACTTTAAATAAAGGAAAAAGGAAATGGCTTTAGGCAATATAAATCACAGGTGGGTTGATAAATAAGGTGGGGGATACACAAGTGGCAATCCTGTTATGGGGAGACTTTCCACAGTTAAAGTATTGGTGAAGGTGGTGGAAGGTGGGTGCATATTGCATAATTTGTAGGGGGATCTGTTTCAAGGAAAAGAACCTTTGGGTTATCTTGCAGGCTGGGGGGGTCCCGTGCTTAGGAACCAAGTGTTTGTTGAGGTTTGGAGGTCTACTGAAGCAAGTTCTAGGGGGGTGAGGGAGGATTTTTGGAAGGAGGGTTCTCATTTCAGGACAGGCTCGAAGGAAGTTGTAGCCTTGTTGCAGGACTCAATTGAGAGATTACAAACCTGGCAAGTATCGGGTGACCAAATTAGGGCTATGGTTGATTTTAGGGGGTTGTGGGCTATTGCTAGGTTGAACGGTTTGTAATGTGGCCTGAGAGACTTGTTTCTGAACTAAATCTGGTGGGTAATTGTGGGATATGAGGGCTTTGGAGATGTTTCTAGAATACTGTTGGGTGGCATGTTCATTGGAACATATGTCTCCCTCAAATGGCCAGGCTATAGGGAAGGGAGCATGATGAGGATGGCAGTTATCACAATGAAGGTACTATTGTAAGATGGTTGGTTTGAAATGGACAGATGAGTTGATGTAGCCATTTGAGAGAGATAGGTCAACATCAAGGAAAGTTGCATGTGTGTGAGATTAAGTCCACAAGAATTTCAGAGTGCTGGTGGTATTAAGTTTATTCATTGTTTTCCCCATGGGTCCAGATCATGAAAATGTCATCAATGAATCTAACCCACAAAAAAGGTTTCATATGGGCTCCAGCTAAGAAAGACAGTTCCAGATGGCCTAAGTAGAGGTTAGCGTACGAGGAAGCTATACGGGTGCCCATGGCCATGCCGCTAACTTGGTGGTAAATTTGACCAGTAATTGAGAGAGCATTATTGTTCAGTATTAGCTCAGCCAGGTGATTAGGAAGGATCTGGTGGGGAGGTTATTGAGGGGATGTTGGTCTAGAAAATATTTCTTCGTGCCGAGACCATTACGGTGGGGTCACATCAATTGTTAATTGGAAGGAGTCAGGGAGAAGAGGTGTGGGCACAGTAGACAACCAAGAGAGGAAGTGTTGGGTGTTTTAAATGTGGGAGGGAAGTTGGCTGACAATGGGCTGTAGATGTTGGTCCACCAAGGCAGAGATCTACTGCGGTGGTGAACCATATGCAGCAACTATGCGGCATCCAGGGGTGCCGTGCTTTTGAACTTTAGCAAGTAGGTATAGGGAAGGTGTGCACGGCTTTTTTGATGTGAAGAGTGAGACAGAATGAAGGCTTGGAGGGGTCCGCTAAGCTGTATATAATTTTTTATTGACTATAGGTGTGGGATCATGGTTAAGGGGGCAGTCTGTCTTAGTGTCAGACAACTAACGTAGTCACAAGTCATGACCACCACGTTGAGCCCTTATCTGCCAGTAGAATGATCAAGTTTGGATTGGAGGAAAGCTCCCTGATGGTCCGTGTTTCTGAAGGAGTCAGATTGGTGCCATTGGATAGTGATTTCACGAAACTGGGAGAAGCCAAACTGGTGCAAACCAGATCTTGAAACAATTGGAGAGGCTAGTTTTGTGGGAGAGGTGGTGGGTCAAGAATAGAGGATGGTTAGAATCTTTGGAGACTGGTCTCCAGGTCATTCTGAGTGTGCAGATTACTGCTCTTCGAGGCAAAGTCGTACCTCTAGCGAACTGTGCAGCAGAACGCTAAGGAGTCACGTAGCGGGAGTGGGTGAGGAAGTGAGACCCTTGGAGAGTACTGAAAGTTGGGGTTCTGAGAATGGAGAAGAAGACAGATAAATAACAGACAGTTTGGATCTGGCAGCTTGATTCGGACTGGCTGGGCGAGGTGTGGGTTTTAAGGGAGGTGGTAGAGATATGTTGAAGACCTGGCCAGTAGATGTTCATGAGGAAATGAGGGGAGATTATCAGCTGGGTTGGTGAAGTTGGTAATTTGCAGGGGAGAGGCTGTCCTGCTTTGAGATGAGAGTGGTGTATATATATATATAGACTGTTAGGAAACAAAGGCGCTAAAAGTGGATATATTAAACATTGGATAGGATATAAAACCACCGCTCACCAATGAAGGAGATTACAGCGGCGTTGGTACATGAAAAAAAACACGAACACACAAAGAATAGAATTTTCGAGCATGGCTCTTCCTCAGTAGAAGTGAGATGGCTGCACGCAAGCGCTGCCGGCAGCGCTTGCGTGCAGCCATCTCACTTCTACTGAGGAAGAGCCATGCTCGAAAATTCTATTCTTTGTGTGTTCGTGTTTTTTTCATGTACCAACGCCGCTGTAATCTCCTTCATTGGTGAGCGGTGATTTTTTATCCTATCAAATGTTTAATATATATATATATATACAAACACACAGTAATACCCCACTATAGTGAGGGGTACGTTCCGCAAAAAATCGCGTTAAGTGAAATTCGCGTATATCAGGGTTTACGATTAAACAAAGTCAAAAGTTAATGCAAAAAAATACAAATCATTTGAATCAATCTCTTTTGGGTAGTGTTTCTTTTACATTCTTGTAAAATTCATTCATAACACCCAACGCTGTTTTTAATTGTTTGACACACGGTCATCATCACTATCTATGCTGTGCAATACATCCAAATCAGAATAAATTTTTGAAAGAGCATTTTGTATTCCACTTGAAGATAAAACTCTCTGTTCTACTTGTTCTTCCTCATCGTTTATGGCATTATTCTGTAACTCGATCAGATCATTGCTGAGAGGTTCATCATGAGTTGCTACAAGTTCTTCAAGATCTTCTACCGCGACAGCTTCAAGTTCAGAGCCCTCAATCATTGTAGCAATGTCTTCAAGCACTTGTCTGTGCATTTGAACAATTTTTCTAGGTGCTTCCACTACATCTGTCCACAGATTATGCCACACCCCATTCATAAAATTCTTTTTAACTTCGTTCCAAGATTCGTCTATGTTGTGAATAGCCTTCATGATGTTGTATGACTTCCACCACTCTCGCATAGACTGTCTTCCTTCCCCGTCAGTTTCATAAATTAGTTGGCTAAAAGTGCGGCAATGGTAACAAGCTTTGAAGTTTGCTATTGCTCGCTGGTCCATAGGATGTAACATTGACGTAGTGTTTGGTGGAAGGAACTTCACGTACACTTTTAAGTCTCTCGGCGTATCAAGTGAGGTTGGATGTCCTGGGGCATTATCTAAGAGTAATATAACTTTACGTTCAAGCCCATTTCTGTCACAGTAGGATTTGACTGACTGGCAAAAACTATTAGAACACCAATCTTGAAAAACATCCCATGTAACCCACGCCTTTCTGTTGGACCGCCACACGACTGGTAGGCTTGTCTTGTCTGTACCTCGCATTGGACGGGGTGTTTCTGAATGGTAAACCAGTAAATGTTTCAGTTTGAAATCACCAGTGGCATTACCACCAAATAGAAGTGTTCGTCGACCCTTCGCAGCTATGAAACCGCTGGCTTGACGTTCTTCTTTAGAAATGAATGTTCGAGATGGCATTTTTTTCCAATAAAGCCCAGTCTCATCAACATTGAAGATGAGACAAGCAGGAATTTTTTCTCGTGCTACAAAATCTTGAAACTTGTCTCGAAACTCAGCTGCAGCTTGAGTGTCCGCGCTTTCGGCCTCACCTGTTATTTGGATATATTGAAGATTGGAATGCTACTTGAACCGATGGAACCAGTCTCTGCTGTCAGCAAAAGTCGAAGTGGAGCTCCCTTCACCTTCTTCTGTCTTTAACATCTCATACAAAGATTTTGCATTTATGCATATGAGATCTTGACTCAGTGGTGTGTTCTTCTTATTTAAATCTTCGATCAAGACTACTAGAAGATCTCGAACGAGAAAGTTTCGTTGCACTTATAGGTGTTGAATTTTTGCTGGAAAGTTTAATTTTATCCTGATTTTTAAAAATTGTTATCACAGTCAATTCTGACAGACGAAAATCTCTGCCAACAATTGTTGCTTTGCATCCATTTTCCATTCTTCTTATCACCTTCATCTTCAATTACAAAGTTACATATTCTTCAGTAAGCAATTCGTGTATTACGAGGCATTTTAAAACGAAATTTGAAATTCGCGCTAAAATGAAACCGCGCATAACGTGGTCGCGTAAAGCAGGGTATTACTGTGTGTGTATATATATATATATATATATATATATATATATATATATATATATATATATATATATATATAATTTCCACAGTCCCCATTCCTCTACCACCAGACTCCTTCCTTGTCTCCATAGATGTCTCTTCTCTTTACACCAACATCCCTCATGGTCAGGGCCTCAGTGTTAACTCTTATTTATACCTTCACTTTAACAGTTGTCATCCCTCCCACACCAAACATTCTCTTCCGTACAGTCTGGCCATCCGTGGAAGATGCATCTGCTCCAATGAAGAATTCTTTTCCAATACACACAAAACCTGTCTGAAGCTCTTATCTCCCACAGCTACCCCCCTGACTTAGTACACAAACAAATCTCTCGTGCTATAGCCCTTCCTGTGCACAACCACTTCAAGGCTGAACCACTTGAAACTAACCGCAGTCCCTCTTTCATCACCCAGTTCTTCTCTGGTCTGGAGTCAATTAACCTAATCCTTAACAGTGGGCATGACTTCCTGGGTTCCTTCCCCGGGATGTGAATCATTCTCCATAAAATGCTACCTACTGCCCCTCGCACATGTTTTAGCAGATCAGCAAATCTAAAATATATCTTGGTTCTACTCACCCAGTAATTCCCCCAAACTACCATAGGGATTATTCCTGTGCAACAGACCCTGCTGTAAAACGTGCAGCATGCATCCAGCTACTACCACTTTTAGTCCAATACTATCACAGGTGAAACATTCCCCATGATTGGTCATGCTACTTGCATTACAACACACCTCATGTATTAACTTACATGCCTTCATTGCTGCAGCTCATACATAGGCCTCACTACTAACTTGCTATCAGAATGAATGGCCACAGGCAGACAGTGTATACTAACAATTAGGTCCATCTCGTAACAAAACATGCCAGTTCCCACAAACTGAATAATTTTAACAACCGTTTCTCAGTTAGGGCAATCCCAATTTTCCCTGAAATAAGTAGATGGGAATTAGTCTATCAAAATATACTAGACACCAGACATCCTCCAGTCCTCAATCTCCAATAAATCCCTCCCATCAGACCCAACACTTATTATCGCTACTATTTATTATTGCTTAAGTTTTTCAGAAATAATGTATGTATTTCGTCACTCAGTTATTATGTTGATCTACCACTTTCAAGGATAATATACCTTCAGCATCATCGATCTAGTATTTGTGCTTCCCCCTGCCCCCTCTCCTATACCATCTTTGCCAGCCATGCCATTCACCAGACAGCCGTCATCGTGTACACGTCTGGCTCCGCCTGGTGTGTCACTTCTGCAGGAATAAGGTTATACGCTGAAATATTGCGCATTTCTTGTGTTTGTTCTTTTTTGTGTTCGCCGTCCCCAGCTGCCTACATCAGTGGTAAGTGTTGGGTCTTATTTCCGTATCCTTCCTTAATTTTGTTATCTTGAAGCATATTCCTGCTCACTGTTATTATATATAATCAGGCTAATGCCCCTTATGTCCATTTCACTGCTGTAGACCATAACTAACCCAGGTTTATCAGCAAAAATATATGTATATCTTTATGTAGATGCTTGCCTTAGTAGAAATTTCATGTTTACTCCTGTCGCAGGTATTTCTTTGGTTAGCTAAAAAGTCCGATAAAAAGCCGTAAAGCATATTTGAACTGTTTCAAGATAAGCATGATATTTCCACATGTGAAAATACTCTTTGATTCCATTCCATTATTTACCACATTCTGCATTTGCCTGTTTTATAACATCATAAGATATGCCTGGTCATTGTCGTCAGGGTTTAAACCATTGATAGTTTGTTCAGACTTCACACATTTTGTTGTGTATACCTCTTCTTAGATCAACCTATTTTCCTCCTTCCCTGTTTTAGCTTGTAATGTAACAGCACCTTCAGCAGTCTAGTGTCCTCCATACATGTTTCATGATCCATCCATTTCTTCCTATATCTAATTATTTCCTCATTAAAATTAAAAAAATTCAATTCTTGCCTTATTTCTTCACTTCTGTTCTCATCTATTTAAGTACACCTAGCCACAGCTTTCAAAAATCTCATCTCAGCTGCTTATTTGTTGCTTAGTCAATGTCCAAAATTCACACAACCATTACCTTGTAAAATTTCTTTATTGTGTTGTGTCTGGTGTTCTTAAAATACCTTATGATTACTCCACAGAAATTTCCTAAATTTAGTAGTGACATCATTATTTCTGGTAAAATTTATATACACAAATTTATTCTATTGTTCTGTCATTGATAACAACCATACCCCATATCAATTTGTCTCCCTTGAATGCCATTACCTTGATTTTTCTGAGGATATTTTCAAATCTTTTGATATTTTCATCATTTGGTAGAATCGTTGTTGTAAGTCATCTTCTGTCTCGGCTAAAATCACTGGTCCTCAGCGAAAAGCAATCTGTCTAATACAGTTGAATTAACTTTAAAATGATCAGGTATATATTGTCAGTGCCATTTCCCAATGGCACTGACAATATAAACTTAAAAAGCACTGGTTATAATGGGTAACCTCCTCGTGTTGTTTGAATTTGATTGCCATCTTGTGAGATTTTGAGAGTTGTATTACTCTTACTATATATTGTGGGTAGCCTTTGTCTAACATAATCTGAAACAAATTCTTTCTATTCACCCTATCAAATGCTTTTTCATAATCAATGAATGCTATGTATTTAGGTATATTGAATTATTGATGATTTTCCACTAGTTAGGTCATTGAGAAAAAGCAGGCTGTACATGATCTTCCCTTTCAGAATCCATTCTGTGTATCATTCATTACACTGCTATTACACCTACCTGCCATTTCAATATTTTACATATACACAGTCCAGTCACATTAATGTGACCACCTCTCAAAAACCAGAATAACCACCTTTGGCTGAGCGGACCGCTGCGAGGCGTGCTGCAAGATAATCAGTTAGGTTTCTGAAGGTGTTCACTGGGATGTTGAGCCATGCCGACTCCAGTGCTGTGGCCAGCTGCGCTAGATTACGCGGTTGAGGATCCATGGCGCGAACAACCCGATCGAGGTGGTCCCACAGATTCTCGATTGGATTTATAAATCCGGTGAGTTTGCTGGCCAGGGGATTAAGGTAAACTCATCCTGGTGCTCTTCGAACCACACACACACACACACATACACTGCGAGCTGTATGACACCTCGCATTGTCCTGCTGGTAGATCCCATCATTCTGAGGAAAAATTATTCGCACGTAGGGGTGGACATGGTCCACAAGGACAGATACGTACTTGTGCTGATCCATCGTGCCTTCCACAATGATGAGTTCACCCAGTGAATGCCAGGAAAACATTCCCCAAACCATAATGCTCTCTCCTCCACCATGGATCCTCCCGGCAATTGTTGCAGGGTGTTTGCTTTCAGACGTTTCACGCCGTATGCGTCAACGTCCATCTGTCCGATGGAGCATAAAACATGATTCACATGAAGCCACCTGTCGCCACTCTGTGGACGTCCAGTTGCGGTACTGGCGTGAAAATTCCAGCCTTCGTCGCCGATGAACAACAGTCAGCATAGGTGCATTAACCAGGCATCTGCTGCGGAGGCCCATGTGCAGCAACGTTCGCTAAACTGTTGTTTAGGATACACCCTCGGTAGCCCCTTGGTTCATCTGGGCGGTCAGTTGCTCAACAGTTGCACGTCTATTTGTCCGAACACATCTCCGTAGCCTTCGTTCACCTCTGTCATCTATAGCCCGTGGTGTACCACATGTTCCACGCCACTGATTTTGAATAGTGCCATTTTTCCATGCACGGTATACTTTCACCACGGCGGCACGTGAACAGTTCACAAAATTAGCCATTTCCGAAATGCTTCCACCCTTGGCCCGAAAGCCAGTAATCATGCCCTTTTGGACGTCTGATAAATCACTACATTTCTGCATTATGCCAACGATTGAAATGCTTTCCGATGCCCTAGGACATCCTTTATATACACTTCACTGTAATGTGCTGCCACCTGCCTTCTGTGATTGGTTATTTCACATTGACGTCGAAAGTAGGTGGTGGTCACATTAATGTGACTGGACTGTGTATTTTGTATACAGTACACAACAGACTTAAGTCTCGATAATTTTCAATTTTTGGCCTATCTCCTTTTTTTAACATAGAATACACTGTGCTAAATTCGCTCATCAGGTATATATCCATATGTCCAGCAACTGTTGAAAAAACGTAATATGCATTTTAAAATTGCATTCAGGCAATCACAACCTGGCATCTTCTTATTTTTCAGTGATACCAATACTTTGTCTAGCTCATCCTATGTTACTAGAATTACAAGTTTTTTAATTTTACCAGTGAAATTCATTCCTGTTTGGCCTTAATTTTCATCCATCCAAAGGGCAGAGAAATATCATAGCCAGTCTCTTTCAGGTATGGGATTTTAAACCAATTTACTTTTTCTGTCTTATGCAGATCTCTTAGCATTCTGTAAGCTCTTTCCTGCCTACCATGAAGATCATGTTCTGTCATTTATGTAAGGCTGCCAGCTTCGCCTCTTTATCTTTCTTACTTCTCCCCTAACTATAGCTGTTCTTCTTTTGTACTTCATCATACTTTCTACTGCAGGTTTACCAGTTGTTTCATATATGCCTCATTCTTCTCTCTAACAATCTTTGCAATATCATCATTCCATTTTTTAATCCTGGTTTGGCATATCTTTTCCTTCGTTTTCCCAATGCTTCGAATGCATCTGTTGTAAAGATGTTCTTAATTGCTCCTCATTCTTGATTGATATTGTTCTGCACTGGAACATTTCTTATGAAATGATCAAGTCTTTGTTGGCAAAATAGGAATATACTTTCTTCTTTTAACAGTTGTACTTTGAAATTTGATAGGTTTAGTTGTTGGCTTTGTATTACACCATTCTTTAAGCATTACCAATTTTGTAATAAGTAAAAAGTGATCGCTGTCTACATCTTTGCCTCTGTATACTGAAATCTCATGAACAAACTTTGCTGTCTTCTCATTTGCTAGCATATAATCAATTATTGATCTATTACGTTGGCAGCTTCAAGCTAACGTATGTCTATCCTTATGCCTGAAAAAGGTATGTGTTATTTTAAAGCTATTAAAACTGGAAAAATAAATCTGTAATTTTTTATTAGAATTTATTAATCGCTTTCCATGTAGTCCCAATACATTCTGTGTGAGAATTTAGATCCTCCACAATAACTATATAATCATTCTTGTTGGTGGCATTCAGGGATTCTTGAAGTTCATAGAAATCCTGCACGTCCCACCTTGTTTTCATCCTTATGACTTACTACATCACTGAACATGAATGTAATGTTTTCTATTAAAAAACAGGAAATTTTCTTTATGTG
Source organism: Vandiemenella viatica (assembly GCA_031002005.1). Classification (NCBI taxonomy): domain Eukaryota; kingdom Metazoa; phylum Arthropoda; class Insecta; order Orthoptera; family Morabidae; genus Vandiemenella; species Vandiemenella viatica. The sequence continues at coordinate 24,668,652 of JARYHS010008075.1, forward strand.
GCCAGTGTTTACATATCGTAATGATAAAAACTGACTGTTTACTCCTACTTATCACTTGAAAACTGTAAGAAAATGATTTTAAACATGCTATACTTTTGGATTGAGACTATCTCGCATCTCTTTAAACTAATTTTGATCATTTATTAGCAAAATTTAGGTTATATAACAAGTGGTGAAACGGCCACCTCACCTCAAGGCAAACCTGCCTAATTTTCTGTTGGACTTGTTGTAGCCACATGTTTTAGGTTGCTAGGGAGCCACAGGTCACCCTCTCTCGTCTCACACAAGCCATCGGACATTAATGCCTGGGAGCCACATGGCTTTTGCCTTAATGGACATAGGAGATTGATTTACTGACTAAGCTGTTAACAAAAAATGCAGAAGTATTTTTCATGTTTTTATTGCCATATCCGCCATGGCTTGGGGTCAAGACCATTGAGACCATACCAGCATTGGCTTCTTCTGTATTTTATCTGTAATTGTTGTCCTAACAGTTTCCTGTTATAGCGACCATCTGGGAGCTCAGTTATTTCTCTCTGATAATCCTTTAACTGTTATGAGGCCTTACCATGATCGACTAAAAATAAAATTTTTACCTTTGCAAAAATGTCATTTTTTCAAGTTTTAGTAACATTTTGATTTTTAAATTCATTATCTTTGTTCGGATTATGTTATTCCATTTCTACAAATGAACACATTAATTAATATGTTTTAAGTTTATTTTAAAAAACTATATTAAATGTTTAAACTGATGGCCTCCCACTTTAATACATGCCAGAGATGTATGAGAGCAGAAGGCCATCAGTTACAGCATTTAAAGCAGTTTTTAAATTAAATTTTTAGGAAGTATTAATTAGTGTCTTCATTTGTAGAAGTGACATGACAAATCTTAAACACAGGTGATGAATTATTTTAAAAAATAAAATAAAAATGTGATTAAAACCTGAAAAGTTTGACAATTTTGCTAAGGTCAAAATTTAATATTTGGTAGATTGCAATAAGGACTTTTGACAATAAAAGGGTTCTTGTACTGGACCCCCTGTAAATATAAGGTAGAAGAAAAACAATATCAATGTGCTAGCTTGTAGTTTTTTGGTGCTGTAGTATTTAATTTTTCCTGACAGCAAGAGGAAATAGGATTGGAGTGCAATGTATGCAGAAGTTACATTACTTACGTGCTTATTCTTTTATTTTGTCATAGCCTCTATCATTCCAGTACTAGAGATGGCTAAATATATTTCATGAAAATACATGGCTGAGCTTTATCAACCTTCAATATCTGATAATAGACATTGAACCAGTTTTCGATGTCTTTGAGTTTTAACTCATTTTCACATAGCGATACTTATATGTCAAACCTTGTTGCACATTTTTCATCCACTCTTAAGTGTAATTTATTTTTTTGGATGATATAGTTCTTTCAAATATGCTTTTCAATTGTCATATTACACAGGATGTTACACCAAAAACTGCAGGAAGAAGAGTATGGAATTGCAAATTAACATTTTAAGTTTCGTACATATGTAAAATTTATAGTATGCACAAAAAACTACATCTTTTTTTCTTTCATGGTCATCAAGTTGTGTACACATCTGCAAATTTTACAAAAAAATAAATATTTATTTTGGATTCATTGAATTTCAGGTGCCTCTGAATGAAATGTTTGGATATGCTTCTGAATTAAGATCATCTACACAAGGTAAAGGTGAATTTGCCATGGAATATTGCCGTTACTCACCATGCCTTCCTGAAGTTCAAGAGCAGTTGATTCTGCAGTATCAAGAAAGCATAGGAAATGTTCCTCAACAAAAGAAAAAGAAAAATTAGATCAAATTTTATACTTCGGTTTCTAATGTAAAAGTAACTTATCATTTTTAAACATTGCATCATCTTAATACAGTTTCAGAAAGGTTGAGTTTATAAAATTCATAAGTTACTGGCTAAGATCAGGATAAAATAATCATTCTGTTACATTACACTTTATTAAGATAGAATGAAGTGTTAATCAATCTTATTATTGAAATAATTCAGAAATGTGTGAAAATTTTGACATGTCTAAAGGAAAGCTGAAAATATCTATAATTCTAGTTTAACAATTAAAACTTTTTTTTCCCTCCAATGTATTGAAATAGCTGATTTATATATATAAAAATACATTTCAGATACATATTTTAATTGTTCAGAGAAACCAACTGTGTAATAGGTTAAACTGCAGTCAAGAAACTTCTGAAACTGTTGCTTTAAAAGTACATTTGGATATCTGTAAATATTGTTTTAAAATAACATTAATTGTAAATAAATATTTCTCCAGTTAAATATTTTTTATTATTATTATTATTTTAGCTTGTCAGTATGGCCTAAAATGGAATTACTTTTCATGATCAAAGAAACAGAGAAAAAATCTAGATGTTGAAGCCAGACTCCTCTAATTTATTTAATAACTAAATAATTACCCAACAGTTCGGATTGGATTATTGAAATATCCAACTTTGTTTATCATCAAATAATATGCCAATATTTTTACATTTCACAACTTCAACCAGAAATTCTCAGTTCACTTCACAATGACATAAAACTTTCCTTTTCCTATCAGTGTAATTAATAAGCGGACACTTTTTGATATTTATTTTTATCACACATCATCTCCACAAATTATTTTTTTTCCAGACAAGTATGCAAAAGTTGTAAACAGACATTAAAACTTGTTGAGTTTTTTTATATGTTCTGTATAGTTAATTTGGTGAAACTAAGCGAAATATATAGTTAACTTAGAATTTATTCAAGGTAGGGAGATAAAGAAAAGTTTAGTTTTTTATAACTGCTTTACGTCTCTCAACAGCGAGGTCTTTAGAGACGGGAAAGGATGGGGGCAAGGAATGGGTAGGAATTCGACCATGACCTTTTTAAGGAAGCATCCCGGCATTTGCTTGGAGTGATTTGGGAAACCATGGTAAACCCAAATCTGGATGCCCAGACGGGGATTCGAACCGCCGTCCTCCCGAATGCGAGGCCAGAACGCTATCTGTTACACCACCACGCTCAGTGGAAAGTTTAGAGAGAAAGGGAACAATTTGCATATGAAGTTGCTATAACAAAAGACCATTTGACTGGGTGCAAACATAGCCATTCTGGTAAGCTAGTTAAGAAATTTCAGATGTTCTATGTCCAAGTACAAGGTGTACAACTTTGCTTCCGCCATTTTTCAATAGTTGGCTACAGTGATAAGTAGCGGTCGAGATAAACATATCGCAGACGTCAGGCAGTTAGCTGTGAGCTTCGTCAACATAACCTCATTCAAACATTAGTTGATTTGTGTGTGCATAGTAACGTTGTTCTCGATTGAAAATGTCAGTGTACGAACCGAATTCTCGTCATTTGCGGGAGGCTCTGCTTTTTTGTTTCAATACGAAGAAAACTGCGGCTGAGTTTCATCGAATGCTCTCCAGAACTTATGGTGAGGACTGTATTAGTGAGAGAATGTGTCACGAGTGGTTTCAACGCTTCAGGAATGGAAGACCGGCATAGTGGCAGAAGAGAGAGTTTTCGAGGATGCAGAATTGGAGGCATTGCTGAGTGAAGACTCGCGTCAAACTCAAGAAGAACTGGCACGATCATTGGGGGTGACACAGCAAGCCATTTCAAAACGTCTCAAAGCCATGGGTATGATTCAGAAAGAAGGAACTTGGGTCCCATATGAGTTGAAACCGAGAGACATTGAAAGGCGTTTGTGTGTTTGTGAACAGTTGCTTCAGAGGCAAAAACGGAAGGGTTTTCTGCATCGCGTTGTGACCGGGGACGAAAAATGGGATCATTACGATAACCCTAAACGCAAAAAATCATGGGGGTATCCCAGGCATGCTTCCACGTCGACGGCCAAACTGAACATTCATGGGTCCAAGATCATGCTCTGCATTTGGTGGGACCAGCTCGGCGTCGTGTACCATGAGCTGTTAAAACCAAGTGAAACAATCACAGGTGATCGATATCGAACGCAATTAATGCGTTTGAGCCGAGCATTAAAAGACAAACGCCCGCAATACAGCGAGAGGCACGATAAGGTGATTTTGCTGCACGACAATGCTAGGCCCCATGTTGCAAGAGTGGTCAAAACGTACCTGGAAACTTTGAAATGGGACGTCCTACCCCACCCGCCGTATTCTCCAGACGTTGCTCCCTCTGATTATCACTTGTTCCGATCAATGGCCCACGACCTGGCTGAGCAACACTTCCGATCTTATGAAGATGTCAAAGAGTGGATTGTTTCGTGGATCGCCTCCATGGATGAACAATTTTTTCGACGCGGCATTCACACACTGCCGGAAAGATGGGAAAAAGTTGAGGCCAGCGATGTACATTACTTTGAATAATATCTGTGTAAGCATTTTGTTCAATAAAGGGTCATATTTTTGAGGAAAAAACGGCGGAAGCAAAGTTGTACACGTTGTATATTACATAATTTTCTGCGTTACTGTGAATGATGGTTGTTTTCTTTATCTTCAACATGGTCACTTAATAATAATTTGCTTTTTTCAAAGTTTCAATTGTATATCAACAGATATTGATGTTAGTGAAAATAAGGAAGGGTGGGGAAAATAACCAGTCACTCCATCACTGATGAAGGCAGGAGGGCCATGATGAACTAAAAAAGAACACACTTTACAGTATTTTGGAGTAAACATTAATCATGACTAGAAGAGGGATTATGGCAAGTGAATCAGATGTGTAATGGGTCTGTCCCAAAAGCATCTGACCTTCTTTCATATTTCTCCGCTGGTGTTATTCTGCGTCATTGGGCTGGTGGCATCATTAAAAGTGTTCCCAATGGTCTTTCCCCTTTTGGAAGCAGTCCTGGAACTCATTTTTTGGTATTGCCTTTAGAGCGTTTATTGTATTAGTTTCGAGTGTTTCTTCGTCATCAAATTGGTGTCCTTTGAATGGCATTTTTAAACTTGGTAACATTGTGATAAGGAAGACAGTCACCACTTGAACAAAGCTGATGCTGTTTTATTCTAATTGCATCATGCAATCGTTTTACAACTTCAAGATAATATTCTCTGTTGATCGTCTGACCTTTAGGAACATATATGTGGCACACAATACCCTCATAATAATAATTTTAAAAAAAACAATCGGCAACAAGTTTGGCATGCTTTTTTCGATCGTTACTCCGATGACAGTCTCTGCTTCCTCTGCAAAGACTGTCGTTTTTGTTTCAGGATCATAACCATAAACCCATGATTCATCACCAGTTATAATCTTTTTAAGCACATCTCCATCATTATTAACCGTTTCCAAATTGTCCTGAGCAATTTCAAGGCGAAGGTTTTTCTGCTCAACTGTTAGCAATTTCAGAATGAATTTCGCATACACATGAACCATTTGAAACTTTTCAGTTAAAATCTTCCAAACACTAGTTTTTGGTATTTCAAGATTACATTCTGATTCTCGCACAGTCAATCGACAATCTTCATTGATCGCAAGTCGCACACATTCGATATTATCTGGTGTTTTTGTCATCAAAGACTGCCCAGAGTGTGAGTTACTACTTACACCGCTCTTTTATTTGTGTTTTGCTCATACAATCATTCCCAAATGCTGTCTTCATCATTTTGATGGTGTCCGCACAACTCTTTTCGAGTTTAAAGCAAAATTTAACACAAATTCGATGCTTGAATCTTTCTGTCATTCTCTACAAACGCAAAATGTGACCAATGTACCAAACACTTTGTGAACAAATGGACACTGCATGTAAACTAAGGAGTCCTGGTGACAATTGCAGCAGCTATGGAATTTGTGAAGTTTTACTATTGACACTTGTACCTGACATATGGTGCTAAAATTGTCAAGAGTGAAAATATGACGTAAGGTCGAATATTTTTGGGACAGACCTCGTACACACCATTTCTGAGTTTGATTGCCACTATCATATATACTAGGAATGATATTTTAAAGTAGCTAATTGATTCAAAATAAAATTAGTCACAGCTGTATGCAGTATTAAGTTGCTTCATGCATTTTGCTGATAAGGAGCTAATTGGTTGTGATTCAAGAGAAATGTGTCTAATTAAAATCACTTATAAAGTAAGTATTTGCTTGTTATGAGCTCTACACAGGAAATAACACCATTGTGTAATACAAAATGGGGAAAAGCAGTAATTGCTTTCTCATCAATCTTTAAGTGAGCCTGATGTCTATTGATCTGTTCGCTGTTTGACTAATCTCAGTGCATTAAAATATATATTCTGTGTACTCAATAACATTCCTCTCATTGTGTAATTCTATTATTCAACAATATGCCAACTGCAAACAACCTAATTCCTGAATGCAAAAGCAATATAACTGTGACTGATCTTGACAAAAATGCTAGCAAAAAAATAAGCAAATGTTGCTCTAAGTCCAGTTAAGAGCTTAAAGGGAATAATTTTCTGTGATAACTGTGTAGTTAATCTCTGTAACAGTCGATAAATTTGTGTGATCTTAGGTTAGTTACCAGACATTCTGCCTCTGTTATGGCTGGACTTTGAATCCAAACCACTGAGCATCTGGTGTATCTTATATTAACAAAACAGAGTTTGTAAAAGCTACAACTGTACTGGGATTTAAAAACATAAAGCTGAATTTTGAATGCAACTACCAAACCTACGTAACTACCAAACCTAGGTATGCTCCGAGATCTTCAGTGCAATAACTTGATCACAACACCAGTGACGTTTATTGTTAACACATTCGTGATGGAGCTTGAGTTTGACTTGGGCCGCAGTTAACTGCTGATTGCTGCCGCCTTGTAAGTCGGATCCCGATTTCTATATTACATGCTGCCATCTAGCAAGTATTTTTGAGATCTTCTTCAGTTGTACATTATATTATTTTGACTACAGAAACTCCCACGTTTTCGTGTTTGTGGCTTGTTGCAGAAAGTTTTCTTTGTCATTTGCTCTGCGAATTTCTTTTGTAATACGTGAAAGATTGAAGGATGAAGAAATATTAGCTCTTTTAGATTAAGTGATAGACGATTCAGGTTCTGAATGAAACATTGAATAGCGGGAAAGTGTTTCAGATAAAAATGAAATGTCTGCTGCTGGTAAGCTACTCAATGTGAACAATTACGTATTTACAATTGTTCTATTCGAATTTCTTCGTGTGTATAAAAGATATTGTTTTCAAAGTAAATATATATTTAATCTGCAGAGGAAGGCAGTGTTGATGACATCAGTAGCTTCTGATACAATACAAGAACCTCTTTTTGAGGAATATAGTGGAGTTACTGCACCAGTGAATGAGAATTCTAGTGCCTTCGGCTTTTTTAGTGTTTTTGTGCCAGACGAAATAATAAAAACAATCAAGTGTGAAACTAACAGGTATGCTTCGTCTGTAATAAGTAAAATGAAAAGGAAACAATACTCTCAAGAGAAACAGTGTCTTTGCTAAGTAGCCGCCAGTAAAGCTGTGTGAAATTTATTATTTCTTTGCTATTATTTCACATATCACTCATTTGCTGCAACAATGACAACTAAAAAAACAAGCAGTCTTGAGTTATAATCTTAGGATGGACCATTCTCGTAATTACTACAACTGATGCTATACATTTTCCCTTATTTTACATTGTATTATTTCAATAAAACTTGCAGATAGGTTATTTTCTAGTGAATGCATAAAGTTGTTTCACACGACACATTTCAATTGACATTTTTTAGTTATGTCACTGTTGTAACAAATAAGCGCATGTCTCTTAAAAAATCGTCCTTGCATGATTCTATGCTTTTTTCATCCTTGGCCCCTAGTATAATGAGCGATTTTATCAATCTTGCATCAGAATATCAATGAGAATTGCGTACCATAAGGACAACAAAATTATGACCCACTGTTCAAAATCAGAACTTTTTACAACATTGTGGTAAATTCGTGTCAGTCATCATATGCTCCCTCCAAACAACTGACTGTAGACGAAGGCATGTGTGGGTTCAGAGGGAGAATTCATTTCAGAGTTTACATGAAAAATAAACCTGAAAAATATGGTATGAAATTATTTATGGTTTGTGATGCAAAGACTGGTTATTGCTTGAACCTGGAGGTATACACAGGAAAGGGATCTGAAGAGAATGGCGTTGTACCATTCTTAGACAGACTACTTGCCAGATACTATGAAAAAGGACACATTGTTTTCCTGGACAGGTTCTATAGCTCTCCTGCAGTATTTGACCATTTATGGAAAAATAAAAACTACTACTGTAGGCATGCCCAACAGGAGAGAACTGCCACGGCATAAAATTGTCAAAAACAAGATAAAAAGGGATGAAATGGTATTTATGAGGAGGCAACATTTATTTTGCCTCAAGTGGAAGGACACGAGATCTGCTAATGATTTCAACCTGTCACAAGGCAACAATGTCAGAAGTATCAGTGTGAAGTAAACGGGGACAGGAACGCAAGCTAAAACCTGATTTAGTATTGGACTACAATACATATAAAACAGGTGTGGATTGAACTGATCAAATGGTGGATTATTATCCATTTGCAAGGAAACAGTTCAAATGGTGGAAGAAATTATGTTTTCACATGTTTGTGATGTGTTTGACAAACGCCTATGTTATTTACAAGGAGGCATGGAATGCCGAAGAGAAAAAAAAATGTAGTTTGAAAAAATTCTTCTTCAAGTTGGAGAGGCTCTTGTTATCAAAGGCAAATATGAAACAGAGTCTTTGATAAATATAGTAAGTGACAGACTCAAGGGAAGACATTTTGTGGAGAAGTACCCGTCACAGAGAAGAAAGCAAACCCCACACGGGTTTGTAAAGTTTGTTCAGAGAGAAGCATGGCACAAACTGGGAAGGCAGGAAGAAGAGAAACATCTTGGTGGTGTCAGGAGTGTAAAGTGGCATTAAGCATGCCAGAATGTTTTAAGGATTACCATACAAAACAAAATTATGTACTGTAAAATGATTGTAAAATCTGAAAATACATACTCATACATTTGATTATAAACACTTTGTTACCTTTCTCCTGATGTCATACCCCATTTACATTAAAGGGGAACAAGTCAAACTACAATAATATGAAAGTTTCTTAGCTGTAGTGTTAATAATAAGAAGTTATTGAAATTTAAAAATCACGAAAAATGACTAGTTACTTGAGCACCCAGGAGGGCAGAAGGCTCAGGTGCGAAAGTATTAATAAATTACGCTGTCATCCTGCAAACTCCATGATCAGATCCTAACTGAATTTATGTTGGACCACCAGGAAAATATACCTTTACAAATGGAAACAGAACACTTTAAATATGTTTAGTTATTACAAAATTGTGCTTGAAAAGGATAAAAAATATACAGAAATGCACAGGACTAACTGACAACTTCTTTTTTTTTTTTTAAGTCTGTTAAAATTGTCTACTATCTCAAGTTATACAGCATAAGAACTATCAGCTGCAATTAAACAACTGATGCACTGTTAAGATTTTTAAATATAAGGGAAGTGTCACAGTCATAATGAATTATGTTCCATGACACATGACAAATTTAATTTAATTTAATTTAATTTTAATTGCAATGGAGTGCACGCACCGGTGGCAATTTCCCTACACACCCATCTTCTCTCCCATTCCTGCACCCTCCTACATTTGCCCTCTACAAATTTCAACTTCAAATTCTTTCAACGTGTTTGGTAAATTATTCATTTCCCTTGGTTACTTATTCCAATCTCTGATATCCTTACCTAAAAAACAGAATCTTCATACACCCTTGTGCCTGAAATTGAGTGTTAAGGTTGTGGTCATGGTCATCTTTTCCCTTCCATGCATTACTTTTTAATTCTTACATCAATATCTTTCCATGCTTCATCACCAATATATGCCTTGTACTCTCCCATGACACTCTTCACGCTCCTCCTGTCTTCCATTGAATCCCATTCCAGCTCTTTTATCATATCAATTACTGAAGGTGTTCTATGGTAATTTCCAGAAACAAATTTAGCATCCCTTCTTTGCACCGCCTCCAACTCCTCCCATATTTGATACCCAAATGTGGGTCCTATACTACACCATCATATTCAAGCAATGGTCTGACCAAAGTTTTGTAACCCAATTCCTTTAATTCTCTCATATATCCCCTCATCATTCTCTCTGATAAGAGCAATAGTTTGAAACCTTTTCCTACTACCTGTCCAATGTGTCCTGACCAGTTAAGCTTAATATCAAATGTAATGCCAAGATATTTACATTTCAAGTCTTCAACAAGCAATTGTTTCCCCACCTTATAATCATAATCAACCTTTAGTTTTTTATCTGTGTATTTAATAAGCTAACTCTTCTATGCATTTATCTTCATCCCATGTTTACCAACCCAACTATAGATATCCTGTTCGATCACCCTGCAGCCCTCTGCCGTTTTGATCCTTTTATATAGCATTATGACATCTGCAAACAATCTAATTTCTGATAGTAAACGATCAACACAATCAATAATTTGAATAATAAATAGGAATGGTCCCAATACGCTACCCTGTGGCACTCCCATTTTTTACTTCCACTTCTTTTGATACTGCATTTTCTACCCTAACTTTTTATTTTCTAACTTTTAAAAAAATTTCTACCAAGCAAATCACCTTCTCATCCACTCCAATAGTTTTTACTTTATTTACTACCATTTTATGGCTCACTCTGTCAAAAGACTGAAAGATATAGTGCCATACTATTAAATTTGCCTCCCTTGACCATTTCATTCAAAATATCTTGCATACATCCTACCAACTGAGATTCTCATGAGTATCCTTGCCTAAAGCCATGTTGCCTACTTGAAAACCACTTTCGCTCCTCACATTTATTCCTGATGTGGTTGCATATCAATCTCTCCATAAATTTACCTACCACTGATGCAAACTGATTGGCCTTTAATTTTCGACTCTATTTCTCACCCCTCCTTTATGTACCGGCACTACTATCATTCTTTTCCAGCCCTCACGTCAGCAGCAAGTGTCCAGACTCAATTTAAATAATATTTCAAGATAAAGTACAAAGTTACATTCAGCTATCTTTAAGACATCTGTAGTAATATTGTCTACACCAGCCCCTTTATGTTTTTTCCACCCTTAACTTTCTTAGTTCCTTCATGATATACTCAGGATTAATTTCAAATCTTTTGATCTGCTCATTTCTAATTGTGTTGTTAAGCTCGTTATCCAATTTAGATCCTCCCATTTCTGATTCATTGTCCGCAATGCTCTCACTAAACCAGTTAATTAAAGTCTCTGCCTTTTTCAAATCCTCAGTAGCTTCTTCTCCATCCTTGTCTAAAAGTATCCCAACACCCTCCCTTCCCCTCAGTTTTCTAACACTGCCATAGAAATTTCTCAGTGCATCAGTCAATGGTCCCCCTGCACTGACATTACTCTTCATAATTCCATCTTTAGCCACCTTCTTAGCTATTATTAAGCCATTGTTCAGCTGTTTCAAATATTCCCTACTACCCTGCTGTCCCTTAATTCAGTTATGTTCTCTTCTTACCAACCTCTAACCTCCTCACCTCCCTATTATAGTATACAGGTTCTTTACTTCTCTTTATTTTCTCTTTTGGAATAAACTTTTCTTCCCCCTTTCTTATTATCTCCTTGAACTCTTCCCACCTTGAATCTACAGTACTTGTGCCTTCCTTCCATTTGCTGAAACATTCTCTGAAATCACGTCTAGTTCGAAATCTGTGCATTTTTATAATTGTACCTATTTCCCCCTTCAATTTTGGTTGTTGGTTCACTGAATCCTCTCATATCCATCAGAACTGCTTCATGGTCACTTATTCCTTCAGTTACTTGACACCCCACAAAGTTATCATCAGGGTTTATTAGGAATATATCCCAAATATTTATTCCCCTAGTGTTCTGCTCTACCACTGTAAATCCTTCTTCCTTTATTAAGGTATTTACAAATCTCTGTTCCCTTGTGCTATTAATCTTATTTCCTACCCAGTTTACAACTGGCAAATTTAAATCCCCGCCAATAATGACCATTGTATTCTCACCTCTGAAATCTGAGTAAGAATTTAATTTCTCCCCAAGAGCATCATCTTCAACTGTCATTCTTCCACTGTGGTTAGCGGCAAACACCCTGATTTTTTTCATTTTTATTATCCCAGAAATCTACCCCAAGGAACTCATTGTCATGATCCATGAACACCAGTGAACTGTGGTAGTTTTTGCTAACTAGTATGAAAACTCCTCCAGCGATTGCTCTTCTATCTCTGCCGCAGACTCTGTAACCATCGGGAAAAAACCTCATTTATAGTACTTCTTCTTTCAACCACGACTCTACCCCTATAATTAATTACTTGTGGTTCATGTATATCTCTTTAGCTTGCTAATTCAAGTACTTCGTTCATTATACTTCTAAAGTTCACCACTAACACCCTTATTACTGGCTTTATATTTTCAGCATTAACCTCCTCCTTCCCAGTTCTACTACAGTCAGTTATTGTTTCAGCAATTTCATCTATTTCTTTAACATTTATGATTTTTCCTGTCGTGGATCTACAATCAGTATCATCTTTATCATCTATTTCCATTCCTTCACCAGCAGTCCTTAACCTAAAAAAGGCACAGTCCTGACTACATCATAACTGGAAATGGGCTCCCTTACAGCTTTCTCAGAAAGTATTCCCCTACCACTTCTATAGAGGTGTATGCCGTGACTAGTGAAATCCCACCTACCAATAGTGTTCACAGGCACAACCCCAAGACATAACTAATGCCCTTTCCAAGTAGCACTTCAATTTCCACATTTACCCACCTCACAGCTTATTTTAATTGTAGCTGATCATGGCGACTTGGGACCTGCATGAGCTCAACTCTGGTATGTTGCGTCTCCTTCACCACCTTCCTCATGTCACTCTCTACACTATAACTCACATTTCTATCAATACTATTCCCCACACCTCCCACTATCACTACTCTATCGTCCTTTAATGAAACTCCTACAATGTGAACATATATCCTTTATTACCTGAACTAATGTTGCATTAGGTTTGAAAAAACTTGTGACCTACATCTCTTCCATTGCTACTAACTAGCAGCAGAACACATTTTTCCTACTCTTTCTTGGACGCTCTTTTCCTTAAATGCCTGCTGCATCTTACCTACTCCTACATCTACATGAGGCTCTTCTTCTCCTGACTCTGGCAATAGGTCAAACCCATTTTTCCCCACAATTTCTGAAGTGTCTGGCTTCTTCATCCTATTAACCATATTTCTCCTACGACCTGTTACCAGCACCCACCCATCCTTATCAACTACCTCCAACACACTATCTCTATTTTCTGTATCTATAGCATGAGCCTCAACAGGCTCAGCCCCAGCAAGCTGAGCCCCCACAGGCCATGCTCCCACAGGCTGAGCCTCCACAGGATGAGCCTCAAGAACCCTGATCCTTTCACGCAACTCCCATCTCCCTCGTCCTTTCATCCCTAAGACGAAGTGCACAAAACCATGGTAGAGCCTCATTTATTACCCACATTTCCTCTATCATACATGCCCAATTAAACCACTTCTTACACAAAACTACAACTCAACCCACTTCGCCATGTACCAGCGACAGGCGCCGCACTTTCCAGTCACTGAGTGTGGTGGGTGAGCGATTAACGCTCTGGCCTCGAATTTAGGAGGATGCTGGTTCGAATCCTTGTCCAGGCATCCAGATTTGTGTTTTCCACGGTTTCCCTAATGCAAATGACGGGATGCTTCCTTCAAAAGGCCACGGCCAAATTCCTTCCCGTTCCTAGTCCCCAGTACCATCCCACCTCTAATGACCTCGATGAGGTGTAAAGCCGTAAGTAAAAACTTTCCAGTCATGAGTTTTCCAAAATAATTCTAGCACCTTCTAAACGAACCTTAAATTTAGTTGATAAAGTAGTCTAATAAAGTTTATACTATGTTTTTATTAAATTGGACAAAAGCTTTACCCCACAATCAACTGATTGTAATTAATAATTAGATAAATACTTTATAAACTATATAGGAATCAAGTGGCTGTAATAAAAGTAGAGAATCATGAGAGACAAGGTTGTAGTCTATCCCCATTGATATTCAACTTGTATGTAGAGGAAGCAATAAAGAAAGTAAAAGAAAAATTTCAATGTGGCATAAGTGTTCAGGGAGAAAAAATCAGTATGCTACGATTTGCTGATGCCATTGTCTTGTTAGCAGAAAGGACTGAGGATATTGAGAAATTACTGAATGGCATGAAGATTTTGGTCTGAATATAAATCAAAGCAACACTAAAGTGATGAAATGTAGCAGAAATGATACAAATACTAGAAGATTAAATATAAAAATAGGATCGAATGCAATTGGAGAAGTAAGTGAATTCTGTTATTTGGGAAGCAAAATTACAACCGATGGCCGAAGCAGGAATGACATTAAAAGTAGAATAGCACTAGCAAAAAGAGCCTTCATGAAAAAGAGAAATCTTTTAGTTTCAAATATTGGTCTAGGAACTAGGAAAAACTTTTAGAAACTCTATGTGTTGAGCACAGCACTTTACGGTAACGAAACATTAGGAATACCGGAAAGAAGGAAAATTGAAGCATTTTAAATGTGGTGCTACAGAAGAATGCTGGAAATTAAGTGGAAGTAAGAAATGAACGAGTTTTGGAAATGATGGGTGAGGAAAGAAGTTTGTGGAAGTAGCTTACAGAATGAAGAGACTGGCTGGTATGTCATATCTTGAGACATGCAGAGTTGGTTAATTTGCTGGTGGAGGGAACGGTCGAAGGTAAGAACTGTAGAGGAAGAAAGAGATTAGAATATATGAAGCAGATAATTGAGGACGTGGGTTGTAAGGGATATGTAGAGATGAAGAGGTTAGCACAAGATAGGAAAGGATGGAGGATTGTATCAAGCCAGTCAAAAGGCCAATGACAGCAAAAAAAGTAGATAAAAATACCTTAATTATTTTTACTAAGAAGTTTCTATTTTAATATTTTTGAAAATAAGAAAACTATTATTTTTAAGACTGAAATGAGTAATTAAATATAATACTTTCTTAAAACTGACATAATCAATAAACATATCTTATGATTTACAAAGTTACATCTACAATTGATTTTTTTTTTTTTTTTTTTTTTTTTTTTTTAGGATCGGTACTATTGAAGTAGAAGTCAGATATTTACTATTATTTATTTGTTGTCATAGTATGTTCAGTTATAATAGGTCTTTACTAAAACTGGGTATACTAAAAATAGGAAATACTGACAATTCATCAGGTGATATGATCATATAAACAAAAACAAAAAAAAATTAATGAAGTGTTCTGTTTACAGGCCGTTAGGATGTACAGTATAAGTAGTTTCATAATATTTACTTAATAACACATTTTCAGGCACTGAAACAAAACTAAATATCAGTTATTAATTAATAATTTGGCAGCAAGGGGGTACCTTAAGGAAATGAAATTTTAACCTTGCAACTTCCAAATCAAAGTAAATTTCTAACTTAAAAAGTGAAATATGTAAAATAATGTATACAAGAAATGTTAGGAAAAATAACCCGTTACTTATCACACAAAAATACAAACTTTACAATATTTTTGAAAGAAATTTGTAAGAGATGAGATGTGTACACATCAGAACAACTACATTAACTCAGACGGTAAGCACAAAAACAATACAAGAATATTAGAAAAAGGTGATAGGGATAGAAACAAAAAGCACGAAAATAGAAGGAAGGAGGAGTTTGGCCAATTGCTCAACATTCCTCAAACTCCCCGTTCAAATCCCACATATCTTTCTCTACATCAAGCCTAAACTGTCAGTTGTCCCAACTCTCCAAAGGCCTCACCTTTTACCTACTCTTACATTTGACCATGCCAATCTAGCCCGCAACTCTGTTTCATTTTGCTGAACACTCTGCTGGCTGTACTGCTTTGCCACTCGTATCTATTAATCTGGGTCTCAGGACTATCTGGAACCCAGTCTTCAGAAATTCAAACCATTATCCAACTCAACTCACCACTTCTTCTTTAGAACTATCCCTTTCAAAGTTTCGAGAACTTCTTATCCACTAGTTTGGCTTTGCCTAGTTTCCTAAATTACTTTGCAAACTCCATCAATTTTAGCTCAGCGTAAACCTGTGCTAGGAAACAACTTTATAGCAACAAAGACCTCATCTTCCGTCCCGTGGACAAGGGCTCAACAACACTAGTTACGAACTGCAGTGGCTATGTGGTTGAAGCTCTTTGTCAGTTATCAGGTACCAATACTGCCATCTCACCAAAGATCCTACAACTGCTGTCTACAAGAAAATACAGGAACTTACTCTGATTATAATTAATATAAATAATTGTAATATTATTAAATACACACTATAAATACAAATTTAATTACTTATAGAGAAAAGAGAAGGAGACAGTGGGCACTTTCAACGTCACAGTCAATTTCACTTCTTAATACTCAAAATCCAAGTGCACTTACCCTTTACATCCTTCACAAAATCCATAAGTCTGGCAATGCGGGGCATCCTATTATTGCAGCTTATGGAGCTTCAACTAAATGTGTTTCTGCCTTAATGGACAAATACCTACAACCTATAGTCTTTCATTTATCATCCCATATCAAGTACACTTTCATCTTCTTTCTATGTCCACGCCTCTTCCTTCAAACATTATTCTGGCAACAACTGATGTCATCATACATACACCACTACCATGGGCTCACTGCAAATGAACATTTTCTGGATCAGCGCCTTTCCTGCAGCCTTTCCAACACATCTTTCCACACCAACTGGGCCCACCTAATACTCAACAACAAATTCTTCTTCAAAGACAATATCTACCACCAAAAATGTGGCACTGCCATGGGTACCTGAATGAACCCCTCTTATGCTAGTCTCTTCACAGGCCTCCTGGAATAGACATTTTTGGCGTAAGTCCTGCTCAAATCCTCATAATGGCTCATATATGTAGACAATATTTTCAAATTCTGGACACATGGGAAAAACAACCTTCTAAATTTCCTGAACAATATTAAAACCGTATAAAAACCTCTTGGGTTTCAAGCTGCGTCAAAATTGAATCGTAAGGCGATGTTTCGAAAGCCTCGCTTAACATCACTGAAGTCATGCAGCAGACTTCAGTGATGTTAAGTGATCCTTCACAATGGAAGTGGTGCAAGCTTCTGAAACATTGCCAGACGATTCAATTTTGACACATCTTGAAACCTGAGAAGTTTTCATACCGCATTGCCGCTGCGAAAATGTTTATACTTATCTAATATTAAAACCCTTAACACACTGAATTTCACTTGGACCTACTTCCTCAATTCCTCGGACCACAACAGATCCACCAACCTACAATGGTATCTCCATTTTGACAGCTGCCATTTGTATCATACCAAACAATCCCTCCCCTATAGTCTTGGCATTTGGATTAGCAGTACCTCACACAGTTTTCAAACAACATCACACAAAAATTGATATCCCATAACTACCCTCTGGTTTTGGTTCACAAACAACTTCCCAGGCCACATTACAACCTGCTCAGTGCATCAACCACCATTACCACTCAAAACTAACCATAGTCCAGTCCTATTCACACAATACTTCTCAAGTCTAAAATCCTTCAATAGAATCCTCAGCAGGGCTATGATTCATAAGCTCAAAGTTTCTCTCGGCGTTGAGAACCCTAGGCATGCAAAGATCAGCATGTTGCCTCCCCTAGTGTGGTCTGCACTTCCTTAGCATGCAAACACGCGAATAAGAAAATATAATGTATCCTACTTTCAGAATATATTACATAGCCCTCAGTCTTTTTTAAATTATGTAGACAAGGAGTTAATCTTGATAATTCACTTGTCTTGTTAATTCAGTTAGTGTGCATTACACTTTCACACTATCCCTATCTTCTCAAACTGCTGAGATCACTGACAAATTATTCATTTATGAAGAGAAAGTTAATTGTGTATCATACTCATCCAAAAAGTATCCCACTTTATTCCTTTTAATGGCAAACTATTCAAGTAACAATTTGGAACAAATGAGCTTCACCTTATGAACTGTGTCTGAACTTAATTATCCTTATATCCCTGATAATATGATTTTCAACAGTCAGTGTCCCGAGCATTTCTACAACCATTCACACAATCCTAGCATTCCAAATTTAAATATAACACACACATAAACTTATATATTCAATTTCAAATACTTATCTTCTTATGTTTTTAGATGAACATCTAGCAAGCTATTAACTAATATTTTTAAACAAGTATCAATTTTTAAAATTATTACTTTAATTACTAGATTAACTATCTAACAGAAGATACCTTCCTCCTGTTTCCATAATATAAGAGATTATTCAAAATGGAGTACTACATCTATCAAAATTAGGATATTATCCCAATTATATCAACAAATTAATACTATTGAATCTTGAATGACCAAATCACAGACAAATATTAATATGGTCAGTTTTTTCTTACAAAGCACTATCAACCAAATAATAATTGAACTTCAGGAATGTGATTCTAGTTCCCATTAATACATTTTAAAGGATCACCTCAAGATTCTCCGAACTTAGGATTACCAACAACAATTGTATCACCAGTTTTGATGTAATCATTGATCATTGCACCCACTATCCATACCATTAATTAGCTGCATAATTTTCTAAAAGGTCAGCTCAATATTCATACACAAAGGAATTAGATTTTAATTTACAAACTGTCATATGGCTTCATAACTTCCAACTCTGTTTCATATATTTTGCGTGTTTTTTTTTTACGCGTTATTTTATTTAGAAGCAAATATTGTACATGGGTTTTTCATACATAAAGAGTCGTGGTCACATTATCTTCATTAACTAAGACTCCATCATCTACAACATCGAAAATTCATTTCTTGCTTCATTACATAAATAAGAGCTTCTGGTCTTACATCATTTATTTATATAGCCAGATTAAATACAAAATTTGACACAACTCAACATTTAACTAGTGTTTCTGGTCTTCACTTCCACTTAAATACAAAATTCTACTCCCACAATTGTTATAATTCATAAACCAGTAAGCTTTACCACCAGCTATGTATTATGTCTACACATCCTCTATCTTTGCTCTACTAAAATGCTTTCTTCACCCATTAACTTCATATTTTCACGATCACAATTTTAATGACTGTAATTTCCAGATATTCTTTCTTTGGTTATTACTTTATGAGAATGAGCCCTTTACAAACATATAATAAGATTCTTTTTTTTTTTACTTTTTTCCCCAGTTGGATTATGTATACTTTGATCACCATCTTGTTTTATAGTACCTACCTCAGCAACAAATTATTCTTTTATTTATTCTCTGTTTACCTTTGGCAACCATCTGAGTTTAAAAAAATAATAAGATACAGATGCTGATATGCTACCCTTTGCCTTGGTTTCTTTTAATTAGTAGAATCTCACAAAATGCCTTTGAACACTTCTTTAAATTATATCTATCAATGCACCACAGTGTGTGGGATTATCTATTTGTAAATTGCATAGCATCCATTGTATTCTCATACACTCTGGCAGTAAACATCCTTAGAAGGTATCTTTGTTCCCATAGAAACTTCAGACGTCTTCAACAATAAGTTTTTTTACCGATTATATATTCATCAAGAAAATGAATTTCAATTTAATTAAAAGCTTGTAAGGGACAAACCTGATACTGGGGTCAAAATATCAGCTTACCACCTTAACTCTAACCTTGTAGAGTGTAGCCTCTGGAATATCAACTGTAAGAACTTTAAACGGCCGCCACTTGTCTTGATTTGAATCTCAAGCAAGGAAAGGTTAGGTTAGCATCTCGAATTACAGTCACTGCTATTATTTCAAATTCAAAATTCACTATATTCTCAGAAATAATTTACTCATTTATTACAGTTGATGACTATTGGAAACTTCTTCACCAAATTAAATGATTGCAGGAAATGAAATATAACCAGACCAAACCCTGTGTTAAAAAATTGAAAGTTACATTGTTGGTTCCTAAAGTTCACTACTCTGCCAAAAATTTAAGATGGCTGCGGCAAAGCATGGGCTCCCTGCCCCAGCTATATGCTCCACGCGCCACACGCCGTACAACCTAACACGTCCTTCCGCCTTGAGTGCACACAAACATAAAGTTAAAATGGCTGCGCAGGTCATTGTATATATAGACTTTGAGGGCCATGGCGTAGTGGTACACTGACGATGCAAAATAGTTCTACAATCTCAGTTAATACTGCATCTAGTGTTCTGAAAATCTATCAATAGATAGATTTTTGTGTACCTGACATTTTATATCCTTTTAAAATTTTCTGAGGGTTTAACGGATTTGGCATAAACAGTAAGTTTAAGTGATATTAGAAAATGTGACCCACATGTCAATAACTCTACCAAACACGGCCAGTTTCTTCATCTGTATAAAATAAAGGCTTAAATGTGCCGTTATAACGAATTTCTTACTGCAGAAATATTATCCGGTTGGCTTTAAAACATATTTTAAACAATTCTCCAGGTTTTCAACTACTCAAAAAGCGTATAATCTCGCCTGGAGCTGCTGTATTTGCTTTTTAATTACTTTTCAAAAATATTTGCTTCCTGGTTTCCTCATAACTGAAGCCGCCATAATCAAAAATTCACTATTTTCTATTATTATAATTAAACTACTCTATGTTACCCAAAAAGGCTTATGGAATTCAGTTTAAAGGTTACTCTTTTATTATCTGAAGATTATTTCTTCCAATGACTTCACATGGTAGGCTTGTAATTTTCAAAAGTGTCTACAATCATGAGGAGACTTTAACGCCTTTCCGTAGAAAACAATCTTTCAACTGCCTAACTGTATAATGCTTTTTAGAATTTTAGTATGTGATGCTGAAGTCTGTTAAGTTAGTCTCACACTATCAGGTGACTTCTAATACTGCTTCCTACGCATGGTTTCATGAAATTTATAGGGTACATTTATGTGATGCATTACAATACCGGTGTTTTCTGCTTTAAATAATTTTAAACTCTTTATTACGGTTTCTTTAGAACAGGATTTATTAATTTTAGGCTGTTTATTATTATGAAAACCTTTAAAGCAAAAAGTGTTGTGTTATAGTGAAATTGCACCATAAGGAAATATTGCTTTTACTGTGATGGATTATGCTCTACTACGGCTGTTTAGGTTTTTTTAAAGCTTGATTTTTACTATTTAAGGTTGGTTTCAAATCTGTATTGACTGTTTAGTTAACTTTGTGGCTTTACTTCGTTGTGTAATTTGCTATAAGTCTGCGGCATTGTGTCCTTCACCTGTGCATGTTCTACTGGAAACAAACTGTGTTTTAAGCATTTGCAGAATAGTAAGGTAGCTTACATCCCCCCGGAAGATTGAAGTTATTTTTTAAACAAAAACTGACTGAAATCTTGAAAGAAAAAAATCTTAAATCCCCCCTGATTAACTATCCCTGGGGTCGGCTGTCATCCACACCCCCTCTCTTTCATGCACAAATGCAAACTCATTCAGTTCAAGACATATGAACATTCACAAAAATTATTTCAAAAACCAAAATCAAAAATATCAAAACATCAAAGAAAATAATCTCAAAATATACTACAAAATGTCAAATGTTTTCATCTTTTGTTTCAAACATAAAAATTTTGTTTTTAAATTGTTATATTATTTTATAATAATTTTTTGCATAATAAATGCTCATTCATTTCTCAAATTTTCATTTCCTTGTGTATTAGTCCTAAAATTCTAACAAAAAATCACTTTTATCATCTTACCCGAAGTGTTCATCTTTCCTAAAACATCTCAACCATTTCCTCGATGGGTAAATCCCCAAGTCCTGTCACTCTCGCAGATCGAAATGGGGCCCACATGAATATGAAACAATGCCCCTCAGCTTATGCTGCCGAGAGTACACTTGTCTCTGGCGCCTGACGTAGCAGAATCACCAAAGGGACTTCAGTCAGCCAGCTGTTCTGGGAATAAATCAATTAAGAAAAATTGTGTTAGAGACATATTCTGACAACTTACATCCTAACATACAAAAAGAAACATACAAACAGGAAATATACAGAAAGCACACAGAAAACATGTAAAGAAAATATATAAAATTATTCATGGAAAAAGGAATATCATAAATTTATCATTTTAAACATTTACATGGAGATGGAGTCACAAGCTAATCATGGCAAAATAGTGACAAAAATACATACAACTTATTTTGACTAAATCAAATCATGGTTTAATTTACTGATATGAAGTTACAAAACAGGAGCATAAAATGCTTGGAAATGATTAGGCTTCTTTAGGAAAATCTCTTTGATCATTGCTTATCAAAATCAAAGCTTAGCATACACTGTAATCAAGACATAAATCTTGGTAAGCACAAAAACACCCAAGTACACAACACATGGTGTGTAAGGTTCAGAGCATGTTGGGGAATGTCTCTGTTTGTTCCAATTAAGACAATCTCTACATCCTAGGTCTTAAATATAATGCAAATTTAAAAAAAAAAAAAAAAATGACAAATTGAAATGGATACACAAGGAAGAGCATTATAGAAAATGTCTCTGAGGTTAACTCTTATAATTACTACAAAACTCACTAATGAGGAAACAAAGTTTCCCAGCAACAGTACACTGCTGTAAAAATTTCAAAATCTCTTTACTATTCTTATTACAACAAAGTTGTAGGAACCAGTTCACTGGTTACAACTCAAGCGCTGTGTATGTATAGTCAGCTTATAGCTGGTGAAAGTGTTATATGGACTTCAATAATTATTTGTCCATTCCTGCTATCTCAAAATTGTATGTCCTATGAGGAGGAATAGAAGCGTTGGAGTTTCCTCTCCTGTGGACTGTTTCTCTCAGTAGGGGGGGCACTTAGATGTATACTATACTGAATGCATAAAGACATGAATAGTGAAGTGTTAGTATTGTCATTCAGGTGTTGCCTAAGCTTCTAATCTAGGCAAATGTAATAAATTCTTAATTTACCATATTTATGGTAACTTCATTACATATCAAAGTGGATTGTTATTAAAATCAAGTATAGGTTCCACAGAATAAATATAGTTTCACATTAGTTACTTGTGCCATATGTGTTTACCTTAATCATGCCAGTCCTAATGAGGTTTATAAAATGCTTCATTCAAATGTGGCCCAGTAATGCTACAGGTAATCAACTAAAACATGTCTATATTGTGTCATCTTACATTGTAGCATGTGATGAACCAAATAAAACCCATCGTTGACTGTTAGAAAGGTAGATAAGTATAACTTGTATGTGTGAAGAGTTGAAGAAGGAAAGTGATTGATGAGGATTTGTTACTTAAAAAAAACCTGGCCTGTATTGCCACTGGAACTACTGTAAGAAGAATTTTCTCCGAAAACTCCCATACATGTATCCAAATAAATCACGACGATCTAATAAAGGAAACCTTAGATGTGTCGGCATATTCGGAGTAAAAAAAAACAGGGACATTGTCCCCACCACACTAAAATCCACTCTAGACATGGGAATTTCAACCATGAGAAAAGGAGAAAATGCTAGAAGTGGTGTAAAACTCACACTGAAGCTGTCCTGAGGATAAACGTTTACTACTAAGCAGAGTGCCAGGAGCGCCAACTAGGCTCGTCAAAGGCATAAACCTATGAGAGCTAATCCAAATAAGCAGATTGCCAGGAGCTCCAACTAATGGCATTAATTTGAATGAATTACTAAAAAACTCCACAGCCATATCCTATACAAAACCATATGAAAGCTGCTAAGGCTAGTAGACGGGATTAATTTAAATGAATTAATAAAAAATTCCACAGCAACCTTCGAAGTGAAGAAAAACACCAATTACTTCACCAATGAACATATTTAAGGAAAATAGCAAGTAGTCAGTGCAGTCTATTTGGGTTGATCGAATGTCCTTATGAAGGAAGGTAACTATAAAAAGGATGCCACACTCTGGGGTTTTTGAGACCTCACAAGAGTGGGTTCAGTAATGCCTGCCAAATAAATAAAGATCCCCCATGAAAATTCACCTGTGGGCTCAGCACAGGGAGAAGGCTGGATCATAACTTCCTTGAAACTGGTTAGAAAAACAGAACCTGTTGGCCAGACAAGGTTTTCAAAGAAGGAAGATTTGGCTGAGGGTAGCTGATAGAAAAGAAAAAAGAGGAGACAGGACAGTCAGATTAGAGGATGGAAAGACAATCACAGCTAGGGACCTCGTGGATGCCAGTACACGCATGCTAATTGCATGCCCGTGAGGGTGTGTTATTAGGTAATTCCTACCTGTGTAACAGTGTCAGTATGAAAGGATTTCAGAGCTGAAATGTGGTAATGGCCTTTTAGTTTATTTGTATCTGGATGTAACAAGGTAAAGTATTTACATGCCTGACATCTGCAATTCTAAATGGTCCTTCATAAAGAGGGGAAAAACTTTCTTGTTTCCTCATTGATAGCCGAAGATTTAACGTGTTTCTGCACTAAAACTAAATCTCCTAATTGGTATGATATATGTGCTATTTTCTTGTCATGGCTTGTCTTTCTATCCTCTGCCTTTAGCTGCAAATATTGTAGGGCAACCTGAACTGCTTGTTCATACAAAGTTGATTGAGTAACAGTGAAAGTAACCATGTCAGTGATTAAGTTGGGTGGAATCTTCCCAAGCATGACCTCATAAGGAGATAAGGACGTGGATGAGTGTGGAAGAGAGTTCAGGAAATCCTCAATGTAAGGTATCTGAAGAGCCTAACTCTCATGATTATCTGTGCAGTAGGTCCTAAATCATCTCCCCAGCTCATGCATGACCCTTTCTACTGGGTTAGACTGTGTTTTAAGCATTTGCAGAATAGTAAGGTACCTTACAAGCTGTCAAATCTAGTTTTCTCCTTTACTGTATAAAGATCTTGAATAGAATTACAATACGAATTACATGGATTTAATTTAACTGCAATGGAACGCATGCCTCAAACATTAAGATGGACATAGAGAAATGGGGGATTTGCCAGTAGACTCTTTAGATTGTTTCACATGCTTTTGGACACCTTGAACTCAGATTTCAAAGTGCTTGATCTTCTACAATTGCCACATCAAGAAGTTTATTGTATGAGCTGCTTTGATGTCTTGTCTGTAATTCATGAAGCAATTAAATGCAATGTATGGGTAGTATATCTTTCATGATTCAGCAGTTGATACCCACAAAATCTTTAGATAGTTTGGGAAATTCAGCAGTAACACAGCTTCAATATTTTCAATGTTAGCTGAATCTTTATTACATACTGTATATGTTCCAAAAGCATGTTTCCCATACTTTTTAAACACATTTGAACACTTTTGGTTCATCATCAACAAACGTCTTCACAAGTTTTAACTTTTTCTTTAGCTCTCCTGATCTTTCAAGGGGGCAGCAATCTGAGGAGACTATAAAAGACTACCCATGTCCGACTCAAGGACTCCCCCCCCCCCCCCCCCCCACACACCACAAAATCCTGGAACCGTCCCTTTATGTCAACAACCATTTCAGCTACTTTATCAAACGTAAGAGACCCTGTAAATCCCCAACAAGAAGGTGTAGCACTTTTTCTTTCAAAATATGTTAAGTTCAATCGAATATCCTATCATACCCAGAGGAACACCAAATATTTACCATGGTGCATACAAAATCCATCATTTTTAAAGATACTTTTCCTTCTATTCCATATATTCTTCAACATTTTTTTTTATTATTGCAAATATGGCAGCACATAATTTTTGATGGTTTTGATATTTACGTAATAATATCTGCAATTAGAGCCTTATATGAATTCTGCAGTTCATATTTGTGACAGTCTCAACTACAAAATTCACAACTAACTTGTCAACATTAATTAAAGAATGGTATGTTTCATCAACACAGTTCTTATTGTTTGTATTTCGAGGACTGATTTTCTAATATTACTCTAAAAGTTGACCATGGTCTTTTCTCTGGAAATAAATTCATCATGCATACTTTCTTAAGTTACAGTCACACTTACTCATGCCAGAACTTGAATCAGGATTTGTATATTTGACTATTTGTGGCACTACACTTCTTGTTTCATTATCAGCACAACTGAATAAAAAATAAACAAATAAAAATATTTCTAAGTAGGTAATTGCAGCCGCTTGGGTCTCATGTTAGAATAACTTTTTGTACCAGTACTACAAAACAAGAATAGAAAATAAACTGAGTTATTGTTAAACAGTTCAAAAAGTTTTTAGTAGCACTAACATTGCCTTAAGGGTTTTGGGAATATATTGCAAACAGAAATTTTTTAAATCTTTAAACAATGCTTCAATATAAACAGAATGTTTTTGCTGCTGCCCCTGACAAAGAATTTTTTCCGCACTAAAAACTTTTAATAACATTTTACAAATTGTAATCTGACAAATCAGCAAGAACTAATCCAACTTCGTACAACAAAGGCAAATAAAGTAGCAATTTAATCTTATGTCAGGAACAAGTGAGATGTGTTTTATGCAGTAGTATATAAAAACCTATTTTTGATGTTTTACTTACATTTTAACAACTTGCATCCACGAAGCAAATAAAACTGGCCTAAAAATGACAAAACAAAATAATCATAAGTCGGCACTGGTATCATTAGATGCGCCAATAATGTCAAATTCTTTGCTGTCTGCATAACAGTCCAAGTTGTCATTTGACTTTTATTTGGTAATGTTGCCAATGGTTTGAATAAATTAGTAACTCAGTATTCATGATATAAAATTAAATTAGTCCACAACCTTAAGGTTGGCTGGATCCTCCCAAAAGATGCACACTAAGCCATTGTGTCAGAGGTAGATCGACCAGTTCCTTTCTCCTGGACCTATAGTTTGAAGTGGAATTTTAACCAAGGAATGTACCTGAATGGCTCGTATGATCAAACTCAATTCTTAAATATTCCGGGCCCCCCTGTAATTTGAAACTGGGACCCAGCCACGAGCTTTTCAAAGCAAAGGCCTGAGCTATCACACCACTCATATTCATGATATATATACCTTCAATATGAAATAAAAAAGTATAAAAAAACCAAGAAAAGTATTTTGTATTTTTCAAACAGAAAATATGTTTGAAAAGGTATTTCAAATAAAATACAAAAAGCTTTATGTATTAAAGTATTTTAAATACAAAATGAAAACAGGTATTTTGTATTTGCATTTCAAATAAAGCACATCTCTAATAATATGTCAGCAGTAGTAATAATAAGTGCTGGATCTACTGAGAGGGACTTACTGGAGATTGAAGCCTGGAGGATTTCTGGTGTCAAGGATATTTTTGAAGAGCATATGTCTTGGTATCAGGGAATACTCTGATGGCTCTAGCCGTAAAACAGTTGTCGAAATTGTTATACTTGGGTGAACTGGCTTGTTTTTGCCACCATACGGTATACATTGCTGATATAAACTGTTTGCCTGTGGCCATTCATACTGGTGTTGGGTGGGTTAGTGGTGAGACCTCTATATGAGGTAGTGCAGTGGAGGTATGTGAATTGATATATGAGGTGTGTTGTGGTGCAAGTAGGATGTCCAATTGTGAGGAAGGTTGCTCCTGTGGTTGGATTGGAGTATACGGTGGTAGCAGGGTGCATGCTGTTTGTGTTGCAGAGGGGTCTATTACATCAGAATGTTCCTTGTAGAGGTTATGGAAAATTACAAATGAGTATTTATGAATCAAGATATTCTTGAGATTATGTTGTCTGCTGAAGGATGTGCATGGGGAAGTGGGAAGGATTTTGTGGTGAATGATGTGCATCCCAGGAAAGGAACAAAGGAAATCATGCTCACAGTGAAGGATTAAGTTAATAGACTCAACACCAGGAAAGAATTTGATGATGAAAGTGGTCTGTGGTTAGTTTTAAGAGGTAGAGCATTGGGGTAGTTGTGCGGAGGATGGTTTGTACAACAGAAAATTGTTTGTGCCCTAGATTGAAGGGGGTGGGAGGGGGGAGGGGTAGGTGTGGGAGAGGAGAGCTCGGAACTAGTTTTTGATGTATCAGGAGAGAGATTCTTCATTGGAGCTTCATTGTGGCTGCCATGGATGGCCAGGCTGTACGGAAGGGAACGTTTGGTGTAGGAGGGATGGTAACTGTTAAAGTGAAGGTATGGATTTAGTTCTTGCTCTTCCCCACCACCAGTGTCATGCAAGCTGGGTGCTCCATTCACCAAGCAGATTTTGGTATGTATTCATCTGACTATGTGGGGTGTCTTACCTACTTGCAAGAAAAGGTTGACCCCAAAATAATGCTTAGCTGTGGTAAGCATTGGGTCTTATTTCCTCATCCTTCCCTAGTTTAATTTGTATAGTTATCAACAGACAAATTAGAGAAAAATAGTTTGGATTATTAAAAGAGAAACTAGTTACTCTTTGGTGTAAAAAAAAAAAAAAAAAAAACCCTATAAACTTTGATAGATATAGTGTTTTAATGCTAATATTCTTCATTTAAAGGACAAATATTTCTTGACTAACTCCAACTGTCACAAGTAAATCACTTAAAAAAATGTGATAGCTCTCTTCACAATATATTCCACTGAAAAATTTACCAACTTGGCCATGCATGACAACATGCCACTATACTGCACACAATTTACACAGGTTGAAATCTCAGACTTGGCATACTGGCTATTGTGAATATAACTTTTAGGTGATATTCCCAATTCACCTAGGAGAACCCTGGGTTCATCCTCATGTTCTGGCCCAAAGACTAATTTTACACAATAGAATAAAACCACATATATTTGTTCCCAACTGACACAGTTTTACAGACAGGGGGCAATACTCTTAGGCCATGTCCTATGTACGCTACAAAAGCAAGCGTCAGTGCGTGATGTCTGGCTGTGCTATTTTCAGCTACAAGCAGTGACAGCAGTCGGAACATTTGGTTGTCCTGCGTGCAAGCGACAGATCCGCGTTACAAGTTGAGTTGGTCAGCAGAATAAAAATATCGCTGAAAAGCCATAAAATATTACTGATGGCATTAACTAAACTAGCATTAATTAGGAAAATTAGGCGAAAGAGGAGTGCTGTAAGTCAAATATATCGAGAGAGGCACATTCATGGAGAATTCCACCACTTATATTTACAGCTAAAAAGATCACCACCAAAATTCTTCGAATATAAAAGAATGACTACAGATACATTCCACTATATGATAAATGGATTGCAGAGGCATGTTTCATATGCAGCCACAAACTTTCAACAGAAACTTGTTTATTCAGAATTCTATGATGTGGGAAAAAAGAATTTCATTGTGTCCATAGACATGATATTTGTTCACACCCTTGAGTATTTTGTGGATTTTCTCAGAGTAGTCAAAGGTGATATTTAGGACAGTTTCTTTATCCAAATTACATATCTGATGTATCATCATCACACATGGGCCGAAAAAAAATTGTGTTCCTGTCTCAGTCCTCTTTGGTTTGTTACTTGGTGGTTACATTCTATAGAACATCTGCCATATCTGTGTGTAAGGTTTCAAAGCTCTTCATCTGTTAGAAAGGGTGATAAGAGGATGTACCTTATTATCATTCTCAAATCACAAACATCAAAACACACAGATAAAATATTGTGCTAATCAACAACCTAAAACTCACTTAGCCCAGTTTTTCGCAACCTCAATTGCATTCTGTGTTGCTCGAAACAGATCATCTTTGTTGCAGGATGATGGGCGCATAGGGCACTCGAGCATATGGTTCATAGTTTGGTCCTCACCACGTTTGCCCTTATTACTAATAGTGTCAGAATAACCCCATTTCACTAGATTTTCCTTGGATCTGCCCACTCCTGTTCGCAATCGATTTGAGGACCGCCAGATGTTCCAGTCTTCTGCGTGACCAGGTGGCAAGCGCTCTGCAACTGTCAGTGGTCCCGAGATGTTAGGGACCTTCATTTTCCACAACTGTACTCTTGCCTTTTCAGGTGACCCAATTAGTTCCCGTGACGTTCTCAGGAAGCTTTTTCTGGCCTTGAGTCTCTGGACTGGTGGCGTATGGTCGTGCAGTGGATGAGCACTTTCCTGTTTTACTTTTATCCTCTCCTTGTTCACAGCCACTTCTCTCCAGATATTGGGTAATACAATCCCCGAAAGCTGGTAAAGGCTGTCAACTGGGGGAGTCTGTCACTAGCATACCGATGTTATTGAGGGATACATCCACCTGTTTGTTGTGAGATGAGGAGTACCAAACTGAGCATGCGTATTCTGCAACAGAGTAACAAAGGGCCATTGCTGATATATGTATAGTAGGATGTACCTGGAAAGCTAGGGAACAGTGCTGTAAGAACTTGCTTCAGTCTGGTAGGATAGTTTCACACCCATATTATGGACAACAGAAATAGCACTAAGGAGTAAATGAGATTGGCATGTTGGCATTTCTAAGGCATTATGCTAGGAATACCACCTGGATTTTTACCATAAGGAGCAACTAATTGAGATCATTTGCCTTATATTTCATTAGATTTTATGAAAATTTTGATCTGGAGGTGAGGGTTTTAAAAAACTGGAATAAGCTATATTTCATTCAAGTGGTGAAAATATATGAACCTTGAATTTTTTCTTTGCTGATAAACTGGGATGCTTTCATTCCTTGGAAGCCCTGTTGGTTGCAGGCACATAGTGACACCCACACCTTATCACCTGTAGTAAATACCTTCCAGAAAAGGTTCTCCATCTGCAGCAAAGCAGGTTATCTAAACATGTCATCATTTGCCTGTCCCCTATGGTCATCTGTTAAGTTCTTTGCCATCTACCAAGCACTCACTTTATGACTGTTAAGCAGGTCATGCACCACCTCCCATAGCGTACCATATGAAATGTTGCACATGTTTGCCAATGAGCAAAGATGGATTTGCCAATCAGGATAAATTGCTTTCAGTGGCCATGGCATTCTGTTTATGGGATGCTTGGCATGTGGAAATTCTACAAGGGTCACACAGCCTTCTGCATAGATTCCCTCCATCTCCCTGGGAGATACAATTGGATTTTGGCCTTTTACCCACAAGACAAACAACACCTGTCTGCTCTGTAGTCGACTATAGCCCAAACACCATCTTTGAACAGTAGATCACTCTTCTTCTGTTATTGGAACTCCTCGTAAAAAAACTGTGTTGTCTTCAGTATTTGTGGTGCTCAGAGAGAAGTCTCATAAATCATAAATGTCTGTGGCGATGTTGTGACTAAGATGATTAGTAGCTCCCATTATACAATATCCAGAAGCCATAGCCCTTATGTGTGTTTCCTGCATACAAGCTACACCAATATTATTTTCCCTTAGAATCTTGGACATGCATTCACTCTTTGCTCTGTTCATCCCTTCAATATTTAACTGACATATTCAGAGGGATGGTCCAACACTCTCAGTTGTTTGCTTCCAAGAAGAACAATTTTTATGCATTTTCAAATTTCCAGGAATTCAGATAATGTTGAAAGACTGGCAGCCTAGTCATTCTATCTTTTTATGATTATCCCAAAGCCACCAGTGGGAGATGAGTTAGATTTGCAACCTATTAAATAGATGGAATACAATAATGTATAATTAGCATAAAAAAGGGAAAATCCATTATTTATTCACAGATACCATGTTTCTTTGTACATTATGTTTATTATTGAAAAATGTTTATTATGGATAAATGATGCAGGTACCCAGTTACTAATTATTATTTACATTATTATGATAAGAAGAAAAATGTTTTATGGCAATTATACAAATAAGAATAAGGAAAATAAATCCCTCATTTACCAAAGTTGGTGGCAACACCAACATAAAGGAACAATACGGTCACAAATAAATAATATTTTAGGTACAAAGAGGAAATGAAGCACATGGTACGTTCGATAGATGTGTCCAATTTAAACTTTAATATGTGAAGGAAAGAGGCCAAAGGATGATCCAGAGACAGATGGATCAAGGGAATGTGACAAAGTGTAAAACACAGAGGCTACTGTACAGTAGTGAAACAGGAGGCCTGGATTCTTCTAACAACCCTTTCTTTTGGTATCCATATGTGAGATTTATAAGTCACAATGGGCACATAGTAAGTCCTTGCACTTCTGTCGCACTTCTCTACTAATTATTAGATCTCCAAGATAGCTGAAGAGTACTTATTTTTTCTGATTTTTTTTAAAGCATAATGATTCATCAACATCGAGGTCATTAGAGATGAGAAAGGACTGGGGGCAATGAATGGGAAGGAATTCAGCCATGATCTTTTCGAATTAAGTATCCCGTCATTTGCCTGTAGTGATTTGGGCAAGCAATGGAAACCCAAATCTGGATGACCAGGCGGGGATTCAAACCGGCGTCCTCCCAAAAGCTCTCTTTTAAAATTTTTACTTATTTCCATGTGTCAGGGTTTATTGGTCTTCCAAAAGCTGAATTCGCTCTTACACATGACTGGGAGATCTTCTAAAACACTGTATTTGTGTGTGTCTTGTTTTGTTGCCACCCTATTTCCTCCAACTTTCTTAAGTGATTGGTTTACTTACCTTATTCTCATTTTATGATCAAATAATACTAATTTTAAAAATAATATTAAGTGTATACATTTGTCAAGACTCCTGATCATCAAACATTCCAGCCTCTAAAACACAAGCCAATGCAACATCCTCTATCCTTCCATAGTTCCTTCCTCCTTGTCCCTTGCAGTACGATTCAGTCGTCTTTCTTGGATACTTTCTCATATTCTCTTCTGAATAGAAAACAAAAAGTGTCAATGGAGAGTTATAAGGCTGCCTTAAGTGGTCCACTGTTTTCTGAGTGGGAATTAATCAGATGTGGAGTACCTCAGGATTTTATATTGGGGCCACTACTGTTTTTAATATTTATAAATGATCTACCCTGTGTTTTATCAAAAGACTCAAAATATGTCCATTTTGCAGATGACACAAACATAGGAATTAAAAATACTCCAGATTTATCCACAAAATATATTTCAAATTATGTCTTTGAACTTATTAATAAATGGTTTACAGCTAATGGGTTGTCTTTAAACTTGATAAAACTCAGTATATGCAATTCAGTGCATCACACAGATTAACACCAGATACAGACATAAAATTTGCAGGCCAGTCCATTCAAGCGGTAGAGTGTGTGAAATTTCTGGGTGTGCATATTGAGCATAATTTAAATCGGAAGGTACATGTCTGACTCACTAAAGCAATTGGGTGCACCCACATTTGCAATTCGTACAATGTCAGCAATAGGTGATCTCCATATGAGGCAGCTAGTTTATTTTGCTTATTTTCACTCCTTATTGTCATATGGAATAATATTCTGGGACATTTCTACCCATAGAGACAACGTGTTCAGAACCCAAAAGTGAGTAATAAGAATTATGTGTGAGGTTAGCAATAAAACTTAATGTAGAGAGCTGTTCAAGAAGTTAGGGATTTTAACATTGGTGGCTGAGTATATATACATAATAATGTCCTTTGTAGTCACAAATTATGCTTTGTCTGAAACAAATAGTAAAATACATAATTATGGCACCAGAAGTAAAAATGATCTTCACAAGGATTACAAGTCCTCGTCATTTATTTAAAAGGGGTCCAATATTCTGGAATACATTTCTTCAATATGCTAGCCTAGCAGATGATCAGAACAAATTTAAGAAAAATTTTTTAATTAATAACTCCTTCTACTCTGTCGAAGAATTTATTTCTAAGGTATCTACAAAATAACTGCCAGTAGCTTGTGGAAATGTAGTTCACATAATTAATTTACCATGTATGCTATGACTGCACGTCTCCTGGTGTATGAATTATTTTGCTATGCAATTGTTTAATGTACTATGTATGCTATGACTGTACATCTTCTGGTGTATGTATTATTTTGTTATGCAATTGTTTATCTGTAAATTGAAACCTTTCCACATTCCACAGAGCCAGTCTCTTATATTAGGATCAATGGAAAAGGAATGTATTGTATTGTATTGTATTGATCCATCTGCTCCACAGTCATAATCTATCCTTCTAATTTCAAATTCCATGTTTTGGTTCTCCTCCTTCACTCATCTTCATGTTTCTGAGCCACAATGGTCTCAATTATTTAATTGTATCCCATTCCTCATTTATTGCATTTTCCACCTATTATTTCACTACTTGTCAAAACTAATTGCTCCAATCCTACTCTGAAATTTCACCTCAATGACCTGGTTTCTACTAATATATTTTTCTTTCTTCACCCATGCTTCAGAAACATATATCTTAAGGCTACCTAATAACTTCTGCGAATAATTTTACTGATTTTAGGTGGCATCTCCTTTTATCAATTCTGATACACCCAAATGATTTGGAAGTACTTTACATCGCTGTGCAGCTGGAACTACTTACATGAGGCTAAATTAATTTCCTCATATTACTATGGAATTAATGAAAGCAAATAAAATAAATTAATAAATATTGAAATCCTGAGGATTCTACGATAACCGTGGTGCCGCAATTTCATGATGGATTCTTCGGTAACTCGACGAGACGAATTGAAACTAAATAATACAAATTTTTGATATATCGCTTAGTTTTCGAGATATTGTGCCTCAAAATTGTCGTGATTAGGTTGAAATGCGGCCTGGACCAGAAGAAAAATTTCGCCACCTCCAAATTTGATGATGAATTCGTATGTAACTTGAGGAGGCAAATCGAAAATAAAGAATATATATATCGCTTAGTTCTCGAGATACTGTATCTCAAAAGTGACGAGGTTAGGGTGAGATCCAGCCTGAAACAGAAAAAAAAATCACCGGAACGAGTATATCTACGTGGTGGAAAAGCACTATAGGTGATTTTTATTTTCTTACTACTAGTAGTAGTTGTTAGGTTGAAATACGGCCTGGACTAGAAGAAACGTCACCAAAAGCACAAGGAACTATACCTATAACTGATTTTTAACATGCTATATCTCGAAAACCAAGCGAGATATAAAAAAAAAAAATTCTTTATTTTCGATTTGCTTTGTCGAGTTCTACAAGAATTCACCATCAGATTGTGGCACCACGGTAATGATAGAACTGCCTAAATCCTCACACTTCATGCTGTATCGAGTAATGTTAGCTATGTTTCTGGTCAAGGCGGCACGGATTGCGATTCTGCTTCCATCCAAATAAAATAATGACGTCAACAACATTGCACTTACTAAAGCAAATTAAATTATAAATAAATCCTGATGTTATTCGTGAATCTGGTCCAGGCTGTATTTTAATCTAACCACAACCTCCGGTAATATTGATACTCAAAAATCAAAACTAACTGAATGTGCATCATTCAATTTACTACATCCAGTAAATAAACTTGACCTACAATTTCAGTGCTTAAACAATTCTAATATCAGAATACATACCTTACACTGGTATGAAATTATATTTTAATGTTATGCAATTTGTATACATTTTTGTTTCAGGAAAGATAATGTATAAAATACAATAATCATTATTTGACTGCAGTTGTAGGCAAACACGTGCTTATGTTTACTAATAAAGTGCAGACGACAAAACAGTGACACTTCCTTCTGACGTCAGAGCTACCCACAATTCTGTGCTATCGTCCGTATTCTGTAAGGATGAGAGATGTAACATGGCGATGGTCGCGTCGAATATGAGCGGCCACCTACAAACTCAGTTAACGCGTTCGTTGGAAAGGATTTTAGAAGAAGCTCATCTAAGTGGAGAGTTGAAGCTGAGTGGACGGAAATTAAAAGATTTCCCTCTCGTTAGAGGCAAATACGACCTCAGGGACACAGTGATTGCAGGTGAGCCCCATGCTCCTAGTAAGAGTACCGCCGTAATTCTAGCAGTCATAGCTTCGAACAATGGTTGTGTAAATGTTTTATTTATTTGTATTGATCTGTCGGTTTTTTGAAGTTTCGCAAAGCTTGTAATTCGTAGAGACATTTGAATTTGATGTTACCGGTGAATATAAAGTGTAAACTAAACTGTTGACAGGTGTAGTCTGCAAATAGAATACAACAATAGCATAAAATCTGAAGTTTTTCTTTGTTGGTTGTCCATTGAACAAAAATTAGATTGTTCTTCGGCTTTAATTTAGCAGGATGTAATTTTTCCCTTAAAAGCTGGAAGATGTTAAATGGAGTGATGAAAAGGTGAATAAAAATTTTCGTTTATCAGTCTTCATTATCGATCGTGTGTTTTGTCTTGTTTTTATGCTGCATTAAATAAAATGTTCATGATTATCTTTAGCAACTACTACAATGTGCTTGGGTTAAGCTCTTAACATCTCGTAAGGTTATCTGGAATTTGCAGCAAGTGGTACAGAATGTATTTTTGCCCATTGTATTCAAGTTGCTTTCCTCCCTCCTTCAATTGAAATTTGTGAAAACAATTAATGCCTCATTTGGGATGGGGTGGAGTGGGAAATTTGCTATGAACGAAAAAGTGTAAAGGGAATTGGAGAGCCACACTATTCGTTACAGGGGTTATTATTAGAGTATTTTGTAGGGGATTTGTTTACAGAAATAGTTCATTTAGACCTATAAATTGTAAAAATAAAAAATCATTCGTACACTTTTCATTGCAAATTGGAAGTTATTTAGGTGCATCCATTTCATTTTTACCGATCATTTTTATTGCAGTCCGTTGTTTATCTTCGATGTAATGCTATGAAACCCAAAATACGATTGATATTAGTTCTACTATCAGCATCAACTGTCAGTCTTCAACTTTGCGATATTTGTTAAGGAAATTTTTTAGTTTATCTTTACAATTTGACTGTAAACATTTAGCAGGGAGATTGTGAGGCTAATTAAGTATCTGGATAAGACTGTGAAGTTTCGGTAAATGTATTAGAAACAACGCTAAATGCTGCTGTGTTCGTCGCAATGTTTGATAGTAGGTAGGCCTACTTTAGAGTAGCTCCTTTTGGCTTATTTTGGAGGGTTAATGAGCTATACGTCATTTAAAAAAAGTTTTGAATGCGACTCGCCATAATAATGCATAATTTCTGTGAACGAGTGGGTTCACTGTATTTAAAATTATTTATCGCTAAATAATTTAATGAGATTGGCCTGTGCTTTCTTACTACTGTAGATTCATCATTCTGTCTTTAAAAAAGGGTGTGAGAGGAGTCAAATTACAGTAAAATCGTAATATAACGATGCCGATGTCTCACTATAAAATGCAATGTCGCATAATAATATATACATTAATTATTAGGACTGTATTTATTATTAATTTTTAAATGCGTTGGAGCTAACACTCCGGTGCCAATTCCCCCAGTCATCATCCATTTACCCCTTTTTTTATATACATATTTTTTTTAAAAAATTCTTTTATAATTCATCCCTCGTTTACTATTATGATTTACAAATTTTAGTGATAGCGTAATCACTGGGACTCATCAAGGAATTGTAGTTTTCGTCTGAAAACTGTTGCACGCGTTCCTTGGGTGATGATATTTGATATATGTTGCGCTCACTCGAAAAGTGCCATAACATAAGGCGGCGAGTGACTGGGAGAAAGCATATAGCCATGTGTAATGATAACTCTATCGTTCCTTCGACTATATTATTTAGTAATTTGTTTTTACTACACCCATCAATGTAGTGTATAACTCACAAACTTCACGCAAATTTAAAGATAAAAAAAAAAAAACTGCTGTAACAATACACACTAAGCGATGAGAGGACGCCATTTGTTATCATATGCTACAATATTTCCAGCGATAATAATAATACAATACTATACAATAATTTTCCATTGATCCCAGTATGAGAGACCGGCTCTGTGGGATGTGGAAAGTTGTCATTTTAAAGAAAAACAATTGCATAACAAAATAATACATACACCAAAAGATGTACTGACAGTTTATTTTGTAGATATCTTAAAAATAAATTCTTCGACAGAATAGGAGTAGTTGTCAGTTAAAAATACTTTCAGTTTTTTCCTGAATTTATTCTTATCATCTAGATATTTAATGTGTGTAAGGAGCTTGTTGAAGGTGTATCTCTGAATATCGGACCCCCTTTTGAAAAAAATGACGACTTGTAATCCTTGTGAAGATTATTTTTACTTTTAGTGCCATAGCTGTGTATTTTACTACTTGTTTGAAACAACAAACGCCATTTTGGTAGGCCTACAGACTGCATGCCAACTATAAAAACTAAATTCGTTCGACCTAATGCTGAAACAAGCATATTACAGCAACTTTCAACCTAAACATAAGCTACGTTAATATTGCCGCAACCTACTTTGATAAATGCCGTAGAATATTAACATCTTGGACCTAAGGCCGAGCGCGCACAGTTTCTGTGTGTGTTGGCTAAGCGCAAATTGAGACGTGACACGAGCGGTATGACGCGCGAGTGAGACACGCGTAGCGTGGTGGTCCGCATATTGAGAAGCAGTTTCCATGTAGCGCGCGTACCACTCACGTTTGGAAATACGAGGCGCGTCCAGTGATCCAGAAACTAAGTTCCGTTTGGTAATAAAATGAAATTGTACACAGATACAGAAGAAATTTTTATTGCACAAAATTCTACTACTCTTAAACTACACTTCCACATAACTGCCGAAATTTTGCAGGCATTTGTCATAGCGTGGCACCAGGTTTTGTATACCTTCTTTATAGAAATCTGCTGCCTGTGTCTTCAACCAGTTGGAAACAGTTTCTTTCAGCTCGTCGTCATTGGTGAAGTGATGACCGCCAAGGAAAGACTTGAGATGTAAGAACAGATGAAAGTCGCTAGGAGCGAGGTCAGGGCTGTACTGAGGATGGTGAAACACGTCCCAGCCAAATCCCTGTACGAGGTTTTTCGTCACGTTTGCAGTGTGTGGTCGTGCAGCAAAACAACACTTTTTGACAGCAGTCCCCGGCGCTTATTCTGAATTGCACGGCGCAATTTCCGAAGTGTCTCGCAATAAGCATCTGCTTTGATTGTTTGACCACGCGGTAAGAAGTCAATGAGTAGGATGCCTTTCCAGTCCCAGAACACTGTGCACATCATTTTCCGAGGTGTCATGATTTGCTTCGGCTTAACCTTTGGTGGGGATGAAGTGTACCTCCATTCCATTGATTGCCGCTTACTCTCAGGGGTGTCGTAAGAAACCCACGTTTCATCTGCTGTTACTATCCGTCTCAAAAATTATTCGCCGCTTTCAGCATAACGGGTCAAAAACTCAAGTGCACTACCATTCCGTTGTGTTTTGTGTTGCTCAGTGAGAATCTTTGGTACCCAACGTGAGCAAAGTTTACGGAATTTCAGTTGTTTGGTAACAATTTCATGCATCAGTGATCGTGAAATTTGGGTGAAGTCCATAGCGAGAGCACTAATTGTAAACCTACGGTTTTCCTGGATCTTGTCATCAATCGCGTGAACCAGTTCTTCTGTAACCAAAGGTGGACGCCCACTTCGTTCTTCATCGTGCACATCACTACGCCCGCCATTGAACTGTCGGACCCATCTTCTCACCATCGAATCACTCATCGCATTTTGTCCGTAAACATCGCAAATTTGCCGATAAATTTCACTTGGTTTCACTTTCCTCGCATTCAGAAACCGAATCACAGACCTGATTTCACAGGCGGTGGGATTTTCAATCAACGCTGACATTTCAAACAAGCACAACAAAGCGTACGTAACTGACAGCGATCTCCAAATGGCGCACGTTCTTCCCCTTGATACACATCGTCTACAGCGCATATGCGGAACTGCAATCGCAGCGCTGCAGCGGAGATAAATTGAAACGGAATTTACTTTCTGGATGCGCCTCGTATACGACACGCCAAGAGAACATTAGTTATTACTAGCATTCCTGCATAGAATCATATGATGCCGAACATCGTGTTTGCTGTATTCCTTGCCGAATAAGAAATTTAAATAGCCCAATGAGTATATTTTGTCGAAAAGGAAAAGCAGTGAATGCGGATTAAAAATTTATCACCGTTGATATTGGAGCTATGGGTAGATTTATCAGTGGAAATGTATTTGTTGTTCATCGGGCTTGAAAATGATGAAACACGTGTTACTAATTCTGTCTCCTGACAATACTCCTAACATTGCTAAGCCGATGCCGCACGTTTACTGATGGCAACTTTATTTCAGCTTGGTTTTTTCTTCTTTATTCAACATGAGCATCTGAATCTTATAATCTAATAGCAGCACATTGTCTTCTAGACCTGCACCTTAGGCCAGGTTTACGTCCGTAAGGCATGTCAAAAAGGAAGACAAATTGGTGCCAGAAACTTTTATACAGACAAAAATGAATTGTACAGTGCAGAGCAAATTGACTTCTATACTAAATAATAAGTTTTGTTTCTTATCGAAATTTATTAATAAATCAAACACTAACAGATTGCGTGACTGAGCAACCAACGTAACATTACAGACTAACACACGAATCTGTCTGTCTTTCATCATTCGATAAGTTCTTAAAATTTCGTGACTAAAACTGTTATTCATGCCGAAAAAATGTCCTGTGTCCTTCCTACACTATTTCATTGTTAAATTCCATCAATATTGATATAGCCATTTAGTCGTCAAAACGTAACAAAAAGACAGAAACTTACTTCCACATTTATAATATAATAGCTGGTACCCACAACTTCGTGATTGTAAAGTATTCATATTGACAGCTGTAGACATCTAACCACCATAATGCACGATGGGAGACTCGATACTATTACCACACACAAATACCAGTCTTCTGCGCTATGTAGTTCCGGCAGCAAAGTAAAATTTACGGATACACACAAGTCTTTGGATGAAATACGAAAATATTCATGATCGACCAATTTCGAACACCATATCTCACACACTCCCACAGTTACCGAATTTCGGCCAACGTTGTGATCGATGGGTGACTCTGTGTTACTACCACACAAAAGCGCCGGTAATCTGCGATTGATAGTTTTCACTAAAAGTGATACAACGTGACACATGCGTCTTTGGCAGAAATATGAAATTGCCGCAGGTCGACCATTTTATCCCCCATTTCTCCCACACCCCCATAGCTACCGACATCTAACAACCATCGTGCACTACATGAGATACGATTCTACTACCAAACACCAATGCTCTATGCTATGTAGTTGTGGCAGAAAAGTGACATATGCGCAGACAGTCGAAATACGAAAATATCCTTGGTCGGCCACTTACAACCACCATATCTACCACAGTACCACAGTTTCTGAAAATCGGCCGCTGTTGTGATCGAAAGGTGACTCTGTGCTACTACTACACACAAACACCAGTTATCTGTGATCTATAGTTTTCGCTGAAAAGTGATACACCATGACACTTTTGTCTTTGGCAGAAGTATGAAATTGCCACAGGTCGACCACTTTCAACCCCCATATCTCCCACACCCCCATAGCTACCGACATCTAACAACCATAGTGCACGACAGGAAAGACGATTCTACTACCACACACAAATACCAAAGGTCTATGTTATGTAGTTGTGGCAGGAAAGAGAAGTATACGGAGATAGGAATTTTTGGTCGAAATATGAAAACGCCCTGCGCTGACCAACTTTAATCATTATATCTCCCACATCCCCACAGCTATCGGCATTCGGCCAACGTTGTGCACGACAGGAAACTCCATGCTACTTCCACCAACAAACATCAGTGATCTGTGCAAGGTAGTGGTGGCTGAAAAGTGAAATATAGGAAAAAACACGTCTATTTGAATATATAAGATTAACCTTTTGTTTTTTATTTGTGTATCTAATTAGCTGACTCTTCTTTGCATTTATCTTCATCCCATGTTTACCAACCCAACTAGATATCCTGTCTAGATCACCCTGCAACTGTTTACAATCCTCTATCATTTTGATTCTTTTATACAGCATTATGTCATATGCAAACAATCTAATTTCAGATAGTAAACAATCAACACAATTATTCATTAGAATAGTGAATAGCATATCAATTTGGCCTCCCTTGTCCATTTCATCTGAAATATCTTGCATATATCCCACCAACTGAGATTCGCATGAATGTCCTTGCCTGAACCCATGTCACCTTCTTGAAAACCACTTACGTTCCTCACATATATTTCTGATGTGGTTGCATATCAATCTTTCCATTAATTTACCTACCACTGATGTCAAACTGATTGGCCTGTAATTCTGAACTCTATTTCTCACCCCTCCTTTATATACTGGTATTACTATTGCACTTTTCAAGTCCTGTGGTAAGCAGCAAGTATCCAGACTCAATTTAAATAATATTTCAAGATAAGGTACAATGTCACATCTGGCTCTCTAAGATATCTGTAGTAATATTATCTTCACCAGCCCCCTTATATTTTTTCAGCATTCTTATTTCCCTCATGATTTCCTCAGGATGAATTTCAAATTTTTTACTATTGTCATTTCTAATTGTGTTGTTCAGCTCGTTTTCCTGAATTAGACCCTCCTGTTTCTGATTCATTGTCCGTAATGCTTTCACTGAACCAGTTACTTGAAATCTCTGCCTTTCTCAAATCGTCAGTAACTTCTTCTCCATCCTTATCTATAAGTGTCTCTACTTCCTCCCTTCCCGTCAGTTTCCTGATATAGCCATAGAAATTTCTAGATGCATCAGTCAGTGGTCCTCCTGCACTGACAATACTCTTCATAAACCCATCTTTAGCCACTTTCTTTGCTGTTATGAAGTCCTTGTTTAGTTGCTTTAAATATTCCCTACTACCCTGCTGTCTCTTAACTCTGTTATGTGCTTTTTGTACCAACCTCTTTAACCTCCTCACTTCTCTGTTATAGTACATAGGTTCTCTACTTGTCTTTATTTTCTGCTTTGGAATAAATTTTTCTTCCCCCTTTCTTATTATGTCCTTGAACTCTTCCCACCTTGACTCTACTGTACTTGTGCCTTCTTTCCATTTGCTGAATTGTTCTCTGAAATATCTCTTCAAATTTGAAACCTGTGCCTTTTTATAATTGTACCTATTTCCCCCTTCAATTGTGGCTGCTGGTTTACTGAATCCTCTAATATCCATCAGAACTGCTTCATGATGACTTATTCCTTCAGTTACTTGATACCCCACAAGGTTTACATCGGGCTTAATTAGAAATATATTCCAAATATTTTGTCCCCTGGTGTTTTGTTCAACCACTTGTGTAAATCATCCTTCCCTTATTAAGATATTTGCAAATCTTTGTTCCCTTGTGTTATTTATCTCATACAAGTATATAAAAGATGAAGATGGAACATACCTGTTTCATTAGAAAACACATACAAAAAATAAACTTATTAAGAATAAACTGATTTAATGTTTTTTAAAGTTGAGTGTATATTATGTAACATTTTATGTTTTAAACGTTATTTCGCATTATAAAAATACGTAAATGAACTTTAAATGGAATAAGATCGATGCTTTTTTAAATATAAAAAAGGAAATAAAAATATTTGTCATTATGGAGATTTGAACCCGGATTCACAAAATGGGAAACAAGCACCTTATCATATACACCACGACAAAGTCTGCTAACTTTGTATAAAAATGTTAATATTTAAACGGTTATTTACTGTACATATTTTTTCACAAAATTTTTTCTATAACTAGGACTCATTTTGAAGAAATGATTGTAATACAGATATATGGAGTGAATCTTTTCAACATATACTCGGGCGATCGAAGTCTGTTCTCAACATGTCTGATGGTCTCCAAGTTAGTAGTGGTAGCAGATGTGAACGATACCAAACTGTTGCACTGTTTTCAAACTGAGGAAAATATCACTGAGTATTTCCGCAATTGAGGAGCAGTTCCGCGGCAAGGTCAATCCGCTGTTATTGGAAAATATTGACAACAGACCATACTTCATTTGTGCAAGTTTTACATTCTATAGGTTATGTAGTAAATGTTAAGGACAAACGTTACTTTTTGATGTATGTACTAATTAGAAAAATCCTCTCCTTAGTATGTACGATATGTATTAACGAAAAATTGTGAAATAGCTATTTGTGGAAAAATTGGTAATACTAATCGTCCATTAGATTACAATTATTTGCAGTGACACCCCAAGTCCGATTCTTCAGTTTTTTCTTAATACATGTTACATGTTTTATATAATAAAGCTCTTTG
This sequence comes from Vandiemenella viatica, assembly GCA_031002005.1. Classification (NCBI taxonomy): domain Eukaryota; kingdom Metazoa; phylum Arthropoda; class Insecta; order Orthoptera; family Morabidae; genus Vandiemenella; species Vandiemenella viatica. Next base: position 24,712,669 of record JARYHS010008075.1, read on the forward strand.
TGCTACATCACTGCCTCTATCCAAAATCAAGAGGCAAAGTTAGAGGGTTAGGCTAGGCGCAAATTGAGACGCGTATAGCGCGTGTGGCGTGACCTGACGCAGCACAGCGCACTTTTTTGTAAACTACTGAATCAAATACTGTACAACAGCGCACATTGGGAACACGACGCTACGCGGCGCAACTCGCGTCTGCTCACAGTCGCGCGGCGCTGTGGTCGAGGCACAGTTTCTCGCGCCACGCTTGTGAACGTGTGGTACCGTTAATCCTCTCATCTGCGCCTTTTTAAAAGAAAAAGTTGATAGAGGCAGTGATGTAGCACAAAAAGCTTTATTATGCAAAACATGTGGTGTCACTGCAAATAATTGTAATCTGAAGGACGATTAATGTTACCCATATTTCCACAAATAGCCATTTCACAATTTTTCGTTAATACATATCGTACATATTAAGGAAAGGATTTTTCTAATTAGTACATCAAAAAGTAACGTTCGCTCTAACATGACCCCACATAACCTATAGAATGTAAAACTTACACAAATGAAGTGTGGTATGTTATCACTATTTTCCAAACATAACGAATTGACCTTGAAACGGAACTGCTGCTCAGTTGTGGAAAACATTGAATTTGTGGTTGGGCTGTAAAATCTTACCATCAATAAAAAAAATTATGTACTGCGCTGATTGGAGGCGTCAGTAACAACAGTATGAAATGTATCAATTTGAATAGTTTCGATCGCTTCTTGAGTAGATACCGAGCCTTAACCATTACGCGTATGTGCAATTCAAATAGCCTTTGTTCTTCCAAGTGACAATTTCTCAGCAATTTTAGAATCATTATGCAAAGTACGATCGAGTTTTGATTCACAACCGAATGAACTGAATGACAAGATGTGCTTAACCGAGTGATATGTCTTTGTAACTTAAGAAGCTATCACTTCTTCTTGATTCTTGAGTGCTCATCTGATCTCTGTTAAAAATATTTTCAGTGATTTTGTTAAACTGACATTCCCTTCGTTTTTCTTGTTTTCATTACATTTCTGGTGTTTTGCTTTGACATTTTTGCCACCATGAAACATGCTAAACCGTTTCTGGCACCATGTGAAGGTTAGTGGGATCAGTTGTACCGTAAGCCAGTGGTTCCCAAATGGTGGTCCGCGGAAACTTGGGGTCCGTGGAAGGATCACAAGGGTTGAAAATAGTCATAACCGCACCGCGAGAAAGCTATCATGGTTCTGCTTCCGTTTGTGACGACTTACCGATGCGAGACTGGTTTTTCAGTTTACGCTTATAAAAATTGGGATCCGCCAAAACATGTCTGCTCAATTAGGGTTCCGTGGCCCAGGGGCGTAGCTACTATGGGGCTAGGCGGTGCAGTGCACCGGGGCCCCTATGCTCAGGGGGCCCCCAAGCATACCTCAGCTCTACCGTCGTCTTAGGGGGCCCTGAGACACAGGGAGCCCCCTCACTAAGAGACCCTCATTGCTCAGGGGGTCCCTACCAGCAACACAAAGCAAAAAGTAGGTCGCCCATCTGGCCTGAGGGCCCAAAATAAATTTTTTGCACCGGGGCCCTTGTTGACCTAGCTACGCCACTGCCGTGGCCAAAAGGAAATTGGGAACCGCTGCCGTAAGCCGTGAAGAGCGCTGTTGGTTGGGTGGTAAGCGTCTGACGAGGGGCACGCGATTTCAGTTTTTTGCGACAAGTGATGGGTTTTTATCACTTTGCTAAAACAAATCGGGACATTTTGCGTCCCGATCGAGGGTAAATCGGGACGTCCCGCACTAATCGGGACACCTGGCAACGCTAGCCTGGCCTAACATGCAGATATGTTTCTTGACAATGTAATACCTATTAATCGTTGGACGTCGCATATGTGTACGTAAATGAGGCAACCAACTTTAGCTTACGGTTCAAAGTTTTTTTTTTAGTGTATAATCTTATCCATATTTATACTTTTATTGCAACATATTCGCAAATAATGTCATTCAAAGAACGTGTGCATGGTCATTATACATACTTCACTATAAGACTTCTCCCAGTCGCTCGCGGTATAGCGTTACGGCACTTTTGGAGTGAAGTTTGTGAGATATCTATACATCTTACTCCTCTAAGAGCAACATATATCAAATAGTATCACCAAACGAACATGTGCAACAGTTTTCAGACCAAAAACGACAATTCCTTGATGAGTCCCAGTGATTGCCTAGAGCCTAAATTTTAATTCTAAATTCCTTAAGCGTTTTAGGAAAATTATTCATGACTACACTTGATAATTTCTTCCAAACGCTGACACCCTTACCTCCAAAAGAAAATTTTACCACTCCCTTACGCATGAAATCGATCGGAAGCTTATGGTCATGGTCGCCTTTCCTTTTCCAAGTACTATTCCTAATTCTTTGACCAATATCCATTCAAGCCCCATCACCAACATATGCCCTGTACATTCCCAGCACACACTTCACCACCCTCATTTCTTCCAATGAGTCCCTACCCAGCTCCCTCATCATATCAGTTACTGACTGGGTCCACAAACACATCTAGCTGCTCTTCTTTGCACACCTTCCAACTCCTGTATTTGATAACCAAAATGTGGGTGCCAAACTACACCACCATATTCAACCAATGGCCTGACCAAAGTTTTGTAACCCAACTCCCTAACTTCTCTAGTACTTCCTCTCATCACCCTCTCCATTAAATGAAAGATTTTGTAACTTTATCCTACCACTTGCACAATGTACACTCTTTGGCAAAAAAATTGACTGTCGGCGCCTGAGTCTAAGTCTCTTATTTCGCACAATGTGGCATCATTGCGCGTATTCAACTCAGCGCCATCTGTTATTCATTTCCTTAAGTCAAGCCTCGAACAAAGCAGGAAGACTCCGCCCACCCATTGACGATTCTTCTTGGTAGTTCATCTATCATTCCCCACATTTCAGTAAAAAGCTATTGACAGATCTCGAAACAAGTAACGCATTTTCCTGTCCCTGGATTGACTGTAATATTAGGCAAGATATCGCCGACCATACCTCAATCGGACGAAATTCGGTTCCAGCTACACTTTTCTTAAATTAAGATCGTGAAACATATCGTTAAAGTTGTTATTAACAAGATTGCACTAAAGCGCAGTAAAAATGAGGTTCAGTTATACATTTTATTCCACATGATTAGCGTAAAATTATAACGATATATATTTATATATTGATGTGGCTATTCAGTTGCAATAATGCAACACATAATGGGGTGTGTGATCAGAGAAGTGGATGTAAATGTTCAAAGATCCAGAGTTTGTGGTTCTACAAAACTATTGAAACGATTATAAAGAGATTATTTCGGATAATTTTCTAATGCCAGTTGAATGTAACTGACTTCCGAGGCAGGATAAGGTTGTTTACCTACTGCCCCCGTCTGTAAACATGAGCTCCGTTTGCTTGTGGCTAACCATCTACTCTTGTATACGCATGGTCCTCGGTTCGAGTCTAGATTTTCCAATTATTTTTTTTGCATTTATTTTAAACAAGTCGAACCTACAACTGCGTTATGCGTAAAATATAACATCACTCTTACCTGCTTGCGTCAGGACATAACATACTTAAGGAAAGACTCATAACTGAGTGCTTCTTAATAAACTGCACACGTAACTATGAAAGCTTTCACAGAGGTAACACTGAAAGAAATCTTCTCGGGCTTCAACATCGTCGAAATAGTGTCGTGTGGTTACGTTAGGTGGACTATAACGAGTTCGCACCATCGTCAAGGAGACGAAAAACTAAATAATATTACTATACAAATTTCTTATTATGCGTCTGGATTTACGATTCGTCGACTTCTAAGTCATTAAAGGTGGGAAGGGAATGGAGACAAGGAATGGGAAGGAATTCGGACCATGGGTTTTCGAAGAAATAATCCCGCCATTCACACGAAGTGACTTGGAGAAACGAAGGAAAATCCAAATCTGGATAGCCAGATAAGAATTCAAACCCGCTTCCTCTCGAATGCGGAGCCATAGCGTTAACGCTCAGCCATTAGGTTCAGTTTTTTAATATATTTCGTATTTGGTCTATGATGGCGTCCATAAAATTATTTAAAAAATCTATTGAAAAGTTAAAAATCGTAAATTAAAATATATGTGCAGAAGTGAGTTCATCTGATGAGAGCGGGTATATCAAAAAGATCAGAAACGCAATTCAAATTTCATTTTCTCTCTCTCTACTCTTTTCGCCCCTCTCTCTCTCGCTTTTTTAATTTTTTTTTGCTAGGGCTTTACGGCTCGTCGACAGCAAGGTCATTAGAGACGGGATCGGATTGGGGCAAGAAACGGACAGGAACTCGGCCATGGCCTTTTCAAGGTAGCATCCGGGCGTTCGCCTAGAGTGACTTGGGGAAACCATGGAAAACCCAGATCTGGATGCCCGGACGGGGATTCAAATCCGCGTCCTCCCGAATATGAGCCAGAACGTTAACCGTTCACGCACAAACACCCGGTACTTTTTTTAATTTTTAGCAGCTATCAAATTCAAAGTGAATATAAGCTCCCACTTATATGGAAGATATTGTCATATTAATCCCGTTGTTTTATGAAATAGTATTAAACCAAAAATGACGAGCAAAATTGATCGGTTTGCTAGTAACCAAATAGGTAACATTTCAGTCTTTTCGTAGAAATGTTAAAAATAAAATAAAAAAAAAGAATTCAATTCACATTCTACTTGAGCAAAGACCTCAAACCGGATGCTAAAACTACAGAAATTTGCAGTCTCAATAAAATGTGGTGAAATAAGAAATTTCAATGTAGTTATGATGTAATTCTTTATAATATTTTCTCATTTCTTTTTCAAGTATGTCTTTCAGTAAAGATTAAGAGGTAATTGGAATGAAATTATCACGCTGAGCTATAACACAGCTAATTGTTACAAAATTTTATAAATCGGCAGTACTACTCTCCGCAGCTAGAGTGTAATTCTAAAATATTGTAGTAGACGGAAACGTAGTGTTTACAAAGCGTATAACACTGGTTTCCTTGTTTCTTTCCACACTGACATTCCCGCACTGAATTTCAATTTTATGCCTCAGATTTCCTCCTACAATGTTCTGATTGAATGCCTATAAGACTTTGCAATATTTAAACGTTCAAAAGAAATTGTTGCTTGTCATTCTGAGACAGACATTATAATGTAAATTCTTTGGGTTGGAATAAAATATATAGTAGCTACAGTTTGAATTTTGGAAAAACCGTGCCGCAAGAAAATCAATTCTTATCACAGATCAAGAAAAACAAAGTGACTTTCATAGCGTTTGTTGATTTAGAAAAAAAAAGCTTTTGGTAATGTAAGGCGGGACAAAATGTTCAAAATTTAAAAAAAGTCAGGTCTTACGTATCGAGATAGAAAAATATTTTATAATTGATATAAAAATCAAGTGGCTATAATAAAAGTAGAGAATCATGAGAGTCACCAATTAGTTGAAAAGTGTATCAGATATGGTTGCAGTTCATCCATACTAATATTCATCTTATATGTGGAGGAAGCTATAAAAGAAGTAAAGAGGAATTTGACTGTGGTTCATGAAAAAGTAGTTTCAAATATTGACGCAGGAACCAGAAAGAACTTTTTAAAACTGTATGTATGGAGTATAGCACCTTATGGTAACGAAGCATGGACTTCAGGAATGCCTGAAAGAAGGAAAATTGAAGCATTCGAAATGTGGTGCTATAGGAGGAAGCTGAAAATTAAGTGGACAGTTAAACCACGAAATTAATATGTTTTGAAAATGATGGCTGACGAAAGAAGTTTGTGGAAGAATCGTAAACAAAGAAGAAACAGATTCGTGGGTGGTTTTTTTAATACATTTGGGATTGGTTATGTATGAAGCAGATAACGGTGGACGTGTTTTAAGAGAGGTGTTTTGAGATGAAGGGGATAGTGCAAAATAAGAAGGGATGGTGGTTTATATCAAACCAATCGAGAGACTGACGACAGTAAAATAAGAGATAAAAATAAGACAGAAGGTGCCGGCCGATTGAGATCCTACTCCCCCGAAACACATCGATGGGGCCGACAGCTTAACGTCCAAATCCGGCGGACGAGTCACTGTCAGAAGTTCCATACGCGCTACAGAGAGGTTTGGGATTTAAACCAGGACTTTCGTGCACCATCTGATAATTAGTAATAATGCACCGCCACCGAAACATGTCCTAGTTCTAAAAAGTTCTTCAACCACCGGAGCTCAAATCAGGTGACCGTATCTGACGCGCGCATCATCACGGAGCTATAATGACCCGAAACGAGGAAGTTGGCTATAGAAGTGTAGCATTTAAAAATCAACCTTTCACCTCCGTCACATGCTGTTTGGTGCGACGCGTAAATTCAATTGAGGTAGCTGACTCAATCTCATACCACTGCGGCGCACTTCTTATATCTATCACCTTAGTAATATATGAATTTTATGAGCGGAACAGAATATAAAGCATCCGGCATCTTTAATTCCTTTAATTTATAGCTGCTAAAAATAGAAAAAAAATGGAGAGGGTTGAAAATGAGAAAGAGACAGAAAAATAAATTTGAATTGCGTTTCTGATTTCAGAGATTGTTTTGGAAACTCACCCTCTCATCAAATTATCGCACTTCTACCGACATTTTATCATTTACGATTATTAACTTTGCTTTAAGTAAATTGTTTAAATAATTTTATGGATGTAATCGTAGACCAAATACGACTAGTAATGAAAAAAGTGAAGCTAATGGTGTCGCATTCGGGAGGAGACGGCTTCGAATACCTCCATCTATCGAGATTTGGGTTTTCTTTGGTTTCCCCAAATCACTCCAGGCAAATGGTGGTATAGTTCCTTTAAAAAGCCAAGGCCGAATTTCTTCCAGTTCCTTTTCCGCAGTCCTTCCCCGCCTCTAACGACCTCGACGTTACGAAACGTAATGCCATAAGAAGGAAAAAAATTGAATGGGAAGGAGTCATTGTTAGTCGGTTAATGCAAGCTGCGACCACAACTACTACTACTACAGCTACTGTAAACACTGAAAAAACTCAGAAAGTCAATTCAGACTGAAAGACGAAATTAAGCAAGGAAGCAGCATTGTTCACGACAGAGCTGGTCCACACCGTCGCTCTTCTGCAAAACTTTGGTTGGAAAATAATCACCCACCCACCATACAGTTGCAGACTTGGCCCACAGTGACTACCACCTTTTCCTAAGCTGCGAAAATATTTGACCGACTTAGATATTAAAGATGAAGTTCAATGCTTGCTCAAAGACATGAGGCGAGCATACATTCTTTTTCCTTTTTTGCTTATGGTTTTAGGCGTTGTCGACATCGAGGTCATTAGAGGCGTGAAAGGATTTGTAGCAAGGATTTCTCCAATGGCCTTTTAAAGGACCTTTCCAGTATTCACATAGAGTGATTTGGGGAAATCATTGAAACCCAATCTGGATGGCCGGACGAGGATTCGAACCCGCAATCTCCAGAATGGAGGCCAGCGCGTCAGCGCATATTCCACCACCGCTCTACTATTTTTATAAACTGTCACTGCATCTACAAAAATGCGTGTGCGAATTGTGAAGATGCAGAAAAATAGATGATTGCTCAATCTTTCCAAAAGAGCCGATCGTGATAAATTATTACGTGTTTTTAGTGTTATAAAGGTATTCTTCTTGCCGAAGGAAACAGGAAAGTTGGCACTTCCTTCCTGTTAGACGTTGCCACAACTACTTATTCCAGTATTGCCACGATTTCTGACTTCTGGCAGTGCTGTGGTAATTTCCTGCTCAAGGAAACGTATCTTACAGCTAGGCGGTATCAAGAGAACAGACACATTTCTGAAATAGAAATTTACTTTCCTTCCCCGTCTATCTATCTTATTTTTTGACTGATTATTTCTGTTATACAGTTTGATTCTTTATATAGATCATCATTAACTATTCAACTTCAAATATTGTATCTTTATATATATACTGTTTACTTTTATTATATAATGGACGAAGTAGGTTTCAGCGTAAGGCAAAGTAGCTGAACGGATGAGCATTGGCCTACGGAGGTGACTTTACTGGGTTCGTTCCCACCTCAAGTTGAGTATTTTTACATTGACTATCCCCTTCTCACTTGTTGTAAAATACATATCATATATGTAAAAGTGAACATTATAATATTTTACATCAAATTGTTTAAAAACAAACTCCTATAAAAATATTTTTTGATTAGTTCATAGGCCACATTGGCGGTTAAAGGTGTGTTTGTGGAATTTAAAATATTGTTCATCCAATATAATGTGACGAGTTTAGTTGACTTTAGTTCCGTAAAGGCAGAGGGTTTGATTGGAGTTGTTGCTGTAGAGGTTCTCACTTGTAATGTCAAAGAAACTATTTTTTTCTGTTGTTTTAACTTCATGTTGAGGCATTTTTATTGAAAATACCCCATCAAGACATCAGGAGAAATACCATCAAAATCTTTAATCACTTGGGCTGTTGCAAGTTATTTCGCAAAACAAGAACACGTCGCGGACAATTTTGTCTCATGTTAGGTTTTTTTTTTTTTTTTGCTGTCGTCAGTCTTTAGACTGGTTTGATGCAATTCTCCATCCCTTCCTATCCTGTGCTAACCTCTTCATTTCTACATACCCCTTACAATCCACGTTCTCAATTATCTGCTTCATATATTCTAATCTCTGTCTACCTCTGCAGTTCTTACTTTCAACTGTTCCCTAGGCCACTAATAAATTAACCAATCCAGCATGTCTCAAAATATGACCTACCAGCCTGTCTCTTCTTCTGTAAGCTTCTTCCATAAACTTCTTTTCTCACCCATCATTTCTAAAACTCGTTCATTTCTTACTTTGTCTGTCCACCTAATTTTCAGCATTCTTCTGTAGCACCATATTTCAAATGCTTCAAGTTTCTTTCTTTCCGGTATTCCTAAAGTCCATGTTTCGCTACCGTAAAGTGCTGTGCTCCACACATAGAGTTTTAAGAAGTTCTTTCTAATTCCTAGATCAATATTTGAAACTAAAAGGTTTCTCTTTTTCATGAAGGCTATTTTTGCTATGCTATTCTGCTTTTAACATCATTCCTGCTTCGGCCATCGGTTGTAATTTTGCTTCCCAAGTAACAGAACTCACTCACTTCTCCTATTGCATCAGATCCTATTTTTATATTTAATCTGCTAGTATTGGTGTCATTTCTGCTACATTTCATCACTTTTGTTTTACTTTGATTTATATTCACTCCAAAATCTTCCTTCAGTATTATTCATGCCATTCAATAACTTCTCAATATCCTCAGCCTCTCTGCTAATAAGACAATGTCGTCAGCAAATCGTAGCATACTGATTTTTTCTCCCTGAAAACTTATGCCGCATGGAAATTTTTCTTTGACTTTCTTCATTGCTTCTTCTACATACAAGTTGAATATTAACGGGGATAGACTACAACCTTGTCTCACACCCTTTTTAACTGATGCATGTCTCTCGTGATTCTCTACTTTTATCACAGCCACTTGATTCTTATATAGTTTATAGAGGATTCTTCTATCTCGATACTTTAGACCTGACTTCTTCTAGAATTTGAACATCCATGTTCGGTACTAATTACATAAATGACACGTGGGAAACTGGCATGAAATATTGCGTTGAAGTCATTAGCATTAATATGCGTAATTATATGATTTTTTAACGATCATTTCAACAGAGCGGATAAAACTATATTCCTTAATACGATTTGTTAATTCCAATTTCTCACTAATTATTGATCTTATAACTCCATAAATACTCAGCACTTGAGCTATTTCCTCATTCTAGCCTTACGGAAGCACCATCAGTTACCAATAGTTTCTAGCATTAGTGACACTTACCTTTTCTTTTGAGCCATCACGTGAATAAGTCACTATGGACTCCATACTGATCCTGAATTTTCGCAAACAGGGTTTATTCTTGGAGTTTTACGCAAACACAGTAAACATCTGTTTCCAGTTGTATAGCTGCGACGTGTTCCGCCTGAATGAAAATTTCAATTGTAAGCACGTACTGAGCCTCCAAGGCTGTTGACTGCACATCCATGATTTTTTTGTATAACGCTATTTTTCGTGATGCTTTAAAAAGACATTTTCAATTAAAAAGGCTTAACTCACACCAAATTAAAATCACAGGAAAAAAAAACTTTAAAAATTGTATCTTTGACAGAAAAAGTGAGAAACTCTACAACAACAACTCCAATCAAACTCTCTGCCTTTACGGAACTAAAGTCAACTAAACTCGTCACATTATATTGGATGAACAATATTTTAAATTCCACAAACACACCTTTAACCGCCAATGTTGCCTATGAACTAATCAAAAAATATTTTCATAGGAGTTTGTTTTTAAACAATTTGATGTAAAATATAATAATGTTCACTTTTACATATATATATGTATTTTACAACAAGTGAGAAGGGGATAGTCAATGTAAAAATACTCAACTTGAGGTGGGAACGAACCCAGTAACGTCACCTCCGTAGGCCAATGCTCATCCGTTCAGCTACTTTGCCTTACGCTGAAACCTACTTCGTCCATTATATAATAAAAGTAACATGTATATATATAAAGATACAACATTTGAAGTTGAATAGTTAATGATGATCTATATAAAGAATCAAACTGTTATAACAGAATGATCAGTCAAATAAAAATAAGATAGATAGATGGGGAAAGAAAGTAAATTTCTATTTCGGCAATGTGTCTATTCTCTTGATACCACCTAGCTGTAAGATACGTTTCCTTGAACAGGAAAGTACCACAGCACTGCCAGAAGTCAGAAATCGTCGCAACACTGGAATAAGTAGTTGTGGCAACGTCTAACAGGAAGTATGTGCCAACTTTCCTGTTTCCTTCGGCCAAGAAGAATACCTTTATAACACTAAATAACACGTAATAATTTATCACGATCGGCTCTTTTGGAAAGATTGAGCAATCATCTATTTTTCTGCATCTTCACAATTCGGCACACGCATTTTGTAGATGTAGTGACAGTTTATAAAAATAGTGGAGCGTGGTGGAATAAGCGCATTTCAAACATATTAATTTCGTGGTTTAACTGTCCACTTAATTTTCGCATCCTCCTATAGCACCACATTTCGAATGCTTCAATTTTCCTTCTTTCAGGCATTCCTGAAGTCCATGCTTCGTTACCATAAGGTGCTATACTCCATAACATACAGTTTTAAAAGTTCTTTCTGGTTCCTGCGTCAATATTTGAAACTACTTTTTCATGAACCACAGTCAAATTCCTCTTTTACTTCTTTTATAGCTTCCTCCACATATAAGATGAATATTAGTATGGATGAACTGCAACCATATCTGATACACTTTTCAACTAATTGGTGACTCTCATGATTCTCTACTTTTATTATAGCCACTTGATTCTTATATCAATTATAAAATATTTTTCTATCTCGATACGTAAGACCTGACTTTTTTTAAATTTTGAACATTTTGTCCCGCCTTACATTACCAAAAGTTTTTTTCTAAATCAACAAACGCTATGAAAGTCACTTTGTTTTTCTTGATCTGTGATAAGAATTGATTCTCTTGCGGCACGGTTTTTCCAAAATTCAAACTGTAGCTACTATATATTTTATTCCAACCCAAAGAATTTACATTATAATGTCTGTCTCAGAATGACAAGCAACAATTTCTTTTGAACGTTTAAATATTGCAAAGTCTTATAGGCATTCAATCAGAACATTGTAGGAGGAAATCTGAGGCATAAAATTGAAATTCAGTGCGGGAATGTCAGTGTGGCAAGAAACAAGGAAACCAGTATTATACGCTTTGTAAACACTACGTTTCCGTCTACTACGATATTTTAGAATTACACTCTAGCTGCGGAGAGTAGTACTGCCGATTTATAAAATTTTGTAACAATTAGCTGTGTTATTGCTCAGCGTGATAATTTCATTCCAATTACCTCTTAATCTTTACTGAAAGACACACTTGAAAAAAAAAAATGAGAAAATATTATAAAGAATTACATCATAACTACATTGAAATTTCTTATTTTACCACATTTTATTGAGACTGCAAATTTCTGTAGTTTTAGCATCCGGTTTGAGGTCTTTGCTCAAGTAGAATGTGAATTGGATTCTTTTTTTTTTTTAACATTTCTACGAAAATACTGAAATGTTACCTATTTGGTTACTAGCAAACCGATCAATTTTGCTCGTTATTTTTGGTTTAATACTACTTCATTAAACAACGGGATTAATATGACAATATCTTCCATATAAGAGGGAGCTTATATTCACTTTGAATTTGATAGCTGCTAAAAATTAAAAAAAAGTACCGGGTGTTGTGCGTGAACGGTTAACGTTCTGGCCTCGTATTCGGGAGGACGCGGGTTTGAATCCCCGTCCGGGCATCCAGATCTGGGTTTTCCATGGTTTCCCCAAGTCACTCCAGGCGAACGCCCGGATGCTACCTTGAAAGGCCATGGCCGAGTTCCTGTCCGTTTCTTGCCCCAATCCGATCCCGTCTCTAATGACCTTGCTGTCGACGAGCCGTAAAGCCCTAGCAAAAAAAATTAAAAAAGAGAGAGAGAGAGAGAGAGGGGCGAAAAGAGTAGAGAGAGAGAAAATGAAATTTGAATTGCGTTTCTGATCTTTTTGATATGCCCGCTCTCATCAGATGAACTCACTTCTGCACATATATTTTAATTTACGATTTTTAACTTTTCAATAGATTTTTTAAATAATTTTATGGACGGCATCATAGACCAAATACGAAATATATTGAAAAACTGAACCTAATGGCTGAGCGTTAACGCTATGGCTCCGCATTCGAGAGGAAGCGGGTTTGAATTCCTATCTGGCTATCCAGATTTGGATTTTCCTTCGTTTCTCCAAGTCACTTCGTGTGAATGGCGGTATTATTTCTTCGAAAACCCATGGTCCGAATTCCTTCCCATTCCTTGTCTCCATTCACTTCCCACCTCTTAATGACTTAGAAGTCGACGAATCGTAAATCCAGACGCATAATAAGAAATTTGGTATAGTAATATTATTTAGTTTTTCGTCTCCTTGACGATGGTGCGAACTCGTTATAGTCCACCTAACGTGACCACACGACACTATTTCGACGATGTTGAAGCCCGAGAAGATTTCTTTCAGTGTTACCTCTGTGAAAGCTTTCATAGTTACGTGTGCAGTTTATTAAGAAGCACTCAGTTATGAGTCTTTCCTTAAGTATGTTATGTCCTGACGCAAGCAGGTAAGAGTCGATGTTATATTTTACGCATAACGCAGTTGTAGGTTCGACTTGTTTAAAATAAATGCAAAAAAGTAATTGGAAAACCTAGACTCGAACCGAGGACCACGCGTTTACAAGAGTAGATGGTTAGCCACAAGCAAACGGAGCTCATGTTTACAGACGGGTCGTGCAGTGGGTAAACAACCTTATCCTGCCTCGGAAGTCAGTTACATTCAACTGGCATTAGACAATTATTCGAAATAATCTCTTTATAATCGTTTCAATAGTTTTGTAGAACCACAAACTCTGGATCTTTGAACATTTACACCCACTTCTCGGATCACACACCCCATTATGTGTTGCATTATTGCAACTGAATAGCCACATCAATATATAAATAAATATCGTTATAATTTTTACGCTAATCATGTGGAATAAAATGTATAACTGAACCTCATTTTTACTGCAGCTTTATTGCAATCTTGTTAATAACAACTTTAACGATATGTTTCACGATCTTAATTTAAGAAAAGTGTAGCTGGAACCGAATTTCGTCCGATTGAGGTATGGTCGGCGATATCTTGCCTAATATTACAGTCAATCCAGGGACAGGAAAATGCGTTACTTGTTTCAAGATCTGTCAATAGCTTTTTACTGAAATGTGGGGAATGATAGATGAACTACCAAGAAGAATCGTCGATGGGTGGGCGGAGTCTTCCTGCTTTGTTCGAGGCTTGATTTAAGGAAATGAATAACAGATCGCGCTGAGTTGAATACGCGCAATGATGCCACATTGTGCGAAATAAGAGACTTAGACTCAGGCGCCGACAGTCAATTTTTTTGCCAAAGAGTGTACTCTGCATAATTGAGTTTGTTGTCAAACGTTACGCCAAGATATTTCCACTTCAACCTTTCAACAAGCATTTCTGATCTCACCCTATAATCGTAATTAACCTTTTGTTTTTTATCTGTGTAGCTAATAAGCCGACTTTTCTTGGCATTTATCTTAATTCCATGCTGACCTACCCATTCAGATTAGATTCTATCCAGGTCACCCTGCAGCTGTTCAGTCTTCACCTGTTTTGATCCTATTATATACCATTATATCATCTGCAAAATACCTTGACTCTGACTGTAATCCATCAACACAGTCATTCATTAGAATTACGAACAGTAATGGTCCCAATACGTTACCCTGTGGCACTCCCATATTTACTTCCACCTCTTTTGATAATTTATTTCCTACTCTTAACACTTTGATTTCTGGCTTTTAAGATTTCCTCAACCCAACGACTAACTTTTTCATCCAGTCCAATAGATTTCAGTGTATTTAATACCATTTTATGGCTCACTCTGTCAATCGCCTTTGAAAGATCTAGTGCCACACTATCAACTTGGCCTCCCTTGTCCAATTGATCTGAAATATCTTGCATATAGCCCACAATCTGGGATTCACATGAATATCGTTGCCTAAAGTCATGTTGTCATTCTGACAACCAGTTTGTTTCCTCACAGACATTTCTGGTATAGTTGCATATCAATCTCTCTATCATTTTGCCTATCACTGATGTCAAACTAGTTGACCTTTAATTTTCAACCCTATTTGTAACCCCTCTTTTATGAACTGATACTACTATCGCTCTTTATACGGGATACTGGCATTTATTTTGTAGATGCCTTTGAAAGAATTTATTCTGTGGGTTAGAAAGAGTTGTCAATTAAAAATTCTTTTAATTTTTTTTTCTGAATTTAATCTTATTCCCTGTCAGAAATTTAATGTTTTGGTAGCTCGTTGGAGTCCAATTCCTTTTTCAATAAATAACAATGATTTGAAATCGTTGTGATCTTATTCATTTCTAGTGTTGTATTTTACTAAAGCTTATAAATCGGGATGTGATAGTATACGTAGCTCAGCACTAGGGATTGCAATCCAGCAAAGCGGAATCCCGCGGGATCCCGCATCATTAGACAGTCTGGCGGATCCCGCACAAAATTAAGCGGATCCGCAATCCGCAAAATCCGGCGGAAACGTGTGTTAGTCTTCGTGACTCGCTGTCCCACTCGGTCTCTATCGGATATTTTGCACTGTTTGCCTGTACCAGAGCAGTTGGCATTTTACTCGTGTGAACAAGCGTTTGTTTTTGTCAACCTTCGTCTATCGTAAGTAAATAAATTCACTTTTACGAATTTATCAAAACTTACGTTTGTTTCGAGTACACATTTCTGTAATTTCAGTTATAGTGCGTATTTAGTACGATTTTCTAACTATATAATTATTTTTTAAGTGTCGCACACGTTATCTGAACTACACGGTTACAGCTTTTTATTCACGGTTTCATTTTCTCATTTTCTGTATTTGCAAATAAAGTAATTGTGACAATTTCCTAATTTGCGGCTGAAAATTTGATTATTCGTTGATATGAAACTAATGTTATCGTAATTTTAACGATCGCGTATCTATTTATATAACAGCTATCAAAAGGAAATTGTATATCCTTTGACTTATTGTTGTTTTGGCCGCTGCCTCAATGCGTTTCTTTGACGAAAGCCACCTGCTTACATGTGCCGCTCAGGCTGTCGATTAATCCCTCTTCTCCTTGTTATTATTTCGACCAAAGGTAAAAAAGTTATAACGAAATTTTCACGGGTATATCGACGAATTGTGTTGTAGGAACACCATACTTCGACGGCTGCCTCCGCCGTCTTCTTCACGTGTGTAATTTCGTGTGTTTGCAATGAAATCCGGAGATACAACCTATGAGGACTTCACTGCAATAATTCGCCGAGAAAGTCTCCTTTCTTACTAAAAAAAATAATAATTTCCACTCTAAAAACGTAGTTACGCCACATAAGTAAATCTGAAATACTTGACAGTTTACGTGTTGGTGAGTAGTTTCTTTTAATAACATTGAATCAACTGTAATATCAATCAAGGAATCAGGAGATGTAATAATGAATCACGCAAAAAAAGGGCCAAGTCTCGTGCTTGTGCAGTGACAAAACGTTATGAGATCTTGTTTTGAGTCAAGTCTACACTTTACAGAGTATATTTACTTCACTTTGTGATATGAAATGCTTTTCTTGGTGTTATGGAACGTTTATTTAGAATTTGAAAAAAAAACTCTGGTAACTTGGCCATTAAGCAAACCATATTTTTAAACTTATGTGATGCATTGTAAGGCACATAATATGACCTGAGATTCAATATTTTCAATTTTTATTATTTATTTAAAAATTGGTTTAGATTATATTAACTGTTAATTTTTATCATTAACATTAAAAATTATTTATTAATTTAATTATTATTCAATTTATTAACGTTTTAAGTAACTATGTTTTAATTATATGCGTTAAAAAACTGTTTGTACCAATCCCGCACGGATCCCGCGGGATCGGCGCAAATCCCGCGCGGATCCCGCGGGATTGAAAACCCTGCGGGATTGCAATCCTTACTCAGCACTTGATAAAAGTATTGTTCCTGTTCCCTTTCTCCTTACAACATTCAAATTGTTCACCAACTTATTAAAACAGATTAGCTTTAATGTTTTAAGGGATTTTAATACTTTTTTTTTATTTTTAACTCTACAATTCCCCCAGACGACAAAAACCAAGGGGCCCTTCTTCACATTTGCTACGGGCCTCGCGCTGTCTTAATTCGGCCCTGCTTTCAGTGCACCTGTCAAATCTAAAATCAGCACGTAAACGCACGTGGCGCACAATTATTGCAGCGTTTGCATATCACCAGAATTTAAAATTCTGAAAGCAGAAGGACGAGCACGACAGCTACCAACATATTCTATTGAATAAGGATTGAGATGGCGATATTTTTGACACACTAAGACAACAGGAGATTGACATTTTCGGCATTTGACTACTAAGGCCACACAACCAGGCTACATTTGTTTACTATCTTAACACGAACACGACACACAATTACAAAAACCCATGGCATAGGTCGGAGTCGCAGCACGAGGCCACAGCTGCCGGGATAGTCTATTAATACTTAGAAGACATTAATTAAACAGCAGGCTGTTGTTTAAAGTCGTAGGTAATAATTTGGATTAGTTATCAGTGATTTTATGAATTTAGATATTGGTACCTCCAATTGCGTCATATCGAATTTGCAATTTTAACGAAACTTTAGATGGGTTGTATGCCACGAAAAGATTACCATGGCCCATGTGCCAATCAGTGAATAGTAGGGTTCATTTGCTCCGTTATATTTTCATTTTCTACCCTCGAGTTCAGTATTCACCATAAACAGGCAATGCTGTTCCCTCCCACATTCATCCTTTGGGAATTTGAAGGTGATGAAATATTTCTTAAGTTGTTTTAAGAAAGTTATTTTTATGGTATTTCACAGATTAGAACGTTTTTCGGTTCATGTGCCCGTTTGCGATGAAACATCGCTGATTCAAATCCTAAAGGGCAAGGGATAGAAGCTATAATTACGATGAACGCCACATTGTTCTTTACTGTACTTTGGAAACATTGCATCTGTGCCGACTTACCTTTGATATCAGAAGTAGTATGCATTCGCACTTGTAGTTGATTTGTATCATGTCACTATGGTAACATCAAAATTTGAAAAGCACGGAGAATGTGTTAAGTCCTGACTACCTTTGTCCGAATTAAAGGTTCTGCCGAAATTATGTAGATCTGAAATTGTAATTCATCCGAGACTAGTTTCTAAATGGAGATGGAAATAAGAAAAGGAGTTCTCATCTCTTATACTGGTTAAAATTTGTTTATTACGGTGATATATTGACTACCAATCTGGCTGGAAAGTTCTCATCCTCAACCATAACTGGAGATTGCCATCATTCAAAGGCTTCCTAACAAATCACTTCACAAAAATATTGGCAAATTTGTATTTATCTGTAGAGGTCACATTATTTTTTAAATTTATTGTTTTATTATTTATAATTTTTTAAATTTTGGTTTGGCCGAGGCTGAAATCTTTTCGCATGTACAGTGTATCAACTTTTAATGCTGTTTTTTCTTTCCTTTTGCTACCACTTAACTGGTGTATCCTTAAGAAATTCATAACCAACAAAACCTAAGCACATTTTCAAGGAAAGTTGACACCTTTTACAAGCACGAGAGTGGAAAGCATTTGCGTTTTCTGTATTCTCACTGGGAGTGCTTTTTATTACTGGTAACTACAGTTTTTGCACACCCGCCTATGTAAAAAAAAATAAAAAAATAAAAAAAAAAAAAAAAAAAAAAAAAAAAATGGCAATTTCGTGGAAGAGTACAATTGCCGTGTAAAATTTGTATAATATACGGAAATAATTAGGGGCAAACGTAAAGTCGTTAATGATTAAATAACTTCATAAGTAGGCACTCCTACAAGAAAAAGTGGGTTACCTTTACTTCCGTGGAAAATTATATTTCTTTTGAATCTGCATTTTGAAAGATGCACTGAGGCTACCCGTTATATTCGCACCAGCTGTATGTGGTAAAAAAAAGAAAGCTGTTTTCGGCCACACGGTTAACATGTGCAAGTTATTTTTCCCTATGGAGATGACTCATTCGCGATAGACCACCATTAAGTGTTCACTGTCCTGCCTGACATCTGGCGGTGGCGCCGCGTAGGTGGAATTGTGCTATCCTCCGGCAGACAGCTACACACTTCCCCCCTGATTGTTGGATATATATATTTTTAAATCGTTCTGAGTATGTTATTTACTCTTTGTTGTGTGGTCGTTGCATTGGTGGCTTGCTTTTGTGTGAACGTATGGTATAACAGATTACCCAAAGAAAAGAGTAACAATAATAATTACTCTGTGAAAAGAAATTGGTAGCTAGGGTAACGTTGATAAAAAGAAAGGATAGATATAAGATCGGACAAGTGTGATGAAAAAAGTTGGTGTGATCGCTTTGAGCTTTAAAAGTTGCTGCTAACAAAGAACCTGTAAATATTCGGATATTTAAGTATAACGGGTGAGTTATTATGAACAGTTTAGTGACAGGATTATTTAGTACAAGTATATATGCCAACGTCACAGGAAGATGGCGAAGAAATAGAAAAAATATACGCTGAAATTGAAGAATTAATCCAATATGTGAAAGGAGAGGAAAATCTAATAATCATGGGTGGGAGAAGGAAAAGAGGGCAATACTGTAGGAAGTTTTGGTCTAGGAGAAAGAAATGAGCGAGGAAGCAGGTTGCTAGAATTTTGTGAAAGATATAAGCTAGTAGTGGCGAACACACTGTTTAAGAACCATGCAAGAAGAATATACACCTGGAAACGTCCTGGGGATACAGGCAGATATCAGCTAGATTATATCATGGTCAAACAGAGATTCAAAAATCAAGTTCTAGACTGTAAAGCGTACCCAGGAGCAGGCATAGACTCGGACCATAATTTGATAGTAATGAAGTGCAGGCTGAAATTCAAGCGAATAAGGAAGCAGCATAAGCAGAACAGACTGAAAGGGAATAAACTGAAACAATCTAGCACAAGAAAAAATTTGCAGAAATGGTAGACTTAGGACTAAGAAGTAACTGTGAAAGGAGCTCAACTGAGGACGAGTGGAATGCATTAAAGACCGAAATAATGAAAGCTGGCAAAGAAACATTAGGCTTTAGGGAACAAGCTGCCCGAAAACCTTGGATCACAGAAGAAATTTTGGAGCTGATGGATCAGAGGAGAAGGTACAAAAATGCTCAGGATGAAACAGGAAGAGAGCAATACAGGCAATTTAGAAATCAAATAAATAGGAAATGCAAAATAGCAAAAGAAAAATGGCTACAAGAAAAGTGTGAAGAAGTAGAAAAGGAAATGGTCGGAGGAAAAGTAGATGTTGCATATAGAAAGATCAAACAGAATTTTGGAGAAATGAAGAAGAGAGGTATGAACATTATAGCTGCCGATGGGAAACCTCTTTTAAGCTCTGAAGATAGAGCTAACCGATGGAAAGAATACATTGAGAAACTGTATGTTGGGGACGACTTGAACAATAGTGTATTGGAAAAGGAAGGCGATGTCGATATTGATGTCTTAGGAGATCCTGTTTTGAGGACAGAATTTAATAAAGCTCTGAATGACTTGAAAACAAATAAGGCAGTTGGAATTGATGAGATCCCTGCAGAACTTCTTAAATATCTAGGAGAGGAAGGAATCGAAAGATTATTCAAGCTGATATCAAAAAGTTATGAAACAGGAGAAATTCCAACTGATTTTAATGAAAATATCATCTTCACACTTCCAAAGAAAGCACAAGCCGACAAATGTGAAAATTATCGCACCATTAGTCTAACATCACATGCTTCAAAATTACTTACCAGAATAATATACAGGAGGATGGAAAGGGTAGTAGAAGAGATAGTAGGTGAAGATCAGTTTGGGCTTAGGAAAAATCGCGGTACAAGGGAAGCAATTCTGTCTTTAAGATGAATACTCGAAGGGCGGATCAAGAAAAACAAAGATACTTATATGGCATTTGTTGATTTAGAAAAAGCTTTTGATAATGTTAGGTGGGACAAAATGTTCAAAATTTTAAAGAAATCAGGTCTAAAGTATCGCGATAGAAGAATACTCTATAAACTATATAAGAATCAAGTGGCTGTAATAAAAGTAGAGAATTACGAGAGACATGCATCAGTTAAAAAGGGTATGAGACAAGGTTGTAGTCTATCCCCGTTAATATTCAACTTGTATGTAGAAGAAGCAATGAAGAAAGTCAAAGAAAAATTTCCATGTGGCATAAGTTTTCAGGGAGAAAAAATCAGTATGCTACGATTTGCTGATGACATTGTCTTGTTAGCAGAGAGGTCTGAGGATATTGAGATGTTGTTGAGTGGCATGAACAAAATACTGAAGGAAGATTTTGGACTAAATATAAGACAAAAGTGATTAAATGTAGCAGAAATGATACCAATACTAGCAGATTAAATATAAAAATAGGATTGGATGCAATAGGAGAAGTGAGTGAGTTCTGTTACTTAGGAAGCAAAATTACAACCGATGGCCGAAGCAGGAATGATGTTAAAAGCAGAATAGCACTAGCAAAAAGAGCCTTCATGAAAAAGATAAACCTTTTAGTTTCAAATATTAATCTAGGAATTAGAAAGAACTTTTTAAAACTCTATGTGTGGAGCACAGCACTTTACGGTAGCGAAACATGGACTTTAGGAATACCGGAAAGAAAGAAACTTGAAGCATTTGAAATGTGGTGCTACAGAAGAATGCTGAAAATTAGGTGGACAGACAAAGTAAGAAATGAACGAGTTTTGGAAATGATGGGTGAGAAAAGAAGTTTGTGGAAGTAGCTTACAGAAAGAAGAGACAGGCTGGTAGGTCATATTTTGAGACATGCAGGGTTGTAAGGGGTATGTAGAAATGAAGAGGTTAGCACAGGATAGGAAGGGATGGAGGATTGCATCAAACGACAGGGGAAAAAAAAAAAAAAAAAAAAAAAACATGTTAATAAAAGGGAATTAAGTCATATAAGTTTTACGATTTATTTGAAATATCGAGGAAGAAACTAATAAGCCTTAAGCTGAAAGTTCACTCATTCACGAGTTCAAAACGATCATGTATCCCAGCTACGATACTAAAAGAAGAATATATAAAAATACAGCATTAAAAATGAGTATAGTCATAGAAAAAACGACGACAGGTATTATATAAAAATACGATAAATGTCTACCGGTCAAATTCAGCGCGGAGAAACTAGTAGAGAATTATAGGTAACATCCAGACATTTACCCTGACAACGATTATTTAGGACAGGTTATAAGAATACAGGGAAGCTGAAAATTTCGCAAAAATACTCTAAAAAGGATGTTAATCATATCTTTGTCGACACGTCTGGAAGCCTAATCTTCCGAAACTAATCAAATTCATTCTACCGAAATTCATGGTTCTCAAATGTTTATTTTTTAGAAATGTTTTTATGTATCTTTTCTCTTCGTTCCCTCGAAAGGATAGATCAGAATTCCTCCCCATTCCTTGTCTGGAATCCTCTACATATACACACTATATATATGAAAGATAAGGGACATTTAGCAAGACAAAGTACCCGTGACGATATCTTCCTCCTTTACAACTTACGATTGCTTTGTTCTCATTGTAAAATACTCATTACATTTCAGTCATCAATTCTCTGCCCTTCTTGCATTAATCACGGTCCCTTTCTATAGCTGTTCTGTTCAACTGACCAATCTAACAAATAAAAGTTAAGTTACACACCTTAAAATGGAGCCTGCTATCTCTTCTTTTGTTCGTTCACCTATCATTTCTAGAATATGTTCATTTGATTTTTCAGTAAGGAAGCGTTTAATAGGAAGAGATTATTATTAACTGGAAATGTAGATAAAGTACTGAGGAAATGTTTCGTATCGAGTGATGGAGCAGATGTGGACACTGAGAAGAGAGGATGAAAAGCAAATATACGCGTTTGAGATGTGGATGTGTAAGAGTATGGAGAGGATAAGTTGGATGGAAAACGGAAGTGCTGGAAAGGGTTGGTGAGAGGTGGAAACTTCTTCAATTCATAACAGAAACAAGGAACTGCTGAGAGGGGAGGGGGGGTTGCTTGTTAAGATACGCCTTGGTAGGACTAGTTTGCTGGGAGGAAAGTGAGAGGAAGGAGATCACTGATAACATCAAAGGAAATGGAAACTACATGGACATGAAAGGAGGGCAGAAGACAAGAGAGCGTGGATAACAGCCATGTGAAAACCTGCCTTAAGGCAGAACAGTAATGATTATTTTTCAGTATGCTTTCATAACTCATTAATGAGCCCGGTAGGTGAGCGGTAACGCCCCTGCCGGGTGTCCGGGACGACACGTGTTAAATCCACGTCTGGCCATTCAGGTTTCGGTTTTCTATGGCTTATTGAACTCACTCCAATCGAATGTCTGGATGGTTGCTACGAAGGGTCCATAGCCAAATTAATTCTCGTTCCATCCTTGCGCCCATGTCTCCTCCCAGCTCCGATATTAAGCCGCAACGCTCCTTATTGGGACAGTTTATTAGTTTAAATCTTTGTTTCTGTTTTTCCTCTAATTCTGTGTTTTTTTCTTATATAGCCTACCCTAGTCGAGTATCTTTGACGGTAGTACAGTATTTTTTTTCCTCATATTATTCCCGGCTGGTACAGATTCTGTACAGATATTGGTTTTTACCATAGATTATAAATTATTACTTTGATTCTATAATATTTAGAGTTTCTAGATTTATTAAACATCCTGTCCATTTTAAATATTTCAGAACTATTTTCCAAATTCATAAACGTTACAACTGTGGTACCTTTTGCTTGGTGTAGCTCTCTATCATACATTTTCTTACAACTCTGAGGTAGGTTGGATCTTCTACTTCGCATACACAAAGCAAGTTTTGCCGAGGTAGCCGTCGGAATAGTGGCGCATAAAAATTTCTGTCCATACAGAAATCAGATGAAGTGGCCTTATAAGGCAGGTGGGCTCCTAACGATCTACGGAATTACTCCTACAAACATAATTGAATATTACATATTCAATCTTTTCATACTAATTACACCTTGCTATAAGTTTAATGCGTCTTGTTGCAAATATGCCGCACATACTCGAGCCAGCACTACCGCGTCTAGTACATTTTTAAATTCTGTCCGTATACTGTTAACAGTTATTCGCACATTTTCCTTAATCGTCATAGATATAACTACCTATTTGGGCAGAGTTCAGTTTTTCCATTGTTTTCTGTCCTTCATGCAGCTGATCATTTGACTAACACACAAATGGGGGAATATTGTAACAGCAAAGACAAGGGTCTCTCTTGGACTAATGCTCGGAGCTGCTGTGTGTTGTTTCAGAGATATTTCTAAGCAATAGTTATTCAGACGAGTCTGTGTACTATTGAGTGACACACCCGCTTTCAAATTTTTGCACCCCTAATATTTTACCTACAAATAAGACTGTAACTGGAAGTAAATCTCTATATGTAAGAGTTTTTCTTAAATTGAGTTTTGGACACTGTTAAACAACTGTTTTGTAAAATTTGTGTCTATCTGGATGAACGGTACTCGCTCAAACACTACTGGTTGAATTTTGGAAGGGTTTAAAATAATTGGTGTAGGAAGTAAAATATTTTGTTTCATTTTGGTGTGAATTCGAAAAGATGAATAGTTCATATAAAGGTACCCACATATTATGGTCCATTTCAAGATTAGTTAAGGAGCTTCCATTAATTACGTGCTGATCTACCTCGCAGTTTTTTAGACTTTTTTTTAGCTCTACTGCTTCCTAGGGCGGTAATACCTCCGGCGTCGTTTTTAGACCTTTTTTTTAGCTCTATTCTTCAAGAAATTAAAAGGATGAAGTGAGATTCCCTTCCACTCCTCCCCCCTCCTTTCTGGTGAGATTTGGGCGCACTGCTTCCCCCTACTTCACCTCACGTAATTAATGGACGCCCCTCGCGAACTATTTATCAGGATACCTACAAACTCTACCTTATTTTTTAGAATTGAAATGATATTCTTTCGATTTAGAACTGGTAGTCTCTTCTGTCATACTCTGTGGTTCGCTTTCCATGTTAAAACTATATATTCCCGATACCTTGTAGGATTAAGGGCATTGTGTAGATCAGGGGTGGCCGACCCGCGGGCCGCATGCGGCTCACCGAGAACATTTTTCCGGCCCAAACTAGTGAAAACCAATGTATTAAAAAATAAATTATTTGTGCATCCATCTATTTACTTTTAGTGTTACTGTATATATTTCTTTACAATGTGCGTTTAGTATAATTATTATTATATTCTCCATATTAACAAGTAAGAATGATAGTAAACACAATAATAATAACTCATTATGTTTCAGTTTGTCACTCCAAAAAATATATTGGGTCTAAATGTAATATGGGGATATATAATACTAGCTGTAACCACGACTTCGTTCGTGTTTGTAAAGAATTTGTATTGACAGCTACCGACATCTAACAACCATAGTGCACGATGGGAGACGCCATGCTATTACCACACACAAATGTCAGTCATCTGCACTATGTAGTTCAGGCAGCAAAGTAAAATTTACGGACACACATGTCTTTAGATGAAATACGAAAATATCCTTGATCTACCACTTCCAACTACCATATCTCCCACACTCCCACAGTTACCGAAATTAGGCCAGCGTTGTGATCGATGGGTGACTGTATTACTACCACAGATGTGAGCTGCGATAGATAGTTTTCGCTGAAAAGTGATACAACATGACACATGCGTCTTTGGCAGAAATATGAAATTGCCGCAGGTCGACCACTTTCAACCCCCATATCTCCTACACCCCCATAGTTACCGACATCTAACAACCATAGTGTACGACAGGAGACACGATTATACTACCACACACAAACACCAATGGTCTATGCTATGTAGTTGTGGCAGAAAAGTGACATATGCGGAGGCACATGTCTTTCGTCGAAATACGAAAATATCCTTAATCGGCCACTTTCAACCACCATATCTCCCACACTACCACAGTTAGTGAAATTCGGCCGATGTTGTGATCGAAAGGTGACTCTGTGTTACTACCAGACAAACGCCAGTGATCTGCACACAAATACCAATGGTTTATGCTATGTAGTTGTGGCAGGAAAGAGTAGTATAAGAAGACGCACATTTTTGGTCGAAATATGAAAACGCCCTGCATTGGCCAACTTTAATCATATCTCCCACATCCACACAGCTATCGACATTCGGCCAACGTTGTGCACGACAGGAAACTCCGTGCTACTTCCACACACAAAGACCAGTGATCTATGCTTGGTAGAGGTGGCTGAAAAGTGAAATATATGAAAACACACGTCTATTTTTATATATATATAAGATTATATGCGACCGGCGGAGTTATGATGCATTTCCAAAGTGGCCCGCACGATTATTTGGGTTGGCCACCCCTGGTTTAGATTGAAGAATGGAGGCTTTCTCAAAGTATCAGTTATTTGAAATCTCGGGCCTCCCACCGCTCTCAGACTCTGTCTTGTGACGAAGTGTGGGGTACATGGAGCGCTAGACGTCGGAAGCCGTTGACCACCGAGGGCTATATAAGGGCAAGTGCTACAGGCACTTCGCCAGAAGATGTAGTCGGAGAGCGGTTCCGAAATGCTTCATCAGATTGACGCGCTTCCCCTGTGAGAGGCACGAGAATTTATCATGTAGTTTAGATTGTTTAGACAGAGGTGGATTGAGCAGTCGGTAAGTGATTAACAATAGATTATTGACACCACACGAAATTATTATCTTGTCACTGTCATACGAAAAAACTATCGGCCGACGCTAGCGCTGGAGTAGGCTGTTAGAAATAGTCGGAATTACCAGCCCTTTCTATATGACGCTAGATGCTGCTTTTTATTATTGCAAATCATCAGTCGTTTAACTCATTTCTGAGTGTCGCAAAGTCGTTGAATTTTTCTTTGCATTTGCGGACAATCTTGACTATACGTTCTCGGTAAATGAGGAAATCAAAACATCCGTGCGAGTAACTTCATCTCACTATCGTATGTAAAACCAAAACCCAAGTGAACGACGTTAATGGCCACAGCTAGTGCCAAAATAATGCGTTATCAGTTTCGCTAGAGGCGGTTACTGAAAATTTTACGAAACTAGTCCCTTTGTCTGTACTTTCGATTGCAAATCTTAGAAAGAGCAAAGCGT
Source organism: Vandiemenella viatica (assembly GCA_031002005.1). Lineage (NCBI taxonomy): Eukaryota > Metazoa > Arthropoda > Insecta > Orthoptera > Morabidae > Vandiemenella > Vandiemenella viatica. The sequence goes on from JARYHS010008075.1 coordinate 24,739,532, forward strand.
GGTGAATTTTGATGATACGCCGTCTGTTACGACGTACGAACTGTGTAGTAAGAAATCTTAGAGTGATTTCGGAAAATGGTGGGAAACAGAAACCTGGATGGCCGGTCTAGGAATCTAAGCCAGCTCTTTGTGAATGACTTGTCCGGGCGAATCCGCAAGTTTCATCTGAACACGGTGCTGTGCCACTCCCACTGATCCCGTCTCCGGCTGCATTCGCGACTTGTGCCTTTGTCACCACTATTTATACCTTGCCTAGCGGCGGGGAAGCGTCTGTTTTTACTGAGTCTGAGAAACTCGTTTCGAAATATACACAGAACATCCTCTCAGCGGTAACGATTTAAAAAGTCTGATTTGTAATACCGCCCCATTTAATTACACAGGTAATATCACATCGTATAGAATGATCCGCGCACCGATCCAACTGAAAACTATTTTAGGTGGTTTACTGTAATCTTTCTTATTGGTATTGGCTGTTTAAAAATAAAAATTTCTTGAATCATAAAGATAACCGTTAATACATAGCTTACATAATACTTGTATGGCAAACTTAATGAGCTCAATCTCAGAGATCTAGAATCATTAAAGATGTTAGTTCTAACTAAGATAATGTGGGAAAATGAGCATCGAAACATGATTTCATGTATAACCTTTATGTCGCAGATAGGGTTGCCAACTTATTTAGAACAAATTAATTATGTTTTGTAGAGGAAAATAATAAGTGTAGGAAAGGAAAAAAAAACGTATTTTTAAATTTAGGATTTTATTACTTTAAGTACATATATTTTTACGCTTACGGGACTACCCATTAATGTTTGGTTTCATTTCAAAGTGCTATAGCTGGTAGCACATTCTAAATCTAGAATTATAAATAAATGAAAAACTCATTTTAATTAAATTTAAGGATGCTCCCTTTCTCCCTCCCCACCATTTTGCTTTAATTTCGTTTTGTCAAAAGCACTAATATGCCGTTCAGAAAGTAATTACGCACAAGTGTTCCGTTCCTTGAATTGTACAGTTTACCAGAAATACAGTATTTCTGCATACTTAATGGTTAGGATGAGGTATACCGACCAAAAATAGTGTATGATACTTTATATTAAAGTGTGACTAGCAACCCTACGCTTCTGCGACACAATTTAACATTACATTAAAATTTATTCAACAAAAGATCATGCTCCCAATATTCTGAAAATGATTGAAACTCGATATTAACTGACACCTGTCAAATCCCACCTGACGCAATGGTAAAACTCGCAGAGAAGGATCTGATTTTTGGAAGGAATTTATTTTGAGGATCTTCACATTGAGACAACAGTATAGAATGGTGGATTCTTTGTTAAGTCAGTAGCCATGATGTTACTCTGTAAGAACTTCTATTTACTATGGCAGGTGCAAATATTTTTACAGATAGTTTAAAAAAATCTGCCTTAACTGATAAAATGAACTTAACGAATTTGGTGTAAAGATGGATCTATATACTATCAAAAATTGTAGGTGATGCAAATCCAGGGACATTTAAACTCTTTATTATAAAACTAAAATAAATGTTTTTATTCTTTCATAAAATGGTGTCTTTACCCTGAAATGCACAAAATATTTGATTGGACATGTAACATAATTTTAAATCCGGTTTCATTAAGTAAAATATTGTCATGAAGACAAATATACACATACATCAAACAGATGGAAAAGAAATTCAATGCAAATTTTCTTATATTTGTAGAGGAATTTTCGTAGCATGCAGTGTTCAGTGTATCTATAGTATTCTCTTTTTAAAATTAAATTATTTGGTCTTTATTCAAACAATCGGTAAGTCTTTTCATACTATTTCTCCCTGAACATTTGTTTACGTTCTACTGCTACCCCTCACAGTCTTGTTGCCCTGTACTTGATAATTCTTTACATTCATTAGAACATCCTATTAATTATGCAGTCTATACAGTTCCCTAACTTGATACATTAAGCCTATTTCTTTAAAATTGTTGACCAGTTTTACATTGTGTCTTTGAAGAGAAAAACATAAAGTGTGTGAAAGAGGGAAATTTTTTTAAAAAATTTAAGTAATTATTGTCTTAAATATACATCTTTTCAAAGTGTTACAGATGGTACCACACTCTAAATCTAGAATTATAAATAAATGAACAGTTCATTCTTAATTAAATTTACGGATGCTCTATTTCTGCTTCCCGTCATTTTGCATTCATTTCGTTTTGTATTAACTAATAAGCACTAATATGTCGTTTGGAAATTAATAAAGTTACCTGATTGATATAGTTCATCAGAAATAAAACATTTACGCATACTTTATGATAAGGTTAAATGTGGTTAAGTATGGCTAGCAACTCTACATCTCTGGCCATTGCGGCACAATTTCATAATAAATTAGATATACAATTTATTCAACAAAAGATCCTCACAAAATTCTGGAAATTATTTAAAATCGATATTGACTGACTTATCTGTCTAGTCCCAGATGACGCAATTGTAAAACTCGCAGCGCATAGAATTCACAAAGAATTTATTTTGATAATCCCCTCTTATCTACTTACATGTTTTTTCCCACAATTCTGGTATGTCACGTGATCCAGTTGCTGCACAGCGTTGTTGCCGCCTCATCTGACAGCTCAGTCGCTAGTATTTTTATTGTTGTTAGAAGTAGCATTCACCTTTTATTGGCTTGTTCCATGTTTTTTTTGTTATCATGGAAAACCGGAAAGGAAATGTGACCAAATAATTCATTTTTATGTTCTTTTAAGTTCATCGGAAATATGAAGGACGGTTGGACACTAATAACAATAAACAAAAATGCACGAATAAAATCGTTTGAGGTTATTTTTTGAATTGAACGAAACTGAGTTGATCATCTCGGAAAAATATTAAGAATGTTAAGGATGTATACAGAAAGTAATTCAGCTATGAATAAATACTCCAAAGACTTCAGGCTATCACCATTTGTCATGTAACACAAGTTAATTTCTAGTTTGGTCTTACAGGGAATCGCACCTGTTATGAGTATATATTTTTCATAAGTTGTGGAGTAACCACTTCAAGTAATTTATCAAACTTTCCTTCAGTTAGCCGCTGAATATTTCTGTAGGTTAGTGGATCTTCCGAAGCTAGTTTTCTCGGAAGAAATACAGAGGCCCCCGCTTTTTCTCTACGTCTAATCCAGTCGCGGACCCATTTTCGCTAGCCACAACTTATTGCACAAACCAGTATCTCCATGTGACAGGCTGCTACTAATCGCCTCGTGTGACCGAGGCTTTACGATCCATAGCTTGACGGACTGCAGGGACCCGTGCTGCTTGTCTGGGAGTCCAACAACATCCAACATGTAGTCTTGCGACACCTTTCACGGCGCAACAAGAGTCCTTTATCGGAAAATCAGATCATCGTAGGTCCTACAAATTGGACTGTGAATGGGCCTCCAGAGCAGTGAAAAGGCGGGTGGCGTTGACAGAGGTGCGCGGTGGCGTGATCTTGCGCTCGGCGCTTGAATAAATCGAGCCGTGTACTCCGCGAAGTTCATATGACAAAGATTATTGGGTTGACTCCTGATTCACTTGTAAAATCATTCCGGTTTTTGGTTGTTGAAAGATGAGGCAAAAAATAAATCACTATGGCAGTATTATATGGAATAGACTTTGTTTATGTCAAATGTAGAATTTGTGATTAAAAATATTTTTTTATTTTCAGTTTCTTTTTGATAAAATATTAAAATATAAATAATAATAAATTTATTTTTTCACCTCCGTTTCCGCAAAACGTCTGCATCTGCAAAAATAACCTCAGTTACAGCACTAATTTATAAGTCTCTGCTATCCGCAATGGTTTCTTGTCCAATAATTTCAGCCATCGTAGGTTTTCGTTATATTAATTATTCTTCCTTTGTCCTACAGATTTCGTCTGTATATTAAACTTGTCCACTTTTATTATTTCGATTCCGGGTTGTTTTCCTACGACAGAATTAAATAACTACACGTAGTATAAGTCCCATCAGAGCCGTGGCGTCATTAAAAACGATACTTGGGATATTTTCTCAAAAGCATTATTAACACTTCCTGGAATATATGTACCCTGCGGAAAGTGAAATTGAGAATTAAAAAACAAAAAAAACTGCTTCTGTTTATTCACCATGTAATTGAGCGTGTACTGAGCCGTAACACTTGTCGGCTTCCCTAACTTTGACATTATGCGTAAACGTCGTAATCCATAGTTAAAAGCCAACTGCTGTAGAATATGAATATCTGTTTCGATCGATGTCTGTATGTTCCATTTAATGTTTCATTGCTTGGGAGTGAGACTTGTTTGGGCATTACATATCCAGTGTAATGAACATCTCGTTCTCGATGTCGAGGGAATAACTAAACTGCTTGTGAATGTAAATCCCAATAAGGCTCCCGAACCAGACGATATTCCTACAAGATTCTACTCAATGTACGCAAAGGAAATTGCGTCGTATTTGATGAAATTATATACCGCCTCCTTGGATCAAGGAAAAATACCAGCCGAATGGAAGACCGCCATCGTAAGTCCAGTGTTTAAAAATGGGAATGTTAATGATCCTCAAAATTATAGGCCGATCTCGTTGACCTCATTATTTTGCAGGATTTTAGAACACATCATCTATTCTTATGTCATGCGGTTTTTGGATGAAGGTGAACTTTTAAACCCAAATCAACATGGATTCAGAAAAGGCCGATGTTGCGAAACACAAATTGCTCTTTTAATTCACGACTTGAGCCATATTATAGATGAGCAATTCCAGGTTGATTTAGTTCTATTAGACTTTAAAAAAGCTTTCGACACTGTGCCTCACACTAGGTTACTTAGGAAACTTCGCGGTTACGGCATATGTAGACAAATATGCGACTGGGTTGCAGACTTTCTGAAGAGCAGAACAGTGTGTAGTTCTCGACGGTGAGCGTTTATCACTTACTGAAGTGAGGTCCGGGGTTCCTCAGGGAAGCGTGATAGGGTCTCTGTTGTTATTCATATACATTAATGATTTGTGCGACATAATAAGGGGGATGAAAAGATTATTTGCCGATGATGCTATTATTTTGTATATCCTTGTACTTCAAGTGTATTAGCCAAGTTAAGACAATTTCATTGGTGTAAACGAGATTATCTGCTTAAGTTTTCTTAGTATTTGTTGTTTGATTGACTTTGCTAATATTTTAATTCCCATCCTCCGAATAAATTACCTTTTCTTCTTTTGGTCTGTTGGTGGAGTCAAGATTATTACAATGGATGGAGATAGCCGGGGTAAGGGATATGCCGAGTTTAGCTAGTTTTTGTTTGTGATTTGAATAAATATATATAGATAGTTTAAAATTCAGTTGTCAGTGTTACTTTTTTTCTCTGTAAACACTTCAAAGTAAATATTTTATCTAATGTAGTGTATTACTGCCGATGCCCTAATGGGGTGGTGCATTTTCTTGGTAAGACACGGTGTTCTATTTGGAAAAATTCAGAACTGGTGGAATGTAGGGAAGTAACGGTACAAGTACAAGTGACCATGGCGGGCAAAGTGGCCAGAGGAGTTTCGGAGGCCAAGGGATGGTGCCATCGCGCGGTAAAAATCATTGCTAGTTCCACTCAATGCCCTTAGTTACCTTGAGAAGCCTGATCCAGTTAGTGTGTCATCTGTCGAAGTTATTAGAATACTTGTGTTTTTTTATCATTCTGATATTTGGTAAGTGCTCAGTTTAAGTATTTATAATGAAAAAAATCAGGTGGCGTACCAGTTCTGAGCGAAATTGTTTTGCGAGAGGAATGTCTGGACTACGAATTCCCGATTTCGCATTGTTAAGGTAGAACTACGTTTCTGTAACAGCGTCAGTCCAGGCAAAGTGGCCAAACAGCCATAGTGGCTGTTGCCACGAACTCCTGTTGTTTTCTGATTATTCCCCATGTATAATACTTTGAATAGATGCTTTATTATGATTTGAATCTGAAGTGAGTGTATTAATAATAATAAAGCAGAATTATTTGGATTTGAAAGTTGTTTTTTTAACAACGTTAATGTTGGGGTGGTATTACAACAGCTGGTCATTTATTTTACTGTGAGAGCAAGGTACATTTTTCCAGTTCCACTTGCAACAAAAGTAGGAAAACTCAAAAACAACCGCTGAAACAAAGGTTCTGTTCGAATGTTGACATCAAGTCCATACAAAAATGAACGTGAAGCAGAAAGCTAACATAAAGGAAGAACAAGACAAGAAACACACACACGAGGACACCAGTACTAGAAAGAAAAGCACCAAGCACAGGACAAGTAGAGAGTTATTTGATGATGACCATCAAGAAGACAAATATTGCTTGTACTGCAACGCAAGTGTTTCAGCTTTAAGATCACAAGTTTGATGGCTCCAGTGCTCACGAGGAGTTGAAGAAAACTTTTGTTTCGTTTGAAAAAATTGCATTTAATGTCAGTTAATCTTTTGCCAGTTATAATTTACGTATTTTCTAAGCAACATATCTTTTCTTTAAATAAATTACATTGTTTTTCAGATTTACAACGTTTTTAATCACTCATTTCTAATTTTGAAACTAAGTGGCCATGTCGGGCAAAGTGACCATTTGGTAACTTAAAAAAAAAAAAAAAAAAAAAAAATATTTTAGACACTAAATTTAATCCAGAGGTAACTAAAACTTTCTGATGTGTGCTAAGTTAGTTGAAGTATGTAACCACTAATTTTCATGCTGATAGATTTATTTTAAGAGCTTAAAACATCATTAAACCTTAGTTTGGCCCTATTGGCCTATTTCCCCTATTGGCTTCTGAACTGCTCAAACATGTTGGTACTTGATCCCGCTCTTTAGGCAATACGCTAAATTTAAACAACTACTTAAGTTGTTTTTGAGAAAGTGTTGTTCTTTTACGACTGAAATATAATCTGCGAACAATTTTACAACACCGTATGGATCTTTGCGCTGTATGTCGACAGCACCTTAACCGCTGTAGTCTAGGGGACCGGATCCGGACCGCAACCGGAAATGTGGGCTATCTCGTTACGCGCACACCATCAATCCAAGGTCTTTTACTTTTGAGTAAGCGATTGTTTAATTATCCAGTGATTATTGAAGACTTTCTTACTACAGTATCCCACAAAAACAATTCTTGTAAAAATAGGCCAAGTCTCGTGGTTGTTTGGTGACAAAGTTACGAGATCTTGTCCTGAGCCAAGTCTACACTTTGCAGTGTATATTCACTTCAGTTTGTAAAACAGAATGGTTTCTCTCGGTGTTGTAGATAATTTATTTAGATTTGAAAAAAACCTTGGACACTTAACCATTATTCATGCCATGTTTTCGTAGAACTGTACAAATACTGTACCTTAAATGTGTTGCTTTATCCAAATTAAAAACACACAAAAGCCAAGATTTCCCTTGCACGTCTTTCGGTTTTGACACATGTTGGAATAACTCTTGTATACATAATCACTAGCTGTTACCCGCGACTTCCTACCCGTAGAATTAAAATTTATTGCTAGAATTGGATATACAAAGCTGAAAATTGGGAACGCCATTGATATACCATTCTACCGTCGAACCTGTCTCATGACTAAAACTGTTATTCATATCGAAAAAAGTATCCTATTTCGTTCCTAAAGATACAAGTATTTCCTTGTCATCGGTATACACATATAGTCACCAGAACGTGAAAAAAAAGACGGAGACTTACTTTGCATGTGTAATACTATTAGTTTAGATCACACAAAAACTGCCTGTGGAACAACACACGACGAACGTAGCAATTAAAAGCACGCATGCCATTTTACGGACCCTTAAAAAATTGCTGCACACTTTGTTGAAATAAGTCTAAAAAATTTTCGCCTTTATGTTTCTACATCCTCTTTTTGTTTACATTTTCCCAAGTTCCACGCTGTCAACTGTCATATCCGGTGGCTGGAAATTTAAATACTACACAATCAAACTGGCGCCCTCAAACCAAACACACATGTGGTCTATATAAAAAAAAGTCCTCTATCGCCAGAATTAGTTCAGACTGCTGAAATGGCAAATGAAGTGCTTCCAATTTTGCCGCCGTACAAGCAAAATAGCAAAGATACACACTGCCTGTCATTGAAACTTTACTTTTAATCAGTAATTGTACCCCGGGGGCGGAGGGGGGGAGACAAAAAAACCTGGTACAGTAAAATGAAGCTGGCACATGAAGAATTGGAACTACTGTTCCTGGTTCCGAATTCTTTTGAAACAATAAACATTTTCACATACTGTATATGATTCACATGGTGACAGAAATCTCTCTTCTCGAACAGTGTCTGGGGCCGGAAGTTATTTGGTGATGTTCCTGTTAGTGGCGTGATTGTCGGCGAACCACCTTGGAAGAACTTGACCTACACTCAGCTTGCAGTGCCGAGGACTCTTCAAGATGTGATTATGTGAAGTACATTGTGAATACGTTGTCTGTTCAAGTCTGCATGACTATTCTCGTGCTCCGATGCAGAAACTAATAAGAGAGCGTCTATAAACCACGTAGCTTCATTTTGGCCTCCTCTGAAATCCACCCCCCCCTGCCCCTCCACGTAGCACATAGCTTTTTTCGCTACTGATTCCAGAAGACATTTTGTACAGTTTTCTCTTGTCAGACTATCGTAAATTACATAGGGGATATAGTTAAATGACGGAAATAAATATTTACGTGCTGTTGTGTGTCCTGTACCTCATTTTAACTCTGACAAGTAACATGAATGGAGTGGTGTAACGGCTAGCGTTCTGGCCTCGCATTCGGGAGGACAGCAGTTCGAATCCCCGTCCGGGCATCCATATTTGGGTTTTCCATGATTTCCCAAATCACTCCAGGCAAATGCCGGGATGCTTTCTTCAAAATGCCATGGCCGAATTCCTTCCCATTCCTTGCCCCCCATCCTTTCCCGTCTCTAAAGACCTCGCTGTTAGAGAGACGTTAAGCAGATAAAAAAAAACATGAATGGAAAGCTACGTGACCTAGCTCGGAAACATCCCCAACCCCTCTCCACACGTAGCCCAATGTAGCTTTCCAGCCAATCCCTCCCCCCGTAGAACTAGCCACGTAGTTTATGGACGCTCCCTAATGTGCACGTTGAGAACGTATATGTGAGAGAATTATCTTATAAACCCATTTAAACATTGTTAAAACTAGTAACACTTTAGAAATTAAAACCTATAAAAGGTTGTATGACGATGTTAATTGCAAAGCCAGACAAAATTTAAAATAAGGTGTAGAGGGAATTTATAGATAATACTTGTAAATAATATATTTCATTCACGATTATCTATTAAAATTGCATTTTCACCAGCACACACAGCATTAAAAGATCGAGCGTGATGGGTGAGCGGTAACGTTCTGGCCTCGCATTTGGGAGGACACGTGCTCGAATTCCGTCCGGCCATCTAGATTTGGGTGTTCCATGGTTTCCCCCGATCACTCCAGATGAATGCCGGGATCGTTCCTTTAAAAGGCCATTTTCCATTTCCTTCCTGTTCCTTGTTCGTCCTTTCCCGCCTCTAATAATGCCGAGGCGTAAAGCCATAAGAAAAAAAAAATATTACAAGACAAATGTTCTTTACAAAGCGTTCTCAACAAAATATTTCTCTTTAGTTGAAGAAATGATGGACATCGTGAATCTTCAGTCCCGTGTGCATCAGAGACGACGGAGATATTACAAGAGAAAAAAAGTAGGTGTAGCGTATTTTTGTAACCTCACATCAGCAATTGGAGGGGAATGTCTCATAATTTAGGTAGACTTTGACATTTATGAGATTGTAGTGGTCAAACAAGGATGCAATAAGTTCTTCGAAGTGTTTCCCTATAATCCCAGAATCGGGTACCTAGGTTTTTCCAATTGTTGAGGTCTTCACAGATCACTACTTTTAGGAAAAAATAGGAGAGAGAAGCTCCCTTTTGGCATCCCTTGAACTCCCTCTCCTGATGTGGCTTTTGTCTTGACCTTCCCCCCCCCCCCCCCCCGGTGACTGACTATAAGCGCTCAGGTGACATAAGCGCTCTGGGTTCCCCTTCCTGGAAGGACGGTCTATAATCCCCTAACTTCCTGGAAAGACGGTGTCTCCAGAAAAAACGCATAGTGAAGCCCTGATGGCCTCTAAAGGCCGCCACACACGTGCGGGAAACCCACGGGATTTGGACGGGATGGTCACGGCCTTGCGGGATCCCGCCACGTGTGTGGGCACTTACTTGAGGCCGTGGCCGCACCCCAGTGCGGCCAAATCCTCGCCGAAAAACAATTCTTATTTCCTGGAAGGCCGGGAGGGAGGGTGAAAAGCTCAGCGTGTGTCCTGCGGTCAGTCGGTCTTCCATGGTTTCTTGTGAGTGTCTGCATGTGTTGCGATTTTGTTTCTCTGTTTTGTTTCTAATGTTCCGTTTCGTGATGTTCCGTGTTTATAAATATGTATGATAGTGAGCCCTGTCTATAGGAATTGAAGTACCAGGAATACAACGACACAAACAAACGAGAAGCTTGCCAAGCTGGCATAAATATTGAAGGAGAATGAACCAAATCCAAAAAAATAAAAAGAATCAATACTAAAAAAAATCAGCAACATTAAACCATCAGGAAATGAATCTTTGCGAAGTGATGTGCTGAAGAACATTAAAATAACCGGCAAGAAGATCACTTTGACGTTGTTAGCAAAACCGTTGCAATAAAATTACGTGGCCTTTCGACCAATCAATAGCAGAAAAAATAATTAATGACACCCTGTTTCAAGTCGAAATGGGATGTTTAGGAATGTCTTACAGTGAGCAACGGTTACCTACTTCTGCCCTGTACTATTCTGCAGGCAACAGTTCTGGATTTTTTTTATCTAGGAACCTCATCAAATAGTCTCAGCGCACACCCTTTTCAAGCAACACCCACAAGATCATTATAAACCACCAGCAGATTTTGATAAATTACCTCAAAACAACGACACAGTAGCAATGTTCTATCAAATTATAATGCAAATGATATCGTGTGATTTGAATTTGAGTTTGCATCAGATGATCAACTATATTAATGACAACATGATTTTAAACTAATATTATTTTAATTTAGTTATTATGTCATTTAAACTTAATTTTATATTGTTGATGTATTTACGAATGGGAATAAATCAATTGCAGTAAAAGTCCGGTTATCCGAGTTCCGATTATCCGAGCAACCTGGTTAACCAAGGCAAATTTTTGAAATATGATAGGAAGCTTTTATGAAGATATGGAACTATTTATTTATTTTATTTATTTATTTATTTTCCATATGCAACATAGCCCAGCACCTAGTATCTAATCTGGGCCCTTATTTCCACTCTTTTACATTACATATTTGTATATATATATATATATATATATATATATATATATATATATATATATATATATATAAATATATTAACATATAAACATGAATGAAAGAAAATTTTGATTCGATTTCCAATAACTATTACATTTATTGCTATTAAACAGAATGGGTACCACACCACTACTAAAGTCTACTACTGCTGTTATTGCCCCTAATATTACTACTATCATTACTACTACTACTACTAATACCATTACTACTACTACTAATACTACTATTACCACCACCAATTGTCACAGCCGCACTTTGGTCCACTATTGTTCATTTTTCTTGGTGTTGTGTGCGCTCCAAAGGCAGAGTCCCCTGGAACCGGCAGCAAAGTCAGCCGCCCAGGCCATCAAGAGTTGACCTCCTGGAATACCAAGTCGGCCCCAGTTGTCGCTCAGAAGACGGCCTCTCTGGAGCACACTGAAGTTCCTCCGACGATTGATGTTGCTCATTGTCGTAGGATATCTTCCGTCAATCCGGTGTAATTGTGTTCTCCTCTTCTGGTATCTGTGGCCTTTGATTTCGCTCGGCATTTTTCCTTTTTATAAATTTCTCCTTCCAAAATTTTGAGGCTAGATCAGGTGCCTCGTCCAGCAAATGCCACAAACTTTCGTCGCGCAGTATGTCAAATATTCTCCTACCTTGCAGCCGAGCTTGTTGGTGTTCTCTCAAACTGGCTGTTGTTTCACACTCCCATACCACGTGCTCCGGCGTACTCTCTTCACCACATTCGCACCTGTCTGAGTCCACAATATTTCGACTTCGGAGCCAGCTATTGTATGGCCCGTGACCTGTAATGTAGTGTACCAATCCGGGAGAGGGTTGAAGGTACTTCAACTTTAACCTCTCCTCTACGGATGGGAACATATCATATGCTCTTCGACCTGTTTCACTGTTGTTCCATTCTTGTTGCCATTCTGCCAATAGAAGCTTCCGAATGTGCATCTCCGATGTTGCTTCGCTGCCTACAATTTCTGCTACCTTATCTTGTTTCCCTTTTCTGAGCCAGTATGTGGCACCCCGTTTCCTTACTTCAAGGTCCAGTGGCCATACACCAATGGCAACGGTTAATGAGTTTGTTGCCACGGTTCTGTATGCTCCTGTCAATCTTAAAAGTATTCCTCGTTGGACACGTCTGACTCGCTGTTTTAGTTTTACTTTTCTTAGTTGCTTTGCCCACACACTTGCTGAGTAGCCCACTAAAGAGGATAAAATTGCGCCATGGTATAGTCTTATTGTTTGGACTGGAACAGTAAATTTTCGTTGGCCAATATTAATGATTTTATTCATGACCGCCACTGCTCTTGCTATTGTCTTCTCTAAGTGAGCTTCGAAGTTTAAACGTTCATCCATATTGAATGCCTAAGTACCTGCACACTGGGTTTCTACGAATTGATTTACCGTCGATTCTTATAGTTGGTTTTCGAGTCAGCTTGCCCTTGAGCAACATAAATGTTGTTTTATGTGGTGCTAAACTCAGTTTGACTTTACTGCACCATTGGCTAAGGCAGTTAAGTACTAGATTACTATTGTACTCAATCTCTGCTCTTGTTGCTCCTTCCACGAGTAGTAAAAGGTCATCAGCAAAAGCTATTAGACCTAGAAGTTCAGGCATTCTTTGTAATAGTTCAATCACTGGTTCCATCCCTATATCCCAGAATATGGGACCGCAAACGGAACCTTGCGGGCATCCTTTAGTAAGGATCTTCGTGATGAACGAGTTCTGGCATCTCAAGGAAGCAGTTCTAAATCTGCAATAGTCCCTGAGGGTGTAAAATAATCTTCTTGGACAACCAATCTCCCTCAGCCGTTCAAACAGAGCGGGCCACCATAAATTGTCGAAGGCTCCCGAAATATCAATAAATATGCCTGCTACGTAGTTTTTTGTACTGCTACAAATTATTTCCATCGACCGATTTATGGCATCCTCTGTCGACTTCCCGGTTCTAAATCCATATTGACTAGGATTGTAAGGGAACCAAATAAATCCCCGTAATATTGTGTTAGAGCGAAGTGAATATACGCGTCTGGCTAGCTGCACAGCCGTGCGCTGTAATCCGAGTAGGTATGTGCTGATATAAGCGCTCGCGCTGGCCGGCAGCTACACGCAGTCAGTCCGCCTCGGGAGTTTGTACGTAACACATCTATGTAGGAGTGTGTCGCGATTTACTACCAACATTGTCGCTTTGTACCCCATTTCGGCAACGGGAGTCTAAATTGAAGCTAGCGGGGGTATTGCTAACATATTGCGTGGTGCAGAAATTACGTTCCTGTATTTGTGTCACTGTCCGTGTGTAAATTAACGGCGAATAAATTGGAACTAATCTGTAATCTCTGTTTCCGTCAGTAATAAACCTTACCAAACCGTATCAGGCTAACAACACTCAAGCCAAAGAACTCTACGCAGCCTTCAATATAAAACAATTAACATCTTTTATTATACATTAGTTGTTTCGGCAGCTATTGTCCACGCAGTTGTCGATTCTGCGTTATCAACAATCGACTGGTGTCAGAGAAGGCCGTCGTCCTGACAAGAAGAAAAGAAGAACATCAAGAAGACGTTGCTATCGGTCAGGTTAGTGATCACACCTCCGATAGTCAACCAGTCACCAATCAATAACCACTCAGCCATCCAAAACGGTACTCTGGCGTCATCTGCGGGACTCAAACCCTGCACCACACGCGCATAAATAGAGACACCACTACAGGATTCATTCCTGAACCTCCCGGTGGCTTTGTAATTTTTTGCATAAAATCTTCTCTTGAACTTTGCCAAGCACATTCAATAAACAAATCGGCCGGTAAGATTTCGGTTGAAGAGGATCCTTGTCGTCTCCTTTCTTTAGAATTACCACCTCGCTTTTCTTCCATATGGAACTACAGAAAAAGGCTGCTTCGAGTTTTACTAGGCAACATAGAGAGAGGTAGCACTGTGACAGATTCAATAAAGAAAATAGTAGCAGCAGCCAATGCGTGAACATCATCGGATGCTGCCATCGTGAAGCCAACTCTGAGAAACCCTTGAGGATTTTAACCCCCCGTGTGTGTGCAGCGCCACTTCGATGAAATCCCTGCGGTCCGGCCTCCACGTGTGTGGCTACCTTAAGGTTACGTGAGCACTTGGGATTTATTAGCGGGCGATTAAAGACCAATTTTTCAAGCAACACAAATATCGAAAAGTGATTTGAGAGATTGAAATGTAAATATGGAATAAATTGTATTTCTTTACTATTTTTAGTTCAGAGTATTCAAAAATATCGACCCATCACCGTTTAGCAGTTAACATTCGAAATGGAACATACTAATGTGTAGTTAAATAGCTAACAGCTAATCAGTAGCTGATAATATTTATTTATTAATGGTTATATGTACTGTCCCACTTTCCAGAAACTCTTTTCAGTTGCAAAATAAATAATCTATGTTCTATTTTAATTTTTATATTGAACAACATTATACATTTATAACAAAACAATTTGCTAAAATAAATGGAAATTTTCTTATCTGGAACATCTTGAAATTTTCGTTTAAGTAACTTTTGACCAGTTTAAATATATTTTTTGAACCTAACTACACAGAGACGATTCATATCTCGACAATGCAATCTGACATCATTTGTTGCGACTAATTAGTCGCAAGTGTGCGCACTAACATTTTTGCGACCTATTTTTCTATCGCAGCTACACAAAATCGCTAGAATGCGTCTGGACTAAAGAGTTCATGAAGTCATACGTTTTCCAGTAGTAATTCAGTAAATTTCTAATACTTGATAACTCATTTTAATAACTGATTTCCATCACACTTTTTCAGTAAATTTCTAATACTTGATAACTTATTTTAATAACTGATTTCCATCACACTTTATCCAGGCTTTGGACTGGCTTAGTGACTGAAATGCACGTAGCACACAATCGTTTAAGGCGTGTTTAAAATCAGCTTGAATTAAGCTTCGTCAGTATTTATTTATTTATTTATTTACATATTTACACTGTCTCTTTATCATATATATTATTTCTATAAGGTATTTTTTTTGTCACAAGCCTGTATCTTCCTTCATACTTAACCAAAATCAATGAATGAGGTGTCATTTTAAAGCTTATGGTCTCCACTTTGGTCACATCATATTTTAAGAAATGAAGTTCTCGGAATTCCACCCTAAAAGGGCAAAAATGTCAATATTTCTAAAAAGCTGTTTTCTGTGTTACGATTCATTTATCTCACTGGATACCTATCTGAAATCGTTTAATGTAGTATCATTTTAAAGATTAAGATCTCCTCTTTAGTGACGTCATATATTAAGACAGATATTTTTCGGAATTCGACCCTTAAAGGGCAAAAGTATCAATATTTTTGCAATGCGTAATTGTGTCATGAGCGATTTATCTCCTTTAATATCTAACCGATATAGATAAATGAGATATCATATTAAAGATTGAGGTCTCCGCCATGGTAACATTATATTTCAAGAAAATAATTTTTCGTTTTTCGACCCTTAAAGGGCAAAAATGTCGATTTTTCTAAAATGCGTTTTTTGTATCTCGAGCCATTTATCTCCCTGGATATCTAACCAAAATCGATAAACCATGTAGGATTATTAGGAGTAATGTCTCAGCTTTGTGACATAATATTTTTAGAAAGAATGTTGTAGTTCAACCCTTAAAGGGAAAAAGTATAAACTTTTCAATAACGCATTTTTGTGTCACGAGCGATTTATCTCACTTAATATCAAACAGATATAGATAAATAAGGTATCATATTAAAGAATAAGGTTTTCGCCGTGGTAACATTATATTTTAAGAATGGAATTTTTCGTAATTCTCCCCTTAAAGGGCAAAAATGTCAATTTTGTCTAAAATTATTTTTTTGTATATCGAGCCATTTATCTCCCTGGATATCTATCGAAAATCGATAAATCAAGTGAGATAATGAGGAATAATGTCTCAGCTTCGGTGACATCATATTTTAGGAATGACGTTTTTGGAATTCAACCTTTAAAGGGAAAAAGTATGAATGGTTCTACAACGCATTTTTGTGTCACGAGCTATTTATCTACCTTAATTTCTAACCGATATAGATAAATGAGGTATCAAATTAAATATTAAGGTCTCCGCTGTGGTAACATTATATTTTAAGAAAGGATTTTTTCGTAGTTCGAACCTTAAAGGGTAAAAATGTAGATTTTTCTAAAATGCTTTTTTTGTATATCGAGCCATTTACCTCCCTGCATATCTAACCAAAATAGTAGGATTATGAGGAATAATGTCTCAGCTTTGTGACATGATATTTTAAGAAAGAATGTTTTTGAAATTGAACCATTTAAGGGAAAAGTATACATTTTTCTATAATGCATTTTTGTGTCACGAGCCATTTATCTCCCTTGATATATAACCGATATAGATAAATGAGGTATCATATTAAAGATTAAGGTCCCCGCCATGGTCACATTATATTTTAGAAAGAATTTTTCGGTATTCGACCCTTAAAGGGCATAAATATCAGTATTTCTAAAATGCGTTTTTTGTGTCTTTAGTCATTTATCTCTGTTGACAATTAAACAAAATTGATTAACGAGGTATCATTTAAAAGTTTCAGGTCTTCGTAATGTCTTCGGTTCCGTTACCACATTTTAAGTAGAAATTTTTACAAATTCTAACCTTAGAGGGCAAAAGTATTAATATTTTTACAATGCATTTTTCTGTCAGGAGCTGTTTATTTCCGTTGATACCTAATCGAAATCAATAAATGACGTATCGATTTAAATATTAAATTAGCCGCTATGGTCACATCATATTTTAAGAAAAAACTTTCTCCAAATTACACCCTTAAGGGGCAAGAATATCATCATTTCTCAAAACTTTGTTTTTTACCTTGGTTGATATTTTATAAAAGGAATTTTTTGGAATTCAACCCTTAGAGGGCAGAATTATCAATATTAGTTATACAACGTGTTTTTTTTTTAATTTTTTTAATACAAGCCATTTCTCTCCTTCGATACCTATCCGAAATCGATAAATGACATATCGTTGTAAAATTAAGGTCTCCAGCTAGGTAAAATCATAAATTAAGAAAAAAATGTTCGGAATTTGGTGCTTAAAGTGGTAGCGCGTATGAGACTGTTCAGAGCCAAGTCCCCTGATTTCAGCAGCAGATATCACAGAGATGTCAATAAACTTTTTTTTATTCAATAAGTAGCTTTTCTGATATATTTTTTTTGTTACGGAAACACTGTCGTTTTGCTATACAATTCCAATGTAAACATTTTATTCGCACAGCAACAAATATTTCAGAGATGTTGATATGTTGTGTGCATTTTGTTAAGGTTGGTTTTATTCTACTAAGGTCAGTGACAGTTTGTCATAAATACAGTGTGTTTTAAATTTTCCTAACTGTTTCGTAATATGTTGTGAGTATTTTGCTGCGTACCTATTACACTAAATGAAATATTTGCTACAAAAGTACGGTTCTACTATTCGTTATATTACAAGCATTCAACCTCACTATTCATCGCATTTTATTCGCGAAATTTTCGCACGGGTCGTCTAGTTTACATTATTTTCATTTTTTGTGTTTTAAGAAAGCAGGTTTAGCCCAGCTTTTGTAAGTATGATATCGCTTTCAAACAAGACCTAATATCACCGTTTTCCTCATACTTTTTTACAGTTTTCTCCAAACATTCATCTAATTTAATATAGGAGCTTTTCCTCTTTTTCCCAGCAAGATTGATCTCCGTTCTCATGTACATACCAGCGGAATTTTCAGCTTCACTCTTTAAACACATTATCACTTCTTTGATCTTGGGATTTGGTCGCCCGAGAAGATTGTTGATTTTGTTGTTCCAACCTTCCACAACGTTCGTAGTGCGGTGTCGCCTACCGTAACAAGTCCACTGAGCTGTGCTATATATTCAGGGAATAATTTTTCTTGGAATTCTCTACTGCAGGTAGGTGAGGGTGGGTGGTTATACCTGCCCTCGCCTACCTGCGGCAGAGTGCTTTTGCCACTGAGCGCTTTTGCCATATAACCCCCCCCCCCCCCCGCCCTCTCCATTGTGACACGTTGCTTTTTTTCTATTAATGTCATAAGTAATTGAGTATATAATGAAGAGAACTTATATTTGTGTTATGTACTTTTCTATTATTATAAATGTTCTGAATGAAATGTTGAAACTAGTCATTTTTTTCAAGTAATCAATTATTGGGAAAACATCTTTCTCAGGTACATTCATGGGTCCCTTTCTTCTTGAGATGTTACCAAAAAGCTTCTCTTTATCTCATTCATCATTATTTAATAATATAGAACTATACCTGCCGCGTAAAAAAATAAGAACAGCTGCTTGCTCGTTTTGCTGCAGTTTGTCATCTTTCTTTCTACACCACCAGGAAATGATTCTTTGATCTGCTTAAAATAATTCTATAACTCATTGTATAGGGTGAGTCAAAAAGGACTAACAAATTTGGAATGATATAGAAAATTGTTGAGATAACTTACAGAATCGGTAGATGTGTCATTTTGTAGCAAACAACTTCAAGCTTGATGAACTTACAGGTAGTGCACCAGTACACCAGGAGCGCCAGCGTAGTGCATAGTAGTACCAGGAGAAGGCATTCTTACTTGCCCACTGCACACGACCGGTCGAATGCTTCCGAATGACTGAAAAATGCCATGGCTTCGTTCGGACACTATTTTTGTATGTAAACACTCAACCAGTGAAGTGAGGAGTATTTTAAGGTATTCTATTACTTTCGTAGATTACAGACTGCAATACTCTATAATTGAGTACGGGTGGCAACCCTAGTCGTTATGTGGTAGAAATATTAGGTTACATAAAAATTCGCTTGAGACATTTTACGTAAAAATATAATGGTCGTACGTACAATTAGTTCTTCAGTGATTGAATTTACTCACCTTTTGTAAGACTGCTGTATATTGTAGAGCAGAGCTAGTCCATTAGAGCCGTGGGATGGTCGACCAGAGCTCTGAAGTTTTTGTTGGGTGTGGCTAGGGTTTGGGCTTTTAGAGGCATATACCGCAGTTCGAATCGCAATCTTTCGCGAGTGTTCGCGTCACTGTTTGCTGCCCGAAGATAGTTTCGGTGAAGGCTGATAAATGTGTCAAAGACACGTCCTGTTGTGAATATAAACGGTCCCTGTTGTGGGACGCTTTCACCCTGCTAGCGTCGTGGACAGAGGATCCTTCGGTCAAGGTTCCTTTCGTATTCAAGAATTTGTTTTCGTTGTCACCTATTTAGCTTAGTGTTTGCGTCAAGCCATTTACACTATGCACTAAGGATGGCTGTTGCTGCTTGCCATCGGATGAGACAGTTGACGGCGTGGGGAGCACGTGGGACTTTATAAACTGTAAACAAACTGAATTCTTAGGAACTCATTCTATATTTTAAGAAATTTTGGTTAATTTTGCAGTCGCAAGGAAGATATTTCCTTTTTACAAAAACACTTTTTTGGATCGAGAATGATTTCTTTCGGTAAGGAGCCGTCCATTAATTAAGTGGGTGTGTTTCCGGATTCCCTCCCCCTCTGGTGAGATGTGGTGAGATATGGTCGGACCCCCTCCCCCTTAAAAATGACGTGAGATATTGGGAGAACCCCACCCCCTGCTAATCGACATCATAGGGTTTTTTTTTTTTTTTTTTTTTTTTTAGACCTTAAGGTCGTTTTCCACGTCGTTTCTAGACCATATACCCCCTCCCCCCCTAAAACCTCAGGTGAGATTTCCGTTGACCCTCCCCCCCTTCCCCGTAGGCGATGTTTCATGATTTTCACCACAAGCTTACTAGGGTAGCTGACGACCATTTTTTTAAATCTAATTTCTTTGCGATAGTGCGCATGCTTCGGTAGCAATTTCCCTAAAAAAACCCCATTTTTCTCCCTTTCCTGTACCCAACTACTTTTACCCTCTACAAATTTCTACTTTAAATTGTTCAAACATTTTTGGTAAATTATTCATTCATCATTTCTCTTTGTAACTTTTCCAGTCACCGACTCCCTTACCTACGAAAGAAAGTCTTCCCACGCCCTTGTACCTGAAATCAAGTGCCAGCTTGTGGTCAAGGTAGTTTTCCATTCCATGTCTTATTCCTCATTCTTACACAAATATCTTTCCATGCCTCATCACCAATAGACGCCTTGTCCACTCCCATGACTCTTTTCACCCTCCTCCTGTCTTCCAGTGAATCCCCTTCCAGCTCCTTTATCATGTCGGGTGCTGATTGTGTTCTGTGGTAATTTCCAGAGACAAATCTAGCAGCCCTTCTTTGCACCGCCGCCAACTCCTCCCATATTTGACACCCAAAATGTGGGTCCCGTCATCATATTCAAGCAATGGTCTGACCAAAGTTTTGTAACCAGATTCCTTTACTTCTCATATACATCCCCTCACACTCTCCAACAAGTGAAGGATTTTGTAACCTTTTCCTACTACACGTCCAATGTATCCTGCCTGTTTGAGCTTGTAGGCAAATGTTACGGCAAGATATTTCAAGTCATTAACAAGCAATTCTCTTTATAATCATAATCAGCCTTTAGCTTTTTATCTGTGTATCTAATAAGCTGACTCTTCTTTACATTTATCTTCAACCCATGTTTACCAAACCAGCTAGATATCCTGTCCAGACCACTATGCAGCTGTTCAGCCATCTACCGTTTTTATACTTTTATGTAGTATTAAGTTACTTAAGAACAATCTAATTTTTGACAGTAAATCTTAGAAACAATCATTCATTAGAATAATGAATAGCAATGGTCCCAGTACACCCTGCGCCACTAGCATTTTTACTTCCACTTCTTTTGATACTGCATTTTAAAAATTCTTCTACCCAGCAAAACACTTTCTCGAACACTCCAATAGTTTTTTACCATATTCACCACCATTTTATGGCTCATGTGTGTCAAAGGACTTTAAATGATCTAGTGCAACACTGTCATTATGGCCTCCTTTGTCCATTTCATCCGAAATATCTTGCATATATCCTGCTAACTGAGATTCGCATGAATATCGTTGGCTAAAACCATGTTGCCTACTTAAAAACCACTTACGCTCCTCACATGTATTCCTGATGTAGTTGTCTATCAATCTTTCCATTAATTTACCGACCACTGATGTCAAAATGATTGGCCTTCAATTTTCGACCCTATTTGTCACTCATCCTCTATGTACTGATACTACTATCGCACTTTTCCAGTCCTCTGGATAAGCAGCAAGTGTCCAGACTCAATTTAAAAAATTCAAGATATGTAGAATGTCATATCCTGCCATATTTAAGTCATTTTTAGTAGATGATCTACACCAGCCCCTTGTTTTTTCAGCTTTCTTAGTTCCCGACCATTTGAGTTTACAATGAAACAAAAGACTCAAACCATTCCCTTTTGAATTCACGACAGTCATCTGTTATGTTTTCGTATTTTTTGTAACAGCGATTTTACGGTATCTTTAAAGAAAGCTTAAAAATAGGTTATTAAAAATTAGATAAGGCACATAGAGCAACAAATGAATTGAAGTGTGATATAATACCTAAGATGCGAATGCTCGTATTTTAAAATCCAAACTTCTTAACTGGATACAAGGAATTAACTCGTATGAAAATACTTGACATAAAACTATTGTGGTATTTTATTTAATTCGTAGTTATTGTCGATAAAGGTTGGCAAAAGAACTTGCTTTTAATGAGGTCTGGTAGCTAGCAAGTCTTTAGAACTTGCTGATGTTACTACTACTACTACTACTACTACTACTACTACTACTACTACTACTACTACTGCTGTCGGCAAAGATCTATGAAAAAAAAAATACTATCAAAGAGCCGCGGTTTGCCGACTCCTGTTCTAGTGTGTATCCATCTTTAGGCTGTAGTAATAGTTTGTGCGTTGATACTCGTACTAGGCAACACAGGACGCTCATCGTTGCCATTTCCTAGTGATAAAGAGAGAGAGCACTACGCGTGAATGTTCCCAAGTGCGGCAACAGCGCGCTCGCTCTCACCAGCAAATTTCCCTGGCCACATCTATAAAGTGGGTCCGGACGAAGAAGCGATTCATGAAATTGTGCATTTAGAATGGAATTATCCAGTCGTATCACAGACAATGTTAGTGTTTGAAACAATAGCCTCGCTTGCAAAGTGCTACAGTTATCAATAAGCACCTATGATTAATGATTTTTGGCACCATGCAACAGTTCTACTCTCGTAAAATTGGCGTGCACCTCGTACCAAATCCATACTGGCAAACCAAACATTGTGACCACCGCGAGATTGATTGTCTTCTGGTGACGTTGCGAGTATGTCATGCAGTTAATAAAAAAAATATAGGCGGAGCAGAAATGCATGGGAGTTATTATAGTGGCGATACGTGTATGGCAAATGAGGAAACCCACCGTCATAAGTGACTTTGACAAAGGTCAGATTTATATGTCCCTGCTCCTGGGAACGAGCATCTTGGAAACTGTGATGCTGGTCTACTGTTCGCGTGCTAATGTAGTAAGCATCTGTGGAAAGTGGTTGAAGGACGGTGAAACGACGAGTAGGCAACAAAGGTGGTGGACTTCCGCCTCATCACAGAACGCGCCAAGGTCGCAGGTCGGTGAGAGCAGTATTATGCCATGGGGAACATTCAGTTGTTTTTCCATGGAACTTGTGGTTATGATCGTATGAGCGTATTACGTGAAAGTTATTGCGGACCAACTGCATCCTTTCATACTTCATTTCTTGTCATGTCACAACTCTGGAATCCGCGCTACATCGGTTTGATGAGTTGATACTGAATTCTAGTTGATGTGTTGGCCACCAAATTTGCCTCAGCCTAATAGTACCCATAAACCACGTGACCGTAATTTAGGGGAATGGCACGACCTGTGCTCAGACATTTGGTGTCAGGATACCTCTGGAAACCTATTACGAACAAATCACTGCTGTATTGCGTTCCAAATGCGGATGAACACGCTATTAGGCAGGTGGTTATAATGTTTTGGAGAACTGTGACCGCTATACTCTACAGAAACCCATATTGGGTCTTTTTGTTTGCAACCGATTTTTAACTCAGTGGAAAGAAGCGATTCTTAATAAAATCGCTTTAGTTTTTATTTTATTTTATGAGAAATTTGAAACAATGTTTGTGATTTGAAATATAATGGTGTGAAATACATAGGAATGTGATTAAAACCTTGATGCAAGCATGAGAAGTGTCCCTCAAGTGGAATGTTACCCGCGTTCCTTGAACCCATAATGCTAATGAGCCTGACACCGTAATCACACTTTCATTGTCTCAGTTTCTGCCGATTCACGCGTTGTTAATCTTAAAATTCGGGTAGAATTAGAATACCCTCCTTTCCATCCTCAAAATCTCTCATTCGATAAACTGCTCGACGCTTTTGTTGTTGAGATTAGAACGTCCCAGATGTGCAATCTGCATGTTTTCTAATCGAATTTTTGGCACAACTAAGGTTCTAGCACTTCATCAGTTAATTGCACCCAGTACTGGCATGCAAGTAGCTTCGCGTGTCTGTAATACTTATAGCGGTTAACCACACCTTTCGTATCTCCACCAGCACGAGATAATTACTTCGGATAATTAATTAATATGTGTGCTTAAGTGGTTATCTCGTCACTTGCATACTGAAAAATATACGTCGTGTTTTGGGCAGGAAAATGTTAAACAATACTGTCACGGACATCGCTAGAGACTTATTCCTCCTTAAAGTGCTGTCTGCTAATGAATATTGCTTGAACCGTTAAACCAAGATATCTACTGCTTTCCGTATATTGATGCTTTTCTCTACTGATTGCATGATGCTATTTAAACTAACTATGTGATGAAGACTGATTATTACTCCCACACGCTAAGCTGAATTTTCAATGATGACGTACTGCACTACCGCCCTACCCTGAATAGTTTCATGACCAGCGGTGAACTTGCGTAAGAATCTATGAACGCCAAATTTATCTACATCTTCAACAGTGTACATCTGTTACTGGGGGGGGGGGGGAACTCTAACCACTGAGCAGATTTAAATGGGATTTCACCGTTTTGAGGTTGAAGATCATATTTGAAATATGCCTTATGTCTTTTGTTTCTACGTCACATGACGACGGAGCAGTAAATGAAATTCTGTCACACCATAGATGCAATACCAACTAGATGTTGGATACTTTATCACGAATTTATACTACGGCATGTATCGGTTCCCTCCTTAAATTTCGGCAGTTCGCAGGCTGAGAACAGGGCATATTCTGCTAAATGATAAAAAATTCTTACTTAGATTTCTGAATCTCCATTTTGTGATGAAGTTGAAGACATCTACCACTTGCTCAGATGTAAGCTCCACTGCGCGCCTAGAAGAGCTCTGTTTGAAGACGGTCTACACATGCATGACATTGTCTCCCTAATCCATTGTATCCTTTCGCTTCTCCCAACAAGAAAGCGGTAAAATTAATTTGTTTATATGTTATAAAACCTAAAGGTGTGATTTAATTGTTAGACTTTTATTCACATTGTATCTGGTCTTTGGCTATAGCCATAATAAATATTTTTTTTAAAAAAACCTATAGATGACAATACTGACTGTGAAGATGTTAATCTCAAAGCAAAAAGCTACACTATCTGACTGACTGACAGTAACTTTTACATAACTGCTGCCGTTTACTGTTTATTAAGCCTTTAGGAAAATAATTCTTGAGACTTGATATTCAACTGTAAAGATACGGAGCAGATTTTAATTTTGAGCACCAACACCAGATAAAGCATCATAATCAGACATAATAAAATAGTTTTAGCAGTTTTCAAGTTATGCCAGATTTATAACGAAAAAAAACTTACGTATCGGCATATGACATACGCCAGATTTTAACACAGACTCCAAGTTTTCAGATTGCGAAAACCAGTATAAAATCTTTTTCTGCGTCATGATTGAGCCTAAAAACGCATTACAGACACATTTTTCCCCCTTTCTCTCTCGTCTCTTATTTTGCTTGTAGCTTTACATCGTCGATGTGGAGTGAAGCTGTTTTCATTGTTTTGAATTTTATGTAAGGAATATTATATAATATTAAGGGTGCTGCTGCTTGTCTTTGTAAGTAAACTTTGTCTCTTGCCACTATCCTCAAAAATTCGATTTCAGTCCAGTTAATGATTTACCTACAGGGTAACTTTTCTGAGTGGGCAGTCATTCAGCTATACCATGCAAAAACCACAACCATTGGAATATTTTTTAAATATATAGGCCTAACTGTTGTTGAAAAGAGCAATGTTTTAAAGTATTTAAATTAAGTTGTTACATGACTTGTGTGATTACATACATTATGTGCCTAAACAATTTCATAGTTATCACAACTCTACTGTTAACATACAGTCCGAGCTGTTGCAGCCGAGCGGTAGTTGAGCGGTAACTCTGTTTCCTCGCAATCTGCAAGACGCGGGTTCGAATGCATACAGATCCGGCCATGCAGATCCCGAAATCACTCGAGGCGAACGGCTAGATGATTACCTCATAAACTGCCATTGCCAAATTCCTTCCTGTTCATTGCCCTCCAACCTTTCTTGCATCTAATGACCTCAACGTCAAACCTACCTCTTCCGGTAGAAGGCACAACGATTTCCTGTATCTTGCTTGTCTAACTGCTTGAAAGATTATGAACAATAGAACATTAGGACAGTTCATTCCGGTACACTACGTGAAGGATCATTAGAAAGTGGAGGATTAAACCTTTCGTACACACGTAAAAGCGCAATCGTCGTCAAGCGAAAATAGTAGTGGTCTTTAATTTTAATAATCGCAGCTGCCTTCGCGGACGTACGGCAGTCACAGTTGGTGTCATTTTTTTCCTCGATCGAATTCTTACAATTTTAGTAAAGAATTCTGTAAAAGAGAATTAAGAATACGGCATTATGTCCAGTCTACACACATCATTATATTATATTGAAGCATGTTAATACTTGATGAAAACAAACTTCAGTCCTCACGCTACTAAAATTGTGATTACTTTAGTAGCATCCGATAAATTAATGTCGTGGACCTATATTGCTTTTGTAGTAGGCTAGTATCTCAGTTTTTGCGCCACTTTCTGATCGCGGTTCAGTTTTTTGTAGGCTTGGTCGTTGTTAATGGCGAAATCGTAAACTGAGGCTAAGCTTAAGGGAGTGTTGCAGCTGGAATGTTTATGTAAACATCTTAAGTAAACGGAACTTGTGCTCTGAGGCTAAACAGTCCTAAGGCTCATCCTCGTTTTGGTTTGTTCCACTAAACGTGCTTCAAGCTCATATTTCTTTCTGCTGTTTGCTTATGGCTTTTCATCGACATCGAGGTTATTAGAGACTTGAAAGAACTGGGGTCAAGGAATAAGAAGCAATTTAAAGGAACCATTCCGGCATTCGCCTAGAGTGATTGGGAAATGATGGAAAACTGAAATCTATATGGCCAGATACGGATTCGAACCCGCGTCCTCCCGAATGCGAGGCCAGTGCGTTATTGCTCACCACATCTACCTTCTCAATTGCACTTTGCACTTCAGAAGCCAATTTTTTCTCGTTACAAGGCTTCTGTCTTAGGCCGTACGCTTGTATAACGTGCATAGAGTATGGTGGTGGCGTTACTTGCTGAATCCGTTCGTGTGTTGAATGTTCGTCAACATCGAGATTGGGACACTTAGATATTACGACCGGGATTTTAGTGGGTTGTTTGATCCGACGATGTGCGTTTTTTGCGCTTATACACGCGTAACCTCCCTTGCGGCTTCAGAAAATTAGTCTGATACTTAGACAATACGTATTTTCGGATTTGGAATTGGTATTATACGTTGTTCAATATCGCAGTTGCGAATGAAATTTTTAATGAAGGAAAACATTTATATTATAAAACAATCAAGGTAAATATGTGTATTTCCATTCAGAGGTTTTATCGCATTACCTAAAGTATACAACAGTGAAATTTCCTAAGAATTGTTGATCGCCTGGAAATTGTAAAGTTGCTTTATATTCCAGGTCGGAGTTTAGTAAAGCGCCTCCATTTTGAACAGAGTGATGTAGAATAGGTGTCTTGATCCCAGCCTACCTGCCATCGTGATTACAGTTTAGGTACTTTTCCGGTATCATCTAGGGTAGTGATGGCTGGGGTGGTCATCATGTTTCACCTCGTTAACTACACAGTAATATATTGGCACGAAGCAGATCAGATGACAAAGCTTGTGTTCCTGCCCTATGTTTTACATGTTGCCTTGACAGACGACTCCATAATGGAAATTATGAATTGTGGTGAATAGGTTAGACGCAAGAAAGAGGAGCCTCCGATCCACTGAAGTAACGACACGAATTCGACATTTTGTGGGTACGCCTTTGAAAAATGGAACCGTCCAATTAAGTTTGTTGATAGCTTTTACACATCTGATACCCCATCAAATTAAAAATTTGCTTCAAGTAACTTTAACTCCAAAAGAAGGTTGTTCACTGTGTGTATCCTAGGGATGATAAAAAATGGATCCTGCTGCTCCTTTTTATGACCCTCTATTTACGAGAGAACCAGAAAAATGTTTGAAGTACAAGAATCTGACTGTTGAATCGAAACTGGTATGGTACACAAAGATCGAAGTTATTACAGTTGTTGTGGCTTTCATCTTATATTCTTTGGTATTCGAAGGTGTTCGGGAGATTGCATTGATGGTAACTGCGATCTTCTGAGTAAAGAGTTGCATAAAACGAAATTATTCCTGACTATCCTTTAGGATTTTGTGTGAATCCTGAACGGATTGTAGAATTAAACTGCTATCCAATATAACGCTAAGGGGGGGGGGGGAAACAATTGGATGAAAATAACGAGTAGTTCGGTGACTTGTACACTTCTGAACCGAACTTCAGAAACAAAAAAAAGTTTAAGTTATCTTTAACTTCTCAAGAGAAATACAAAACTTTTTTATTTCCTGGTTTCATTATTAAATACAACCTTAACTCTTCTGAAACTCTGTCTTCGTAATTGTTTCTAAAATCACCGTCGAAGCCTACTTACTAGATGCTTGGAAAAGTCTCCAAATGCTTTCTTTTGTCGCCAGTTTCGGGAATAGTCGAAAGTCGCTTAAAGCCAAGTCAGACAAATAACGCCGTGATCGGGCTCCATGGTACTTTCTTTGTCCAAATATTATTTTACGTGCACAGTTGTAACTTCTAGCGTTAATTAGAAAGAGCGGTGACTTTTCTATACGCTTTTATTTAGTTTCTTTTCTTCTGTTTCGGAGATTCAAAACTGTTCCATTCCGTTCTCTGGCGCTTTGCAAATAGTTCACACTAAAAACACCATGTTTCGTCAGATCTTACAGCGCTCAACATAAATCTGGATCTATATCAGCCGCTCTTCGTATGTTCCTGCGCTGATACACTGTGCAGTATTTGTCAGTCGCTTTGAAAGTTTCCATTAAACTGAAATTGTCAGTGGCTTTGGTAAGTATTCCAGAGAGCTTCTGGATGCACAACGATTGGATCTGCTTTAGTGTTCATCACAAAATTTTGCATTGTATTTACAAATATACATTGCTTCATATCATAAACTGTTTGACCCATTTTCAATGTTTCTAAGCATTTTTTACTCAATATAAAATAAAATTCGGTGTTACAACATACTCCATTGTTAATTTTCAGGCCTAGCTTCAGAAGGTCACCTGTGACAAAATTACCAACGCCTTCAGTTTTTACGGAAGACAGTCGAAGTGAGTGTCTAATCACCAATGATCGTTACGTGGAAACCAGTTAAGGTTTCCTATTGGACATGCTGTACATTGCACACCTTTCAGCCGCTTACTGACACTGGCGCGAACCAGTGCCTAGGTGACAGCCGCCCGGCAGCTTAAATATAGGAAAGGGGCTCGCTGCATGTGGTACCAGCATGTCTGCTGACTCCATCAATTCAATTCCGTCTGTATCGGCAATTCAATCGCATAAGGATTTCGCTGCTCCCATTTTCATCAGGCTTAGTCTGTAAGAGCGCTTTTGATGTCATGCCGAACACGGGATACGTCTTGCGCTAGTTTTAATATCTCCATTGGCGAACCAGGTATCCTGATTACGGTGATTACCTTGAGCAACCGGCGTAACATTACAGACTAACACACAGATCCGCCTGTCTGTCACCATTCGATAAGTTCTCAAAATTTCGTGACTAAAATTGTTATCCATACGGATCAAATATAAAATGTCCTGTCCTTCACACAGATACAAAGTATTTCCTTTTCAAATTCCATCAATATCGGTATAGCCATTTAGTCGTCAAAACGTAATAAAAAGACAGAGACGTACTTCCGCATTAATATTATTAGTGCAGATCTCTCTCTCTCTCTCTCTCTCTCTCACACACACACACACACACCCACCCAGAGAGAGAGAGAGAGAGAGCGCGCGAAAGAAACAACGCCTGAGGGATCAATATAACGTAAAAAAGTGTGCACATATGGCATTGTTAGATCGGATTAGCTGTTTAGACCAAGAAACGTAACAAACAGACAGACAGTTACTTTCGCATTTATAATATTAGTATAGGTTAGTGCAGATCACACACACACTAACTGTGAGTGGTTAATATAGTGTAAAATAGTGTACACCAAGATCATTGGTAGAGTGCCTACTGTTTGCCACGCATTACACCCCTAAATTTGTGGTATCTACAGTTTAAATTTGAATCCGAACAACTGACAATCCATGCGGGCTCATACGATCAAAAACAATTATTAAAATTTTTTGCTTCCACTGGGCCTTGAACAGCAGACCACGATCCAAACAATAGTAACAGAGCGCATTAAGAACTGAGCTACCAGACACTATACTGGAAGGTACTACAGAGACTTACACGTCCAATTCGTCTGCCTAGCGCCATTTCTGTAATTTTTCAAAATTACATGACAGTATGTATTATTGTTGGGTTTTCTTCTCCGTCTAGTGCAGCTGACAAATGGAAAAAAAACTTCGTTAGCTACACTAGACGAAGAAGGAAACCCAACATTAGTATAGCAGCTAAGGATATTGACCTGAGTATTCAAAATGTATGTATTATTGATTCAGAAAGAAGTATCCTATGTCCATCCTAATGCCAATAGCATCTCCTTGTCAAATTTCTTCACGATCGGATGAGCTGTTTAGTCCATGAAAACGTAACAAACAGATAGTTACTTTCGCATTTATAGTGTTAGTATAGATAATACACGAAAAATTCAAGAAACTCTGTTATGTCGTAAACATAAACACATATGGCTTGGAATAGACTGTAGCATAAAGAAATCTAAACCCAGCGCTATTTACTGGATGGTTACCCAAGCTATATAACCAAGTGTTCTGTTGATAAATTAACATACCGCCATCTGTTAGAAACTTATGGAACTTACAAATATAATAATAATAATTCCATTTGGTCGTGGTGACAGGGTTTCAATGGGCTGCGCATTCCCCCCGTCATAGACACCTTAACCTAACCCGGCAATCCTACCGGGTACAGAGAACCTACAGTTTAACGTGGAATCCGAACCACAGAAGCGTTCTGGCGTACTTCACATTACACAGCTGTGCCAAAGGTGAAGGCGGGGTTAGGGCCTTTGAAACATCCCCGCCGAGTCAGGGATTCGAATCGGAGACCTTTCTATCGCCAGTCAGACACCTTAACCACTGAGCCAGACCGCTTAACTTATAAATAATTACATACCATTGTCCTATGAAAAAAATTTAATAAACTTCTAATTCGCAATAATAAATATTGAGGTCAATAATCGCGATAAAAGCTATCCAATCTTTTATGTTGTACCAAATTACACACAGTAAGCCAAATTTCATTAAAATCGGTTAAGTAGTTTCGGAGTTTATCTCGGATAAACATCGTGACCCGAGACTTTTTTTTATATAATATTATTCCTGTGAGATATTGGAATTTTTTTTATTGGTAATATGTTGTCACCGAACTATATCGATTAATTAATTAGGAGACTTTTAAAAACTCTCGATTTTCTATCTGCCTTGGTGAATAATTTTTCCTTGATGCCCTCTGTTTCTCATTAATCGTATTTTTTTTCGTACCTTTTAATTAATGTGGCTCTGATTCAGTGGTGAAAGGATGCTAAGAACAGTCCCACCTTGATTGCACTAGAGATAGGGCCATTATGTGGCGATAGACGTGCGCTTGGCAGCCATCGATTTCAAGTAACGACTTCCCTCTTATTGCATGGAAGACTCATTCTTGGTATACACAAGCCTTCCGCTGAAATGTGAGGCGAGCGGCTTGTTTCGCCAGCGGCGTGCTGTAATTTGAAACTGGAGCGACCGTCCTCGTTTTCATTTAACTCTCGCTGACAGCTAAATTGTCATCATGGCTTCGCTGCCAACGCAGGGCAGTGTTAAAAGAAACGGTGCAGATGTTTCTTTGAGCTACTATTGATTGGGACATGCTCGGCTGGAACGAACCTTTTGGTGCATTGGTTGTTCCTCTCACTTCACTTTGTTCTGGATTCACACTGATTCGTTTTATAGAAGAATTCCGTCTGGCAAGATAGCTCTCTCCGTATTTTAGTTTTCTGCTATCATCTTAAATAGGTGACTTGACTGATTTTCTTCTTTATATCCGCCACTTACTTTCAATGTGTCTCCGCGATGTATGATACAGATTATTTTTAATTCTAGCAAAAAATCAACCAACTGTTGACAAATATCATAATCATCGTCAACTGTATGGTCTCTGTTACGCACTTCGTTTCTCAATCTACACACTTGGTTTTTGCTTTCTTGTTTTAGGAGGTAAAGCTCAACATTACGATGTATTCATCCATTATGAACGCTATTATCATTTCAGCATTGCGTAGGTAACAAGATTGCTTACTTACCGCATTCACATCATGTCTGATGCAGCAGGTTAATCTTTCGGCCATTCGTGTCAGCGGCTCAATTCTCAATCAATAACAAATTCAAATTGAAGCTTGGGGAAAAGTATGCAAGAGTAATTAAAACAGAAACTTGGGGACGGCTTAGAGGATGTTGTATTAGGGTGATAAATAACATATATCTTATTTTTCTTCAAATCGTACTACCGCAAGTCAAGTACAGTGGCCCAGTTTGTTGACACTGTAGATCAAGGCTTCGTTGGAAGTTGTGTCCAGTGTGTACACTTACTACAATAGAAAATTTGTTATACGAAGCAGTTATATCAGAGAAATTTAGATTGATAGAAAAGTAATTACGCCCCAAGTGTAAGTTTACCAAATATGTCGTTTATTCTGTTAACGTATGCAGATTTTGTGTTGATTGATATGTCACCCTTTGTTAAAGACGTATTTTATTAGACACGAGAGGAGTCATACGCTCTTACGGTTGATTCTTTAGAGAAATTCACTTTTAGTTACTTCCAACAGAACTTTTGGGAATTGGCAGCCAAGACAGAATATGAAGCTATTATGAGACTACTTGCTCTATTCAACAAGACAATAACTCACTTCCTTACGGTCTAAGATCTCGAATTCCTGTCTGACGGAGCAGTAACCTTACTCAAGTTTCGACCTTGAAATATGACCCATCTCCAGCTACCTAATTTTAACTTCCCAGAAAGATGTAGGGCAGACTAAACCGTATAGTAACTGGTTCTCAACTTGGTGCATCCATGCAAATGTGACTGGGAGGTCCCAGTGCAAACAGAGGACCAATTCTTAACCATTGTGACGCTTCTTGAAGACAGGGGAGAATAGCAGTAAGACAGCTCGGTGACCTAAAAACTCAAACACACTATGTATGTTTGGGTGTCTTTATGTTTGACGTACGTTTGGCAGCGATGTGGTTCGAAATATATCGCAAGGAAAGCTCGCGTTAACATATGTGGAGGAATTTCGATTGGTGAAAGGGTTATTAATAATCTGCACTTCGCTGACGTCATTGCTCTCCTTGCCAGCAGTGAAGAACAACTTGTGAACTTGCTTTCAAGAATAAAAGACATGAGTTTGGACTATGGATTAGATATCAACTTATGGAAATTGATAGAGCATCACAGGTAAGTCCAGCTCATACGTCGCCTAAGTGAATAAGACGTAGAAAATGATTTTATCTGCCTTGCTCCAACCATGTGTGACCCATGAAGTTCGAACAAAGAGACATTGAGACGAATCAGCTTAGGAAACGTTGCCGTGAACAAACCTACCACGATCTGTGGGAATACAAATGCCACGAAGATCCGCTTGATTGAAACAGTTGTTCTCATTTGGCAGCATGACACGGACCACACAGGCCAGAGATCACAATTGAATCGCTGCGGTCAGAAAGAACTTGAGTCAACTTTTCTAAATTTTACTGGCGAGACAAAAAAACTGCCTACGTTTCTTAAAAAAAAACATGAACAAAATAATTATTGATATATACGAAAGAGATGCACAGAATTGACAATTTGAGTCCATAAACACAATTTTTAGTAAAAAATTTCAGGAATTTATGCAAATTTTTAAATTTTGGACTCTTGCCCTTTTGGCACTCAATAGTTGTAAAATAGGATAAAATCCCTGAAACATCCCACTATCTGATTCACAGCGCATATTGATGCTGAAACTTTAAAACTACTACTAAAGAATTGTATGATTGTTAATAATGATCAAAAATTAACAATATACTTTGAATGGAAAGATTTGAAAGGTTGACATTGGGTGCACGTGGCAGTCTGCGAGAGCAGAAAGGGCATGGAGTCGTCAACTCTTGCCCTTTCTGCTCTCATTCGATTTTTCTACCCACAATTCAGACTCCTTCTAGACTAAATACTCATGCCCTTTCTGCCCACACGGACGCGTCTACATCCGAAAAATCGAGTTTTACGAAAAAGTGAATTAGAGAAATGTGGCGACTGTTGACCTTTTTGATCTCAGCGATTCAGTTGCATTGATGGCTTTGAAATTTGATGATGGAATGTAACGCTGCGAATATCTCGCACGGAAATGAGAACTGTTGTATCAGTTAAACACGAACTTGACATCTCTAAATGCACAGGAATTTAAACAAGTTTCTAACTATGAACTGCCAAAGGAACGGCAAAGAAAATAATTTTTCTGAAAGTAACCTTGTGATATGCATTTTGCGCTAGAGACGGTGCTACGTACTTTGCCGGTTTGTGGATCTGTAGACACACCATTACACGTGGCGTACGATGAGATCGTTTCGTTTGCTAATAAACATGACCATTTGTAACATTCTGAAAACTGCGATTTCCCTGACTTTGCTATGGGACCTGAAACTACAAGCCTAAACGGTGGAAATAGCAGCTTCTTTGAAATAATCACACAGCTCTTCTTTTACCAACTATGCGGTTTCATCAGAACATCAATATTGATGTTGCTTGTTGCTGAAAGACTGTACAGTAACATCGGTAATACCGCAGAACTGTGGTCTTACGGCTTTTCATATACCATGACGAATCTGCATTCAGTGATATTACCCGTGTTGGTATTTAACATTCGCCGTATTAGGATTATTCGTTGTTGCGAAAAGCCTATTAAAACCTATGTAATGATTATTCCTGTGAGCTTCATTTTAATATTCCTCTGGTGATATTAGGGTAATTGTTGATCACACGAAGGGGGCTCTTTCTTCAAAAATAATTTCTTAATATCGCGCGCGGCTAAATCCAAATAATCTTGATATCGTCGCCCTCGCGTATGTTCGTGCTCACAATGGACTGAGTCACATTCTCTGTGTTTGAATTGGAGCAATCTGTTCGCGCGTATAATTATGGATTGAACACATTACAGGAAACTTCCTTACTCCAGCCGCCGTCTTAGACAATGTGAATTTGGAAGTATCATTCGCAGTCCTACTTCCACAGAAGTCTCACTTGGCTCAGGTGATGTGATGAAATCGCGTTAAGAGGAGAATATTTGCTAGCAGATATGGAGAAAAAAAAAACGTTATTTAGTTGTGTAAATGGGCATTGCTTTATTTAATTTTGGTAGTTTTCCAATGTGAAAAATGTCATTTAAATGTTTATTATAATCTGATCTTCTGTAATCGCGTGATGCTCCACTACCTTTATGCCATTAAATTTCACAGTAAAAGTAATTTTGCACATTACACAACATGCGGTGCAATCGTTTTCCTTACGCAGCCAAGTTTTAAACCCGTCAGTTGACAACTATTTGTCTCTGAAACTAAAATAACGTTACTGTATTTTCTTTGGTAACTCATTACAAACTAATAACATTGAGTCTTTAATTCTCCTCGAACAAACGAGCATAACGTCCTTTCGTCGGCGTAGGGTAGGCGATAATCAGGTGTGCGAATATATTGAATTACATCCGACGGGTGAGGGAATCAAGGAGCGAGACGCGGCGACCTTGTTTACTTCTTACACATCTGAGAAACCAATGTATGGGCTACTATAGGGAGGTGGGGGGGGGGGGGGGCTGGGAGGGAAACTATTAACCCACAATTTTTAAAATTTCTTAATTAACTAGACATTTTGTGTCTAATTGCATGTAGTAAACTGGAAGGTTGGCATCCGTAATCTGTCGACGTAATGTCATGCCGTGGTCATCAATTTTGTGGAGTCACACTCGCTTAGTTGTTGTGTTAATGGTGCTTTTCATACCACTATTCCCCATAGTTTTGGCAAATATCGTTGTATACCGTATTTGGCGAAAGTGTAGCTGTAAGAATTTCTGACTTAGTCTTTATTGAATTAGACTATTTTTTTTCTTTCACAAAATAATTTATTACTGTATAAAGCACGCGAGATTTTTATTTTCGTATTATTGTCTTATTTCGTAAAGTTCTTGAAAATTTAGCTGATTGCTTTTAATTAGAACTGCTTAGTGGACAGCAAGAGAGAAAGCTAATGTATATTCCGTGATTGTTGGTCTGCCCTAGTGCAGTAGTGAGTGTTGTATTTGTTTACCAGGTCATTGCCAGCGCTTCGCGTCAGCAGCTGTGTTCTGCTAAGCATGAAATACGAGCGGGCAAGCACAAGATTGGTGAACAAACGGCCTTTGAAATGCTCCGCTTTGTGTTCCTCTGTGGTGGTTTAGTTGCTACAGAAATTTACCACATTTTGTATGGAAAGAAAGAAGCTGTCGACGTTGGCTAATGGATAGGGACTTGATAGAAGCATAGTGCTACTTTTCAGACGATGACTATTACTGCTCGTTATATAACACCTATTGGGGGGGGGGGGGGGAGGAAATGCAATTCAATTAAGAAATACAGCATGCTGCATCGTTTTTGTATGTAATACACAGAAATTTTTTTTATATATATAAAGCTTCTAAGCCCGGCAAAAATTACTGTTTGAACGCAGTGTACTGGCAATAATTTCTTCACAGTTGATTAAATAAATAGAATTGTTATTAAATAAATAATGTAATGTTATACATATGCCTTCACATATTATTACGGCGGCATCTGTGCAGATAATAAAACGGAATAATAAGTAGCTTCCAAATCTGTTTGAACGTAGTGTTCTGGTAGTAAATTTCTTCGCAGTTGCTTAGTTATACAACATTATTAAATAACACCAAAAGCCATTAAAATAATGTAATTTTGTTCATATTTCTTAGCTTGTTATAAAATTATATCTTCGGGCAAACGAAAACGTCTGCATCGAACGAATATAAATGAACAAAACACAATACGTAGACTTAAACGAAATACATACTTTTCTTTATTCATGGTTTGCAATATTAATTTTTAAACTTTAAGGAAACAAGAAAGATATCCTAAATTCTTAGATTGCTATAATAGCGACAGCCATGGGGAGAGACCGAAACATATCTGGCCGTTGTCAGCCCGCCAATGAAAGCCAGACATGACGTCAGCGTGACACACGATGATCAAAGAAGCCTTTTATTGATATTGATGATTCTCGATAAAAGTTATAAAGCGACGATGTACGTGCTTCTCGTATCATCGGAGAATATGGAGAACAGTATAAAGCCTATCTTTCCTTTGTTAAAGCCATGGGATTTAATAATTGTGTTACAGAATATTTTCTTTTATAGACAACTGATTAAGAGCTCGCGACCTATAAAAACCACTAGGTGGTCTTCCGTTCGTATCTCCATTTAGTTAGGACCTTTCTCCAATTGGATACACTACCTATAAAATACTCGAAATTGAATTGGAGAGGGATAATTACAGTTGGGAAAAATTTTAGACCCTATTATCAGCAAAGAAAAAGACGCAACTCTACTCTGTACCTGCTATTATTCAGTTAAAAACTATTTCATCTATGTCTTGATTACAGCATCTAACTTTAAAACCACACTGTCGAGAGTATCCATCAAGACACTGGGCTTACGATTCTCTAAAAGATTAGTTAGTGTCTTCATAATTTGCAGCTTATAGGGTTGTTCATACACACTTCGACGTAAAGGGTAGCAGCAAAAAACTTTGCGAAACCTCTTTCAAATGATAACTTAATCGTTTTGCTATGGATACGGCTGTTAAAGGGACGAAAATGGCACTACTTTGTCTTCACTTTGAAATCTAAATCCTGATGGAAGTGTTACATTGAAGACGTATAGTTACATATATACACTCGAACAAGTCGTGAGCATGTTGCGAATGATACCGTTACTTCCCCACGGTTATTATTGACTTCTCAGTTTTCGCATATTCCTAATATTATGACCCTTCAGTACTCATTACGCGTATTTATTGCTTTCAATGCCACCAGTGGATACCGAATAGGGGATTCCTGTTTGCCAATGATGGCCATCGATTTGCAGATCTGCTCATTTGCAAAGATCTTCTGCTTTACCGTTGCATGAATTGTTGAATCTAGCAGTTGTCTTTTCAATAATCCTGCTTGGTGCTATGCTCTTTTCTCTGTCATTTTTTAAAACTATGTTAGAACTAAATAAAATTTCGGCACTGTTTATGTAAATCATGGTAATTTTAATTTAAATGGTTATTGCTGAAAGTAGTATCACGTTTCTAGTTCTTCACTGTTCGATTTTAATTTTTTTACAGCTAGGAACAGGGAGATAATTCTTATTTATATTTAGTTGGCCTTAGCGTCTGCTGAAACAGATTTCCTCGTTGCGAAAGTTTTGTGGTTTACCAATCAGTAAATCAACAAATTAGAAAAGAGTGTCCTAGTTTAAACTGTTATCGTGAAGGCAGGAAGTAAGGGTCAGGGCTTTGGTGGATTAGATATCCGCCGTGGCCACATAGTCATTTCACGCGCTTCTCACCGCTCATTTCATCAGGGATATCATACACTAATATCTTAACGATTTATTCATTTTTTGATACAAGTCTTATTAACACGCTTATGTTAGCTGTCTGTTGTACGTTGAAAATCATGCAATCGATGTTTCACCAGGATCCTAGAAAGTGACTGACTTGAATCATTGCATACAGTCTTCTTGTCTATACCAATAATCATAATTACAAAGTATTCATTTGCCAAGTGATTGTTCCGTTGAATTTATAAAACTATTCACATTTGTTTCTACAGGGAGTTTTCGTTTTATATTCAATACTGTGTTGTAGTGCAGGTCTAAGAGTCTAAGAGTGTGAAGAAATACATCTGCGGTCGGATAGCCACTTCCTGGTGCTTTCTGCTGAAGGAGTAAACAGAAAAATCATTTTCGTTTCAGAGCAGGATCTTTGAAGTAGCACTGCTTAACGGTTTCTAACACCTTCTCATGCAAGATATCAAAAAGTTCACAGAAACGAAAAATCAGTACATAGATATTTATTAGTTTTCTTAATTGAAAGGTGAAAGCCGAACAGGAAATTTGTATTTCGCAATCGTATAAACCCTTCAGTTTTTTTTCCAGTTGCATCTTAACATAGTACGTAAAGCGAATTGTCTATGGACATTGTGTTTAAGCACCAGTTATCAGGTTGTGATGGCGAAAACAAATGTTTAATATTAATTATTTGATCAGCTTGTATCACATTGTAAATAATAAAAGTCGATTGTACTTTATTCAGTGCGTCAGATTCCCTCATCATTGGCCTAACACAACTGTTGCACATCGTCTCCTGGTTCCAATAGTAATTGGCTTGCAGTAATTAAGGATACGTCATAAATAACTTTCTTTGAATAGCTGTCTTTAAAACAAAATTGAAACTATGGCAGTAAATTGCTCTCTAGAATTTATCACTGCTCGTCCGAAAACAGCAGACTGTGAAAATTTAAACTGCCAGTAGAAATAAGGGCTAGCTTCACTTACATGATTATTATTAAATGATCAATACATTGTGGAATATTGCAGAACTATTATCAAATATTGTTGATAAGAGAGGAAGTTAGTTCAGATTTCCTCCTTTCCTGAAATGTGAGCCTACCGCCTCAGGAATGTTTCTACTCTAACTGGTGTAGCACTAGTAAACCATTTCCATTCGTAGGAAGGCTGTTGTGGGAGAATACTGTTATGAGTTGTTGGTAATCGTCGAGGCAGTTAGAGGAATTTGGGCGGCCTCGTAGCTCAGGTGGTAGTGAGGCCCGGACGACCGTAGTTCTATCCCCGACGAGGCCGAGGATTTTCATCGAAACTAAGACATCTGAAACGGCCCCCTGTCTAACTCAGCCAGCTGTTTAATGAGTACTGTGGAGGAAGTCGGCGGAAAAAAGACTGGCTGGAGCTTAGTAGCCACACCGGCACATTTCCAGAGATAAGGCCAGTCGGGAGTGCGTAGCTCTACCTCCGTGAATCCTTTGGCGAAGCGGCAGCAGAGCTGAAAGAACTCCGTAGGAAAAAAATAAAATAAAAAATTTAGAAGCTTGAGAATTGTCCGCCGCAGAAATTATTAATAATCATATTAGTACAATTTTAGATCATGTTCCTTGCAGCGACGTTTCACTACAAAATTAAAACCATGCGAAATTTGAAGAGAGTTGAGTGTTCAACTATTTTGAAGTAACTCCAAGGGTTCTTAAGTTCATCATTGCTGCGATTCTCCCCGTTCGAGTCAAACATTGTGAAATTGAGACCGCCATCCGAACATCCAGCTTTACTTCCTATCCCTTCAAAATCCCAGTTCATGTTGTTTCATCTCACTAGGGAGTGAGTATGCAACCCAAGTTGCTGAATTGGCGTGCTTCAAGATGCGGAAGAATTCTCTTTGGTTCTGAAATTCTATCTTGTCTCGTCGTTGAAGTGGAAGAAACCTGGAGAATGCAAAAGAAACGGCTGAAGTCGAACATTATACCGTATACGCGGCTGATCACAACAAACAGGGAGCTTTTTCTTAGCTTCGGCTAGTGTTATTATAAACATTTGATTAACTCACTGAACAGTTGGCTGCAGTTCATACAGTTAACCATTTACTTTGAAATGTTTTTTTTTTTTTTTTTTTTTTTTTTTTAGTTGAGCTGATCTTTGCAGCTTGGCGGCTTATACCACAATATTTATTTAGCTGGTTATATTGCAATGGTTTTAATTCGATAGTATTTTGCTAGACATTAATGATCTAGTTTGACGCGTCCTGTAGCCATGACAACGATAGCAACGGCGTTTTTTTTTTTTTTCCAGTACCAGATATATCTTTCATGGGATTGGCGCTTTCTTATTATAACACAGTTATTTTTTGCTCATGACCTTACGCCTTGTCGAGGTCATTAGAAGCGTAAGAGGAATGGTGGCTTAGAAATCATCCCGGCATTCGCCTGGAGTGATTCGGGATAGCCGTAAAACACACATCTGGATGGTTGGATTGGGATTCGAATCTGCGTTCTCCCGAATGCAAAGCCAAAGCAGTTTGATATTGGTGTAGATTTAGATTTATAAGTTATTTCACAGATGACTGCATAGTTGTTGTAACGCATAGTTACTGATAATCGCAAAAATCTGTATTATCCGATTTTATATAATATTTTATACTAGCTGGTACCCACGACTTCGTTCGTGATTGCAAAGAATTCATATTGACAGCTATAGACATCTAACCACCCTAGTGCACGATGGGAGACTCGATACTATTACCACACACAAGTACCAGTTTTCTGCGCTATGTAGTTCCGGCAGCAAGGTAAAATTTACGGATACACACAAGTCTTTGGATGAAACACGAAAATATTCATGATCGACCAGTTTCAAACACCATATCTCACACACTCCCACAGTTACCGAATTTCGGCCAACGTTGTGATCGATGGGAGACTCTGTGTTACTACCACACACAAACGCCAGTGATCTTCGATTGATAGTTTTCACTTAAAAGTGATACACCGTGACACATGCGTCTTTGGCAGAAATATGAAATTGCCGAAGGTCGACCATTTTCATCCCCCATATTTTCCACACCCCCTTAGCTACAGACATCTAACAACCATAGTGCACGACAACAGACACGATTCTACTACCACACATAAACACCAATGCTCTATGCTATTTAGTCGTGGTAGAAAAGTGAAATCTGCGGAGCCACTTACAACCACCATATCTACCACAGTACCACAGTTTCTGTAATTCGGCCGCTGTTGTGATCGAAAGGTGACTCTGTGCTACTACTACACACAAACGCCAGTGATCTGTGATCTGTAGTTTTCGCTGAAAAGTGATACACCATGACACTTTTGTCTTTGGCAGAAGTATGAAATTGCCACAGGTCGACCACTTTCAACCCCCATTTCTCCCACACCCCCATAGCTACCGACATCTAACAACCATAGTGCACTACATGAGTTACGATTCTACTACCAAACACAAACACCAATGCTCTATGCTATGTAGTTGTGGCAGAAAAGTGACATATGCGGAGACAGTCGAAATACGAAAATATCCTTGGTCGACCACTTACAACCACCATATCTACCACAGTACCACAGTTTCTGAAATTCGGCTGCTGTTGTGATCGAAAGGTGACTCTGTGCTACTACTACACACAAACGCCAGTTATCTGTGATCTATAGTTTTCGCTGAAAAGTGATACACCATAACACTTTTGTCTTTGGCAGAAGTATGAAATTGCCACAGGTCGACCACTTTCAACCCCCATTTCTCCCACACCCCCATAGCTACCGACATCTAACAACCATAGTGCACTACATGAGATACGATTCTTCTACCAAACACAAACATCAATGCTCTATGCTATGTAGTTGTGGCAGGAAAAAGAAGTATACGGAGATACGAATTTTTGGTCGAAATATGTAAACGCCCTGCACTGACCAACTTTAATCATTATATCTCCCACATCCCCACAGCTATCGGCATTCGGCCAACGTTGTGCACGACAGGAAACTCCATGCTACTTCCACCCACAAACATCAGTGATCTATGCTAGGTAGTGGTGGCTGAAAAGTGAAATATAGGAAAAAACACGTCTATTTTTATATATATACTAGCTGTTACCCGCGACTTCGTACGCGTGGACTTGGAGTTTCAATTCCAGAATTGGATATAGAAAACTGTTAGTAACGTAAGATTTGTCCCAAACAACACCGAGTCGACATAATATGATGGAAAGCCATCATTATATCATCCTATCATCTAATCTGTCTCATGAAGAGAATCAATTTACAACATATTTAAAAACAGAAAAGTAAGCGAAGGTGCGGGGATGTGTGTGTGTGGGGGGGAGGGGGGGGTTAACTGATGGCAGCTATATTTCAGCTTGGTTTTTTTCTTCTTTCTTCAACCTGAGCATCTGAATCTTATAATCTAATAGCAGCACATTGTCTTCTAGACCTGCACCTTAGGCCAGGTTTACGTCCGTATGGCATGTCAAAAAGGAAGACAAATTGGTGCCAGAAACTTTTATACAGACACAAATGAATAGTACAGTGCAGAGCAAATTGACTTCTATACTAAATAATAAGTTTTGTTTCTTATCGAAATTTATTAATAAATCAAACACTAACAGATTGCGTGACTGAGCAACCAACGTAACATTACAGACTAACACACGAATCTGTCTGTCTTTCATCATTCGATAAGTTCTTAAAATTTCGTGACTAAAACTGTTATTCATGCCGAAAAAATGTCCTGTGTCCTTCCTACACTATTTCATTGTTAAATTCCATCAATATTGATATAGCCATTTAGTCGTCAAAACGTAACAAAAAGACAGAAACTTACTTCCACATCCTATTATATAAAACGCTAACGTGGCGTCTGCGTGCGTCGTCTATAGCTGGTACGCGTATTGGCTACAGAACGGTCACGTGACAGCCGTCACTCGCCAATCAACAGCCACCATATTTCATTCATTCCTTCATGTTGCATTTTGTTATTTACTACAGTTAGATGCAGAAACTCGTGTAAGGAGAATGGTGTTCGATGTTTATGTTATGTTATTTGTATCAGTTATACGCCAAAATTCATGTAAGGAGAAGGGATTCAATATTTACGCTATTTTATCTGTGTCAGTTATAAGCCCTAGGTTAAACCATAACCTAAGATTTTTTCGGCAGACGGTAAGAAACTGTGAAGTGTATTTAAAACTCGGAGAAACGTAATGATGTATTGGTCAAATAAATAACAGTTATCCGTTTTCGAAATTATAGTCTACGTGATCTTAAGTAAAATATGCTTATTTATGCAAAATCCTAACCAGATACTCTGATAATCTAACCAGAGTAACGTATTCATATAACAAAAGATATCATTAAAAATGACTAATTCGTTTCTCATTATAAGCTTTTCCAGAATAAATTCTTAATACCATTATATATGATACCATTAGTTTTTGATACATGTGTTAACTATTAAATGAGATTTAATATAAACTTTTGATTTGATTTGGATTTAAACAGTCAAGGATATGACTATTTACAGTATAAGTGATATCACACTCGGAATACAACAACGATATTATTGCCGCAAAATAGCAGTGAGCAGAAATATTAGAAATACGGAGAGCAGGGAAAAAAAATTAATGCGAGGTAATTACGTGTCACAAAGTTACAATTAGTACGTTCGTTTAAATTTACATATTGCTTTTTATTTATCTACGACAAACAGATGCAAAAATTCATGTAAGGAGAAGGATATTGTATGTGTATGTATATT
Organism: Vandiemenella viatica; assembly: GCA_031002005.1. Lineage (NCBI taxonomy): Eukaryota > Metazoa > Arthropoda > Insecta > Orthoptera > Morabidae > Vandiemenella > Vandiemenella viatica. The sequence continues at coordinate 24,783,827 of JARYHS010008075.1, forward strand.
ACCTGTATCAATAATGAGTACTAGGTTAAAACACGACCTACGGGGATTCTATCATTACCGTGGCGCCACAATCTGATGATTGATTCTTATAGAACTCGACGAAATAAATCGAAAATAAAGAATGATTTTTTTTTTGATATCTCGCTTGGTTCTCGAGATATCGTATCTCAAAATAGACGTAGTTACTTAGAAATAAGGCCTGAACCAGACGAAAAATTTGGCTACAGCCAAATTTGAGGAGGAATTCGTATGTAACTCGACGAGACAAATGGAAAATAAAGAATAAAGTTTTTTGATATCTCGCTTAGTTCTCGAGATATTGTATCTCAAAAGTGAGGAGATTAGGGTGAGATCCGGCCTAGACCAGAAATTTTTTTTTCACCACAACCACCATATCTACACGGTGGAAACGCTCTATAGGTGTTTTATTTCCTTCCAATGATTGTTGCTAGGTTGAAATACGGCCTGGACCAGAAGAAAAAACGCCAAAAGCAGAAGGAACTATAACTATGACTGATTTTTAAGATGCTATATCTCGAAAACCAAGCGAGATATCAAAAAATGTATTCTTTATTTTCGATTTATTTCGTCGAGTTCCACAAGAATTCATCATCAGATTTTGGCGCCACGGTAATGATAGAACTGCCCAACTTACAATTTTTTTTTTTTTTTTTTTTTTTTTTTTTTTTTCCCGGAGATGAGAAACGATGAAGTTTAAAAATTCAGAGGAAGTTTACACGAAATGTACGAATCACGAAATATATCATTCAAATAAATGGCAGTTATCCGTTTTTGATATTATACTTCACGTCATTTAAAGTAAATTAATGTAAATAAATCAGTATTACCGGAGATCGCGATTCTGCCAGGAATTGCTGTGGTAAAATGGAAGAATCCTGTCGAAATATTTTCCGTAGTACATTTAACTGTATTATGCCCGTCCAGGATGTATTACAACCTAATTTCTGCTTGAAAATAATGTTAGTCTAAATGCGGGTGAACGTAGTTCGTACCTATTGTGCTGAAGTGTGCCTGGACTAGAAATAAAACTGATATTACATGGATAGCAAAAGTTTCTGGATTCCTAATTTATTTTTCATTTTATTGGTTCTATACATCCGCCCTCATTAATTCAGTAGAAGTTACTACTGTATTGCTGTGTAGAACATTATCAAATCAAGGCCACTAGCATTATCTAATAACAATCCCGTATAATTAATCATCTGCAAAATAATAATAATAAGACAAAAATGAACTGCCAGAATATGGCGTTCAAAACGTCATTTTTGACGGGCTAGAAGCTAGTTTATAATATAATAGCTGGTACCCACAACTTCGTTCGTGATTGTAAAGTATTCATATTGACAGCTGTAGACATCTAACCACCATAGTGCACGATGGGAGACTCGATACTATTACCACACACAAATACCAATCTTCTGCGCTATGTAGTTCCGGCAGCAAAGTAAAATTTACGGATACACACAAGTCTTTGGATGAAATACGAAAATATTCATAATCGACCAATTTCGAACACCATATCTCACACACTCCCACAGTTACCGAATTTCGGCCAACGTTGTGATCGATGGGTGACTCTGTGTTACTACCACACAAAAACGCCGGTAATTTGCGATTGATAGTTTTCACTTAAAAGTGATACAACGTGACACATGCGTCTTTGGCAGAAATATGAAATTGCCGCAGGTCGACCATTTTACCCCCCATTTCTCCCACACCCCCATAACTACCGACATCTAACAACCATAGTGCACTACATGAGATACAATTCTACTACCATACACAAACACCAATGTTCTATGCTATGTAGTTGTGGCAGAAAAGTGACATATGCGGAGACAGTCGAAATTCGAAAATATCCTTGGTCGGCCACTTACAACCACCATATCTACCACAGTAACACAGTTTCTGAAATTCGGCCGCTGTTGTGATCGAAAGGTGACTCTGTGCTACTACTACACACATACGCCAGTTATCTGTGATCTATAGTTTTCGCTGAAAAGTGATACACCATGACACTTTTGTCTTTGGCAGAAGTATGAAATTGCCACAGGTCGATCACTTTCAACCCCCATATCTCCCACACCCCCATAGCTACCGACATCTAACAACCATAGTGCACTACATGAGATACGATTCTACTACCAAACACAAACACCAATGCTCTATGCTATGTAGTTGTGGCAGAAAAGTGACATATGCGGAGAGAGTCGAAATACGAAAATATCCTTGGTCGGCCACTTACAACCACCATATCTACCACAGTAACACAGTTTCTGAAATTCGGCCGCTGTTGTGATCGAAAGGTGACTCTGTGCTACTACTACTACACACAAACACCAGTTATCTGCGATCTATAGTTTTTGCTGAAAAGTGATACACCATGACACTTTTGTCTTTGGCAGAAGTATGAAATTGCCACAGGTCGATCACTTTCAACCCCCATATCTCCCACACCCCCATAGCTACCGACATCTAACAACCATAGTGCACTACATGAGATACGATTCTACTACCAAACACAAACACCAATGTTCTATGCTATGTAGTTGTGGCAGAAAAGTGACATATGCGGAGACAGTCGAAATACGAAAATATCCTTGGTCGGCCACTTACAACCACCATATCTACCACAGTAACACAGTTTCTGAAATTCGGCCGCTGTTGTGATCGAAAGGTGAATCTGTGCTACTACTACACACAAACGCCAGTTATCTGTGATCTATAGTTTTCGCTGAAAAGTGATACACCATGACACTTTTGTCTTTGGCAGAAGTATGAAATTGCCACAGGTCGATCACTTTCAACCCCCATATCTCCCACACCCCCATAGCTACCGACATCTAACAACCATAGTGCACGACAGGAAAGACGATTCTACTTCCACACACAAATACCAATGGTCTATGTTATGTAGTTGTGGCAGGAAAGAGAAGTATACGGAGATACGAATTTTTGGTCGAAATATGAAAACGCCCTGCACTGACCAACTTTAATCATTATATCTCCCACATCCCCACAGCTATCGGCATTCGGCGAACGTTGTGCAGGACAGGAAACTCCATGCTACTTCCACCAACAAACATCAGTGATCTGTGCAAGGTAGTGGTGGCTGAAAAGTGAAATATAGGAAAAAACACGTCTATTTTTATATATATATATATATATATATATATATATATATATATATATAAGATTTGTTGTTATTGACTGAATTGTTCAGTAATTTATATCTGTTACCAACGTTCTTCCAGAAACATTGTAAAATTCTAGTTTGAGGCAATGGCTTATGTGCTGTGACATTAAGCTTGATCTTGAAACAGTATCATCAGTGGGATGTGAAACCGTAGCTGAAATGCCGTGGCATTTGGAGATGCACTTTCCATTAATGTGACATTTATTTTGGTCTGCATTATAAGCGAATTTGAAGCTCGTTGACCGAAGTAGCTCTGTACTGACGGAAGATTAAGCTGGTGTATTAAGATGAGGCGGGTTCTAACCCTCTTCGGCCATGGTTTCCTCAAACAATTCTAGGCTTATGCCGGAATTGTTTCCTGCAAAAAACCATGGCCGATTTCATTCTCGTTCTTTGCCCATATGGCCTGGACATCAACGAGCCGTAAAGCCAGAAAAAAATGGTTTATTGACATATTATCAGCCATCTTCACCACTTCTTGTTTACACCTTTGTGTCAGTATTTAAGAGAGACCGAAATTTCTCACTTTTACAGTGGCGCATACAGTTTATGACCAAGCTCTCCATCCGTACTTCATCTGATCTATGAGAGTTCCCGAAATTATAGTGAGTGTAGTGAAATTTAGTAGATTTTTATCAAGATTCAAACTTGTGCTGCCACGGTATAACTTTTAGGCTTGTATTTTTTTTTATTCGAGCAGCATTTGGGGGCGTCCATAAATTACGTGTGGTGAAATAGGGGGGCGGGTGTCCTGCGTAATCTCACCAATTACGTGAAGTTTTCAATTTTTTTTGGAAATGTAGAGCTTAAAAAAAAAAGTGTACAAATGACGCGAAAGTCTATTTTAGGGGGGTTTTTCATCGAAAAGTGGGTGTGTGACCAGCTTTGGAAGGGTGAGACCTAAAAAGAGAAACGTCTCAAAATGTTGCCAGGGCGATTTCTATTGGGGGGGGGGGCTCACGGACCAAATCTCAGCAGAGGAGGGAGGGGGTCCGGAAAAACACCTCACGTAATTTATGGATGCCCCCTTTGTGTATGCTCCTTTGCTGCTTGTTTTGTGGAAATTGTTAATCTGCCGTAATATTTTGTCAAAACAAACTGTACTTATTCACCTAAGTTGAAATTGTTTGTTGTATTGCCGAAAGTCAACCACTTGGGTCTATAAACATGGCAGAATAGACAAAATAGCATTTGATGGCAGATTTTCGTTAATATCCTATAGTCTAAGTTTTCGAGTTTCACAATTTATAAGACTTATAATGCACGTTTTAAAAATAAAATGTGAACTTGATATGCCGAAATGAAAATAGTGTGGAGTTTGTTGGTCAATAATGTAAAAAATAAAATCATTGTTAAGGATCAAATGTTCGTCTTTGCAAAAGCATCGTATATCTCGACTGCGAGGCTCCAGCTTGCATACGGCGCGCCGCTAGGCTGTTGGTATTCGTGTCTGCTGCGCGCAGGAAGTCGTTATCCGGAAAGGAAGTCGTCGCCCGCCTTTGGCTTCTGTGTTGCAGCCTGAGGTGTAGCGTGTGTCATAATCTCTTCATTTTTGCCCTAGCATAATAACGTTAAACTATGTAGCTTCTAGATGAAAGTTACCATCACTTCGCTATAGTCTTCAGGTTGCACTGAATTTTTTTACAAACTAATTGGTGATGCGCTTTTAAGAAACGGCTCGGAATACTGAATCTTATGTATCTTGATAGGTACAATACATTATTTTGATTATAGTATTTCTTTGAGTTGATTTATTTTTTATATCTTTTTGTTTGTTTAGGGCTTTACCCCCCATAGACGTCGAGGTTATTAAAGGCGGGAAATGACCTGAGGAACGGAAAGAAAGTTGGCCCTTGCCTTTTAAGTGAACTATCCTATCATTTACCCGCAGTAATTTAGGGAAACCACGGAAAATCAAAATCTACGTGGCCGGACGGGAATTGCAAACAGCCTTCACCTGAGTGCCAGGCTCAAGCATCTACCGTTTGTAAACAGTTTCAGAAAGCCTGATTATAATTTTCAGTTAAGAACCTATCAGCGTTATTCTGATGAGCTGTGGTAGGCGGCTGCCTGATCGCGAAGAAACTGCTAGTGAACCAAGCCAGTCGGTTGGCTTGCTCAACATTAAACGACCGTTCACAGCGTATAAGCAGTCGAAGGTTCCATTCCTTATCTACAGTGACTTACTGTCGAACTGTCTGCTAACTTCGCGTTAATTGCAAATGTTTGAAATCATTTTTTTAAAACTATTCCCTATTTATTTAGTCATATATAGAAGAGATTTCTTCAAGGATCGTTTGGAAGTGTAGATGGATTTTGCTGATCTGTTTTATAGATATATATATATTTTTACTTTCTCCGCATATTTAAAATAAAAAGTCTAGTAAAGATATAAAAATTTTCTATTCAAGATTTCATTGGTTACCATGGATAATTCGTCGTAGACCTTTTCTTAGGTGAAATTTATCGGTGACTTTTACTCAGTACATTTGAAAACATAATCTTCCTGAATGATATGAAAGCAGATTTAAAGAATATTGGATAACAAGTGTTATTTCCGTCTGATGCCACAGTGCATTTAATCATTTCCCATCGGCATTTACTACTTTAATATATTTCGATGTTTGTAAGTATCTTAATCCCAGATGAAGCTACATTTCTTGTATAAGTCTGCTCTTTTTTCAGAAAATAGACTGTTACTACTTTCATGCTTGTTGGAAAGTGCGACTTTACTGGTCGCTGAATTTGACACTGATAATATTGTATTTCATCTAGGTTTGTGTACACAAAAGGATGAGATTATAGTCATCATGGCCTAGTTTTTATGTTTCTTCTCAAGTTGGAATATATTAGTGTCCGTCAAACCCACTGGCTGCAAAAAAGAAAAGAAAAAAAAATACTTTCAATGCAGCAGCAATTTGCGTGATAATTGTTTGATGTGAAGGAAACTGCATATCGGCTACTTGGCGCAGTTTTAAAATATAAATTTAATTAGTTTTGATCTTATTGTAATGTTTGCATTTCGCTTTAAATTTCCAGTTTTCAAATAGAAGTTTAGGCGTAAAGTTCTCTGTCTCTTTTGGTTAAATCTAAATACTTTATTTACAATTTACTATAACGTTAAGCGATTAGAAGAACGCAAAGGAGGGTGCAAAACGATCGTCGGAGGTATGTTTACTGTTACATCTTTTTTGTCAGCGTTTTGTGTGGTAGGTATGTTTCATAAATTACGTTTGTAACGTTCTTTTGTTCAATATACAGTTTGTCGAATTTAAATACAATTCTGAATCTCCTTTTTACTAAAAGAAATTACCAACTTTTTAAATGTATATATGGAACCTCATCCAATTACAAACTAGAAACACATTTGAGGTTTCGGTACTCATTTGCAATTACTAGTTGCTAACTGCGTTTTGTGGTCGTTGAACTGTGTTGGGCGCTGTAATGCGCTATTAAATTTCGTGATCAGGTGTCGGTGGGGAGGGAGCTATTATCGTTGCGTGGGAGATAAGGCGGGGTGCCTGCGTGATAACAGCCCCGGGATGCCCTCAGTAGCGACGCAGTTGCACTGAAAACTCTCAACTTTGTCTACTTCAAGTTGACAAGTGGTTGCTTGAACGGTGTAAACACAAACTCAAGACAACAAAAAATGACATGTACTGCTCGTCCCAGTGTCTACGGGAAGATATTACCATTTATTGACGTCGATTTATGAAAAAAGATGTACTGTAGAACACACATTACTTGACAATGTGTAAACTTTAATTATTCATCGCTTATACGTGGAGACAAATAACTGAAACAAAACTTCATTATAGCTTAGAAACTACGGATTAAGCATAGCATTCGGCTTGCTGTCGTTGCCGCTTAATTTCTGAATTAGAACTCTACCAAGTATAACATGCCGAGAGAAGTCCTAAGACTTTAATTATGTCTGAAAAACGGTTGTGTTATGTAAGAAAACGGAATTTGAATTAAGTGCCAGACTGGCAAAGATGACAATAATATCGCAACACAAAATTTTCAGCAGCGGCTTAAGATTAAGATGTACAGCTAAGATAAAGCAATGATTTAGAAATATTTTACTGTGAACACAAAGGCTCCAAATTCGGAAACAAGCGTATGCGTTAGAGCAAAGAGTGGAATGTCATTCACTGTTCGTCAGTTTATTTATTCAGTATTCTTTCGGAGTCTGTTTGGGCATCCATTTCTCTCGAAATTGTAACAGTGATTATCGTGTAAAGAAATTGTAGTAACCCATACCCATGCGATGTCCAATATTGTAAAATTGTAATTGTGTTGATGCACCCAGAAAACTAGTGCTATTATTTTACAAATATGAATGATTCGTAAAGAAAACTAGTCATTTCTCACCACGATTACTTACGAGGGAGGAAAGTCTTCACCGCCAGGCGAATTGCCTGAATTGCAAGCCGCAATGTTAACTGCATGACATTTTATTGTTGAGGAACTATTTCATTACTGACAAGCCGTATTAAAGCAAATTTGTCAATGATACATTATTTAAAATTTAACTGATAGCTTATGTCTTAGGTTAACATAGGATACATTTTAGCCCGATTAGTTAAAAAAAATCCACATAACTCAAAACTGTGTATGGTTTTAATAAGATGTTGCACATTGAGAGTTTGAGTGCGTACTATGTTCCTGTTGGTATTATTGTGCAGCAAATAAAAACGTTTTCCTTTGTGTGAATAGTTCTGCTACTTTTATATACATGGAAATAATTCAGTTACTTGTCAGCCGACAGCAATATCAAGCCTTATATGCGCGCTGACAGTGTTTGTAATCGTAACAAACTATAATAGACTGACTTTGTGATTCAATTAGCGATTTTAAATAATAGTTTATGTAGATACAAATTAAGTGGTCTTTTGGCACACACGCAAGACCCGACACAAACGCGTTTAGAACATTTACAACCAAACTAAATTCATAAGAAAAGCAGGATATGCAAGAAAGCAGGTAACGTTTCTTTTATGGTTTATCGCTGCCTTAAAAGCACAAATCTCAAATTCTACGTGGACGAGATCACATTCCTAGATAGTGCTTGTAATAAATTTACCCGCTAAGAATTGCAGTATTGGTTCGAATGGCAGCGTGGGGCGGTTTCCTCTCCTGGAAACTTCTTAGGTATTGATTTTAGTCCACAACATTTTCTTTAGTCGGCAATGGCCTCGCAAAGTGAGGGTTGCCAGTTAGTGTCTGGCCTCGTACATGCGTGGTATTAACAGTTGTGTGGGCCTCGGTCTACGTGGTATTAAGTCACTGGAAGCAATGTACTATACTGCAGTGTTCCTCAGCATGTAGTCCGCAGCCATTTGTCCTCGGGTTGAAGAAGGTTGCAACGCTGTACTATAGAATTTCAATCTCATACGCGTTGGAAGAATCGCAATAAAAAATTTAGATACCGCATATGAATTTTCAGTGACCAGACAAAAATTTGATATTTCATGGATATTAGGATAGGACTGCGTTATTACAACAGCAGCTTATCCAGTCAGCATTCGTGAGAGCGTCATTAGTTTAAGGATTCTGTTAGTGACAGTCTTGTAGGAGTGAGAGACCACTATACGTGGTGGGTTTGGTAACAACAATAAAAGGTGTCAGTGGGGTCTAATTTCTTTGATTTTATTTTGTGCTTGTAGGTAGGTGGTATAGTGTAGCATTCAGCCTACAGTAACATTTATTAACAAACAAATAATATAGTATGGTCAATAAGTAATCCACTTTCAGTAGTTCATAATTGTGTTTTAGTAGTAATTTAAAACATGCTTTTAGCTTAGCTGTATTATGTTATAATCGTACAATGAAATACGTCATACATGTATACACAAAGGTAAAAAATTAGGCCCATATAAGTTAGTGATCAGCAGAATTATTTTTGACATTTTCTGGTCCTCTGATTGAAGAACGTGAGAAACTCTGTGCTACAGAATTTCAGTCGTAAAGACGTTGGAGGAATCGCAGTATCACTAGAGCTCGTTGTGTGACTTATTAGTCACACGTCACCTAAAAAAGCCTATTTTCAATTCGATTAAGAACCCTTACTATGTATTCTACGAACTTTGAACGTTGCAGTATTATCCCGAGAAATAGGTGCTCGGAATTTTTTATTATTAAACTTCTTGCGTTTTCTTTGTTATGCTAATCTTTGTTTTGTATTGTATTACATACCATTTTTTAATGTTTTTATTGAGGCCGCCAAGCCAGCATTATATCCTAGCCGGTAAGAAAAGATACCCCCAACTGGTACATAAATTTCTATATATTCTACGAAGGCATACATTTTGAAATTTATCCTGAGGATACCGTGAAGGAACTAAGAAAGTTCAAAAAGCATAACGGGGCAGGTGTAGAGGATATTACTACGGATGTCTTGATGATGACACGATGTGAAATTGTACCTTTTGTTGAAACGTTATTTAAACTGAGTCTGGATACTTGCTGCTTGCCAGAGGACTGAAAAGTGCGATACTAATACCGGTACGTAAAGGACGGGTGACAAATAGTGTAAAAATTATTGGCCAATCCGTTTGACATCAGTGGTGTGTAAATTAATGGAGAGATTGATACGCAATCACACCAGAAATATATGTGAGGAACGTAATTGGTTTTTAAGTCAACAACATGGTTTTAGACAAGGATATCCAACCATACGAATCTCAGCTTAGAAAAAAAGCTACGTTGCCTGGCTCGGAACCCCCTCCCTGCCCCCGTAGCTCAGCATAGCTTATCAGCCAACCGCTCCCCCCCTTCCCCCTAGACCGAGCTACGTGGTTTATGAACGCTCCATTAGAGATCGAGCTTCCCCTCGCTTCGCTCGCCAGGTGCGAGTTACGCTCTGTAATTCTTTTTTGTGTGAAAAAAACACTGCGCCTGGGACATTCATTTCCAATTGTGTGAAGTCTGCGGAGAAAAGACGGACGTACAAATGTCCATGACGAACAGCGTTCCGGACGGACATCGGTTTCGGACGAAACGATTGAGAAAGTGGAGGAAGAAATGCTGAAAGACTGTTCGTGAGCTTTGCGAGATGATCCCTGATGTCAGCGAAACTACCATTGACAAAATTTTGACATACCATTTATGGTATGCGAAGGTTTGTGCAAGATAGGTCCCAAGAATGCTTCTGAAAGACCATAAACGGCAACGAGTTGAAGCGGCTCGCGAATTTTTCTCAAGCCTATGAAATCGATTGCGAAGAACTCTTGGATTCAATTAATTTTTGGCTGTCCGGGTGGCGTCACGTCAAATTTCTTGTAGCCGAAGTTTCGACCCTCATTCTGTGGTCTTTTTCCAGGGCAGAACTACGTCTTCGATCAGTGTGTGTTGTTGTTTTATAGCCGAGGCCCGTGCCCGTGTAGAGGGTTCGAGTTACCCGGCCAATCAAATGGTCCTAACCGTCACGTGTGTCGTTGGCCTGGTGGGGCACGGCGCGGTCTGGTGGGAGGTGACACGTGACCTGCTCTGTCCGCACTAGCGAGAGCCAGGCGCCGTGTAATTTGAGCCTGTTGTCTTAGTTTATATTGTTTGGGTGTTTGGAAATTTTCAACGCCTCCTTGACCCTCCTTGGCCACCATTTATCTTCGCGAACAATAAGGGTGGTGTTTTCGAAGTTGATGGCGACCACAGGTGCAAGGAATCTCATAGACCCCGACAACCTGTAGTGGAGGCAGCCTGTCCTTAACCTTGACAAGCTGGTTGCTGATCTTGCTGTGCGCTTGGTAGACAGGTTTTATGTCAACTTTTTTAAACAGCTTTGCGTTTCTGTCTGTAACGCCACTTATGTAGGGTAAAACAATTACTTTGCATTCCTGAGAGGTGGCTTGATTAGATGCTGAATTGATGTCTCTCCCTGTCGTGGCTACATGCAATTCCCGTCTAATACAATGGTTGTGGTAACCATTGGGCCTGAATGTGTGTTGTTGTGCCTCCAACTCTGTCTTCAAACTATTTGCATCACATACTTTCGTCGCTCTTGTACACAAGACGCCTTGTAATATACTCAATATTAAAGTAAAATATAATTGTTAAAAAGATATTTAGATGTAGCCTGTGCATTGCCTACGCTGTGTTGGCCACACGTGTTGGACAGCCAAGCGGGCAGACGCGTTGGGGTGCAACGGTCATTTGGAATCAATAGACCGTATAGGAAGGCGCGCTGCAGATAGGGTCAGATACAGAGCACGGTCTGTTGGGGATAAATAGACCTTATAGGAAGGCACGCTACCGTCGGGGTCAGATGGAAAAGGAGTATCATGTAAATAAGAGTTTGTGTCACCCATTGGTTTTGTTTACAACCACACTGGTCGAGCAGGCGTGCTGCTGTTCATGGTTAAATAAGATTCAGCCGAGTGACACGAGGTTAATTGTTTTGACCTAGTATAAAGGATCACGGAGACCACAGGGGGGGGGGCCAGTACCATCAAGTTGCTACGTAGTGCTGTACAGTTTGCATCGCTGTACTGCTGCGTATTAATGCTGCCGTAGTTGACCAGCGGATCTGACTTGGGGAAGCAGTAACTTTCTCTCCCGCACCTAGCATTTCCTAACAACCTATTTCAAACTGTCTGTAGACTGGTTTGAAGTTATTAAACTCCAATGTTCTGGAATTGGCTTTGTCATTTCTAGCGTGAGTTTGCCTGCCTACTTTCCATCCAAAATCCTTTGGCGAGAGCCGCTCCTTGCCTCAGGTATCGAACCCGTGTCCTCAATATTTCAGGTTGTGGCCAAAAAGTAAGTGGCTTCCAATCTGGGATAGGACAGCCTCTTTTTGTCACTGGATGGTGGTGCGACGCGGCATGTAAATATCTGTTTGTATGTGTCGGCTGCTGGCTAAAGGGAAATTATCGTGATATAAAATGGTAATAGCGCAACCTGTGTTATAAAGGCTCTTGAATCTACTCGTGTATTTATGATACTTGGGGCACATTTTACTGAATGGCTGAGATAGTTGTTATGAGATGATGATGATGTGAACAGTTTGGTACCTGGGACACATGTTACTAAAAGACAGAGAGGGCTGAGGTGTGCGGGAGGCTAGACGGTGCTGAAGTGAACATTTTGGTATAGGAGACACCTGTTATTGATTAGGAGAGATGGAGGAGATGTAAAGAGGCTGATGTAATATTATTGAAATGCAGAGAAGAGACGAGGCTGGTGTGAACAGTATGGTACCTGGGTCACATCATTGAATGGTCGGAAGGGAATTGGGTTACAGACTTTTGGTAGACTATTGATTGAATATGATGACATTATTTGGGACCCCAATTTTGTATCAAGTACACGACTTGTAGGCCGTGCAAAGGTGTACTACTAGACTTGTTAGTGAACATTGTCAGTAACTGATTTTTAAAAAGGAATTGGATTGGGAATCATTGGAAAACAGAAGAATGTTTGAGAAAGTGATCGTGAGAGTACACGACGTATGTTAGCAATCTGGCTAAGGATGGATCTTTGTCAAAGAATTATGCCCCGTTTACACGATGCGAGTTGACTGGAACTAGTGTACTGTCTTGCTGCGAGCGCGCAGCACTGGATAGTCCACTCTCCTCGTGTAAACAGACAGACAGTTGACTGAGGTTAGTGGACTCGGTTCACGACCAACTTTTGACGTGCGAGTTCAACAATCAAGATGGCGACAACTAACAAGTCGCATAAGCGGAGTGAAGCAGAGGCATTAAAATCTTTAGAACTGCATTAAAGTGAGGAAATTCCGTGGAATTTTAAGAATAAAAATTATAAGAACAAGGATTTTAGAGTTTCTGATATCAAAAAATTGCTTCATAGTGGTGTCATTTTTTATGTATCGGAAAAAATATTTCACAATAGCTCTTCAAATTGAGATAGTCTTAAATGATGCAACTCTATATTTTCACTTTATTTTTTTTTAAAAGGCGCTGAGACATTTAAAGCATTTCTTTTTATTATCCACTCTTGTAACGTTTTTCTACGTTTTATTTTATTATTCTTCATATCATTCAACGTTATAATCAACGAATTAGCTACGATGTTAAGTCTTTTCTGTAATATGGACATACTATTTTCAATAAGGTCACAATGTAGGAGTAGAGAACTGTCCTCACAGTGGACAGTGCACTGTCTTCTAATTATTACTAGCATGCTAGTCCACTCCCTTACCCTCACCACCGGCCAACTGTCGTTCCAGTCAACTCGCATCGTGTAAACGCGGCCTGAGGAATAGTGCGTGGAAGAGAAATGATGACCATCAGCACGAGCTGGCACTCGATTTGATTTATAAGAGAGTGGGTAAATTTTCTAAATCACCACCTTGGACATAGGCGATGGTCTCAGGCATCCTGTGACGAGTCCGCATGTTCTGTTCAGAGCACTGTCTTAGCGTTTTATTACACAGGACTGGTGTACTCTGCTGCGGACCCAGTCGTTGTATGCGACGGCAAGTCTCAGCGTCTCCCTCCGCAACTCTGCTAGTCTGTTCGTCCGCCAGGAAACAGTAGAAGCCTGGCACCCACTCCTGGGAAGCTTTGTGAGCAACTGTCCAGAATGGCATCCTGAAGTATGGTAGCCTTGCCTTCGGCGTCGGAAGAGGCAAACTGTTTGGCCTTGGTGTCAAGGTGGTTGGACAGCACCGCGCTGAACTTTGTCCAGTTTGCTTTAGCGTTTTGAACCTCCAAATCCTGGATGAGTCAGACGTCATGGGAATTCTCAGATGCCTCGAGCTATGTGATAGAAAGAGATAGAGAATGGCGTGGCGGAACAGAATATCTTTCGCCGGCGCATCCGCAGATGAAGTTTCACGTGGCATGCGCCGGATGGTGCTGCCACCTAGCGGCAACTGTGACGTCAGTGGTCACGCCCTCTGGACTCTGATTGACTACCCCCACAACCAACAACCTGTGAAGTCATGGGGAATTCCAGAAAAAATCGTGAATCGGTGTCCTTCCACTACTTATGAGTAGTTAAATAATTTAACTATATAAATAGAGAGAAATCAAAATTTCAAACCTTCTATGCTTATAACCGCGCTTTGTAGAAAGCACTAAAGTAAGATTTCGCCACCCACGATCCCACGCGGTAGGATGTAGGACGGGAGGGAACTGATTAAGCTAATCTCAGAATCCAACAATATCCAGCACATATTTTTTGCAGGTCCGTACAACAAAAATTATCGCAAATAAACGGATCTGACAGTTGCTGGCATCTTTATTTATTTATTTTTGCAGAGAGGAACCGGGGGGGGGGGGGGAAATTTGCCAAGTGGAAGTTACTCGCACACTGAGGGTTCTGTACATTGTATATTAAATTGAGTCCAGTAAAGAACTTTTTGTAAAAGCTTTTTTTAAAAAAAGACAATAAGAAATGACTTTAGAGTTCATTCTACGTTTTACGAAATTACCTTTCAAGTGGTATAAATAAACCAAACAAGATATTATTTAACTGTAGTGTGCCTTAGGAAAATTTGGCAAAAATTTATTTCCACAAGTTATTCACTACCCGACTTATGTCGAATAATATCGAAGAATACTATGTTGAATTATCAGATTTGTTAAAATTACTCATTTAATTATTTTGGGGAAATCATTAACTTCAAAAAGACCGCTATAGTTTTCCTGTAAACCTTAGAAGGTTTCACAGCATTGTAAATTTTGAAAGTTAACTTATTCTGGAATCAGTTGTTTTGGAAATAAAGAGAGAATGTCTTTTTTTTTCGCCAAAAGTTCGCATAAGTCATGGAATAAAAAGAAAAAGGCGAACACTTTGAGACTAGGTTTTTTGCCAGCTTCCGTTTGATATCATAAAGGTAATACATAGAATTTATTTAAAAATACCTATTATTATTTTCAGTCCAATAAATCGTTATTTTTAAGCATTAAAGTAGTGCTTAATTTCAAATTTCTAAGTGTAATCACCTGTGATCACACGATTGAAGAATTCTTGGTCATTGTCAGTCCTCCCAAGATCAGCGCACACGTTTCTTCGATTGCCCTTCTGTTCAGTTGCGAAAGGTTTGTGCCAAAAAACTTCACATGTCCAAATCGTCTGTCAAAATTTTATGTACGGTGAAAGTGTTTAAATTTAACTGTTCACATCATCATGCTTATTGTTAAACGACGGTCTGATCTCACAAGAGCCCTCATACGCTTAACGTTTTCGTTATTTTTTAAAGTTGAAGGTCTCCCTGAGCGAGGTTGATATCCAACATGTTCTCGGCCTTCCAAAAATGGTTTGTGCCAGCAGAAAACTTGTGCTCTTGATAAGTAATGTTCCCCATAGTTCTGTTTCAACTTTTCAAAGGTCACACTCGCGGATTCCCCAAGTTGAACAGAAAATTTGATTGCACTACGTTGCTCTAAATTCAGATGCTCCATTTTCGTAACACGCAACTAAAACACAACTTCACTGATGGCGCTGTCAAAAATAATGTGTTTGCTGACCGGAGTTGAAACTCGGACCGAGCATGTGGAAGGGATGAACAAACCGGTCTAGCAAAGACTGGTAGACACAGCGTTAGCCAAATCGCTTGCAGTGTTACTTTTCTCGCACACCTTGTATGCTGTGTTTAGGTGCTAATGCTCGTAAAGAAGCTTTTGATATAAGATATAAATTCACAACATTTTTTAAAATTTGGCAACAGGATCTCCACCTTGGCTGTACGAAAATGTGTAATATTTGAATTTATATTAAACTAGCTGTTACCCGTGACTTCGTACGCGTGGACTTGATTGCTAGAATTGGATATACAAAGCTGAAAGTTGCCTAAGATATGTCCCAAACAACACCTAATCGGCATAATATGACGGGATTGCCATCGATATACTATTCTACCGTCGAACCTGTCTCATGACTAAAACTGTTATTCATACCGCAAAAAAATTATCGTATTTCATTCCTAAAGATACAAAGTATCTCCTTGTCATCGGTACACACATATAGTCGTCAAACCTTACAAAAAAACGGAGAGTTACTTTCGCATATATAAGATTATTAGTTTATATCACACACAAACTGCCTGTGGAACCAGTATACCGTGAATAAAGTAAACGCTTAAGGCACTTTTCTACCGCCTACGATTTGCCACGCGTTCCAGCCCTGAATTTATTTCCTACGTTTGAACATGGTATCCTTACTACAAAATCCAAGGCTTAGCTCAAGCTATGAAAAACAATTCTTAAAAAATTTTCCTCCCAGCGGGTTTTAAACCCAAAACCACGCTGAAAATTTCTTATGAAGCAAGCACCTTACCCACTGTGCTACCAGCCCTCTCTGTTGTTTCGCATTACAGAGACACATACATATTATTCAGATAGTTTACATAATTCAATGAAAATATGTATTATCTATGTCCATCGTAATCTCAATAGCATGTTCTTGTCAAATTTCATCACTATCGGATTAGCCGTTTACCCCAAGAAACGTAACAAACAGTTACTTTCGCATTTATAATATTAGTATATATTATGACGGGAAATTTTTCAACCAAATGTAGACGGTATTTTTCTGCTTGTATCAAAGGATAAGTGTGCAAAGTTTCATCGAGATCGGATGAAAACTGTGGATTTGTATGAAGAACGAACAAACAAACAAGCGTACATACATTCATCTTTATATATATATAGATTTTGTCAACTCGATAATTATCAGAAATAACATACTGTTAAAACATTTTATTATTATTATTACTCTTTTTTTTATTGCTTACAAACAATAGTTTTTGTCGTCCATGTTGATCTGATCTGATCTGATCTGACCTGACCTGACCTGACCTGACCTGACCTGACCTGACTGTCGGTCGATCATCCTAGCGGTCAGCTCAGCTCAGGTGTTGACCGTTGTTGATCGGTGGCGGCGCGATCTCCAGTTTGACCTGCCTTTTCCTGACCTGAACCAACCGCGTAACGCGAATGCTCCCATTGGATTACGTGTATAGCGATTTTTTGCATCAGCTGACCCCTTTTGTGAATGGGCCTTTAGGTTGCAGAACCCATATAATGTAGTTGTTTACTTACGTGCTTAAGCAATCTATTCCAAGTTAGTGTCATCAAAACATTGTTACGATATTATCTTTGCAATAGTTAACGTTACAGGTACTGTTCTCGAGTTGATAGACTAGAACGGGACGATCTCCTCAGCATCTAGTTGCAGCCCCTTTACTTCGGGCATAATTCATCCGCGATTGTTCTATTCTTGTTCATTCACTAAACAGAGCGCTTGGTATATAACGTTAACCATGCCGATATTTTCTGTCTCTGAGATTACAGTAGGAATTGATGTGTGCGTGACTTGCTCCCTTCTTGTGGTGACGTCATCCCCAAGATTTATAGTTTCCTGTTAAGTGGCCCGAGTACACGAGAATTGAGTAGACCTCTGGTAAAATGCAATTAGGAGGGTTGTATGTCACCTTGTCCAGGGGTTGCTGCCGCAGGTCCTTGGGGGAGAGATTGTGTGTGCACCGACTGCGTCTTGTTGAACACCAGCTAGAATCCAAGCAATAATTCGTGAGGCGTTATAAAAACTACGTACATTTATTGGAATACGTATGCCTGTTGCGAAGGTATTCTCAGCAGGATCCATTATGAAGTCCCTTCAGAACAAAAATGAATAACGTATTACGTTATTGTTGATGTTTGTTGATAAGTTGTTTTATTGATATAAAATGATGTTTTTTCTTTGTTGTCTGTTTATTTAGTACTTAAGAATTTAATGATTTATGTAGCATAACATAATCTGTTTCGTTTTTCAGGTAATCGTCTGGTTGCGCCTGGTACAACTTATTGGACCGTATTCGTAAGTTGTTAATTGTTAGCAGCGTAAATTGTTTAATGGATAGTGTGAAAAGTACTCTGCGGCGAGTGTAATAGATGGTGTTATTGGCATATTTTGAAGTGCATAGCTGCACGAAAACTTTGTGGTCATCAATCTGTGCAAACAATTTTATTACGGCAAAGAATAATCGCCATCTACAGTCGAGACTTGTGTCTTTTAAAACCACCTCCTTAACAAAATTAATATTTAAATTATACACCTAATTTCATAACATGGTGATAATGTCTTTGGACCACACCTATATTTTGAATATCTGATCTGTCTCCATTGTCATGGTGAACAATTTAACGTTCATAACACAAGATCAAGTTGTCATAAAAGGTATTGTAAATGATGTTAAGCGAAGTATGGGAAAGTTCTAAAATTGGCAACTGTTTTTGAAAATGATTCATATCATAAAAAGCAATTTATATGTATATACTAGCTGACCCGGCAATGCTTCGCTATTGCTTGACTTGGTTTAGGCATACCAAATGTAGACAGTATTTTTCAGTTTATTTTAAAGTATATGTGTGCAAAGTTCCTTAAAAAGTTGGAAAAAAACTGGCTTTATATAAGGTATACTGGCAAAAATTAAGGGGGTTTAAAGGGGAAAAGGGGTTGCAATTTTGGATACCATATGTTGCAAATTTTGGTGGAAATCTGATTAATTCTATGGGTTTGTTTAAATTAAGGGGTGGAGGGTTTAAAAAAAAAAAAAAAAAATTCAGGAACCTTCCCAGCCGTACTCTCTACAACTCAACAGAGTTTCATCATAATCGGATAAAAATTTGTGGGTTTTGATAAATATAATTGGAAATTAAGAAGGGAGGGGGTAAAAGGGAAGAGGGGTGGGATTAGGCTAACCAAATTTACATAGTATTTTTCTGCTTGTTTTAAAGTATACCTGTGTTAAAATTCCTTCAAAATCGGGTAAAAACTGTACCTTTATATATGACACAGTGGCAAAAAATTAAGGGGATGTAAAGGGGACGAAGGGGTTGCCTTTTTGGAATCCACATGTAGATAGTATTTTCCTGTTTGTTTTAAAGTATACGTGTGCAAATTTCTATAGAAATAGGATAAAATCTGTGTATTTGTTTAAATTAGGGGGATGTGAAGGGGTATGAGGGATGGCGTTTTTGGAAACCCTACGTAAGCAATATTTTTCAATTTGTTTTAAAGAATTGGTTAATATCTGTAGGTTTTCTTAATTTATGGGGAGTAGGAGGGAAGAGGAGGTGGTTTTTGGGTGGAAAAGGGGAGAGGGATTAGGTTTTGGTAAAAATAATGTCTATAGTGTTTTTCTGTGTGCCAATTTCCATCAAAATCAGATAAAATCTGTGGGTATTTTTTAAATTATGGGATGCAAGGGGAAGAGGGGGTGGTTTTGGGGTGGAAAGGGTGAGAGGGATTGTGTTTTTGTAAAATTAATGTCTACAGCATTTTTCTATTTTATTAATAGTATATGCGTGCAAAGTTCCATCGAAATCTGATAAAAAGTGTAGGTTTGTGTAAAAATTAAGGGGCGGGAAGGGGGAAAGGGGGTGCGTTTTTGGAATCCAAATGTAGACAGTGTTTTTCTGTTTATTTTAAAGTATATGTACGCAAATTTCCGTACAAATCGGATAAAATCCGTAGGTTTTGTTAAGTTATGGGGTGTAATGGGGAAGAGGAGGTGGTTTTTTGGAAATTTTATTTCTTAGGAACCACCCCGGATGCGCACTCGACAACTCACCAAAGTTTCACCATAATCGGACGAACGGTTTAGGAGCGCATAGAGGACAAACAGATAGACAGACAGAGGGTGTAATTAAGGTGGTGGAAAGAGAGGAGAGGAATTGGGTTTTTGTGAAATTAATGTGTACAGTATTTCTCTCTCTTTTTTAAAGTATACGTGTACAAATTCTTATCTAAATCGGATAAAAATGTGGTTTGCCTAAATTATGGGGTAAAAACGTAATGGTGGTTGGAAAGGGGGAGAGGGGATGAATATTCGGAAACCTTACGTAGGCAGTATTTTTCTGTTTGTTTTAAAGTATAAGTGTACAAATTCTTATCTAAATCGGATAAAAAAATTGGTTTGCCTAAATTATGGGGTAAAAACGTAATGGGGGTGGAAAGGGGGAGAGGGGATGAATATTCGGAAATCATATGTTGGCAGTATTTTTCTTTTTGTTTTAAAGTATAAGTGTACAAATTCCTATCTAAATCGAATAAAAAATGTGGTTTTGCCTAAATTATGGGGTAAAAACGTAATGGGGGTGGAAAGGGGGAGAGGGGATGAATATTCGGAAATCATATGTTGGCAGTTTTTTTCTGTTTGTTATAAAGTATAAGTGTACAAATTCCTATCTCGTAAATCGAATAAAAAATGTGGTTTGGCTAATTTATGGGGTGTTATGGGGAATAGGGCTGACTTTTTGGAAATTTTTTTTCACAGGAACCTTTGCAGACGCACACTCGAAAACTCTCCAAAGTTTCATTGCAATCTGATAAATGGTATAGGAAATGTTTATATGGGTAAAAGAAAAGGGCTGTTTTAAGGGTTCGAAAAAGAAAAGGGCTGTTTTAAGGGATTTTCCGGCAATTATTCGAATTTTTCTCGCCGTAAAAACCATCCTTGAACTCCCACGAACATTTAAAAAAAAAATTGGCCAAATTGGTCCAGGCGTTGTTGAGTTATGCGCTTACCAACACATTTTGCGATTCATTTTTATATGTATAGATCTTAATAAAGGAACTACGTTTGATACCTAACTAACGTCTCACCGTTACGTCTATTTTTCTTTAGTCCTTAAATACAAAAATTGAAATGATACAATTTTAGCCTACGGCAACCTATACTTTCTTATTTGCAGGCAAATAGCAGATGCTTTGTCTTGACAATAACTGCTATCGGTAAATGACTAAACTGGTATCCTTATGCTTTTCTTTGCTTTTTTTATTTCAAGTTATCAACCTAATAGTTCGTTTTTAGACTTTATCTCTCAAATCATGATGTCTTTATAGGTCATTGTCATTGAATGTGGCCTGCAATTTCATGGCGCATAACTCTTCATGCAACTAAAAATAAATATTCGCTTTATTTTATCGACCGAAAGACATTATAGAGTTTTCAAGGTGACATTGCGACTTGATAAATACTGTTGACTTTCGGAAACTATGATTATACACACTCCGGGGCAGTCTAGAAGGTCGCCCATCTGTCCTGACGGGGAATCCTAGGTACGGGGGCCCCCCTAGAGAGGGGGAGGGGGGGACCAGAATGCTCGGTGCCCGTAGCATTTGCCAACTCCTGCTACGTGGCTAATCCGATACTGCATACACAATCAGAAATAATAACTTTTAAAAAAATCCAGTAAAATGTCGTACCTCCAGTGATGACCGTGCCATTCCTACCTGTTATGAGCGATCAACAAATGTTGTACTGGTAATTATTACCATAACTAGGCTCACAAAACGTTTAGAATCCATTTTCTAATAATGATACGAAACGTGTTGCAGCAAACGTGCCTGAACTTCCCTAGAGAGTTAGAAGAATCTTTAATTCTTAACATTGGCAAATATCGTGCAGGATAAACTGAACCATTTATTCCATGCTTATATTTTTTTTGCTTCGTATTTAAATACTTGCGTTGATGTCTGTTCATTTACAAACTATTAGTTCATTGTACATAGCAAAAAGTTTGTTTTGAAGAAAGTATGGAATTAAATAGTACAGTCAGGCTATATATTGTGAGCCTTGGTATTTTCGAACAAGTGTATTAGAATTATAAGCACAAGGCTCGAAGATGGAAGGAATATTATATCCAGATGGATTCCATTAACTGTTCGCACACTCCTCAGATATTTTTTTTTAAGAAAATGTTAGCTAGTAATTTTAGCTGTTTTTTTTTTCACCTTCAGATTATGCAAGTTGAGTAACAAGGGAAGTATCTTCACAAAATTGGATCGAAAACGGTAAAATACATTACTTTTGTTCTTTCGCATTAGAAACGAGTTGTATATGTACACGTTTGCTTTCATTTTCTGGGGGGGGGGGGGGGGAGTTTTTAGAATACGTCTGTGGGGAGAACACACATCAACATACAAAACATTAAAACATGTTTGGTACGAAAACTTATACTTTTAAGTTCAGTTTCTCAACCACTATTAAAAGATTCAACTAACTCTAATTTCGGTAATCTAGCGGTCAATGTAGGTTTCACTTAAAAACTTGATTTTGTTAGAAAAGTACAGAGCCAGAATTCTGATAAGATCTGCTTAACTCCTTTATGAGGGCGTAAAGTCAGTTAAATACATAATTGGAAGCTCTATAGATAAGCAACTGCTAGCCGTTAGTCGCTTCGCGCGCACTCTGTAACTATTTATAGGTGATAGCTATCTCAAACATGGCAGTCCTCTCAGAGTCAAATCAGTGTGGCTGAAAATAGAGGTTTCAATAAATCGATTAGGCTCCACTTGGAGAGTACAGAATTCCGTGCAATCATTTGATTAATCTGCGGAATGAATATCTTCAAGTTAACCATACATTTTGGTCCCCCTCTTTGGAAGAGAAATCTTAGACTTAGCTTTGTAAATGGCCGCGATTAATTCGCCGTCCCAAGTTTCATAACATCAAACGCAATATGAAGACACCAGGCGCAATCAAGCCATATGCCTAACAAGGCGGGTATATGGACACGATCGGTCCATTTTGCCTGAAGTTATTTGCCGCAGAACATTTTGACTCTGTCCAAAGTAGGGGATCACGCACAACCACACCACATCACTCCGAGCCAGCATTTTGAAGATTGAAAACGAATTCATTGCGAAATTCATGAAGTGCAGGGCAAATGGTATCAGTAATATATACTAAATATAATGATTAGACATATTTATTGCAAGCTGTAAGAGAATTTTGTTATTTAAAAAGTAAAATTACGTCTTATAGTTGAACTAAAAACTTCTTCAAAAGCAGAATAATTGGAAAAGAGAAATCTTTTAATATCAGAATTTGATCTACTATAGAAAGTTCTATGCAACTACGAATTGGGGAAAACTAGGGGGGAAAAAAATGTCTGCAGAGGGTCGTTGAAAATGAAATAGACAGATAGTGTACGAAATGAACATTGTATGAAAATGTCGGCTGACGAAAGGAATTTGCCTAAGAGTGTCGTAGAAAGAAATAAAGGCTGGTGAGTTACACCGTGAGATATGCAGATTCAGTTAATTTGTTAGTGAAGGAAACAATCAAAGCCGAGAACTGTAGAGAAAAATTTGTGATTAAATTGATCGAGAACGTAGGTTGAAGTGTGTTTGTTGAAATGAAGATACTTAAGCAAGACAGGATATAAGATGTAGCATTCTATCAAACTACATCAAGGGGTGGGGTGGGGGGGGGGGAATTGCAACTTCCGAGCGGTAAGTGGTGAAAGCGTGGATCATTTAGTTTAAGAGGCATTGTAATAGTGCTAAATGGGAGTATAGTGCGCGTCACGAACGAAGGCGACCCACTTTAGCGAGGCTCTGTGCAGGACATCATCGCTCTGCCAGTAGCCAATCGAATTCAGTAACAATCCAGCGCATGTCGTGGTTACACGAGTGTTGATTGTTTGCTGTGGCCGACATTCCTGTCTCTCTTAAAAGTATTATCACATAAAGCGCTACTAAAACGCGCATTATTATTTTTATTGTCATTACACGGCAGTAATATTAGTAGAAGTGGCGTAATTACTATACTTTCTTCCTCTCTCTACTTCGTTCTTCTCCTGGAAATACGGCAACATCGTATACCCTGTGTCCCTGTTTCTGTCTCTCTCTGCGCCACCCGCCTTCGTTCGTGACTCGCACTATAGTAGTCTAATAAAATGTTGTCTTGTGCTTGGTAGAAAGAAAGAACAAGTCGCTTCGTTTGAATGAGCGGTACTCAACCCGCGGCCCGCTAACACTTCGCATGTAGCCAGAAGCCTAGCTGGGTTTATCGGAAATTGTCAAAAATTTGTGGCAATGTTAACAATTCCATTGATATTAAAGTAAATGCTTACTTTTAACTGTGGAATTTCTTTGTACTGTGGGTTATTGCGACCCATCTTGATATAACAGCAGCGCTTATGCGGCCCAGGAAGAAAAAAAGGTTGAATACGGCTGGTCTGAATGATTCTGGATCATAGCCTTGGCATAACACATTGAACTAACACGACGATAACATGTGCGTTATAACTAATTTAAAAATTCGTCTCGTTTCCCAATAGTTCTTAGTGTGACGGATACAGAAGAGGCGGCAGACGAAAATTAGTTTACTTAACGCTCAGCGGCCACAAGGCGAGTGTTTTGTGTTAGTCACTGCTGTTTCGTACCAGCTGCCCTCTGTTGGTAACTTGTTTCCCCTCTGGTGTGCTTCCTGTCAGGGGCTGGCTGCGTGTATAGTTTCTCTCACCCCCAATTGCTGCAGGTGCAGCCTATCGCTACGCATCGTGTACTCTGAATAATAAATGCGCTGACTTAAGGGAATGCGGGGATAGAGAGTGGAGTGCTCGTAATTCCTACTAGGCTGCTTATAATATCCAATGAGAAAGAACAAGTATGTAATGTTGCTTCTAAGGTTTTATCAGCTTAAATACAGTGTTAATGTCTTATGAATGTGTCTTCATAGAACACTGAAAAAAACTTGCCGCTGAGATAGTCTACCACTCGTCGTTATGGACTTTAACTTACCCTGCAAAATGAAGAGTAAAATAAACAGAGAAATCCGACTACAGATTATGCCGCACAGTAGATTATATATATATATATTAAAGGGAATTTCTTCATAAATTCTGAAGACTTTAGATTTCAGAGTGATGACCTGAGCTTCTTTTTCACACAAAAATAATTTTTAAGTTATAATGCTACTGAATTATTTTCTTCTTCAAACTTGAAGTTATTTAGCCACGCTTTACCGAAGCCACTTCTTAAATTGATATTTTTGTCGCTGAGATTTATTGACTCAAGTTTTCATCGGGCCGTTGAAACATGAGCTATGTCTTCCCTGCTTTAAGCTATCGAAATTTATTCAGTTGTGATTCCCTTGCATGTTTTCTTCTATATTTGCAGTTTTTGCTATATGGTGAATATGTTATTTTGGATTCATTTTCCTGTTATTACATTCAAGAAATAATGGCCTTGCATATCTCCTAGTTTTCTATTATCTCATAATTTTCAAATATATACTCGATATTGAATTCGCAGAACTTTATTATTATTTAAGATTTACTTTTGATCCAACAGTGACCCGTTAAGGGAGCGTGCACAAACCACGTAGCTCCATTTTGGCCTACCGTGAACCCCCCTCCCCCCCCACGTAGCCCTACGTGGCTTTTGCCTCTACCCCCCCCCCCCCCCCCCCCCCACGTAGCACGTAGCTTTTTTCCCTTTTGATTCCAGAAGATATTTTTTACTGTTTTCTCTTGTCAGACGATTGTAAATTATGTAAGGAGATAATTAACTAACGGAAATAAATATTCGCATGCTGTTGTGTGTTCTGTTCCTCATTTCAACTGTCAAAAATGTTATGAAAGGAAAGCTACGTGGCCTGACTCGGAACCCCCCCTCCCCCCACGTAGCCCAGCGTAGCCTTCCAGCCAACCCCTCCCCCCCCTGGACCGAGCCACGTGGTTTGTGCACGCTCCCTAAGCTCTGTGCCCCATCGCGCTGTAACAGAAGTGGCAGGTTGGATATCATGATGTTAATCGGATTGCACTGCTACACCTAAATCCTAGTCAAGACACTTTACAACGCAGTTTACCTGTTCATATTCTATAAGGCTCATAAAAGTTTGCGCCCGACTTTTCTTTTGCAGTTTTGTTGTGGGCTTCTGCTTCGTGGCTAGTATTTTTTCGTAAACAGTTCCTGTTTTGTAGTTGAAAATTGATTTATTTACATAAGAACGCATCGTGCTGTAACTACTAGAAGTCTTTTTGAAGTGAATTTATTAAAATCTCCTTTTTCCTGAGGTTTAACTTCCGACAGTTTCCGGTAGTTTCGTTATTTTTCACATCCAATGACACTTAGTGATTTCGGCTATCGGAGAGCATCAAAAATACAAAAACATGAGGTTAAGTGTAATATTTATACATGCGTTGTGATTTGGCTTCTCATTTTATTTATTAAAAACCTCTGTCATGTACTTCGCATCTTTTAAGATTTGGCTTCTATTGTATCTGGATGTTACTACCATCTTCTTCTTCTTCTCGTGTCGATGACAGCATGACATATGTGGCAGTTTTTCTGCCAATGTGATGGCTTTGTCAGTAGCTGATTGGAGGTGAAATTGAAATACATTTATTCCAATTTGTGGACAAGACAGCAAATGTACCATGGTTTCTCTCTCCCCGCACGAACATGTGGTATCTGGCTGTTCTCCCAGGTATCCCCAAGTAGCAAGTGTATCTTTGCAGCGGCCAATTTCAACTCAAAGCCTGTTTCGCGACTTCCATATGGGCCATGGTTGTTCAGACCCAGGCGGTAGACCCTCTTTTGACTTGATCCACTCGAACCCTTGTTGTAATCTCTTCTCCCAAGCCAGTATTCTTTCATTGCTTGGAGCTCCAGTTAGTGGCTTTGAAGTTCGCATGAAGCTTTAGTCTCGATGGCGCTGGTGTATGTAGGGGGTGTCGGACGTCTTCATTCACTTTAAGCCTTGCCACGCTGGTGGCAACTTCCCGGCGTATATCTCCATCAAAAAGTAATGAATATAAACAATTTTTTAAAAAAAATGTGTTGTACGTTTGGAATTTTCAGTGTCTGATAGCCGCGTTTTTAATAGTTTTAATAACTGCAAAAACTGTAATAAACTCCAGCAAAATTAAGAACCTTTAAGTATAACAATACTTGACATCCCAGTAATTGCTATCTTTCAGTGTTGAGACTTCTCTGGTGATGAAATGCCCTCCAAATTATTCCTGCGTTGTTAGTGTCTTGTGGAAGGGTGTGGCGGCCAAGAAAAGTTGTTGAAGCGCTGGCGGTCCCCGATTAACGCAGTTCAGATCAATACACTAGCTGGAGCGCTAGTAAACAGGAGGGGAGAGAGCCCTCACAGACAGCAGGCTGTAAATCTTTATCCTAGCGCCACACACAAATCCCTCCAGACACTATAAACTCACGTCCCACTGAGAGTCTTTGTATGTCCAGATCTGTAGTGAGAGTATTCTCATCTGTTTCTCTTGGTCTTGGTTGAATCCTCCTCAATAATTCATGCGCTAAACAGCAATTGAATTAGAGACAGCTGGCGTTATCCAGTGTAGCACTGAAGACGGACCTGTGAAGGTCAAGGAAGTGCAAAATTCCGACAATACAATTAGTGATCGTGATAGTATCTGTGATCGTTGTCTTCGTGTGTGTAAGACGAATGATCTAAACGCATTTGATCGTGTATAAATTCTTGGCGCCCAACGATTGAGTCGTTCCATCTTAGAAGTTGTGTAGGCAATGTGATTTTCACGAGCCACTATGTCAAGGGTGTGCCTTAAGTGCGTAGAATCGGGTAAAACCATCCTTGCCAGGGCTAATGACCGTAGACAATCGCTTGTCGATGAATTGAGTCATGGTCTGTTAATTCGCATTGTAACAGCGGTTATAGTCACAGTGCAAAGGATTCGGAAAGTTAACGCCGATGCACAACTTTAAAGTAGCGACAACATTCAGAAGAATCTCTTCGCTATAGTGCACAGAAGCCATCGTCCGTTGAAGGCACCCCTCGAGGTTACTTGGCCACGGCGCTCCCGCGAGTAGAATGCTGGGTATATGTTGCTTTACAACCGCAATCATTTATCGGTTTTGTTTCCCCGGATGTTATAAATCATTTACTAATGTGATAGACTACATTCTTTGAAAACCATATATGGCGTTCAATGTCGATGGGTATGACACTTAGGCTATCGCCGTCGAGGTTTACCAAAACCATATCTAGAAAATCCTCATCGTACCCAGACAAAGTATGACCAAAGATGTATATGTACTGATTGTAATATAAATTACATTATATTTGTAAATCTCATATATACATACCAGTAAGCATCTTGAAATTAAATATACGAAAAATTCAGTTTGTTGTTTTTTTAAATTGTCTTTTATACACTTTTTTATGTATATAGAGCGCTATTTTTGAAACCGCAACCGTCTTAATCCGATGGACGTTGGATTAGAAACTGCATGGGCTCACCGTCTAAGAAATTTATGTAATGCACCATATGAAGATGTTCTGCGACGGAGCTTCTAGGTGTGTTATGCGTACATTTTCTGTCGGAGATCAACAAACACCACAACCAAAGAGTGTTACCAAATTGTTAACATAAATCGCCATTCGATTGAATTTTGATAGGATATCAGGACAGTTTGATTGACTTCTGATAGGTTAGAAGGATAATAAATTTTATAAATAATACGCCGTCTATTAACAACTGTTGTGGTGAATAGAGTATAATTTATTGTTCAGTAACTGCAGGAAAATGATTATAGCCAGATTAATAAGGCTATAAGTACAATTTCAATGGCTAAAATAATTTTTATGTGACCTGGATATTTGACAGTTCGCCCCAGGAACGACACTTTTTAAACAGTTGGTAAATAGCCAATAAGTGCTTCGACATATTGACCTTCGTGTGAGTGAATAACTTTGTTAGCTGAAATCGAATGACATTTCACGATGCTTTTGATTTGCCTTTGAGGCGGAAGCTAAATGTGGTAGTCTACACTGACATTCAATTAAAATAACTACCCTCAGTATACATTGTAATAAATTAATTTAGTTACAAGAGGACAAATATCAGGATTGCATATCCATTGATTGTAATATTAATTTGTGTAAACCAGTGATTACAATTGTGTAAGGAAATATTCACGACATGGCTGCTTAGTAAGCGAAGCTGAGTTAGCGAAAAAACGTTACCTGTTTGTGACACACAATACGGGACCCGCGGTAAAGAGACGCCCTGCCCTAAGAATTCCGAGGAAACCAGAGCCGAGGCCGATGCCCGACTATGGATGACGTGGGCACGTTTAGCATTCGCGCGAAGGATAGTCTGGAAGTCGCTCCCGCTAACAGAGATGGCCAATAGCAGAGAGTTAAGTTCTGAACATTGGAACGATTGGTGAAAGTCAATTTCAAATTGAAAATTTTAAATTCATTTGTACAGCGAGAAAGATTTTTAAGTTGGTAACTGCAAACGTGGCGCGATTTTTTTTGTAGTGGCCGTTTCTAAGTGAGTCAAATTTGAACTCTACCGCACCTACTATAGGACCTATCGACGGGTGCCACCTATGAGCAGGAGCTCCGTACCCAGCCCATTTGTCAGCCGCCGACCTTCACGGCTGCAATTTGATTCCGCTCACCCACCCGCACTGAGCGTGGTGGGAGACAGGTCTGGTCTTTCATTATGGAGGACGCTGGTTCGGTGGACGGCAACCTTAAAGAACAGCTGCTATATGATACGATTATCGGATGCAGTTAAAAAGTTGACGGTAAACACGCAGATTGTTTGTTTAGCGGGCGTTCCACTAGTGGTTAAACGAGGGTGGCCCCTGTCAGGGGCTGATTGGCCAAGGCTAGTGGGCGTGTGTGTGGATAGGTGTGCTGACGAACTAACATTAGGGAATTACAGTTCTGCTCGAAGCGTCTCTTCTGTTCTTCTGGCAGCACCACTAGAATCTTACCATTGGACTGTTTGGGCTAATGCTTGACACCACTGTGGATTGACGGCCACAGACCGTAGTTTAGAAATTGATATAAGTTCTTACTACATGAAGAATGCAACACTTGCAATTGAACAATTTATTTGCTTCTAACACGGAGTAGTACAGTTTATAGCGTGCCGCAAAGTGGATTCCAACTATCACCAACTTATCTAAGCCCTGAACTGTAATAGTTCATTGTTAGGCAGATGGTCGCCCGGATGCGAGATGCATGGGAGGGTGGCAGGCTTCTAACAGGTGGCTATCGAAGTATGCTCGACTACTCTCGCCGACTGATCGACAGTAAAAGACAATACTTCATCGCTTGTACTGCCCAAGCCGACTCGGCTGACCTACAATTACGAAGGGGACTGCACTCTAAGGTGCTGACTGCAAGCGTGCAGATTCCTGTCTGGTCAATGCTCGACCGCGCTCAGCATTGTCAATGATCGCCGATTGCCAGTAGCTCGACGACTGAATATTCCTATAATTCCCCAAATAGTAATGGTCTTCAAAACGACCGCTTACACCCCGAAACTAATGCACCACTTTTTTTTTCTTCAACAATTATTTATTGAACACAATGAAACTTGTACACAAGGAAGAATGATGTTTCTTCTACACTCCTTATTTTTCCACGCAATCTCCTTCCCGTTCTATTGCTTTCCTCGAGCGAGAGACAAGACCGTGCATGCCTTGGCGGTACCACTCCTTGTTCTGTTCACGAAGCCATTTCTTCACTGGGCAAATCAGTTCTTCGTCATGCTCAAAATGTCTCCCACGAATCGCATTCTTCAATAGCTGCCCATACACAAACACATTTGCGCGCGAGTAAACTCGCCAAACATTTCCGCGCAGATATTCTCGCGACGAGCCTGTACGTGTCAGAGCCCATACACATGAACATCAGTTCCACACATTTGTCGTTCATTTGGCTCGCCGCGCTCAAATTGTTGTGTTTATGGTAGTGGTCTACGGATTTATCCGTCATGATTTCCTGGCTCGCGGCTCACTGGGAATTCCAAAACATCGCGAGCCAAGTGTAGTGAGGTTATGAGGTGACAATATTGAAATGAATCATGTTTTTAAGTTCTACACACAAAAAATGTATTTGTTCGTGCAGCAGCTTATATTAGAACTGTAAAAAAGAAAAAGAAACGGACTATGACAAAAGTGGTAGCAGGAAGATTATAAACAGGATCATATTCTGCTACTTGTACTATTTGAAAAGCATTTTCTTCGATTCTTCAATATTACATAAATGCACAGATACATCTTCCCCTTCATAATTTGGGCTTCCTATATTGCTGATACTGTCCATGGGTTCGTGTTGATCTCTCATAGACAGTAGTAAGTCGTAGTAATATCGTAAATTAGTTTTGTAGATTTTGTCTTCGCCTATTCCATTTCTTGTCGATTTTTTTTTTTAAATATATATTTCTTGCGAAAAGTGCTCCGCATTTCTTTTTTTTATTAATGCACTATCAACTTGTATATTATATTTCTCACAAACCTCTATCAATGCACCATATCCTATTTTTTTTAAACTTCTGTTCGCCTACTCTTTCGGTTTCACCTTTCGCAATGGAGTATTTTGCTGATATGTCACAATTAAATGAGCTACAAATTCTCTGCTCGTCTTACTTGTTAGACACTAACCAATTCTTATCAGCCGCGAGTAAATTGTTAAGTGAGATATCTGTGTATATGGTTACCGTCGCGCATACTCGCCACGTTCAAATCTGTAACGATTGTTATTGCTTGTGATGCGGCTCGTCGTTAGACAATTAACACACACATTTTATCGTCTATATGGATCGCCACGGAATTGCTGGCGCACAAATGTGTGT
This sequence comes from Vandiemenella viatica, assembly GCA_031002005.1. Classification (NCBI taxonomy): domain Eukaryota; kingdom Metazoa; phylum Arthropoda; class Insecta; order Orthoptera; family Morabidae; genus Vandiemenella; species Vandiemenella viatica. The sequence continues at coordinate 24,815,393 of JARYHS010008075.1, forward strand.
GTGTATGCCTAGCTAATGGCCCAAACAAGTGAAAGTCTCAGGGAGCTAGGTCAGGGCTATAGGGTGGAAGAAGTAACACTGTCCAACCTTGTTTGGTGATGTGTTTCAACGTCCTTAAACGTGTGTGAAGGCGTGCGTTATGTTGAAGCAAACAATCATCTGGGTTGTTATGGCGTCTAAGTCGCTGGAAGCGCTTCTTGAGTTAGGTTAATCTGTTCACATATGCCTCAGAATTAATGGTGGTGCCTCTCGGCATCACATCAATGAGTGTGATACCACAGTGAGTATGTAAACGCAGTGATCATAACCTTACCAGCAGAAGCAGTTGCTTTGAATTTTTTCTTCTGTGGAGAGTCAGGATGGCACCATTCCATCGATTGCCGTTTTCTCAAAATGGTGAACCCATTGTCACATTCCGGGACAAGAAGGCTTCTAAACGTTGTAGCAGCTGAGTTTTCTGTTCCTCCGTAAGACTGCGTGGAACCCATCGTGAACAATTTTTTGCCTAATCAAGAGCAGTGACGATTACACCCACACTTCCTTTGCTGATTGACAGATCGCGCGCCAACTGCGAGTCGTTATGCGTTGGTCCTCGATAATGAACACATCAGCACGCTGCATCTTTTCAGGTGTTACAGCTGTGGGTGGCCTTCCCGACCGTTGCAAATCTTGGAGCTCTGAAGAACCGCTTTCAGATGGCCTCACCCTCTTTGCCCAGTGACTAACCGTACTTCTGTTGACTGCTGATGCTCCAAAAACTGCACATAAATGTTTGTAAGTGTTTCCAACCGTTTCTTGCTCCGCAGTGAGAAATTCAATGACGACACGCTGCTTATAACGTACATCATTCACAGACGCCATGTTGAACCATTGCTGCAAGAACGCTATCTGTCGGAAGTAACGGAAACTTACCGCGCGCACTCTAAAAACTTCAAAGAATTCATATCTAAAGTTTCTCATTCGTACCATTGTTGGAGGCTGAGAAAAAAAAAAGTGGTGTATTAGTTTTTGGGTCACCCTTGTAATAATAAGTTATCATAGAGTTTAGCAAACTTCGCTCAATCGGGTGGTGGTGGGGGGGAGGGGGTAGCGGCTGATAGTATTATCTGGTGAAAACCATGAGTATTTCAAAACACCCTCTTTAATAGTTACGATATGAAATTACTGTAAATTCGCAGACGCGAAATATCAGTCACTTCACACTTTAAATGCGTAAATGCATATATTGCTCAAAAATTTTCTGTTTTGAGTGACTATCTTGAACATGTCAAATAGACTAAATTTATTTTTCAAGTGCTGAAAAACGTAGAAACTTGGAACCAAATTGTTGCTGTAAAGTTGGTTTTATGCGATGCAATTTGAAATGTTTAATGAACCAAAATTTATTTCTGACTTATAAAATAACTTAGTTTTCTGTTTAGAAATGTCAAACCGACATTTTAAGCAACTTAATAGTGTTTTTGGTTACTCGTAGCAAGGACAGTATTGATAAAAATTCACTCTAAAGTGTAGCCTATCACAAAAGCTTCACGCCCCCAATTCGATCCTGCTGCCGTCTAAAGAGAGCAATAAGTCTTCATTACCTTGAATGTGTAAATAGGTAGTGAACGGGAAAGTTAATAGTGCACCAAACTATATCTGTGATAACAGTTATCATAGCAACTAAGGACTTGGGCCGAAAAAATCACCAACATGTTATATCTGTGATAACGGCGTTAACCTGAAAACTCAACAGGGACTCGCTGCAAAACTCTTATTTGATTATGACGATGAAACCGAAAATATTGTTATACACAAAAATGTTTTCGAATTTATATATATTTACTTCCGATGAAAATTATGTTCAAACCCAATTAGACGTTTGCAGTCAAGTTATGTTACTTATTTGCGATGCTTCATGTCTGTGAATTAACGTTATTCATAGATATAACTGGCGTCTTTAATGATTATTATTATTTTTTATTCACAGTCAATACTATCAAGTAGCAAGAACATTTACGGATCAGTTTTTGCAAATTGCAGTTAGATCACGACAGAAGAAATGAAGGATTCAGCTAAATGTAATCAGTAACGCCAGTTCTCACAGCTCCAACAACTAATTGTGTTGATTTCTACAAATGTTTAATTTGTGTTGTATATAGTTAACCTTGCATATACTTGCCTACAGCCGCTGTTTAACAGCTAAGAATTTTTTGCGGAATATTCAGCCTTCGTTTTTAGTTTAGTTGTAATACACTTAACTGCATTGTTGGTGATGTAATGATAGGCTTATTTGCGCGAAATGTGTGTGCCAAACTTCAAGAAACGAATGAATGAGATCGCCTTTTATGCTGTAAATATTTTTAATATTAAATGAATACTGTCTAATGACCTTAAGAAAACTGCAAATAGGTGATGGCGTTTCTCTACCCCGTCTTTTTTACTTGTAGCTGTATTGAGTTGGCCTCATCAGGACATTTTAAAGTGTAATCTTGCGTTAAGATACTGTACTACTGAGTCATTTGTGCGTCTGAATTGTGCTTTTCCAGCAGTGCATTAGTTTGTCTATAAATTACTGAAGCGTGCATTATTTCTTTGGTTTCTCTATGACTTTACATTGACTTGATCAAATAAGCATACCCATAAGTGATTTCAGGTTCAAATAAAAAATAACTTACACAATTACTGCTCATATTTTGTGTAGTGATTCAAGCTAATAATTCTAATGTTTGATTTTTTTTCATACTTGAATATAAATTGTTTTCATACAGTTGCTTCTGAAAAAACTTATCGAATTGGTCAGCATCTTTATCGTCTTCATTTTTTCCCACCGCGATTAATATTTGGTTTCTTATTTCAGCGTTTCAATCTGTTTAATTAATTGTTTTATCTTTGGATTTTTCTCCGTTAGGTGGTTGGAAGGGGGATGAATATATATTTTCTTCATAGGACCTGCAAATAATTGTAATTCTCAAATGGCTAACCCTTTAATTGCTGCTTCATAGTGTTAAGTAAACAGTGTGGTAATGATACAGCATTTTTTTTTTTTTTTTTTTTTTTTTTTTTTGCGACATGTTGATACAGATTTTATTTTCACTGTCGGACTATAAGCCTGTAAAATTTCTGGTATAGAATGTGTTAAGTTGTGAACTGGCCCCCTCCTTAAACTAGCGCTGAGAATGCTACATGCAAGACTAGCATATTATAGGAACAAGACATATTTTTATTCATTCCGAACTTTTTGCGCCTGATATTCACATTTAGAAACCTAAATTAATGTGCTGAAAATTACATAATTTTTTTATTACTCTGTTGCTTAAAATAACAGCATGAATTTATTTGGAGAATAGATACTAACTTGTCAAACGTGTGCTTGCTTTGTACTCTTATTTTACAGGATGCGTTTTATTACACTATCAGATCCTCTTAAGTACCTTTTGAGTTTTAGCTATGGGTTCGCCTTTAATTCGACGCTTGCCCATTGTAAACACTTGTGTATTCTTATCGCACTCGGCAATAAGTTGCATTTTGGATTCGTCTGTTGTTAGGATTTGTGCAGAGAACCAGGGGCGTCGACTTTGTGGGTGTTGGGGAGATCCAGCTACCACGAAAGACAAGTAGTAGGTGCGGAGCACCCATGAATATTAGCATCAAATTAATCAGTAATCCCCGTAGGGCGTGACGGTAGAACGTTGTATGCCTAGGAGAACGGGGATCTTGGCTTAGGACGGTAGAAACCTCTATAAAAAACGTCAACCCCAAGGTGAGTAACGTGCCGAGGAGGTCGATGGGTGGTGAGGCAAACCACCCGCTAGCGTACAGCCTCACGGGCACCGGCCACACCCCTGTTGTATTGGGCTTGGTGGCGTGATGCGGGGGCTCCACGTCACTCGACATTTAGTTTCTCCGAACTCGTGAGATCAAAATTTCAGACCACCCAAAATCTTCTCTTTCCTCCTTGTTGGTTTTGATATGCCGCAAGAAAAATGTCACTCTAATGCCCAAAAAAGAGGTGGTGGTAAGCGGGCCAGGATCGAAAGCCCTCCTCCTGAAAAGGAAAATTGTAACAGCAAGGGTTATCTTATCGATAACGCCTTTGAAATCATGGCGAGAACGAAGGGATCCTTTGAAAAGGTCTTTCCGTTCTATATACAGAAAGGATTAGCGGGAAGCTTAAAGAGTGTGAAAAAGCTGAGGAATGGGACACTGCTTCTGGAAATATCTATCCACAAGCAGGCTGAGAAATATGAATTCCATAAAACTCTAAACTCCAGCATAGGATCTGATTGATATAGAGTCCGAGGAACTCCTTAAAGAGTGGGGATCAGAAAATGTGGTCGCGATCCGTCAGATTACACGAAGGGTTAACGGCAATCTAGAGAAGATTGCCACCTTCGTCCTGACGTTCGACACTCCGACTTTGCCGAAATCCGTTAAATCTGGATATTTAAATCTGAACGTTCGCCCGTATGTTCGGATCCCGATGCGCTGCCTTAAGTGCCAGAGGTTCGGGCATCCGACGGCGAACTGCAAAGGCAACCCCACCTGTAGGAAATGTGGAAAATCAGCACATGAGCCAGGTACAAGTTCTACCCTACCACCTGTGTGCGTTAACTGCTCCGGGCCACATCCAGCCTGGAGCAGGGAGTGTCGAGTGTATCTTGTTGAAAAGAAGGTACAGGAGTTGAAAACGAAGGAACGACTATCCTATGGCGAGGCGAAAAACCCATTAAGGTCTTAACACCTAGGACCGCGGATGTTGGCAGCACCACTTCTGCAAACCCAACCTTTAAGGCAGCAGGTTCAGCAAGTCCACCCGCTAAAGCACAGCCATCGGCTACAATAGCTACAGCCGTGGGTCCCTCTGCAGCAGAAGCAGCATCGGCAACGCCATCTGCCGGTAGCGGATGGCAGACAGTGCAAAAAGTTCGGGGTCCGAAATTCAAACATACAGACCCAACGATGTTTGTCAAGTCCCTCTCCGCTTTCCCTCTCAGAACCACAACTGGCAGGGAAAGGAGGGGGGGGGGGAAACTTCGGTGGAAGAAAGATCCGCCCGTCCCGAGGCCTTCGCACAATCAGATTCGTCTTCGGACCCTGAAGACGTACAAATGCTGGCGGACGAACCTGGTCCCGTTTTTCAGTAGTCACCATCGGAGGACCCACGCGAACCGGGGCCGGTGAAATTAAATAGGTAGGATGGTTCCCATACTTCAGTGGAACGTCAACGGCTTTTAGGCTAACAAAGAGGAAGTCCAACTCTTAGCACGGTTTAAACCCTTGTGTCTCTGCTTACAAGAGACACATTTTAGACCTTCACACAATCCAGTTCTAAGAGGATATGACATATACAGAAATGACGATACCGAGGGTGATCGAGCGAAAGGTGGAGTGGTTGTGTTTGTCCGAAACACTGGCCACTCGGAACCTATAGCTCTCACCTCTGATATACAAGCAGTGGCCGTAAGGATTCACGGTCCCATTAAATTGTCCGTATGCTCTATTTATCTACCACCGAACACGTCTGTCAATTATGACGACGTGTTGAACATCTTGCGGCAGCTTACTCGGCCATTCCTCCTCTTGGGAGACTTCAACGCACACAGTGCGTTGTGGGGTTCAAACGCCAATTGCCCCAGAGGCGGAGTAGTTGGTAGATTAATAGAGCAAGAGAAAATATGCATCCTCAATACTGGTGAAATGACCCACTTCAACACTGCTTCCGAATCGTCTTCTGCCGTTGACCTTTCATCGTTCTCTCCTTCAATAGTGGAGTCCATGCATTGGGAAGTGGATCGCGACCTTCATGGAAGCGACCACTTCCCCATATGGATGCACGTAGAAGTCGAGCGTGGAGGAGCGTCAGGAATGCAAGCAAACTGGCAGCTCTTCCGCCGTTCTGTTGTGTTGGAACCTCACGACAGCATACAGGATAATGTGAATCACTTCACAGAAGCGATTCACCATACAGCTGACGTCTCCATGCCTGAAAACTCCGGTGCTCTGCGAAGGACGATTGTCCCCTGTTGGAACGAATAATGTCGCTCCGCTATTCAGGGTAGGAGAAGGGCGTTTTAGGTTGCATTCAACAGCTGACAACCTAGCAGTGTTCCGTGTTGCAAGAGCTAAGGCGCGTAGTGTGCTTAAAGAGAGCAAGAAAATGTCTTGGCAGAACTTTGTGAGCATAGTTAAACGTTCCACGTCGTCATAAAAAGTATGGGAGTCTATCCACCGTATATCTGGATGGTATTCCCGGCCACCAGTGTCTGGATTACTGGATCAGGGACGTGTAGTTGCCGACGAAAGAAGCTTAGCCCAGCTGATGGCGGAGATCTTCGCTGCCATCACTTCATCTACCATTTTTGACCCTCCGGTGCAGCAACGAAGGATTGCTGCCGAGAGGCTCGTGTTGTGCTTCGATTTGTCGGATACAGAGGCCTACAACAGCCCACTTACATCTTGGGAGCTGGAGTCTGCACTAAATAGTAGTCTTGTGTAGTTCGCGAACGAACTAATTCGGAAGAGCGCTCCCACGAGCGAACTACGCGAACTAGTTCCCAGATCTCTCGCTCCTTAGTTCGTTAGTTCGTTCGATCCTATCCCGAAGATCAACTTTTGTTTTTGTTCATTATCTGAAAGGTAACACAGTCCGCTGTGGACACATTTCACAGAAGAGACAGATATAAAAAAAATTAAAAAAATTTAACTGTTAAACGTTAATAATTATTGCAGAAGTCAAAAACGGAAATTTAACATGGAATGTGAAAACAAAACACACTTTGATCCCATTAACACTTAAAAGACAACTATCAGTAACCACTACTATTATAACAAAGAAGAGAGCGCGTGAAGTAGCGCTAGCAAAGCGAGCGAACGAGCTGTCTTTCTGGAATTCCAGAGCGGAGCGATCTAGTTCGCGAACTAAACACAGCGCTACCGCTCGCGAACTAAACTGAGCGGTATAGTTCGCGAACTAAACTGAGCGGTACAGTTCGCGAACTAAAGATGACAACTGAAGCTTTTTGCTACAGCACAATGAACGATAAATTACAATGAGCTTTATTTTGTAACAATTCTGATTAATTAAGCAACTGCAGAGAAATATCCACGTTATTTAATAACATTTCTAGGTATCCACGAATAAATTAACTGACTGAACATACTTATTAGTTGCTTAGATTTATTTAATATTAGTTTATGTAGAAGTATTCGTTGATATCACATATATGTAAGTTAATTTTCGCAATGCTAGCGGCAGTTTTGATAGATTGTTATTAAAATTGGCACTTGAAGTTACAGCAGAGGGCATGCGGTTTTTTAGTAATTTTTTTTCTGTTACTTAATTCATTACTTCGTTCTAACGAAAGTATTGCTAACATTTTTCGGTTGCGGAGCATCTTACGTTTCAAAATTTTTAATTTAATTCATGGCGACGTTTCGGAAAAAAGGATGGTGCAAATGTGAAAAAGATGTCATTATAACGAAGCAATTGATACAAATTTCAACAGGGCAGTACCAGTTTCCGGCCGGTGGAAAATATCACCTTCCACCCATTAAAACTAATATTACGTTGGAATGACGTAAGCTGTTAAGATTTATTTTTAATTTACTTTGGTTTTACTGATGCCTTATTTCAGCCGCATGTAACTGTGTCAGCTATTCAAATGTGTTAGTATAATTCTGAATAACGAATATTAAAAATTAAGATTGAAGAACCCTTATAGATTTTTTATTTCGTTTATTTCGCGATGCAATGTGACCATTGAAATGTGATAAGTATATGTATTAATATGCGTGTAAAGTAAGTATTGTTTCTCTGGCGGCATGTTTAGCACATGGAGGAAGGAAATATTTCCTCCATGTTTTAGCGTGGTTATGGGATTCTACGATAACCGTGAACCCTCAATTTGTTGATAGATTCTTATGTAACTCGACGAAAAAAACTGAAAGTAGAGAATAAAATGTTTTGATACCTTACTTAATTCTCGAGATATTGTATCTCAAAATTGACGTGGTTAGGTTGAAATGCGGCCTGGAACAGAAGAAAAATTTCGACATTGCCAAATTTGATGATGATATCGTATGTAACTCGAAGAGACAAATCGAAAACAAATAATACATTTTCTTTCCATATCTCGCTTAGTTCTCGAGATATTGTATCTCAAAATTTAGTTGGTTTGGGTGAAATCTGGCCTGGACCAGAAAAAACAAAATACCAAAACCGCTATATCTACACGGTGGAAATGCACTATATGTGTTTTATTTTCTTCCTGGTGGTTGTTGTTAGGTTGAAATACGTCCTGGACCAGAGAAACTTCATCAAAATCACAGTTATAATTGATTTTCAACATGCTGTATCTCGAAAACCAAGAAAGATATCAAAAAATTTTATTCTTTATTTTCGATTTATTTCGTCGAGTTCTACAAGAATTCATCATCAGATTGTGACACCACGGTAATGATTGAACTACCTGTTGTTAGATTGAAATGCAACCTGGACCAGGATAGCAACAGAAACATTTTGTTATTGCGCAAGGCAATAGGAATTATATTATGATTTATTTTTGTGTTTATTTAAGCGATTGCTAAGAAATGATTTGCCAGAATACTGAAGTTGTTATGATTTAATTTAGTATCCTTCATTTTCACTGTGGTCATTATTTCAACTGTAGGCTATGTAATTTATGTCATCCGTTAACACATCGATCTTCATCGCATTATTAGCGAAGATTGTGGTTTGACTGAAATGCGACCTGCATCAAGTTGACAACTGAAACGTTTTGCTACATCACAAGGGATGAGAAATTACAGCACATTGAGCTTTATTTCAAAACAATTCTGTTTAGGTAAGCAACTAAAAAGAAATTAATTGCCAGAATACTCCAAACCCGTCAATTTTGACGGGCTTTGTGGCTAGTTTATAATATTTTATAAGTAATGTTGTGCTGTTGTTGGAGTTTAAGGGCGCGTCGATGGCGGGGTCATTAGCGCCTTTTATAAGTAATTTTTCTTCCATGAACTAATAAATAAATTCATTTAAAAAATTAATATTCTACGAATGCATGTAAAGTAAATAGTAAAAACAGCACAGTTATTTAGTTTACCCATTTGTGCAAAGGACAATGAGCACTTTGGTTTATCGGCGCCAACTGTTCATGCTAATGTAATTTGAAAGGGCTATTATTAAGCAATAACTTTTGTTAAGAAGGTCATATTAAATTCCATTTAGAAACGACAAGAAATGATTATGTCCTAATAAAGCTGACATAACAAACAAAATAGAGCGTGCAGTAGCGGTAGCAAGGCGAGCGAACGATCTGTTTCTCTGAATTCGAGACGCGAACTAACGAACTAAAAGAGTGAACTAGTTCGCGAGGGAGCTGCGAACTAAAGTGAGCGCTCTTCTTCGCGAACTATAATGCGCAAGTCTACTAAATAGCGCTAAAAACACTGCTCCAGGGCTTAATATGATCCAGTACAAGATCTGAGACATCTTAGTAATGATGCTAAAGAGTACATTTTAGGTATTTTTAATAAAATTTGGACCGGAGGACACTTCCCCGACTCTTGGAAAGAAGCTACACTAATTCCTATTTTAAAACCTGGGAAAGACAAATTGTTGCCAGGTAGCAATCGTAGTATTGCCTTGACAAGCTGCGTGGGGAAGACACTGGAGAGGATGGTAAATCGCCGCCTCGTCTGGTGTCTGGAATCCCAAATCCTTTTGATTCGCTTTCAGTGTGGATTCAGGAAGTTCCGTTCCACCTTGGACATCCTGATCCTGCTGGAAGCGGCGATACGGGACGCGTTTATCCTCAGCCAACACCTTGTAGGTATTTTTTTCGAAATCGACAAGGCCTACGATACTACCTGGTGGCATGTTATTTTAAAACAATTACTTGAATGGGGTTTTAGGAGAAAACTGTCCCGTTTTTTAAAATCATTTTTATCTGAACGTTGATTCCGGTACCGAGTCGGCAGGGAAGCGTCTGATCTTTTTATTCGGGAAAACGGTGTTCCTTTAAGGGTCAGTTTTAAGCGTTACCCTTTTCGCTGTTGCGATAAATAGCATTTCAAGTGTAACAAGGAGTCCCATCCTTATCCTTGGATGATTTTCTAATATTTTGTACATCGTCCAGCCAGAGAAGCGCTGAGCGCCAGCTGCAACTGGCGCTGAACAGGCTGGATGAATGGTCAGTGCACACCGGTTTTCGTTTCTCTGCCGAGAAAACCCGGTGTGTACTTTTTACCCGTAGCAGAAGTCTTTTAGCAGATCCCCACCTTACCTTGAGGACCACCGTTTTACGTTTTACTGATACTATTAGTTTTCTGGGCCTTATTTTAGACACAAGGCTCAGCTGGCTTCCACATCTTAAAGACGTGGAAGCCAGAGCCATGAAAGCTTTAAAACGTTTTAAAATGTTTCTGTGGCAGGTCGTGGGGCGCCAACCGCTCCTGCCTGCTACAGTTAAAATAGCCTTTGTACGGTCGCGGTTATATTTTCTTTAAAGCTCCACTCCTCAGTTGGGATGTGCTCGTTCAAGCGCCGCAATGCTGGCAGGGGGAGGTTCAATGGGCCCGGGTTCAAACCTGGTTGCCTCAGTCACGAAAATTCCACGCTACACATACAGAATTATTTCATACGCATTCACTCAAAAGCGTACATGGAACATACGTTCTTACGTACATTCTTTGCAGGACTTTCAAACACAAGTCGGAGATGTAGAAAAACCTCTCTGGATTCTAGCCGCGTTTACTTTGACGCGGCTAGAATCCAGGAGGTTTTTTTACAGTGTTGCCGCCGCGAAAATGTACATAATTATCTAACAAGTCGGAGATATTAGTTAAAAGTCGAGGTGTAATACAAACAATGTTGACATTGCTATTAACGTTTGGACGAGAGATCAAAGGTAGCAAGAATACATTTATTTTATTTATATATTAGAAAAATGCTTTATAATATTCAATTGAACAAAATGATCCGAGTTTTAAAGACGGCTTGTATAGAATGGTAATATAGAAGGCTAGTTTATAATTTGTGTAACTATTAGGTGGATGTTTTTGTAGGAGACAACTATCGGCAGTTAGAGGGCAGTATAGGAGCTGCCACCGCATATGCTCCTCTGGTTTTAGGAGAAACAACAGATATCGTGTGTAGCATAAAGGTTCAAGTTGAAAGAATTAGTATGTTTCCACGTATTGATGATACTGTTGCAGATACGTGTGAAAGTACATATTAATTATTGGAAGGATCATTTGAACATTTTAAGACCAAATTTAAGTAAAGGTCGTGAAGTATAGCAGTAGGACGAAATATCAAAGTAGGAAAAGTTGTAGGACAATATTTAATACGATGCCATTAAGGTCGTTAGCTGAAATATAACAACGTGATGGTAACATTTTTCAAGACAATAAACCTTTGGTATTAAACATCGTCGAAGTTGAATGTTTGCAGAAAAATGCTTCATGAAAATCATGACTGAAATTCGGTGATGCCGGACAGGTGGAAAAGTGTCATTTCAAATGTTTAACGAAGGGAATTTTTTGGGAGAAGTTAGCAAAAGGAGTGTAAAGTATGTTGGCTCACATTTTAGGCTGAGGAAATTGATTCGTCTGTTAAAAGATGAAGCATTGCAATGTAAGGACTGTAAATAAAGGCTTGATTAGAATGTTGGGAACTGATAAGAGGGTTGTCTGACAGGTTTTACGCCTCGGACATAGATATTAAACTAACAAAAATAAATTTTACGAAAATCATATCAATCTTCATAAATTATTCTTACAATCATGTGTAAATTTATTTATTATTACATCAACAACAGCTAGCAGAGAGGCGGAGACCTTTCTAGACCTCTTATAAACGAAAATATCGGTTGTAGTGGATTATTATTGGTGAGAATAGTGCTTGATATGTACAGGAGGCGGATTATATCAAATCAGTCCATTCAAATTATTTTTAACATAAAGTAATTTTTCCAGTTAATGTCGTGGCACAGTTTCCATTGGCAAGACAGAATTGTGCCACCACGCTTGTCTGCTCTATTTATCGTCAGAGTTTTGCTCAAAACTATTAGTTTGAGAAATTTAGTTAAAAGAAGTAGTTTTTACCTGCCAATATTGAGTGGTCTGGTGGCTCAGTGGTTGGGGTGTCTGACTTAGGATCGAAAGGTCGCCGGTTCGAATCCCTGTTTCGGCGGGGTTGTTTCATAGCACCTTAACCCGACCTTACGTCTGGCAAAGCATACTGTGTAATGTGAAGTACACCAGAATGCTTCCGTGCTTAAGTTTCCACGATAAAATATAAGTTCCATCTGTACCCGGTAGGACTATTGGGATAGATTAATAAGACTACGATAGGGGCTGAATGCGCAGCCAATAGAAGCACTGTCATCAGGTCATTCATTACGACCACAAGAATTACTATTATATCCATCAACAAGTGGAGTCTAGAAGTAATATTTTTCTGGAAAAACAGGTCTAGACTTTTGTAACTCTTGGTAGCCTCGGTTTGTGTCAAAGAAGTTGGAATATTATGCGCGGCTAACATTAGCTATGTTACAAGCGGAGTTGTCGATTGAGATTGAAAAATTACTTTTTCCGAGCGCTTGGTGTGATACCTGTAATCGGAGTTTATGAATCTGTTCATACAAGAATGTTTTGTCATAAAGATCTAGCTGCACTAATTTTAACTTCAATGGAAAAAAAGTAATCGTGGAAGAATCCAAGCACAAACAGCTGAATAATACATTAAATTTAAAAAGAGAATCACATGTATAAATAGTCGCAGAATTCTGTTAATTTGGTGAGTAAAATTACAACTGGACGAAAAGATAATGATCACAAAAGCAGAGCGACACTACCAAACGGCGTCTTGTTCAAATAGCGAGATCTTCTGAAAATTGATAGTTCAAATAAACATACATTTAGTACATTGACCTAGGATTTTGAACCAGTTCTGTAACCGATGGATGAAGAAAGGATTTTTGGATGAATCTCGGAGAAGACACTGGATGTTAGACCATCCACCTAGAATGCAGTTTTCAGGAGGACGCCGGTTCGAATCCCCGTCCGGGTTATCGAGGTTTGGGTTTTCCATGGTTTCCCCAAATGCGAATGCCGCGATGCTTCCTTAAAATGGCCATGACCGAATTTCTTCCATTTCCTTGTCTCCAGACCCAAACCACCTCTAATGACCTCAACGTCAACGAGGCGTAAAGCCATAGGAAAAAAAAAATGCAGTATATCAGCTCTATGTGTGTTATGAACAGTATTGTTTAAGGGACTAATTTTGGTTAGTTTTCATTCTCTAAACGCATTTCATTACGCTTTATAAAGCATCGTCGCGTTTTTTTTCAATCTGCTTTTCATATTTGAGGCGGCCGCGTAGCTCGGGCAGCGTCTAGGACCTGGGTTCGATCCCCGTCGAAGCCGAGGATTTTTCCTCGAAGCTAGACGTCCGGAACGCCACACCCCCCTCCCTCCAGGCCCTCTCAGCCTGCTATCAAATGAGTCGGGGAAACTCCGGGGGAAGGTAAAGAAAAAGGGCCGGACCATCTCGCTGACCACGGCACGTCCACTCTACTGCCTACGGTCAGGAAATAGGAATGCGGAGCTCTAATCCTACGGGCAATACGGCTTGAAAGCTGTTAAAACCAACTGCCTTTTTTATCTTTGTGTTGGCCCTAGATATACACTATTGACAGTCTCCTCGTTGCGTTGATGCAGTAAATCATTTTTTCTTTCTTTCTTTTTTTTGTATGTTTCAACACTAGTCTTATCTGTAATATATCATCTGTGTCTTTCATGTTTACAGTTAGTAGTTATGAGAGGATTATTCGGTGCCAGTTTGTTACCATTAATTTCAGGAAAAGTTCAGCATGACTAACATGTGTACATCTCAAAAACATGGGGTGATTGTTATCGCCAAGATACATTGTGCGTGCATATAAATAGAAGAAAAAGTAGCAATAATGAATGTCAATAATTTTCAAAAAGAGAAACGTTTCCGGAGAGTAAAAACTAAAACTCAATTGCATTGGATTATTTTTCATTATTCTTTTTAAGATTGCCTCCTTACAGACCGCTTGGAATTTAAAGGGGAACTTTGAGGAAGGGAAGAGGTGTAATTTTGTATCAGATCAAAAAAAGGGCTTCTTCGTGGGTTACTGGAGAATAAAGCAGAAAACAATATGAGACGGCATGTATTACATCAGTGGTGTGGTGCCTAATGAAGTACCTAACCATGAATGTGCTTCGGAACTACTGGCCTCGCGTGGTCAGGTCAGCAGGGCCAGGTGCGCGCGCTCGGTATCATCTGGCTGCCAGCTGCCTCCCCCCCCCCTCCTCCCCCCCCCTCCTCATTTCCCCTGACGTTCGCGTGCCGCCGCGCCTCGACGGTCACACTGCTTAGTTTAGTACCTACAGACGGAACAGCACTCTTAGAATCATGATGCAATATGCGTTTACACTACTAAAACTTCCCATTTGATTGATCTCCATCTCTACTGTGCTTCGGAATTTAAATTCGCCAAGTCAGCCATCTGACAAATTCAGGGTTATTTCTTAGTCATTTGAAACTTCTGCACTACTATTCTTCAGTTGGTAAAAATAATCACAAACTAGCCAAGATAATAAAATTAATGATGTTGGCATATACTTTGTCGCATTAGAAACGGTGTCTCTGATTAGTTTTCAGTCTCGTCGTGCAGAGTGATCTAGACTCGAGAAATTGCATAAAAAATTAATTTAATATTGATATAGTTTTTTGCCCCCGTTAAGACCTGTATCGATGACAAAACTACCAAAAGTTGTGCGACAACCAATATGTCAATGTTGATGTTATCTGTTTCTGGTTGGTCCTGTAAACAAGGCTCAACGAGTGATGATACGATTACAGCAAGCTGCTCTGCTGCAAACAGGGGGCATCCGTGTTGCATCACATCCTGTTAGATCACGGGGCTTTCGGACCGCGTTACTCCAACAAATATGGTACATTTGGCAGGCTTTGTGCTAGTTGATTAGAAAACTTTACTTATTGCGGAATACACATTCCCAATTTTTTAATTATAGTTACATTAATTGTTACAGCTAAATGCAGAATAGATATCAAAGCCATAAAAAAAAAAAAGGTCAGCTGATGATAGCTGCTGGTGAACATTCGTATATTCTGTATTTGTCAGGTCATTGTATTGGCGGAAAAGGAGGAGGATCATACAGACTTCTATAACGTTGTGCTGTCCTTCCGTAATCAGTACAGTATATAAGTTATTGTTTTTTGGTGGAATGTGATGAAATTTGGTACACGATAAAGTTTTACTCCTAAATTATAAGAGAAGCCTAAAACTGGCAAATTTCCCCTTACCTATCCCAAACGTGATAACGCTTTCTATCGTAGTAACTTTATATGTCGCAGATTTGAAATATAGACGGAACGTACTAAGTTTAACTAACGTTTTCAGTTTAACTTCCGTCCTCTCCTTACTTTGGAAATTAGTGATATTCAAATTATTTTATCGACTACGACATTCCGTCACTATAATTCTATTATACTTCCCGTGATCCTAGAAACAGGTAATTTGGTAAACGCATATAGTTAGTTTCATCCCCAAATCATAAGAAAAATGTGATATTGCTCATTATCCCAATATTTATTCAATGGCAATCCCAAACGTGGAAAATTTTGGTGCAAATTTGGAAGTTAATTGCCTGGCTCTGGATGAGGCTATATGCCTGAAATTTCTTTTATTCATAGAGATCAGCAAGTTTAATTAATATCCTAAATTGTACTATGTTCCTATGCTTAGTTTGGAAGTTGATCGTTATTTACTTGGTTTAAATCTGACGTAATTAGCATTGCTCGGACACTCACTGTTTGCAGAGAACGTAGGCATGGTAACGTATGTTGATGTCTTGAATTCTGAAATGTTTTAACTCACCGATTTTCAAATGGAATCATTACATTTGAGCAACAACTCACAATAAGCGATCAACTTAAAAAAATAAAAAACAAAAATGTGATCTAAAAAAAAAGCCAACTCTCTTGCTTGTACATTAAGAAAAAGTTATGAAAACTTTTTCTGTTTGTACTTTAGTGTGTACTAGCTTCGAGCCCGTCAAAAATGACGGTTTGAACGCCATATTCTGGCAGTTCCTTTTTTTGCAGTGGGTTAATTATACGGAATTGTTATTACGTAATGATAAGTTCTTTGATTTTGTACTGTTCTAAATATTTGATTTGCTGTTCACATAGCAATATTGCAGTAACTTCTACTGAATTAATGACGACGGAAGTATAGAACCAATAAAATTAAAAACCATTTAGGATTCCCGAAAACTTTTGCTGTCCATGTAATATCAGTTTTATTCCTGGTCCAGGCACAATTCAGCACGATAGGTATGGAACTACTTTCACCCGCATTAATTAATACGTTCAGTAACATGGCGCTTATGAAAGCAGTTTAAATGGTTTGTAAAACTGATTTCAGAGCGAATTATGCTGCAACAAAATGTTTCAGTTACGAATCTGGTCTACTTAGGCACAACCTCCACAACGTTGCATTCGAAAAATAGCTTTTATTACCCTCATATGAATAACGACAGGCAGCACCTATGGCGGTAGTCTGGATTTATTCTGGAAAAACTTGCATGGAAAAGCAAATACCACCATCATTTTTAATGATATTTTCGTGATAAGGGGTGATACTGTGGTTAGATTATCGGGGTATTTTACTATGATTTATTTAAATAAATTCATTTTACTTTAATTTTACTATAATATCAAAAACAAATAACGGTCATTTATCTGGGTGGATATATTTCGCGATGCGTACATTTCTCTGAGTTTTGAATTAACTTCATTGTTCCTCATCATCTAACTGATACAGGTAATATAATGTAAACATAGAATAAATACTCTCCTCCTTACATTTACATGAATAAAAAGCAATATGTAAATTTAAAGGAATGTACTAATTGTAACTTTGTGACATATAATTGCCTCGCATTAATTTTTTTCACCTGCTCTCCGTATTTCTAATATCTCCGCTCACTGCTGTTTTGCGGCAGTAATATCGTTGTTGAATTGCGAGTGTCACATGGCTTATACAGTTGATGATTTAAATCTAATAAAAAGGTTATCTTAAATCGCATTTAATAGCTAACACATGTATCAAATATTAAGGGTATCATCTATAATGGTAGTAGGAATTTATTCAGGAAAAGAATTATTTTTAATTATATCTTTCGTTATATGAATACGTTACTCTGGTTAGATTATCAGAGTATTTGGTTAATATTTTAAAATAAATAAATGCATTTCACTTCATATGACGGGGACTATAATTTCGAAAACGGATAACTGTTATTTATTTGACTAATACATTTCGCATTACGTACGTTACTCCTAGTTTTTAATAAACTTCTTTGTTTCTTACCTTCTGCCTAAAAAATTCTTAGGTTATGGTCCTTATCACTGATGCAGATAAAATAGCGTAAATATTGAATCCTCTTCTCCTTACATGAATATCTGCGTCTAACTGATACAGGTAAAATAGCTTAAATATTGAATCTTCTTCTTCTTATACGAGTTTCTGCATCTAACTGTAGTAATTAAACAAAACGCGACATGAATGAAGGAATACAATATGGTGGCTGTTGATTGGCGAGTGACGTCTGTCACGTGACCGTTCTGTAGCCAATCCGTGAAGTAGCTATAGACGACGCACGCAGACCACACGTTAGCTTTTTATATAATAGGATTCACTTGACTTTCTGAAACAGTTACCGAGCGTGGTGGGTGATCGGTAACGCACTGGTCTCCGGAAGGCGCAGGTTCGTATCCCCGTCCAGCCATCCAGATTAGGGTTTTCGATGGTTTCCCCAAATCACTCCAGGCGAATGCCACGATGGTTCCCTCAAAAGGTCCAAGTCTTTACCGCCTCTAATGACCTCTACGTCGATGAGGTGTAAAGCCATAAGCCAATAGAAGCCTTAAGCAGAATGGTTTCCCTCGGTTTTATGAATCATTTATTTAGGGAGCGTCCATAAACCACGTAACTCCATTTTGGCCTTCTGTGAAGCCCCCCCCTACCTCCCTCCCACGTAGACCGACGTGGCATTTGTCTCTACACCTCCTCCCCTCCCAAAGTAGCGCGTAGTTTTTTTTCCTTTTGATTCCAGAAGATATTTTGTACTGTTTTCTCTTGTCAGTCTATTGTAAATTACATACGGAGATAATTAAATGAAGGATATAAATATTCACATGCTGTTGTGTGTTCTGAACCTTATTTCAACTATGAAAATAATATTAATCGAAAGCTACGTGACCTGGCTGTAAACACCGCCCCCACCCCCCTCCGTCCTAGGTAGCGCACCGTAGCCTTCTAGCCAACCTCCCCCCCCCCCCCACCCCCATCCCCTAGACCGAGCCAAGTAGTTTATGAACGCTCCTGTAGAATAAAAATATTGTGATGACTTTGCCATGATGCATGTAATAATGTTGTTCAAGTGAATGGAAGTAGACTTGTCAAACGGGAAAGAAGTGCGAGATAAATCTTGGATTTTGTGTATTTGATAGTTTAATTATACTACACATTTGTATAAGTTTATTAAAACACGACATGCATAATGGCCAAGCCACCAGAATTTTTGAAGTGAAAACTTCTTTAGGTGCGTTGGGTGATTTTTGGATGGGTAAAATCTTATGAGTGCATGCCAACATGCTGTAATAGCAGTATATCTGCAGCTATAAGTATGACGTGCTGCCCTTGGACAGCAGTGAAAGTA
Organism: Vandiemenella viatica; assembly: GCA_031002005.1. NCBI lineage: Eukaryota > Metazoa > Arthropoda > Insecta > Orthoptera > Morabidae > Vandiemenella > Vandiemenella viatica. Next base: position 24,834,155 of record JARYHS010008075.1, read on the forward strand.
TACATTATGCTTGTATATCATATATATTATTTCTATAAAGAGTTTTTTTTCACAAGTCATTATTTCCCGTCATATTTAACTGAAATCAATGAATGAGGTGTCATATTGAAGCTTATAGTCTCCACTTTGATCACATCATATTTAAAGACTGGAATTTTTTCGGAATTCGACCCTTAAAGGGCAAAAATGTCAATATTTATAAAATGCTGTTTTTCGTGTTACTAGTCATTTATCTCCCTGGATACCTATCTGAAATCGTTTAATGAAGTATCATTTTAAAGGATAAGATCTCCGTTTTGGTGACATCATATATTAAGACAGACATTTATCGGAATTCGACCCTTAAAGGGCGAAAGTATCAATATTTCAGCAACGCGTTTTTGTGTCACGAGCCATTTATCTCCCTTGATATCTAAGTGACATAGATAAATGAGGTATCGTATTAAAGAATAAGGTCTCCTCTGTGGTAACATTATATTTTAAGAAAGGTATTTTTCGTAATTCAACCCTTAAAGGGCAAAAATGTCAATATTTCTAAAATGCGTTTTTTGTATCTCGAGCCATTTATCTTCTGGATATATAACCGAAATCGATAAATGAAGTAGGATTATGAAGATTAGTGTATCAGCTTTGGTGACATCATATACTAAAAAGATTGTTTTTTGTTTGTTTTGTAATTGAACCCTTAAAGGGAAAATGTATCAATGGTTCATCAACGCATTTTTGTGTCATGAACCATTTATCTCCATTAATATATAACGGAGATAGATAAATGAGGTATCATTCTAAATATTAAGGTCTCCGCCATGGTCACATCATCTTTTAAGAATGCAATTTTCTGAATTTAACTCTTAAAGGAGAAAAATATCAGTATTTCTAAAATGCGTTTTTGTGTCTAGACTCATTTATCTCCCTTGATAATTAAACAAAATTGATAAACGAGGTATCATTTTAAAGACTGAGGTGTTCGTAAGGTCTTCGGTTGGTTGCACTATATTTTAAGAAAGAAATTTTTCAAAATTTGACCCTTAAATGGCTAAAGTATTAATATTTCTACAACGCATTTTTTCCGTCACGAGTCATTTATCTCGTTCGGTATCTAACCGAAATCGATAAACAGGGTATCGTTTAAAATATTATAGTATCCGCTTTGGACAGATCATATTTTAAGAAAGAACATTCTTTAAATTCAACCCTTAAGGAGCATAAATTTCATAATTTCCAAAACTTTTTTTTTTTTTATCTTGCTTGATGCCTAACCGAAATCGATAAATGAGGTATCATTTTAAAGGCCAAGGTGTCCGCTTTGGTCACACCATATTTATGAAAGGAATTTGACCCTGCAAAAGTATCAATATTATTTCTACAACATGTTTTTTTTTTTTTTACGAGCCATATATCTTCTTCGATACCTAACCGAAATCGATAAATGACATATCATTTTAGAGATTAAGGTCTCCAGTAAGGTAAAATCATAAATTAAGAAAGATTTTTCTGGAATTTGATGCTTAAAGTGATCACGTGTATCAAACAGTTCAGAGCCAAGTCCTCAGATTGCAGCATCAGTATCGCTGAGATGTCAATAAACTATTTTTTATACAATAATTAACTTTTCGGATATTTTTTCTGTTATGGAAACATTTTTGATTTGCTATACGATTCCAGTGTAAACATTTATTTCCACAGCAGTACATATCACAAAGATGTTGATATCCTGTGTGCATTTTGTTAAGGTTGGTTGTATTCTGTTAGGATCAGTGACTGTTTGTCGTACATACAATGTATTTTAAATTTTCCTAACAATTTCGTAATATGTTTTGATGCGTGCCCATTACACTAAACAAATAAATATTTGCTACAAATTGCGGTTCTACTTTTAATTATATTACAAGTATTCAACCTCACTATTCATTTTATTTTATTTATCTAAATTTTCGCACGGGTCGTCTAGTAATTATATATACAGTGGCGAGCACCCGCGCGTGCGGAGGGCCTGTGTACACATATATAGTGCACAAATATGTTGTGTATACCTGACTGTGAGGTATAGTAAGTTATTACCATGCGTCCTCAGTCCTCGTGGAAGGTTATATATTGCACCTATAATATCGTATCTACTTAAACTATTGTTTACTATCTTGACTATAATTTTTATTTCTTTGAAATATATCTCATGACACTAATCGTTCGAATTAGATCTTTTAAGTTCGCAGCCTTTGGCGGTCCCCTGAGTGAAGTGGTAAAGCACTGTACTGTATAATGGAAGATTACGGGATCGAACTCACAATCAGAGAAACTTTGTTTGAAGTGAAAACTTCTTTAGGGTTTTTGGATAGGTACAATCTTAGGAGTTCGCGTCACCGACATGCTAATGTTAACAGAATATCTGTAGCTGTAAGTATGATGTTTTGCGCGTATGATATTCATAGATTCAAGTTTTCACTTCTGTCGAAAATCCCCAATGACTGTCTTTTTTTAAAAATAAATAAACTATCTATAAAACCGAGAGAAACCATTCTGTTTCAAAAAGAGAAGTGAAATGCGTATTATAAAATTAATTATATGGTCTGGATTTTTATATAATTATTTTATTATAGGTTTAGCGTTGATTGGTGGATTAATAGTAAGATTAGTTTGTATACGCTGTAGCGTATCACCAGGGGGGGGGGAGAATTAATTAATAATTCTTAATATTTTACGCTATACAGGGTACTATAATTGAATATCAAAATGTAAATTATTCAAATGAGAAGAGCATGACTTTGGCATTTGAAAACTGTCACAAAAAGACATTTTAATAAAGATTTTTACAATGGCATCTACAAATCTGAGTGTATTTACCATTACGTTAGTAAACAAGAGGTTGTGCAATTTTCTAAGCAACGCTCAGACGTACAATGAGCCCTTTCAATGCAAGCAAACAAGTATAGTTGTACTTTAAAAATCTCACAATTATTCTAATACAAAGTATGTTATCAGTTATGATGATAGAAACCAGTAATGAATTTTAATGGGTTGGGACGCCACGAATGATTAACCTGTCATTCTACAGTTACACAGTCTAGCTCAGTGGTTTTATCAGATAAGAGCAAGGATCTTTATCTCAGATGCGCTTAAGTGTACAGTTTCAAAGGGAGATGCAGGTTGAATGGCTTCGTAGAAACACATTACCGTTCCACGGCAGGTAGCGCTGGGCGGAGATGATCACCTGGTCGATCGTCGTAACTGGCCACGCCAGCAGTACGCGGCAAGTCGCAAGTTAGAAGTGCGCCTCAGATGGTCTCCAGGACACAAGTCGGCCCAGCACACATGGACCCCAAGTCGCCAATGACTTGTCTGGGCTCCGGAATGAGCGTGATCTTGGCTGGTCTCCCGACTGGAAGGAAGTGAGCTCGTCTTTTTCTGCCGCCACGGAGGTAAACTCTGACTCCACCTCTTGTGGCTCGAAGACGACATAGAACATAAAATTCCCCGAATCTTAGTACTATGTTCCCTGTGATTGGCTGACCATCTGACGTCATGTGAATCTGTAGCTTCTCTTCGCCACGTTAAGTTTCGGCAATCTTCGAGAGCCGATGCCTCCTTCGGGAGAAAGGAATTCTGTTTACGGCCGGCCCGACAGAAACTCCTAATCCTCTTACCATTCTGCCAACAAGGCGCCAGCCCGTCTGCCCTTCACTGAAGCGTAAAATCCTTTCCTTTCATCCTTTCAAGCGCATCTTTCGAACATACAGTGGACATCCCAAGAAATGGAAAAATATTCTATTCCATTACTTTATATACAAAAAAATTATATGTAACGGGGAGCTTAGCGAATCGTTACAACGCCAACGTGTAGACTACTCACAAAAAGATCTCACAACTTTTTTTCAATACACAAGCATGAACATTTATACAAGAATTGTTTTTATGGAATGTAAACTTACCGGTACAAAAAGTACAGTATTCTGTGTGTTACCCATGAGATAAGACATGATGTATCACTGTATGAAGCTTTATTGATGATACCCGCCCATTAAATAAGTAGTTCAAGACCTAAACGGTAAATTTTTAAATTTTTTGCTATCTGTGCACGTATCACGATAAAATGGCGAAAGCTCAACGGATCTACATGTAATTTGTTGATGCACGTTTTACGCAAAAGTTAACAATCGGGTTTGAACAATACATAGTAATATCTTATGTGATATGTTAATATTGAATCGATCAAATAGGCTACGTCTCTATTATTTACTAGCTTCGAGCCCGTCAAAAATGACGATTTGAAAGCAATTCTGGGATTTTTTTTTATTTTTTTTTTGGGGGGGGGGTGGGGGGGGCAGTCGGTTAATTGTATGGAATTGTTATTACATAATTCTAATAGCCTTGATTTTGTAATGTTCTACATATTTCATTTCCAGTTCACATGGCAATACAGTAGTAACTTCTGAATGATGACAGTGAAATTTAAAAAAAAAAATTAGAATACAAAAAACTTTTGCTTTCCATGTAATATCAGTTTTATTCCTGGTCCAGGCACAATTCAGCACGTTAAATATGGAACTACTGTACTTCCACCCACATTAATTAATACCTTTAGTAACATGGCGCTTATGAAAGCAGTTTAAATGGTTTGTAAAACTAATTTCAGAGTGAATTATGCTGTAAGAAAATGTGTCAGTTGCGATTCTGATCAACTTAACTACAACTCCACTAATATTGCATTCGAAAATCATAGCTTCTATTACCCTCATATGAATAATGAAGGGCATCACCTATGGTGGTGGTAGGAATTTATTCTGGAAAAGCTTCTAAGGAAAAAAGAATAACGATCGGGTCTACTGGAGATCGCGATTCCGCCAAAATAACACTCAGTAATGACTTCATAATACTGCTGTAGTCAATCACAAGAAGTATTTTCAAGCAGTAATTCCGTTGTAATACAGCCTGGACCATTATTTTCAAGCAAAAAGTAGGTTGTAATACAACCTTGACCGGCATAACACAGTTAAATGTACTTCGGAAAGTATTTCTAGAGGAGTCTTGCGTTTGACCACAGCAATGTTATGACGCCAATAAACTTCATTGTTTATCTTCTGCCAAAAAAAAAATTCTTAGCTTATGTTTTAACCTAGTTCTTATAACTGATACAGATAATATAACATAAACATCGAATACCCTTCTCCTGATATGAATTTCTGAATCAAAAGGATCATATAAATTTAAACGAACGTACCAATTGTAACTTTGTGGCGTATAATTGTGTGGCATTAATTTTTTCGTATATATCTGCTCTTCGTATGTTTGTGCAGTTACTTCCACAACACACAATGTTTTATCTGGCAACGCAATTACTTATAGCAGATACCATGAGAAATTTAAGTTACTAAAATGTTACTTTCATTAGTGACATGTTACTGAAAAGTAGTCATAGTTCTACGTTTTTTCAGCCGAAAAACTTTTCCACGTTTTTTTAAGAATAAAATGCTACGAAAAGCAAACTTAATGCCTGTGTTAAGGCAATTAATTTCATAGCAGTTGCGTATGTATTAAACTGTGTAAATAATTTCTAATATCTCTGCTCGAAGCTATTTTGCGGGCAAGAATATCGTTGTTGAATTGGAATTAATAAATTTTCACATCGTTTATACATAGTCATATCTTTGATTTAAATCTACATAAAGAAGGTAAACTTAAATCTCTTTAATAACTAACACGCTTATCAAAAACTAAGGGTGTTACCCATGATGGTGTAGGAATTTATTCTGGAAAAGCTTGTAAGGGAAAACGAATAAGAATTATTTTTCATTATATCTTTCGTGATATGAGTACCTTACTCTGGTTAGATTATCAGAGTATTTAGTTAGGATTTTAATTAAATGCATTTTACTTTAAATGATGGAGACTATAATTTCGAAAATGGATGACTTATTTATTTGACTGATAAATTTCGCGATTATGTACGTTTTGTGTTGAATAAACTTAATTGTTTCTTATCTTCTGCCAAAAAATTCTTTGGTTATGCTTTAAACTAGTTCTTATAACTGATAAAGATAATATAGCGAAAACATGGAATACCCTTCTATTTACATGACTTTCTGAATCTCTTCGTCGTAAATAAACAAAAAGCAACATGTAAATTTAAACGAACGTACCATTGTAACTTTGTAAATTATGATTGCCTCATTTTTTTAAAAAAAAATTTTTATCCGTACTCTTCGTACGTTTGTGTAGTTACTTCTACAACAGACTTTTACATTTTATCTGGCAACGCAGTTACATTACAGCGGATACCATGAGAAATTTAAGTTTCTTAAATGTTACTTTCATTAGCGACATGTTACTGAAATGTAGTAGTAGTTCCACTTTTTTTAAGCAGAAACATTTTTCTACCTTTTTTAAGAATAAAATGCTACGGAAAGCAACCTTTATAACTGTATTATGGTAATTAATTTCATAACAGTTGCGTATTCATTAAACTGTGAACGTAATATCTAATTTCTAATATATCTGGTGGCTGTTATTTTTGCAGCAAGACATAGTCATATCCTTAATGATTTAAATTTGCATAAAAAGGAAAACTTAAATCTCATTTAATAACTAACACGTTTATCAAATACTAAGGTTATCATCCATGATGGTAGTAGGAATTTATTTTGGAAAAGCTTGTAAGGAAAAACTAATAAGAATTATTTTTAATTATATCTTTCGTGAAATGAGTACCTTAATCTGGTTAGATTATCAGAGTGTTTCGTTAGGATTTTATTTAAATAAATGCATTTTACTTTAAACGACGGAGACTGTAATATCGAAAACAGATAACTGTAATTTATTTGACTGATACATTGCGCGATTACGTACGTTTCTCTGAGTTTTTAATAAACTTTATTGTTTCTTATCGTCTGCCGAAAAAATTCTTAGGTTAGCTTTAACCTAGTTCTTATAACTGATACGGATAAAATAACGTAAACATTGAATACCCTTCTCCTTAGATGAATTTCTGCATCTAGTTGTCGTAACTAAATAAAAAGCAACATGAAGGAACGATTGTATTATGGTGGCTGTTGATTCGCCAGTGACGAGTGGCACGTGACCGTTCTCTAGCCTATAGCTATAGACAACGTGCGCAGATTCCAGACAACGCATTTTATATAAGAGGATTATCACTTTACGTTTGGAGAAAATAATTTCTTTCTATATTGTGAGAGGAGTATGCACGCAGTGTGTCACTGTTACTGTGATAATTGCATTGAAAATTTCCTGTTAAACATTAAAAAATGGGCTGTTATTACTAATCAGAAGTCAGAGGTCATTTATTTTAAACGAAAAGCAAAAAGTTACATAAATAAAATCACAAATAATTTCTGAATTTGGTGAAAGTAACATTTTATATCTATTGTTAATTTTACACTTAATGACTTCAAACATAATACACAAAATATGACAAACTGAAACTAATATCAACTGATGGTTATATAACAGTCTACACTACTTGAAAGTTAGATCATATTAGCAGTTCTGGGTCTCGAATCGATGCGTCGACTAAATATTCATTGAATTTATGCACAACCGTACGGTTTTGTCCAAAAGTTGATAACATACTGCGAAATGTCTGTAATTTACAGAAACTTTTTTTATCGCAACGAGCTGGAGAGCTGAATCATTAATACTGGAAACTAAGTGGTGTTTTTCTAACTCGTTTGTTGAATGACCATCCGAGACCGGAGACAGTAATGTTACAATTAACGGTACTTTCATGTAATAGATTTTTTACCCTTATTTTGACGTTCGTTTTACCTTGGTTATTTTCTCACACTGAAGTTTATCTCAATTTTTTTTTCTGAATGTGTACTCAAGATCTATTATTAATAAATACTTTTGCACATAGCGACATGGTGCATTCATTCAGCAGCTGTCTTGTTGCTATTCTAAAGCCATTTGTCGGGTTTAAAAAATAAATACGTGATACTTGTAGTAGATAAATACTCGCTGTCGCCAAATGTCGGTGAACGCAATGGAATTATTCCACCGCGTTTCTGCTAACTATAGATAAACAAAAAGGTTCATTTCTTTTATGGAAGATGAAGGAGGTTATGTGAGAGTTCATTGGTGTTCTGCTTATTTACTAAGTCAAATGTCTCATCAGTTCTGCGTATCCTTGCTATCAAAGTTTAAGACGGAGTTTCCTTATAACCGTCAAGTATTTGTTTCATAGTGCTTTATCTGAATGCTGAGGGTGTTTCCAGAGTTGCGATTATCTATTCACTGTATTGTTTCTGAACTTCTTCGTTGCACTCGTTTCGTTCGTCAGAATAAAGCTTTTATTAGTTTTACTTGTCGTTAGAATACTTTTTCAATTCTATGATTTATTATTATTTCTTACCCTTACACACATTTATTATCTAACAGCTCAATTGAATCTGTTGGACAAAATTGTCAGAATTTATTCTTGTGACTGAAACTGTAATAACTTTGGGATTTTGTATTTTTGCCGGTTTAATTGTTACTTCATTAGTTAAGTTTATTTTGACCGTCTACTAGAGTCTAATTCGTTAACTCGTTTATGATCCAAAGAATCGTAGTTTATCCATGTTAAAGTGAGTCGGGCGTTGAGACTTTATATGGTATGGTATGGTAGATGGTGAAGATTTAGTTCGGTGAGAGTGGTGGGCTGCTCAGCGCGTGAAGGAAGGGGCCTGGTCAATAAGACACAAAGACCTCTTTGATGACCACATGACGAAGGAGCCAAGGACAGGAACCAGCTAGCACGCTGAACGCTCCGTCCTTAATCAATTTTAAACTCATTATTGATTTCAACAATAACTTTGTTGTTCCAACACTTAAGTATTCTATTTCAGGTCAATCTATTCACAATTTGTAGAGCAATAGTTTACAGTTACATGGATTTGGCGGAGAGTTATCCGTCGTATGTTGATAATTTGTAACAGTTCATTTGCAAACGACATGGGATATTTAAAATCGATTTTGCTGTCTCAGCTGTGCGATTTCATGATGCAGTGCTGTACATGACACATTTTATTACAGTTATTATTATTATGGCTTTCAGCCTCGTCGATGTCATTAGAGGCGGGAAGGGATGGGGGACTAGAAACGGGAAGGAATTTGGACATGGAATTTCGAAGGAAGCATCCCGGCATTCACCTGGAGTGATTCGGGGAAACCATGGAAAACCCAAATCGGGATGCACAGACGGAGATTCGAACCCACATCCTCCCGAATGCAAGGCCAGATCGTTACCGTACATGACACAACTTGATACAATGCTGTTAATCATAGTATCACTACATTCGGTGCAGATAGAATTTTTATTGTTGCTGGAGGAGGAATCTGATACTTTTAGGGATACCATGGCAGTCTCGTTAAAGACTCGTTTTGCGCTGTGATAGAGCAAATGCTACCTAGGCTGAATGCTACTGTAAATGATTGACACTATTATTAGATTATTCCTACATTTTATACCCACTAGCCTTTTTTAGGACTGTCGAAACGTTCCGTGGTGGGATTTAGTGAAACGCTCGGGGCCGTTGGCGGAACGTATAACTTAAATACGTTACTACAAAAGAATCATTCATTTTAAAAACCTGATTTGTTCATACTTACAAATATGATTGATATATGAAAATTACGACAAAATATCGAAGTTTGTACACCAGGTGACGTGGCAGCACTTGTTCAGTATCCGTAACGAGTTCAGTTTCAGTTCTCCCGAAATGGAGGCAAAGCGAGAAAAGAGTTTCTGCGTCCTAGAATATGCGAAATGTTCGTCTGCCATAGCAGTTCTTTCAGAAGGCAGAACGGAAATGAACCGCATTGTAAACAAAGCATTTTGTGGTGGTATCGCCAATTCATGGACAACGGTTGTTTATGTAAAGGTAAATGCACCAGTCGACCACAAGTGTCAGACGAAACAACGGAGAGAGTGAGGGAAAGTTACGTGCGTTCTCCAAAGACATCAACGATTTTTTCTACCAACAAGACGGAGCACCCCCTCATTGGAATTTCGATGTTCATACTTACCTGAACCATGAACTACCGCATCGCTGTATTGGCCGTGTTGGTGATGATGACCTCGCTTTCTTAGCCTGGCCTCCCACGTCGTCAGATTTAACGTCGTGTGACTTCTTCCTTTGGGGACACATTAAGGACATTGTTTTCCTACCACCACTACCAAAAACGATAGATGAGCTGAAGAAACGGATCAGTGATGCATTGACGAACATTGAAGCGATGACGCTACAAAACGTGTAGATTGATTTGAACTACCGCCTGGACGTGTGTCTTGTGACCAAGGGGGCACATATAGAACATTTGTAAAGTGAGCATAAAACTTGATTTTTTTGTGGTTATTTTCATATATCGATCATATTTATAAGTATAATACTTTGGAATAAATCGGGTTTTGAAAGTGAATGATTCTTTTGTAGTAATTCTGTACTACACCAACCGCCCTGCTCGAACACGGGATTAGTAAACATGTGTACTATGAGTAAATGTGTGTCTGAATTAACAGTATTAAAATGACAGCTCGTCGTGTGAAGATGATGAAGCCATAGTACTTGGTCCTACTGAGGCCGGGAGTCGGGGGTTCGTGGCGCAGCTCCCCCTCGACGGCAGCGAACGATGAATGAATGGCGGACGCAGGCTGGGCCAGACGTCTCGTATTGATTTCGGCGGGCACGCGCCCCGCCACGCCCCGTGCGAGTCACTCCGCTCGTCTTATCTGCTGCTCCCACGACCGTGTGCCAATACACAGTGCTTTCCAGTATTATTCCAGTAATTTGTTTCCCATACAGCAGGGTGACCTGACACATTCTCTACATTCATTACGACGGAATTTCTCGCATTTTTGGTGATCTGTGCAACAAAATGTACTACCGTTTTAAAGACATTCATCGATGTAAAGCAGAAAAATCTCTGGGATAATGTAAGTGGAGTCTCAGAATTTATCCGACCACTCGGTTAATTTTGGTTTTGAGTTTCTTGAGCAACAATCATACGTTCGTCTTGTTACAAATTGTGAATTGGTTAGTCTTTCCAGTTGGTACACCCGCGTAGAGGTTTCTTACCGACAATTTGGATCTCGCATCGTGGTAAATATTAAAAAGAATCCGAGAAATACAAACTACCTGTCGTAATCTATTATAAATCTGTAAGCGACCTGCTTGTGTCTGAGAATTTAAAATTGCATCGCGCAAAAAGTACGGCAGCAATTTAGATTGTGTTTTAAAATTTTAACAGCTTATGTTCTTGCTTTTTCGAAAATGACTTACGGCTATGTGACCGCGGAACGGAGTAGGAAATTGTAACTTCAAAATGGGAAAAACATGCGCCACAGATTATTCTGTTTAAGATAAGCACGTGTTTCAAGAAATACAGCTAAAAGGCTGCTCTTAGAAAAATTCTTCTTCAGCTTTTGAAATGTAGTAAAATAAAATAAACGGGGCTCTCTCATTTAGCAGGATGCGGCTTCAAATCCCAGATTTGGATTTCCCGTGATTTCTCCAAATCACTCCCGGCGAATGCCGGGATGTTTCCTTCATAAGACCATGACGGAATTCCTTCCCGTTCCTTGCCCCCAGTCCTTTCGCGGCTCTAATGACCTCGACGTCGACGAGGCGTAAAGCCATAAGTAGAACAAAAATAAATAAATAAAACAAAACGGAATATGTTAATCAAAGAACTACATCGTAGATTAACATTTCAATAAGCGTAACCGAATTGTGATATTCAAATTACGGTTACTATCTGTACCTAATGTCTGTATTAAAACCCTTTAGCTTGTTGTCCTTAACGCATTAGCATAGCCCCATCTTGCTAAGTTGAGATTGGATCTGCCCACTACAGATCTTAGCCTGTTCAGAGACTTCCATATCACCATACATTAACACTTCCAAAGCATATTAAATTGTGATTTTTAATTTATTGTAAACATCTTAGTTCATAATATTGATTTTAAAACCTGATAAAATTCTGTCTTAGCAGTTGAAAATGTGATTTTTGTAGTTAACTGTTAAGGAAATGACATTTTTCGTTGTGATCACAGATATAATCCTAACCAAAATTTATGCTTAATCATACGATTCTACACTACTTCGTAGACTAGGATACTACTAATATACAGTAATCATCTCTACGCATTAATAAGGATACTAAATAAAAACATGGAGCTCATTGTTTAGAATCTTCGATTCATTGTTACGTGAGGTTTGCCTCCGTAGAAGATAAACATTTCAGTATTTCAAGAGAGTCGAATTGAGCACACTGTAGTATGGTTATTTACTTATTTCGTGTCGGAAACATACAGTCACGCAATCACAAACATCAAATTGTATTAGACCAAAGCATGGCCACTTCCAGTGCATTTTCTGAGGCCTCATACAATCAGATTCCGACAGTCGACACTGGAGCATATGCTGAATAGTCCGGTCTGCTCCGCAGTCGCACTTGACATCATCGAACTCCGCATAACTCTTGCTAAGTTGAATTTGAATCTACCCACTCCTGATCTTAGCGTATTCAGAGACTCCATATCAACCATCCCTTGTCATAGCCAGGTGATAAAGATTCAATCTTTCACAGCCATGGGGAAGGGGAGTCTTAGCTTCCCATAGTCGCAACTTGGCTTTCTCAGTTGTAATAAGTTCCTGAGACTTTTTAGGAAACTTTTCCTGAACTTCAGTCTTTTCCTGTGTGGTATATGCTCATATAATTGGTGAGATCTTTCATGGTCCGCTTTCCTACCTGTTCACTGCTATTTCCCTTCGAGCAGAAGGTGGTGCTATTCCTGCGAGGAGCTGGAGCCATTCAACTGCAGTGGATTTTAAGCAGCCTGTTATGATTCTGCAATTGTCGTTAAGTGAAATGTCCACCTGTTTGGCATGAGTTGAGCTTTACCACACAGGACAGGAGTTCTTTGCAACCGAATAACATACGGCTGAGGCAGAGGTTCGAATTGTTTCAGGTTGGCTACGCCACTGTGATCCAGCCAGTTTTCTTAGGAGATTGTTCCTAGTGGAAACTTTCAACTTGGAATTCATGCAGTGTTTCCTGAGTGTAAGAGACCTTTCAAGGGTCACTCCCAGATATTTTGGAGTGTTGCAGTGTTCCAGTCCGACCCCCGACCATGTTTCCTTTAACCTACGAGTGGCTTCCTTATTTCTTAATTGAAAAGCACATATTTCGCAGGATTTGGTTTAAGCTGGTTTGTGCTATAACCAACGTCAATGTAAATGAACCTTTACTGCCACACCAGCAACAAAACTGAAAAATAATTCTTTGAGAGATCCACTAACCCTTGGTGTTTTAGTTTACACATGCTTGCCGTCAATGGCTTCTAAGCAATTTTCATGGAAAATGTCGTAAAAATGACCCGCTTGCTATTATAAACTTTTTCCTTCGTTGTCAGTGGCCGCCCACCTATTGCTGCATGTTTCAAATAAATAGGTGTGTTTCTGATGTTACACATTAAACATGTGATTCATAAGGTCAACAGTCGTTAATGTTATACCTACTGTAACGGGAGTTACTTTAGTAGCAATCCGGAAGAAATGCGGAAATACGTATTCTAACTGATGCCCACTACTGCGTTCCTGTTTGTAAAGTTTTTTGATTGATAGCTACCGACATGCAACCATCATGGTGCATGATGGGAGACTCAAAGCTAATACTACACGCAAACACAAATGATCTGCGCAGTGTATTTATGGCTACAAAATTAAATATAGACACACACGTCTTTGGCCGAAATAGGAAAATGCGCTAGATCGGCCACTATAAACCACCATATCTCCACACCTCCACGGCTACTGACATCTAACCACCATAGCGCACGATGGGAAATTTAAGGCTACTACCACACACAAACACCAATGGTCTGTGCTAGGTAATTGTGACTGAAAATTGAAATATAGGGACACAAATGTCTTTCATCGAAATATAAAAATGCCCTCCGTCGACCAATTTCAACCACGATATCTCCTACACACCCGTAGCTACCGACATGTAACCACCATGGTGCACATTGGAAGGCTGAAGGCTAATACGAGACTACACACACCGGTGGACTGCGCTTGGTAGTTTTGGCTGCAGAGTTAAATATAGGGACACACATGTCTATTTTTATATCTGGTCGACCACTTTCAACCACCATATTTATCACACCCCCCCAGCTACTGACATGCAATCACCATAGTGCACGATGGAAGACTCCAGGCTACTACCACACACAAGCGCCAGTGGTCTGTGCTTGGTAGTTCTAGATGCAAGGTGAAATAGAGGGACACACACTTCTTTATTGATATATTTATTGATATATTTCGAGATAACATAAGATTCTTGTGAACTTTGTTTATTCTAATTCTCCTGACCTGGTCTGCTATAAGATCTGTTAAAGTAACGAGAAATTGTATTCCCGTATGTATTCGTTGCCAAATTAATCAGTTCTCGTTACTATCGAATCGATACTCATTAATTTTGGTACAATCTAAGCATTGCATTGTACCGAGCCGCGCCGCGTACGGGATGACTTCGTTGCTATCGTATCGTTTCGTTACTGGTTACTTTTGACACTAGTATGAAGTCTCGCATCGAGTCGCGTCATATACGGGTTGCGGGATGACTTCATTCGTACTTCAAAGTTTAAGTAAATTATGCATTTAGTAAAGTAGGTAAAATTTGCTCTGTAAAATAAAATAAAAGAATATCGCACTTCACAATAATTGCATTTCATAAATATTTGAAATTAATAAACTCTCACTAAGATATGATCAATAACTATTCAAATTTTCTATTTAAAAATTATGATCTGTAAATTAATGCTAAACAAAAGCAAAACTACACAATAACTCTTTATGTTGTCAAAATTACTTACCTTATTAAAAATATCAGCATTAACGGAAAATAATATCAATTATATTAAAATAATGTACGCGCAATAAGTGTTTACTTTGTAACAAAACTAATTACAATCAAAATTCCCAGGAATACGCTGTTCAAATGTTCATTCTCTCGTTCAGATTCGTAGTCGCTGGACGAGCCGTTCCAGTTCCCGCATGATGGCGTCGTATTTGTTCGTTAATCGAATCAAACTGACATTCATAGGACAAATGCCAGTAACGAAATGAATTTGTGAGTAACGTTTCGGTACTTCGAGTCGGACGATGTACTCGTTACTCAGTAACGAATACATACGGTTTGCTACAGCTCTATTCTGCTGCAGAGAATAGAGAGTAAAAATACCTAATAATCATATTTAAGCCATGTACATTGTACATACCTGTATTTATGGTTGGTGTGCAATTTTAATTTAAAGGTAAAAGATTTTAAGCCGGTTCACCAACATAAATAATCTTTTGTAGCTTTCTATAAAAGCATACCTATGGACAAAAAAAGAAAACATCTCCGGCTGACATGGTCTTGCCGATAAAGCACGGGCCACGTAAAGCTCAAACAGACATGATCAAATTGGTCTTCTGTTATATTTGTTGATGATTCGTATTGTGTATTGCGTTTTTGATAATTATCGCACTAAAGGTCTCCTTACGCAGGTTCATTTAAACCTGCCGCATACCGACCGATCGCCGCTCGTCCAAAAATGGTGCATGGTCCCCAAACAATGTTATTATGTTGTGTTATGGACATGAGGTCATCGAGTCAGCATTTACAGCAATTAATTCGATGTTAGATCCACACAGAATAATACAGTTTTATTAATATATTTTCTCAAAAATTCTATATTCGTTGTACTGCTGGATTGTCATCTAAATTTTGGCCGGACTGAAGGATTCAAATGTGCGTTGCAACTTCCAACGCATGCATAATATTGTAAAGAATACACATGTCCTGGATTAGATGGAAGAAGTATCTGACCTGTTTCAGTATTCGAGACAAATATCTTTTAGTAAAGATATTAAATAAGGTGTAATGAATTGTATGATCCTTTCGTCAACTTCAGCTAAAAAGCTATGCTCGGTGTTTTCACTATTTAGACGTAATTCACAACGAAAAATGAAATTGAAATAGCTTCCGAACACACCCCACCATTATAGACGATCGTGTAAGTTTTCCAGCACCTTGTACTTTAAAAGTGTTTTCACTCTGTCTTCAAACTGGTGAAACCACAAGCAGTTATAAGTTTTAGCAAATAAGCTAGATGTTATATCAGCTTGTAATCCCATTCACACTCTTCAGATCGTGTAGGGAAAATAATATTAAACGGTTGGCGCTGATTACAAATCATGTTTGATCAAAAACTGCAGGAAACGTGTAATTCAGGCGTTTTGCAGAAGCACATGGTTGATTTTCTATACTGAAAGTGATAGTGTCTCCCCCCCCCCCCCCGCTTCGACCAACTAAGGACTACGTGCCACCTGTGTACAACAGGCGGCCAGTATGAATCATGAGAGGGGTGGGAGGAAGGACTTACGCCTTGCCTGAATTTAAACCTAGTAACAGCTGGTTAAACAGAGATTTTCCTACAATCTTTTGGCAAGAAATAACATAGTTTTGGACCTGCTATACAAATTCACCACATTAGGGCGAAAACTTTAACGCAATAAAGTCATTTAATCAATGCTTTCAGACATAAGATTTTTATAAGAATGATACGAAAACTTTGACTGGATGACCCTCCTCCCCCCTTATATTCCATTTAGGGTATAAAAACGTAAAACCTTTTTAATGAAAATCACTGATCACCATAGGTGGGCATAGTTAATCGAAAAGTTAACTTCGTTAATCCGCTACCTAAAAAGTTAACTTCGATAATCGTTAAAGCGTTACATTTTTCTAAATTTAACGCAAGTTAAAATTAACCGTTAAAAGTTAACCATCCAAAAGCGGAACTGATGTTTATGTATTGCAATGGGTACTACTGCAAGAAATGCTATGTACCGTGGTGTGGAATCAGTAATACGTCTACCCAGTGTCCTTCTGGAAATTGAGTTTTTATCGGGGTTCAACGTTTTAACCAGATTTTCAATAGTATAATATTCTTCAACATGTAGTGGAATCATGTTTGCAACGAAAAGGTTTAGAATAAACCGGTCCACACCTGCTTTGAATACGACGGTGCCGGTAGCGATACCAAATGTTTTACTAACGTAAACATTTATTAGCAGATGGAGATGGAAACAAACCAATTCAGCTGTTATCTTCATCAGAAGAAGCCACGGCACTTGAAGAAGGCTTTGAATTATTTTTCTTTTTCTCACAAGTTGCCCTGCTTTTACTTTTTCTTCAAACTGTTCCTATTTTGATATATGCATCCTCTTCATAATTATGTTGTTTAAGATTATTAAGACTAGACACGTGACCCTTGATTGTAACAAGTTTAGGCAAAAACAGTTTGCATTCACAAATCTACTGTTCTTCCAGTCTTGATTTAAATGCAACAATCGTACATGTAGCCAAGGATTTTTAAAATTCTCGTTGTTATTCTTAGCATTGCTGCTTTCGCTAATGGATTCAAGATCTTCAGTTTTAATGACGTAATTATCTAACGAATGTCAGTTTAATTTATTTCACTAACGAGACCAAACCAATACCAACGAGTAGTGAGCACCGATTTGCAAAGGTAAAATAGAAACGCTCCCAAACTCTACCTGTGCCTAGCATGACAGTTGTATATGCATCACACTTGCACTTCGTATTCCCTAATTCGTTCGCCATCCGACTCGCCGAACGGTCGAGCGTGGCGTGGCGCGCAATTCGAACGAACCAAATACGTCAACTACCAATGTAACAGATGTGAGAGTGGAGACTTTCCCGGCGTATCGATGCAACAAAATCTTCTCGGGTGTCCCACCGGATGGTGGTGTAAAACCACGACGTTTCGACAGCTGACTCTGCTGTCTTCATCAGGTATCTGGCAACTGTTCTCAACTGACTGTCTCTGCATCGACTGGTTGGCAGACAGACAGACGTCATCTGTATGGGCGTAGCCCATCCTGTTTATAGTGTGCCAGGACATTCCTACTACACATATATGATATGAGAAACTGAAAATGGCTTTTTGTTACTGTCGGGATTTGAGTTGAATATCTAAATTTAATGTTATGATCTAAAACTAGTGGGGGAGAACTTAGTATGTTATTTACATGGGGCCCGACTACCAAGAGTGCTTATTTAATGCTATTGGAGGGTATATTTACATTGAAGGGCCTGCTTAAGATGCTAGTGGGGTTAATATCATTCTGTGGGCCTACTCATAACTTGGTGAGGGGCCTACCACTAATATTACTGGAGGGTTGGAGGATGTTGGGTGGACTTTCGGGTCTTAAAAGTTAAATTCGCGAGTCAATGTTAGTTTTGGTCTCTTTCGGGGATGCATTTCAGCTGTCTCCTTTCCAATTTCTGAGATTAGTTGGTGAGGGGATTGAGAACATTTTTGATAAAAATTTTGTGATTTTCTTTTGATCTGCTCAGTTAGGGTTGGCCAACTGAGTATTTGGCGTACTTCCCGGCTAGGGAGGTAACGCGGTGCTTCCAAAATAACACGCAACGCCCTGTTTTCGAGTGCCTACAGATTTTTAATGTGAAAATCGGCTGCCATGCTCCATATTTCTGAACCATATAAAAATGTCGGTTGGATTACAGCACGGTACAGGAGCATTTTTGTATCCGTGTGTAGGCCGTCGCCTCTTAGAACCGGGTAGAGGCCGGCAAGCTTGGCGTGACTTTTAACATCGTCTATGTGTTTTTTCCACGTCAGCCGCTTGTCTAGTAGCAGCCCAAGATATTTTATGTAGTCCTGCCAGACAATGTCTACTTCATCAATTCTGATCTGTAGTTCTGGTGTGCTTGTTTGATTTGAGAAGACTATAGGTTGACATTTATTTTTGTTTATTTTAATACGACAGTGGTTACACCATTGTGTTAAAATTTCTAGGTGACGCTCTACCTTCTTTATAGCGTACTTGACATTCCTGTCACTGGTATAGACAGTTGTGTCGTCCGCATATAAGGAAATGTTGTGTAAGATGTGGTGTGGTATGTCATTTACGTAAACATTGTATAACACTGGCCCGAGGATACTCCCTTGCGGTACGCCGGCATGTATTTTTCCAATTGTTCTTTGGGCATTTTCGTGTTCAACGAAGAATTTTCTCTCTGCTAGATAGGAATTTATTAACAATATCAGGTAGTCTGGGACACCGTGTCGGTGTAGCTAATAGATGAGTCCCTGGTGCCAAACTCGATCAAAAGCTTTCTCTATGTCAAGAAAAACTGCAACAGTGCCATTTCCTGCCTGCTTTTCCTTGCAGATGTGCTCCACTAGCCTGGTACATTGGTGCACAGTGCTGTGTTCTTTCCTAAAGCCAAATTGTTGACCTATGATTATATTATTGTCGTGTAGGAATCTATTGAGTCGATTTAGCACTACACGTTCAAATACTTTCGCCAGGATCGAAAGCAAGGAGAGTGGCCTAAAATTTTGTGGTTTGGTGATGCCTTTGCCGGCTTTGGGTAGTACGACTACCTTAGCCACATTCCAGGCCTTGGGAAAGTAGCACCGGTTCATACATGCCTTAATTATTTGTCAGGAATCTAATGGCTAGTGGAGGCAGGTTTTTTATTTGGATAGGGGAGATATTGTCATATCCGGAGGGCTTTTTGGATTGGAGCCTTCGGATGATGTCAATAATCTCTCCTTCCGTTGATTGTTGCACCATATCATACCGGTCACTGTTCATGACGCGATCGAACACTTTTTGCACATCCTGTGAATGTTCTGCACTTACATCATTTTCGATCGCGTTGGACATGAATTGTGCTTCTAATGAGTCCGCAAGAACCTCTGCCTTCCCAGGTGTGTCGAATACGAGGCCAAGGGAACCTTGCAGTGGTCTGATTGGTTCTGATGTTTTTGTCAGAGATTTGGCTAATTTCATAGCTCCCTGCTATCATTCTGCCCAGTTTCCAGTTTCCTTTCCCAGACTATCCCTCTATGTTGTTTCAGATTATCTCTGATTTCATCTACCATCCTTCTGTCAGCCGGGTCACGCCATCGTTTCCGTGTCCGGTTTTTGAGGTTGATCAGTGCTCTGATGTGGTGTGGTAGCTGATCATGCATAAACGTTGTCTCAATTTTGATGGTATTTAACTTGGTACAGTCTTGGATGACTGAGCTAAGTTTGGCAACGGCATCGCCTATTTGTTCTATTGAATTTGGAGGCGCTATGTCCGCCAGGCGGAACCAGACATCCTCTTTATAATCGTCGCAGTTGGTGTGGAAGCGTGTCAGAGTTTGTGGTTTTTCTGGCGTCTGTAGTGTGACTGACAGAAGAATCGGATTGTGATCGTAACTGAGGTGACAGTGGGTTGAGACCTCCCGCTGCCATCGCAGACCTTTCACTACGAATATATCCAGGACATCTGGCTGATATCCTGCCATACTCGGGAAGTATGTTGGCTCACACGGCGCTAGTACTTCAACATTTCTCTTGCCGTGCAGCACCGTGCGCAACCCCCTTCCATTCCGATTGGTAGTACGGCTATTCCAGATCTGGCATTCAAGTCACCACCAAGTATCACGATGTTATTTCTATCTAGCAGAGTTTGCACGTTTTCCGGCTTTAATATCTTGTTTGGAGGATTTTAAGCATGCTACTAGATGGATGAGCTCCCTCCTGAACTTGATTTCAATGCCAGTATGCTCCAGGTCACCTGTTTGTGCAGCAGGAAGATCTCTATAGACCAGCCTGCGTTTGGTTAAGACAGTAGTGCCGCCTCCCCTCGTCAGTCGGTCAGTTCTCGTCATGACATTGTTCCTCAACCTGAAGTCATTTTCTGGCTTCAGGTGGGTTTCCCCCAAGAGAGCTATGTGAATGTCATGTTGTTGCAGAAAGTCAAGTAGTTCTAGTCGTTTGGTGGTAATGCCATTAGCATTCCAAGCTAGTATGTTTAGTCTCAGTTTATTTTGTGTCTCCATGATTGAGGTAGTCAGCTAGAGCTTCTAGGAGAACTAATGACTTTTCTGTGGGGTTAGTTGCCTTTTTGAGTTTCTTCGCAACAGTTTTCACTGTGTGAATCATCTTTTTAAGGTCAAACTTCTGCAGAAAAGTAACCAGTTCTAGTAGATCGGGTTTGAAACCAATTGACCCTCCAGACTTGTTGCCTGATTTGTCATGTGATTTCTTGTCCCCCTTTGTATTTTTTGTAGTCGAGTGTTTTTGTTTGTCGTCTGCCTACTCATTGTTTGCAGTTGATTCTTTCTGTTTGTCGTCTGTGTTTTTGTTCCATGGATTTGGTCTGTCGGGAAAAGGGGGGGGGGACTGCGCCACGTTTGGAGTGTCGTTGCCCTGGGAAGCGTTTGCTTCTTCTCTCTGCTGCTTTAGTTGTTGCAATTTCGATTTTCGAGCCTGCACTATTTTCTTGTAGTGTGGACAGCCCCGGTAACTAGCCGGATGCTGACCACCATAGTTAGAGCACTTAGGTGGCTGTTCTTTTGTTTTATTACAGTCTTTTGTGAAGTTTTCCCCGGAGCATTTTACGCATTTTGGTTTGATTCTGCAGTTGTGCGAGGGGAGCAATAGCGGCCAACGCCGAAGGCGTTGGCTGTTACAGGTAAGGGGTACCTATTGCCCTTATTGATGACATCTTCCCCTACATTAACTTGGTGGTATACTGGCTTTATTGGTGGGTTTTCCTTAACTTGTTGCTATACAGAATGTTTACGTTAGGTTAAGTTGGTTATAAATTTCTAGCAGTGATTTCGGCCTTTGGTGCCGAAGGTTGCCTATCTGGTACTGGCCGGTATTTTGAATGATTGGATAGGCTGAGATTTCGTTTTTTTTTTATAAAATTTTGTGGCTATGGTTTTGAATCTTTCTCGCGCCTTCGGAGTGTTGGCCAACATGTGGAGGTCTTCTGTGGGGAAGCGAAATGGTAGATGTAGTGCTCGTTTGAGCACTCGATTCTGTAATACTTGAAGTTTATCTATGTGCGTTGCTACAGCATATCCCCAGGTGGGGCAGGCGTATTCCATTATTGGCCTGACCAGGGCTTGGTATATTTGGACACCGCATCTTTTTGATAGTTTTGAATTTACATTGAGGACGGGGTACGGTGTTCCAAGCCTTTTTTCTACTCTTGATTTTACTTCCTCTTTGTGCTGCTTCCATATGAGCCTTTCATCTAGGCTTACTCCCAAGTAGGTTACCACAGTCTTTTGCGGGATAATTTTGTCAAAGAGGTTCAAGTTTAAGGGACTTGGAATCCCTCGCCGGTGAAATACAATGGATTGCGATTTAGCCGCATTGATTTTTACTCTCCACTTTGTGGCCCAAACCTCTAGTAGCTCTAGTGCGGCTTGGAGTCTAATTGCTATTAATAGTTGGCTCCAGGAAGAGGTAAAATATGTGGTGTCTTCTGCGTAGAGTGATGTGAACACTTGGATGGGTCTTGCGATATCCGACGTGAAGATACAGTAGAGCACAGGGCTCAAAACAGATCCCTGTGGTACCCCTGCTAGGACGCGTCTTCCCTCTGTGGCTTAGATAGCGTTTAATTAACTCTATGTATGGTCGTGGTATACCTGCTGTTATCATTTTCACCAGCAGTCCTTCGTGTCACACAGTGTCGAATGCCTTGGCCACATCCAGCAATACCATGCCGCAGTAGCGTCTGCGGTTGAACGCGTTACTCACTTCTACTATGCGTACTAGTTGGTGCGTTGTCGAGTGGCCGGGTCTGAACCCGAATTGCTCATCTGGGATGATGTGGAGCTGGTGCACTTGAGTTATTAGGCGGTTGAGTAGTAACTTCTCAAAGATCTTAGATACCGCCGGTAGCAGGGATATCGGACGGTAGTTCTGCGGGAACGTGGGATCCTTCCCTGGTTTGGGAACGGCCACGATTTCAGCTTCTTTCCAGGCAGCTGGGTATCTACGCTGTCTGAGGATGGTATTGAAGGTCTGAGTCAGTCGCCCGATTGCTGCCGCTGGTAGATGTTTTAGGATGTAGTTGTTAATCTGATCGCGGCCTGGTGCTTTCTTAGACTGTGTCTTTCTTAGTAATTCCGCTACCTCTATTTCGTCAACGTCTTCTATTTCCTGCTCTTCGTTGTTTTCTGTTGATAGGTAGCGTCTGAGCTGCCGCCGGGCGTCGTTGATATGTTCATCATCGTAGGGCTCTGCGACTGGCTGGAAGTTGCTTTCGTAAACATCCGCGAGGGTGTTTGCCTTGTCTTCAGCAGTAAACACGAGGCCCTGTGGTCCATGGAGCGTTGGGACGCGTCTCCTTGAACGGGTGAATTTTCTGGTTTGTTCCCAGGCCGTTCCATCTCCCACTTTAAGTTGGGAAACTCGATTGTCCCATTGCTCCCTCCTATGGGCTTCGAGTCTGGCTTTTATTCAGCTAGAGTGTTGAGAAGGGTCTTAAAGGTTCGGTCTCTCGTATTTTGCCAGCTTTTTCGAACTTGGTTTTTCTCCCTAATTAACGCCAAGAGTTCTTGGGGGAATTGCCTAGGGTTGCCCTTCTTCTTCCGAGGTGCCGCGTTTTCTGCTGCCTTGAGCGTTGCTCTGGTCCATATGTCGGCTGCGGCGTTAACATCTTCTGTGCCGGTTTGCAGTAGATCTTGCATTACTGGTTGACTCGTGTTTGAACTTTTCCCAGTCTGTTCGTCTGAAATCTTGGGCACTATCCTCTTTAGTTCCTACTTCCACTTCCCAGTCAGCGATAACTGGGTTGTGGTCTGAAGACATTTGGGTAACTGACTGTAGCGTTGGAGCCATCTTTTTTTTATGTTTCATTCCCCCGGCTGTTAGCTCTTTTCAGCCATATGGGTAACATTTATTTGAATTTATTAGCTTTATTTGACACATTTTGTTACATTATTTATTAATTTGTGGATGGGGATCTATTTGTGGATGGTGATCTTATTTTTGGGGTCTGTGGACGTAAAGTCATTTCGTTTTTCGTGTATACTTTCATGGAAATATTGCTGTTATTAGCTGAGTCAGCAGCCGGATTATTTTGGTCTTGTCTAGATGATCGTGGGTGCTGCTGGCCTTGTTGTCTTGGTTGAAGTGCCTGGAGCAGAATACACAGCTGTTTTCCTTGTAGGTGCTCTTGTATTCGTGGCTGCTCGTTCCGCGTTGCGTTTGTACTCTCTGCCATTTCCTGTGTTGGGCAGTATCGGCTCTTGTCGCTTCTTGGAGCTACCTGGCTGGGCCCTGCTTGGTGGGAGTGGTCAGAGTAGTGGGGGGATCTGCTCCCTCCATCCCTATGGCGGCGGTAGCAGTCTGTCTCCGATTCTTCGGCTTCTTTCGCGCAGCTTTTCTCTTACTAGTTGCACGTTGTCTTCTTATTGCTGGTCTTACTGGACACCGAGAAAAACATGACGCGTGCTGGCCTGAACAGTTTGCGCAGGTCGGCGTTGCGTCTCTCGGGCGGCTGCAGGATTTTACGCTATGTCTGCCCGCGCAGCGGACACAGCGTTCGTCAGCAGCGCACTCCATTGCCTTGTGGCCCCAGGCTTGGCAGCCGAAGCACTGCTCACTCTTGTATGCTCTCTGCTTCTTCTGCACTTGAGTGACCTGGGGCTTTGCGGTCAGTCTTGGATGGTAAAGGATGCCGTTTACTTGTAGTAGCTTGATAGTCGTTGCCATGTCAGCTGGCCGTACAAATATGGCTTCCCATTTCCTTTCGTCATGCTCGATAGTAGACACTTCCTTCTTGGCTGAGTCTAGGCGACGACGTGGTACCGGACTTGCTGGTACTGCTACACTTGTTGCAGCATCTGGAACTTCCTCTGGGCTCGCGACTGGCGACGTCTGCTAGGCGTGAGCCGGGGAGCCCGTTAGCGTGGCTTCTTCTTCCGTCGTAGTCTGGTCCGTCCATTCTTGGCTGTCATCGACGATGTTGGAAAGGTCAATGTTGGATAGGTCCAGCAGCTTGAAGGTGTAGGTCGTCTCTGAAGAGCCTTGGGGTGTGTCCTCAGTTGGTGACTGGGGAGTACACGACGCCTTCTGTCAAACTTTGCTTTTTTCTGAGGTCCACTGGTGGTACCCCTGTCATGTCCCCATCGATCCTCCTATATACCTTCAGCTGGAAGGCCCGCTCACTCTGGTTGATCGAGAGCGTTGGCTTTATACGCGGCCCGCTGCGGCCACCACTTGCTCCTTCCCGCCCGGATGTGCTGGCGGTCCGAGATGCTGTTGTGTCCACATCTCATTGGCCGTGACCGCTGGCTTAATCCGCGGTCCCCTGCGGCGCCCGACTGGTGTCATTTGCTCTCTCGTCGGAGATCCCAAAGACAGCAGAGTCAGCTGTCGAAACGTCGTGTTTTTACACCACCATCCGGCGGGACTGCCGAGAAGATTTTGTTGTACCAATGTAACGGACTAAAGTTAAAGGTAGTTCAATTTAACGGAAGTTAAGAAGACCGTTAACGACTTTTTAAGTTAACTTAAAAGTTAAATTTTGTTAATTAACGATTGACTGATTAACGGTTTTCTGCCCAGCTGTGCTGATCACCTGCGGGACTGCCATTGGTTCCAAATCTGCTTTTAAAGAGTCCTTATTACATCTATCGGACGGTAGAATTACATATCCCAATTTTGTTGGAGCTGTTCATATTCAGCTAAAGAAATTACTTTGGTAATATGTTGCTGACGAAAGCACACACATTAAAAGTAAAAATCTAAATCCTTGTACTTGAATCTTTACTGAGAAGTTTCATTTATAATTTTGATCCACGCTGCCCAAATCTTGAGTCATGTTCATCTGACGTCAGAGACATCGCACTCATAACAGCAATGTTAATTTAAAGTAAATAGTACAATCCTCATACCTTTTGCTGTACCCAGGAATACTACTTGAGAGATGACTTACAACCTCTGCTAATATTGCTGAATTGTACAAGAAAGAACTTTTTTACCCCATGTAAAAATGCTTCACGTATAGCATTCTGAAATTATAACCTTAACTTCTTAAGCAGTAATGTGATACGTTTTGGCAGCTACAATTGTCATATATTTGATTGCAAGAAACGTATTATGCGCTTTGTGTTTAACATTGCATTGTTTTTGTAATTCATACATAAATATTTCTTAGACATGAATTCTTGCTTGTAATCTAATGTTTTGTGAAAATTTTATCTTTCTCGAGTTTGAAACTGTGTACCTATTTGCATGATTAGCTATGCAGAAAAAATATTTCCCCTGATACATAAACTACATTAACAGATTTTTTTCCCTTTTATTCGCAGATCTTTCAAAAAACAGGTTCAGTGAGTTGCCGGTGGAGGTGACGGACTACTACTCTCTCGAGAAGCTGATTTTATACCACAATACTATAAAGTCAATACCAGACTCTGTAGTATACCTACAGTCGCTGTTATATCTTGATTTGAGGTAAGCATTCCACAGAAATCATATTTTGCTGCTTACAATTAGATTTCAGCTTGGTTTGTTTTTCCAGAGTCTTTAATTTTAAAAAATTCACAGTAAAGAAGAAATTAATAATACTTGCGAATAACTCATTAATGTTGTATGTAATCGATATTTGAAGTGGTCAGGGCTGGCATGTGCACAAATGGATTACTTAATTTGTATGTATGTAACCTTTGATATAAAATCTCTAATTGAATCACAAAGTCAGCCCATTATAGTCTGTATGATTTAAACATACTGTCACTGCTTCTAAAAGACATGTTTCCATCTGTTGGCAAGTAACTAAACTATTTCAGTATATATCCAAGAGAACTAGACATATCTATCCAAACGTAAGAACAATTAATACATTTTTCTATGCTGCGTGGATCTTATAAATATTAGTATATGAACTTATTGGTACGTATATATAAACACTCAGAATGCTACATACCGATTAAACCCAAACTCTATTTCTAGGTATGTGGATTTTGATGTTTTCTTGGACATCTTTGGAACTTAAGGCTCGTTCACATTAGCGGTCAGCTCAGCTCACGATCCAGGATTTCGCCAGAAGTATTCACACTTGCGGTCAGGTCAGGTCAAATCAAACCGTAAACGATGCCTTTTCATTTCAATTGCTCTTAACGAACAATTGAATTTTCTACGGTAACGTTAATTAAAATCACACTGATTTTGGTGAAGAAGCAAACAATACATCAAGCTCAAAAAGACGACCATTCTGGGTGCATCTAGAGTTTCAAGCGCAAACAGTTCAAGGGGAGAGGGGGAATACCCTCTATGCCGTGCGAGACGATTGGTGGAAAATGCTTTAGATATTTTAGCTCAAAGATTTCTAATTTATTTTAGAAAATTTAATTCTGCTCCAGGATTAATTGACAATATAATTTTGGCAACATATATTTTGGACAATTATTTACGGAAGGATAAAATTTCATGCCATGTAGATAATGAATCTGAATTTGAATGAGAGGAACCCTTTTTTACAAATATTCTTTGTTTGGGTGCTAATACTCGTAAAGAAGCTTTTAACACAACATAAATTCACTACATTACGACATTATGTTTCTACTCAGGACGAAGAGTTTACTATGTGTTAACAATTTTAAGCTATCACTTACATGCAATTTCGTTAAAATTAGTTTTTGCTGTATTTTTCAACTGCATAATAAATTTCGGGAATTCTAAAGGATCTTATGAATTGCCTTGTATATCAACAAATATCCATATATATCAGTAAGTATGTGATAAAATTGTTATATTTGTTGATGATATTGCAAAGTGTAAAAGAATAAAATAAGAACATTTTAATCATTATCAGTTTCTGAAATTGTATTTTCCTCAGAAAAGTTTCCAGAACACTAAAAATGTATACAATTTTTTACGTTGGTTTCGTAGTAAATGGTTATAAATCGCTACTTTTTTGCATAATATTTCCAAGGAAAAGCAATTAGTGCTAAATATACCATTAGAAAGCGTAGCGTTCCTGCAGTATTCAGTCATTAATCGCACTAATAGTGATTGTTAAATTGTTGCCGATTTGCGAGTGTGCATATTTTTATAGCCATAAAAATTGAAAATGGGGTAATAAATAGCCTAAAGTTATTGCAAACTATTGTGTTAATTACAGTCCGAAGACTCCAAATGCTTCTTGAATCATGCTGTATGCTTCACCAGCATTTTTCCTGAGTTTAACACAAAATTTCATACGTACACTTGCTGCTCTTTTTTGGTGTTCATCGTAAAAATAGACCCACCACAAAGTTCCATAAAGTACAAACAGAATGAACTACCAGGTCGAAACTTGTCATTCAGAGTCGTTAGCGATGTACCTTTCTGCTCAAGTTAGTACTACTCCTCGCATTGGTGGCTTTAGCAATTGTGAGGCTCCTTTTCCAATACACTATTGTTCAAGTCGTCCCCAACATACAGTTTCTCAATGTATTCCTTCCATCGGTTAGCTCTATCTTCTGAGCTTAAAAGAGGTTTCCCATCGGCAGCTTTAATGTTCACACCTCTTTTCTTCATTTCTCCAAAATTCTGTTTGATCCTCCTATATGCAACATCTACTTTACCTACGACCATTTCCTTTTCTACTTCTTCACACTTTCTTCTAGCCATTTTTCTTTTGCTTTTTTGCATTTCCTGTTTATTTGATTTCTAAATTTCATGTATTGCTCTCTTCCTGCTTTATCCTGAGCATTTTCGTACCTTCTCTGATCTATCAGTTCCAAAATTTCTTCTGTGATCCAATGTTTTCTGGCAGCTTGTTCCCTAAAGCCTAATCTTTCTTTACCAGCTTTCATTATTTCGGTCTTTAATGCATTCCATTCGTCCTCGGTTGATCTCCTTTCAGAGTTACTTCTACGTCTACCATTTCTGCAAATTTTTCTCTCGTATTAGATTGTTTCAGTTTATTTACTTCCAGTCTGTTCTGCTTATGCTGCTTCCTTATTCGCTTGGATTTCAGCCTGCACTTCATTACTATAAAATTGTGGTCAGAGTCTGTGTGCTCCTGGGTACACCTTACATTCTAGAACTTGATTCATGAATCTCTGTTTGACCATTATATAATCTAGCTGATGTCGGCGTATATCCCCAGGACGTTTCCAGGTGTATATCCTTCTTGCATGTTTCTTAAACAGTGCATTTGCCGCAACTAGCTTATATATTTCAAAAGATTCCAACAACCTGCTTCCTCGCTTATTTCTTTCTCCTAGACCAAAAGATCCTACAGTATTCCCCTCTTTTCCTTCTCCCACTATTGCATTCCAATCACCCATGATTATTAGATTTTCCTCCCCCTTCACATATTCGATTAGTTTTTCAATTTCGGCGTATATTTTCTTTATTTCTTCGCGACCGAGTTTGTTGGTGTAACGGTTAGCGTTCTGGCCTCGCATTCGGGAGGACGGCGGTTCGAATCCCCGTTCGGGCATCCAGATTTGGGTTTTCCATTGTTTCCCAAATCACTCCAGGCAAATGCCGGGATGCTTCCTTCCCATTCCTTGCCCCCCATCCTTTCCCGTCTCTAAAGACCTCGCTGTTAAGAGACGTTAAGCAGTTTTTATTTTTTTTTTTTTTATTTCTTCGTCATCCTCCTGTGACGATGGCATATACACTTGTACTAATGTGGTTGGGGCGGGCTTAGTTTCTAACCTCATCAAAATAATCCTGTCACCAAACTGTTCATAATAACTCACACGTTTCTCTACTCTTATTCATTACAAATCCTACACCAGTGACTCCATTGATAGCTTGTGTGTTAATTATCCTGTGTTCCCCAAACCAGATATCTTGTGCATCCTTCCATTTAATCTCGCTAATCCCAACAACACCACAGGACTGGAAAAGTGCAATAGTAGTACCGGTATATAAAGGAGGGGTGAGAAATAGAGTTGAGAATTACAGGCCAATCAGTTTGACATCAGTGGTAGGTAAATTAATGGAAAGATTGATATGCAACAACATCAGAAATATATGTGAGGAACGTAAGTGGTTTTCAAGCAGGCAACATGGGTTCAGGCAAGGATATTCATGCGAATCTCAGTTGGTGGGATATATGCAAGATGTTTCAGATGAAATTGACAAGGTAGACCAAATTGATAGTGTAGCACTGGATCTGTCAAAGGCGTTTGACAGAGTAAGCCATAAAATGGTAGTAAATAAGGTAAAAACCATTGGAGTGGATGAGAAAGTGATTTGCTGCGTAGAAGAATTTTTAAAAGGTAGAAAAGAGAAAGTTAGGGTAGGAAATTTAGTATCAAAAGAAGTAGAAGTAAAAATGGGTGTGCCACAGGGTAGCGTATTGCGACCATTGCTATTCATTATTCTAATGAATAATTGTGTTGATTGTTTACTATCTGAAATTAGATTGTTTGCAGATGACATAATGCTGCATAAAATAATCAAAACGATAGAGGATTGTAAACAGTTGCAGGGTGATCTGGACAGGATATATAGTTGGGTTGGTAAACATGGAATGAAGATAACTGCTACGAAGAGTCAGCTTATTAGATACATAAATAAAAAAACAAAAGGTTAATTATGAATATAAGGTGGGGAAAGAATTGCTTGCTGAAGACTTGAAATGTAAATATCTTGGCATTACTTTTGATAACAAGCTTAACTGGGCTGGACACATAGGATAGGTGGTAGGAAAAGGTTTCAAAGTTCTGCACTTGTTGGAGAGAGTGATGAGGGGATGTACGGGAGAAGTATAGGAATAGGGTTACAAAACTTTGGTGAGACCATTGCTCAAATATGGTAGTGTAGTATGGGACCCTCATTTTACGTATCAAATACAGGAGATGGAGAGGGTGCAAAGAAGGGCTGCTAGATTTGTTTCTGGAAATTATTGCAGAATGCAATCAGTGAGAGATATGATAAAGGAGCCGAAATGGGATTCATTGCAAGACAGGAGGAAAATGAGGAGGGTCATGGGAGTTTACAGGGCATATATTGGCGATGAGGCATGGAAAGATATTGCAATAGGTATGAAAAGTAATGCATGGAAGGGAAAAGATGACCATGACCACAAGCTGGCACTCGATTTCAGGCACAAGGGTGTGGGAAGGTTCCCTTTTTTAGGTAAGGGTGTCAGGGATTGGAATGAGTTACCAAGAGAAATGATGAATAATTTACCGAAAACTTTGAAAAATTTAAAGAGGGAAAATGTAGGTGGGTGCAGGATAGGGGGAAGATGGGTGTGTAGGGAAATTGCCACCGGAGACTGTGCTCCATTGCAATTAAATTAAAATAAACATCTAACTTATGTTGTTCCATCTACCTTTTTAAGTTTTCTAACCTACCTGCCCTATTCAGACTTCTAACATTCCACCCTCCGACTCGTAGAATGTTTCTATCCATTCTGATGACTCTTCCCTGAGCAGTCCCCACCTGGAGATCCGATTGGGGGATTATTTTACCTCCGGAATATTTTACCCAGGAAGAAGCCGCCATGATATTATATGTAATTTGAGAGGATTACATGTCCTCGGGATACCCTTTGGGTCTTTAATGCATTGGTTTCCCGTTGCCTTCTGTATCCCCATGCCGTTGATCATTTCTGATTCATCCGCGTTTAGGGGCCGTTTCCAACCCCAAGGGGAAGAGGGTGCCCTGAACCGCTCCTTTCGGAGGCCGTTGGCAAGCAGTGGGTGACTCCTTATACCGGGAATCTTTCTGTCGCCAGAGCCTCGTCCGTGTAAACAGTGTGCACCACGTGAAGGAGAGGTTGACATTTGGTTGGAAAAGGCTAATATAGTCTCTCCCAAACCAGTTACGATAAACCAGTAGTTAAGGGAATTTACGATGGGAACGATTTTGATGCTGTTTTGATTTTAAAAGCCGGGTAAATGTATATTGCGTCATTCAAAACTTCAAAAGCATTCCTAAAATATCATTTCATCATCCATCAGTTCTGTGACAAAGGTTTTGTATTTTGGGATAGCAGAAACGAAGTACATAGTTTAGAAAAAGTGTACAATTATTTTATTATGTTTGAAATTATATTTTTCATTTCTTATAAATTTTGTCTAGTGTGTTAGATTGCTACGGCGTGCGATTGGGGTACGGAAGATCCCCGGTTAAAATCCCGGTCTTGGTTACAACTTTTAAGTGCCTTAAAATTGAATCTTACCTCTGGCAAAGCACCGATTTGTTAATGAGAAGTGCTAGGACACTCCGTGGTTGGAATTCCAACGAAAACTGTAGGTCTCGTTTTTCTTAAATGGTTACAAGAGTAACTAAGAGAGAGGTGCAATGTTTAAGAAACACTGTGTCTAGGTCTTAGAGATCAGTTGAAATTTTATACAGCATCTTTACGTTATGTCTTTAAATTAAAATATGCAATGATCTCTCTTACCGAGCATGGTAGGTGAGTGGTTAAGGCCCGGTGCACACGAGGGTCATTTAACGTCGCGTGCACGCCACATCCAATGCACACGTAGCAAGCGGCAGTAGGCAGCCGACCGCTGACAACGATGGACGTGTATAATAAGAAGCGGGTAATTTTTGCGTACTTTGTCTTTAAAAATCACTTATTAAGGACACAGGATAGACGTTGTTGGGTACATCCGTACACCGATTTACGGTTAACAAGGGGCAGATTTTATGCATCATTTGCGGATTTACGAGAAAATGAAGAAAAGTTTTTTTAATTACTTTCGTATGAGCGTTCAGTCTTTTGATGAGCTTGCTGTAAAAATTACGGATAAAATTAAGTCCCAGGATACGTGTATGAGACTCTCCATACCTCCCCTAGAAATGCTGGCTGTGACTCTGAGGTAAGTGAATCCTAATACTTTATTATTATTGCGTTTATTTTTATGGAGTAAGAATTAAAATAATTGAGATAAACAGATTATTGAGATTAAAAATTATCTTTACTGTATATTAAAAAACAGAAAATTTTTAATCACACGGAATTAACAATATGTAGACTATATGTACAGTATCTAGTGACCGATTATTAAATTTAAAAATGATTCGACCATTAATACTCTAAATAAATAGCATCATCTTCATCACTGAACCTGTAGGAAATTTGAGATGAGTCATTGGGAGATATTGGCTTGACAGCGGTACTTGCAG
This sequence comes from Vandiemenella viatica, assembly GCA_031002005.1. Taxonomy (NCBI): domain Eukaryota; kingdom Metazoa; phylum Arthropoda; class Insecta; order Orthoptera; family Morabidae; genus Vandiemenella; species Vandiemenella viatica. The sequence goes on from JARYHS010008075.1 coordinate 24,867,142, forward strand.
GAGAAGAGGGGTGACGTACATGGAGTTCTGTTAAAAATTGAGGAGAGGACTTCGCTGGAGGCGGATGTAAATTCTTGGAAGAGTGAGGTGTAGGTGCAAACTGGGAAGGAGATTGTGCTGGAGGAACTAACCTATGAGGTAGATAGGCGTGGGAAGAAGGCTGAGGTACATAGGTATAGTGAGAAGTCTGAGGTAGATAAGTGTGGGGAGAAGACTGAGGTAGATATGTGGAGGAGTGAGGCGTTTGTAAATTCTGCCGTGAGGCCATCCTCATTCGCTTAACCAAATTCAAAATTTCGCAACGAAGTTCTAACTTCTGGTCCTCGTTAAACGTACTGATGGATGGAAGAAAGCTTTCAAAAAAAAGCTCGGTCGGGATTATTGAGTTCTGGAATAGCTGCGGAAGGAATCGGAGTGTTCATAAAATTTATCAAAGCTGACTCAACATCTCGCTTACGCTTTCTTGAAGGATATGTTTCTGACACCTCTGGCTTCGGCTCATTTATATGTGCTCCTTCCTCTTGTAGTTCTGCATCTTCTCCCTCGTTTCCTTCTTCTAAACTGGACTGGGTCTCACACGTAGCGCCAGCAGCTCGAAGAAATAACTGCCGCGCATAGATATATCTTCTTGCTAGCGTTTCAGCAGACTGCTCAGATTTGCCTTTTTTCTTCAGGCTTTTCAGAACGTTATCTCTGATGTTTTTCCATCTAGCGATTAATTTGCTGCCTGAAAAAAAAATACGTATTTACATTATTTATGTTTTTACAAGCTTAAAAATTCTTTTAATCTCATTCTTACATCAAGAATATCATCTTTGGGGGCGTCCATTGATTACGTGGGGTGAAATAGGGGGAGGGGGGAGTCCGGCAAAATCTCACGGAACCTCACCAAAAGGGGGGGGGGGAGGTCAACGAAAATCTCAACTGAGGTTTTGAAATTCTTGTAGAATGGTAGAACAAAAAAAAAAAAATCCACAAATGACGCAAAAGTCGATAACCACCCTTGGGAGCGTGGGATCTAAAAAAAAGAAGGTCTCATAAGATGCGAGGTCCATTCGTAAGGGGGAGTGGTCTCCACCAAAATCTCACGTCATTTTACAGGGGGGGGGGTCCGGAATTCCGGAAAAACACCTCACGAAATTAATGGACGCCCCTTTTCAAACTGTTACACAGACGGAAAAAAAAATCCCAACACCAAGAAAGACTTGTGTTAGATAAACGAAATTTGGTAGGCGTGTTTATACATCTGAAAGATGACATCGATTCAAATTTCGCGCTTCGCGCATAAGTGTGGCGCTAGTAGCGCTACTCAGAGCTTGCAAATCAGGTTTGCTTTAAATACGCGCTGTAAAGTTTGTGAACGTTATTTACCGCTGAGATTTGACATAGTGAGTTGATGTTAGCCAAGAATGCCTTTAAGAAGACGAAGAAGCCATTATCAACAGCTCACCGAGTTTGAACGAGGTCGTGTAATAGGGCTACGAGAAGGTGGATTTTCTTTTCGCGATATTGCAGAAAGACTTGGCCGGAATGTATCCACTGTGCATGATTGTTGGGTGCAGTGGTCAAGGGATGGTACTGCCTCAAGAAGACCGGGTTCCGGGAGGCCACGTGGCACTACTGAGAGGGAAGACCGCCGTATTCGGCGTACAGCTGTGGCGCATCGTACTGCGTCTGCGGCAGAAATTCGAGCTGCAGTTGGTACCACAGTGACACAACGAACTGTTAGAAATCGGTTACTTCAAGGACAGCTCCGAGCCAGGCGCCCTGTAGCGTGCATTCCACTGACTACAAGCCATCGCCGTTTGCGACTCCAGTGGTGTCAAGCCAGAGCTCATTGGAGGACGGAGTGGAGATCTGTTGTGTTTTCTGATGAAAGCAGGTTCTGCCTTGGTGCCAGTGATGGCCGAGTGTTGGTCAGAAGGAGGCCAGGGGAACGCCTGCAACCAAACTGTCTGCGGCCTAGACACATTGGACCTACACCTGGAGTCATGGTCTGGGGAGCAATTTCCTATGACAGCAGGAGCACTCTTGTGGTTATACCAAACACACTGACTGCAAATTTGTACGTCAGTCTGGTAATTCAACCTGTAGTGCTGCCATTCATGAACAGCATTCAAGGGGGAGTTTTTCAACAGGATAACGCTCGCCCTCATACCGCTGTTGTCTCGCAACGTGCTCTACAGAGTGTCGACATGTTACCTTGGCCTGCGAGATCACCAGATCTGTCTCCAATTGAACACGTATGGGATATCATTGGACGACAACTCCAGTATCATCCACAGCCAGCACTGACCGTCCCAGTATTGACAGCACAAGTACAACAAGCATGGAACTCCATAACACAAAGTGACATTCGAAACCTGTATGACACAATGCATTCACGTTTGCAGGCTTGCATTCAAAATTCTGGAGGTTACACCGGCTATTAATTTAACAGTATTTCACATTTGAAATGCATTTTCTTGAGCTTAAATTAACCTGTGATCTTGAAAATTTAATCAATTAAACATGTTAACTTGACAAATGCATTGTCCAAATTTCATTACTCTACAATAATTTTTTCTTGGTGTTGGGATTTTTTTTCCGTCTGTGTATGTCATAGGTAGTGTTCAAATGTGCCTCAGTACTCTTTTATTCTTAAACTTCCACTTCTAGTGTTTTGTTTATCCAGCTAGAAATCTACTTTTTATTTTTGTTTATTGTACAATTTCAGGCTGGATTTATAACTTTTCAAAAACAAATTTGTCACAAAATATCCAACCCTAAAATATTTACAAGTTTATTTACTCTTTTGTTGATAGATACCTGGCAGCGGATGTGATCAGATTGATATACATCTTTTATACAGAATTGGACACACGACAATTGGAAAGATTTTGAGGAAGGTTTGCAGTGCTATTTGGGAATGTTTACTTGCAGAATCATTTCCAAAATTAACAGAAGAGCGGTGGAGAGAAATTTCTGAAGGTTTTCAAACATATTGCCAATTTTCTAACTGCTTAGGAGCCATTGACGGAAAGCATGTGAGAATAAAAAAACCAAGGATGAGTGGATCTCTCTTTCATAATTATAAGAATTATTTTTCAGTTGTATTGCTAGCTATTGCGGACTCAAATCACAAGTTCATTTACATTGACGTTGGAGCTTTCGGAAAGGAATCGGACAGTGGTATATTCCAAAGAACTTCTTTTTATAAGAAGCTTGAAAATAATGAAATGAACATTCCAAGAGGACAACCTCTGCCGGGCAATGCAGGTCCAAAAATGCCCTTCTATTTTGTTGGTGATGAAGCATTTTCCCTTTCATCAAATATAATGAGGCCTTACAGTGGTAAAGTTTTATCAGACAAAAAAAGGATTTTCAACTACAGATTGTCACGCGCCAGGAGAAATATAGAAAGTACATTTGGCATTGTATCCAATAAATGGAAAATGTTTCATAAAGCAATCAATGTAAATCTGGATTTATCTATCCTATTAATAAAGACGTGTTGTTCGCTTCATAATTTTGTAAGAACGAGAGATGGGTACAACATCCAAGACGAAATGAGTATAGAAGGTTTCGTCGATATCGGAAAGGACGCCTCAGTTCCAACAAGAGGAACAACGAAGCAGTCAATCCAAGCAAGAAACATAATAGCTGATTATTTTGTTTCCGATGTTGGCAGCTTACCCTGGCAAAGGAATTTTATTTGAGAACTTCTGTTTATGTAACAGCAATTTAGTATAAATTTTGTATTTATGACATTTAAAATCTAGATTGAAAAACACTTTATGTAAGGATTTATAATAAAATCGAAATATTTTACTTACATATTTCATTTTTGCCTTTGGCGTCCTTCTCCTCGAATCCCTCAATGAATGTCCTACATATGCTGGTCCATGCTCCTCTCTTCTTGACTCGGTCATTATAATTTTCTGACGCGATGTCCCAAATTTCTGGATGAGTCTCAATTTCACCGATAAAATGTTCGATGTCAATATTTTCTGCCATGCTTGCCGCCGCACTAGCGTGTTCTGCCGCCCGTGTGCACCGCTCCATTGGACATAATGTACTAGCGTGCGCGGCAACCCTGCGGCGTGGTGGGCGAGAACAGGGAAAAACGACTGCTGGGTCGCCGCGGCGTTACCGCTTGTGCGTGTGCACTGCCGTATCTGTTCCTGTGTACTCCTAGCCGCTAGCGCGGTTTCTCGGCGTGCACGCGACGTGAAATGACGCTCGTGTGCACCGGGCCTAACACTATGGCCTCGCATTCGGGAGGACGGCGGTCCAGATTTGGGTTTTCCATGGTTTCCCCCATCACTTCAGGCAAATGCCGGGATGTTTCTTTCAAAAAGCCAAGGCCGAATTCCTTCCCGTTCGTCCCCAGTTCCATCCTGTCTCTAATGACCTCGACATCGGCGAGGCGTAAAGCCATAGGTAAAATATATATATAAAATGAATGATCTCATTTTCTAAAAACCACTGATCTTCATTTTTGAAGTGAAAGATGCAAGGAAGAACAACAGTTCGGTGTTGACAAAGAATCTAGCAACTTAAGAATTTACTGCGTTTGAATGTTATTTTACCTTTGTTTGCTGCCGGATTAACAAAAATGTTTTTGAAATTGAAGAAATCAATGGTAAATACTTCAAAATTGATCCAAAGGTAAACAGTGAATGATTAGCCAAAAATCGAGGAGTTCAGGTAGTGCTGGATTATCCACGTGTAGGCAGTTGCCTAGGGCTCCCGATTTTTGAGGGCCAAATGCGAGTTATATTTTTCATTGAATTAAAATAATAAAAAAATGAATAAATTAATCAAAAATAAAACAATCTAAATGTTATAAAAAGCATGTAAATTAATTTTTCTGGTTTCATTATAATGTATGTAAAATTCGTTTGTTTAATTGTATAACGAATATGACCTATTCAATTAGTCGTCTACGAAAACTTATCTTTGTTCTTACAAAATATAGACTTTTTTTTTCTAAGACAGAGGGCTCCATACTTTCTTAATCCGGCACTGCCTACAGGACACATTATTTACTGATAAATTAATTAATTTTGATATCGTTAAACTTAGTTTTATATCTATGTGACATTAAATAAATTTAAATGAGAAATTTTATTAGGCACTTATTGCGATTTATATATACAGTACGATGAATTAACCAATTTTTTACTGTTGTAACTAATAGCCAAGGAAAAAATAAAGTTTTAAATACTATTCCCCCCCCCCCCCCTAGTGGTGTCTTTGCCCGAGGCCCCGGGCGATTGCCCTACTCGCTACCCCCTAGGGCCGCCTCTGACTATTTTATAACGGCGGTTCGTAAATTTTTAGATGCCACCTCGTAGGAGCTTGCTGAAGTTACGCTTCTACTGAATCCTACATTGGAGAGGAAGGGAGAGTAATACATAAGGGGAAAGCAACTTGATTTCAGGGAGGGAGCAGAGAAATTTACATTGCAATCCCAGTCTGTGGTTAACAGATTTCGGACTAGGAAAGTACTGGGTGAACAGTTTGGGTTTATGGTTGACAAGGAGGGTTTCCCATTTGCTGTGATTTTTCATGGCAAAGATGACACCAGTAGCGAATTACTGGGAAGGTTGTTGAGGATTCACTGTTCCAGGTATTAAGATGGAAGCAATGGGTGATATTGGTATATAGAGAAACTTTATTTTGTGGGATAGGTTTGGTGAGAATGGGGGCAAAGGTCTGGGAGGCATGGAAAGATATTGTAGGAAATGACCTGTTTCTTTGACAATGGATAGGAGACTACATACTCTTTGTTTATCCACAAGGCCAGAAATAAATTCAGTGGCATACTTTTGGGCATGGATCATATTGGCTTGCTGTGTGAATGCATTTTGCAGAGTTGGGATAGTTTGGGGCTATGTCGATGTTGAAGAGAATATGGAAATTGATTTAGCTGTCAAAATGGAGAAGGTGGCTTTGACTTTCCAGGTATATATGAGTTTCCTGGCAGATGGTGAATGTAGGTGCACGGTTTTGGATGCAGATATCTGATAGCTGACAGCTGACACGCGTCTTCTGCCTAATTCATTCTAAATCCTACCAATGTGGAGGAGCCTTGTGGCATTCAGTCACAATTGTGGAACAGCTCTCTGATAGTCAGTCTTGCCTTTCTCAAGTCCTCGTATCCAGAAGATAAGTCTCCTAGTTTCTCTAAAAATAAATTTATCTTAACACATCCCATTAAACAGAAATAAATCCCCTCCAGACATAACCCCACAATCTTCAACTACAATTTCTCTAGCCTGGAATCTATTAACCACACACTGAGATACAGCTTTCTGAATTGAAGCTTCCTCTTCCTAAAATATTGTATGCCCCTCCTAAATTAGGCTTTAGTAGATCATACAACTTCAGCAAACTCCTAATTCGCAAGTGCAAATCAGTGTTTCTTTCCATTAAAACAGACTATGGTGAAAACTCTGCAAAATGTACCCTGCCACAACTACTTAAATCAACCCTATCCTGTGGTAAAATGTTCCCCATTGGGGGACATGCCACTATATGTCCTAGGGCGCTAATGACCCCGTCGTCGACGCGCCCTAAAACTTAAACAACAACAACAACAACTATATGCCCTCATGGTTGATGTATCACTGAAATGATCACACTGTTCTGCCTCCTGTATTTGTCTCAACATCATACCCCTCTACAATAAGATAATTTACCCACAGCAAATAATCTATAATATAAAAATGAATCGCAAAATGTGTTGGTAAGCGCATAACTCAACAACGCCTGGACCAATTCGGCTAATTCTTTTTTTTATATTTTCGTTAAGGCACAAGGAAGGTTCTTATGGAGAGAAAAAACGCAAAAACTGGAAGGAAAATAGTAAAAACAACACTTTTCTTTTCCCTCAATCAAAACAAAACAAAGGCGCGTTAGGATTATCTTTGGTATGACTTCAAGTTGATTAGGCTCTATGGATATTAATCTATGCCTGCGTGTGATCAGCGAAAGTAATATCACTGACGTACGTGTTATCATTATTTCCTCCGAGCGTGGCATTTTCTTGGTTGCTTTTAAATTTTCGTTCTCTCGAAAACCATTTGTGTGTTTATTTGTTCAGTGTGTTTACATTTATACCCATGCCGCCTACCACGAAAGTTTCGACTATGAAAATAGAATGCATCAGTTTAGAAGGATGCAATATTAAGAATACCTAAAAAGCAAAATCGATTACTGGTATTTCAGATGAGAAGCGATATGTATTATCGTCTGACGATCGAGCCACACTTATCCTATTATTTTAAGAATGCAATGTTCTGGTAAGCCTTGTGGTGATGGGTTCCATTCGTTTTAAACTATGTTCGGGTAGAATTCATGGTGATTGAATTGGTTGTGACTAATAATACTTTATAACTTTTAAAATCTTCTATATAAATAAAAATGAATCGCCAAATGTGTTGCTAAGTGCAAAACTCGAGAACGGCTCGACCAATTCGGCAAATTATTTTTTCCTTCATATTTTCGTTAATCCACAAGGAAGGTTCTTATCGAGAGAAAAAACGTAAAAATTGCGAGGAAAATAGTAAAATCAACACCTTTCTTTTCCCATACAAACCAAACAAAGGCGTGTTAGGATTAGCTCTGGTATGCCTTCAAGTTGATTAGACTGTATGGATATTAATCTATGCCTGCCCAAAATAAAGTTCGAAGGAAAAAAAAGGTTTGCGTGTCATCAACGAAAATAATATTACTGCCAGTCAATCAAAACAAAACAAAGGCGATTTATGATTATCTTTGGAATTGCAAAATGATTGATCGGAAGAAATGGTTTCAAAACAAATCATTGGCATTGGTAATGACAAAATCCCTGTAAACGTTTTGAGTGGCTGCATTACATTTCCTGTCAATTTTTTGGTTGAACGACCGAACTATATTACAGAGACAAAAACACGGACGTTAATTAAATAAATTTCGAAATTCAAAATGAAATTTCCGGTGAATTAAGGATATACAAATCAGTTGATTGCGCAACTAACCAAGATGATGTCGTCAACTATCCACCAGAATTTTTTAACTCACTGGATTTGCCAGGATTGCTGCTTCATAATCTTATATATATATAAAAATAGACGTGTGTTTTCATATATTTCACTTTTCAACCACCACTACCAAACACAGATCACAGGTCTTTGTGTGTGGAAGTAACATGGAGATTCCTGTCGTGCACAACGTTGGCCGAATGCCGATAGCTGTGGGGATGTGGGAGATATGATGATTAAAGTTGGCCAATGCATGGCGTTTTCATATTTCGATCAAAAACTTGTGTCTTCTTATACTTCTCTTTCCTGCCACAACTACATAGCATAGACCATTGGTGTTTGTGTGTGGTAGTAGAATCGTGTCTCCTGTCATGCACTATGGTTGTTAGATGTCGGTAGCTATGGGGGTGTGGGAGATATGGGGGTTGAAAGTGGTCGACCTGCGGCAATTTCTTATTTCTGCCAAAGACGCATGTGTCATAGTGTATCACTTTTCAGCTAAAACTATCTATCGCAGATCACTGGCGTTTGTGTGTGGTAGTAACACAGAGTCGCCTTTCGATCACAAAATCGGCCGAATTTCAGTAACTGTGGTAGTGTGGGAGATATGGTGGTTGAAAGTGGCCGGTCAAGGATATTTTCGTATTTCGACGAAAGACATGTGCCTCCACAAATGTCACTTTTCTGCCAAAACTTCATAACATAGAGCATTGGTGTTTGTGTATGGTAGTAGAATCGTATCTCCTGTCGTGCACTTGGTTGTTAGATGTCGGTAGCTGTCAATACAAATTCTTTACAAACACGAACGAAGTCGTGGGTACCAGCTAGTACATGTTAAAATTCTGGATAACAGCTTGTGCTGTCACATATAACACATGCAGCTTTACAGCTTATTCAGAGTCAGGAGACTCAGAACTTTGTGTGGAGATAATATCTCCTCAGAACCCTGGAATTGACAAATGGCATATCTTTGGTATCAGATATTCCTGCCCCCAACCTTAACCTCAAATCGTCTCTCTCTCTCTCTCCACACTATCACACAGAGGCCAACACTCATAGGAACTTTCATTTTCAGTACATTTATCATTTGTTACATATTCTTCCATGCATTCTGCTGTGGTAAATGTTAGCTGCCTTCTCTAACCATTATATTACAATTTGTCCTATCCCAGATTGAAAGCCACTTAACTTTTGGTCACAACCTGAAATATTGAGGACACGGGTTCGATACCTGAGGCAAGGAGCGGCTCTCGCCAAAGGATTTTGGATGGAAAGTAGGCAGGCAAACTCACGCTAGAAATGACAAAGCCAATTCCAGAACATTGGAGTTTAATAACTTCAAACTAGCCTACAGACAGTTTGAAATAGGTTGTTAGGTAATGCTAGGTGCGGGAGAGAAAGTTACTGCTTCCCCAAGTCAGATCCGCTGGTCAACTACGGCAGCAATAATACGCAGCAGTACAGCGATGCAAACTGTACAGCACTACGTAGCAACTTGATGTTACTGGCCCCTCCCTGTGGTCTCAGTGATCCTTTATACTAGTTCAAAACAGTTAACCTCGTGTCACTTGGCTGAATCTTATTTAACCATGAACAGCAGTACGCCTGCTTGACCAGTGTGGTTGTAAACAAAACCAATGGGTGACACAAACTCTTATTTACATGATACTCATTTTCCATCTGACCCTGACGGTAGCGCGCCTTCCTATACGGTCTATTTATCCCCAGCAGACCATGCTCTGCATCTGACCCAATCTGTAGCGCGCCTTCCTATACGGTCTATTGATTCCAAATGACCGTTGCACCCTAACGGGTCTGCCCGCTTGGCTGTCCAACACGTGTGGCCAACACAGCGTATGCAATACACAGGCTACATCTAAATATCTTTTTAACAATTATATTTTACTTTAATATTGAGTATATTACACCTCCCTTCCCAGGGAAATTGATGCAACATACCAGTTGCAGCAATTTTGCTATTCTGGATCTGACTTTCTTTAACTTCCTCTCCATTCCTATATCTATGTTAGTTGATACCATTACATCGTATTTATGCATAATTTCATCAATTAATTTCCATAGATAAGTACTTTTCATTAACATATTGTTTCCTCATTTCACAATTCAGTTACTACATATTTTTACTGATATCATATAGGTGAAATTTCTCATTAATTAAATTCAATCTTAACTATTCACATTATCAGCTGATTCTAAAACATTATTGAACCTTAATTTCATCCAATCCTCACTTCACTACATAATTACAATTAATACTAACTTATGTTAACTTTACTAGGCTATAATAAAATACCTTTATTTTGTGACAGTACTATTTACCTTTTGTCACTTCTTTTGGCTATTGTTGTATCTTCCTTTAGAAAACCCGCGATGGCAATGCTTTTGTCACCTTTTTTAGTTCTACTGAAAATAACTCTTTCATCCTCCATACTGGAGTTTGATCTTCGACTACCACTGAGTCGTGACTCTCTACAATTATTTACTATTGTAGTTCTGACACAAACCTTTCCACAACAATCGTCATCCATATACTTTATAGTATACCTGAAACACTCTCTGCAACACTTGCAGTAGCGGCAACAACAGCAAGTTACTAAAACGAATACAATTATACATCCTGCATAAGATGCAAAAGATACACCAAAAGCAAAAGGCTCTCTTGCCTCTTTTTCTTGCCTCTCTATTTCTATTTCCAAGTCTTTTATTTTATGACCTGCAATCTTTAAGTCAACTAACTGCATTGCCACACATTCTAAAGGTAATTTAACTTGTAACAATTCGGATACATTGTGTTTTTTATCATTTATTATACAACAATCTATATCTATAGTTAAATTGGGTATAACGTCCTTGTTACTTCTGATTACATATTCTGATTGTATAAATACTCAAGTCTTGTACCATAGCCTTTACATTGTGTATTAAACTTTATTTTTCCTAAACCTTTTAAGACAATGTCTGTTGGAGCACCTCCTCCACACAGAACTATAAGACCTTCTTCTCTGGGAGTCAGATACAACCATTCATTATGCCCGAGATGCGTCCATAAGCTTTGATTTAAATGCACTACTTTCTTTATACAATCAGTCGGTATTTCCCTGACTGGTTGCAACAGCTTAGCTTCGCATTCTTCGTGATCATAAGTAGATAGCAAAATGAATTTGTTTACAAATACGATTATCCTGATCTTACAGTTTGCACTCCAATTTATCAAAATTTAACTTAGCATAATGTCTCTTAGCATCATCAATGAACAATAATTCCTTTTGTGGTTGAATATAGACATAACTTCCTGGTGATGTCTTTATCTCCATTGGCAATGAAATTACCTTGTACAAATTAAAAATATTATTATCTATTAAAGGTACATGAATAACGTAACCTAGGACGTTTCCCGACAAAAATACGTCTAAGTCAATAAGCTAAAGTAACAAATATCCATAGGCCTCAGTTAGTGGAACTGGAAATTTTTAAATCTCTTAGATCATCACGAATCAACTTTAAGTAATTCACAATTTGAACAGGGTTTATGATGTGTGGCTCAAGGATTCACTTCTGTGCATTTACAATGGCAGTTATCACTAATTCATAATCCCTTTCAATTTCTTCGAAAATTAAAGTAAGCTGGATCAAGTGTTCATTAATTGCTAATAGAGTCGCTATACACTGAATTGTTGCGTCATTAGTTTGCACATAGTCGAGAACATAACGCTCTATCTTTTTCATCCCTTCTGGAAGTATCTTTTCATTTTGGACGACACTAGACATCATATTATTGATCCCATTCAAAGTAGTTTTTACAACAGCTACCTGTTCCTTCATTAATTTCAATAGTTGCATTTGCTTGCCCTCCATGTCATCTATTTTTTATTTGAAATACGTTGTGTCTGCTGCACTTAGTGTTCCAAAAAGTACCTTGCTGAATTCTCCGACAAAATCGAAAAGACCTCTCTTTTTCCTACTTTCATGTCTAGTCAACTGAGATATTAAACTTTGGGCATCTTTTATTCTAGCTACATGCCTATCAATGTGTTGTTCGATTCTGACACATTCTGCATTACTTATGTTTAGGTGGAACAATTTACTTCAACAAAATTCTATCGACAATTGTGCATAGGTCTCTGCCTGTATGAACTTTTTCATTATATCTTCCAGTTTCACGTAACTTACAACCTTTCATGTGGTACTGTAAAGTCTAGCCTTACCCAAATTATCATAATATAAACCCAGAGAAGAACTTATCTTCTGCACATGGAAATCTTCCCATGCTGAACTTCCCGTTAGTATTATTGAAAGTCCCAACACAATCTTCATGAGTACCATGGCCTGCAATTAGAAAATTCTTTTAATCTATTTGCGTGTACTTTCATTATCTTATTTCTTTTTGTTTTAAGAATAAAATTTGGTCCTTCTGTTCTCAGAACTTCGTAAGACCCTATCCATTGTGAATCTAACTTCTTTGAACGCCCTCTTCTTACAGACTCGTCATGCAATAAAACCTTATCACCTGGTTTAAACAATTTTGAATTTTCATTTCTGTCATAGTACTTTTTATTCGTCTCCTTACTCTTATGTAGATGTTCCTTAGCTATTTCATGTAAAGATTGCATTTTACTCTTTAACTCTTTAACAAAGTCATCATAACAATACAAAACTTCTGTAGGTTCTTTTTGTAATATACCTGGAATATTTGCTTTTCTCCCAAACAAAAGTTTATGAGGTTTGAATCCCGTACTACTATGAGATGTTGTGTTGAATATCAAATTGAATACTGACTCCAATCATCCCAATTTCTTTGATCTTTAGCAATGAATAGTCGCAGATATTCTACTAACGTTCTGTGACTTCTTTCAGAGCACCGTTACTTTCCGGATGGTACGCACTGTTTTGATTTTCTGAATCTTCAAGATTTTACACACCATTTTAAATATGTCACTCATGAAATTTGATCCCTGATCTTTTTCATTCATAAGAAGCGGATAGTAACCACTAGCTAACTCGAGTGTTGAGAAATATTAGCTTTACCTAGACGATCTAGAATATCCGAAATGTTAGGAAAAGGAAATGCATCTCCTAATGTAATCTCATTTAATTTCCTATAGTCTACGACAAACTCTCCATTTTTGTTTCCCACTAGCATCTAGTTTCTTGTGTATAAGTAACAATGGTGAATTCCAAGCACTTTTTACTCGGTACTATTATATCATCATCCAGCATTTTGTCAATTTGTTCTTGCAAGATCACACGCTGCACTTCTGGTATTTGGTATGGCCTTGTATTGATAATTGTCCCTTGTGCTTCTGGTACTATAGGTATCTCATGTTTTATGATGTCCGTATGCGTAAATTTATCTCCTGGCAGAACGAATATATCATTAAACTCTGCACAAATTTTAAACAACTCGGATTTTTCTTCCGGATTCAAATGCTCTGTTCGCAATTGCTTCTTAAGTTCTTTAACCCTTGAATCAAACTCTAACTGTGGTTTTTGTTTCATTGTTCTTACTTTGTATGTCTGGGACTGTTTCAACTTTAATTTTAGCACAATCAAGTGTAACCTCATTTTCTGAAGTATTGGTTACGCTAATTAGTCAAGATCCATTCTCTATACTTACAAGAGCATCTGGTATATAAACATTTGGTACTAGTTCTGTTTTATACACTGTTCCTTCAGTTAAGCCCGGTTCACTATCAACCAGTAACCTAAGAATTCTTTCTTCCCTTGGACCCACCTTTGTCCTTTCATTTATCTCTAAACTAGGTTCATCCTCTGCGGACATAACAACCGTTTCTTTCTGTATACTTAGGGACATATTCTCATAGTTCAAAATTGCCTTCTGTTTTCTAAAGAAAATCTCTCCCCACTAACCCATTATATGGAATGTCTAAATCCATTCCTATAACATGAAATTTATGCTCAATATTAATTTTTCCAATGGTTAAACCTAGGTTTACTGTTCCAAATGTAGTGACCACTTCTTCAGCTATACCTTTTATTTTTACCTTTTCATTTTTATTTAACTGCTATTTAACTTTTATTATGTTTTAAGTAGTCTTTAAGAATAAGACTTGTTTGAGCTCCAGTAATCTTATTATGTAAGCTTTCATCACAGGGTAAATTTAAAACTTCATTTTTTATTTGGCGGTTTACGGCCAGCTTTGGACCCATACGGACGTGGACTAACCGCCACTGTTCGGCCGCTAACAGTTTCCCGACCGGCTTCCCACCGGACTATTTGCGACTTTAGCGCGACATTCGTTCGCATAGTGCCCCTTTTTCTGACACTTAAAAAAAATAATGTGGCTCACGTCCCGTGACCGACATTTTTCCTCTGTGTGCCCACGCTTGTGACACTTTTTACAATATTCCTCATCAACGACTGGTACTCGACGTACCTTATTTTCCTTCTTCCTACACTCTCTTTGTGAGTGCCCTATTTTTCCACAATTGAAACATTTCAACACACGGTCAGCAACCTTTCGTGGTTCCTCCGTCCGCCTATAACTTCTTTCAGCCATATACAAAATCGCGCTCTCTTCTTGAAGAGCCAACTCAACCGCTTCCGGTAGGCGAATACTCTCTCCTCGACTTCTCACAATCGTCTGAATACGATTGTTTGATAGTCCCTGAATAAAGCACGCTCTACCAAGTAAATACACGAGGTTTACAGCCCCCACTAACATATCATCACTGCAGACCCTTCTGACAGCTTCTCTAAAATCGCGCTGCATTTTATCTATACCACTACCCCACGAAGCTACACTCTCAGATTTTCTCTGTCTAGCTTGAAACATTTTGCAAGCATAAAAGTCAATTGTTCTTTTACTGGAGTAATTTTCTTCTAAAATTTCTTTTACCTCAGGCCATGTATTAGTTGCATCCCTAACCATAAGCCTGGAACGCGCATCCCCTGTAATTTTAGCTTTAACAAATCGCAAAAGCAATCCTTGATCTGCTTTACACACAGACTCAAAAGCCACATCAACATTGTCAATAAATTCCCTTAACTTCCGTTTGTCGCCATCAAACGGTTGAGAAATTAATTCAAGAGCTTCTGACACACTAATGTATGACACTTCGTCTGGCCCTTCGTGTGACCCTCACTTGTGTCAACACTCATTTTGAAAGAGGGTTAAAAAGCAACTACCAAAAGGTTAGACAATCAAATATCAAACAGTTCCAACTAACTGAGACTTACTTCTAGCTGTCTCGTCGAGTTGCTGCTGTGTCTGCCTCGATGTCTTCCCGCTGACATCGTCTTGTCCACTGGACCGAAGTCGATTTTCCGAAGGCGACTGTGATCTGCGCCCGGTTCACCTCAACTCTATCAGCGACTGGCTCTCCAGGCTCTCCAATTGTTTGCAGCCAGCCTCCCACAGGCTGTGAGGGTATACATGCAGCCAACCTTCCCAAGGTTGTGAACGTATCTTGCAGCCAACCTCCCACAGGTTGTGAATTTTCGACAAGTTGTTTTGACAGCTAGTAGCCGTAGCAATCAACTGGATGGCCAGTCCTGACTGGGTATCGCAGAACTTCAACCTAACAGTGGCTGTTGCCAGTCGTGGCGAAAATTAGCCAAAGGGACTGCCTATGTGTGCTAATGCTAGCACAAATTTTGGGTGTCTATTTTATTTTAAACAGACTAACCCCACATCTGACACCATTTAATTTTTATGTCCTATCCCAGATTGAAAGCCACTTAACTTTTGGCCACAAACTGAAATATTGAGGACACGGGTTTGATACCTGAGGCAAGGAGCGGCTCTCACCAAAGGATTTTGGATGGAAAGTAGGCAGGCAAACTCACGCTAGAAATAACAAAGCCAATTCCAGAACATTGGAGTTTAATAACTTCAAACTAGCCTACAGACAGTTTGAAATAGGTTGTTAGGTAATGCTAGGTGCGGGAGAGAAAGTTACTGCTTCCCCAAGTCAGATCCGCTGGTCAACTATGGCAGCAATAATACGCAGCAGTACAGCGATGCAAACTGTACAGCACTACGTAGCAACTTGATGGTACTGGCCCCTCCCTGTGGTCTCCGTGATCCATTATACTACTTCAAAACAGTTAACCTCGTGTCACTTGGCTGAATCTTATTTAACCATGAACAGCAGTATGCCTGCTCGACCAGTGTGGTTGTAAACAAAACCAATGGGTGACACAAACTCTTATTTACATGATACTCCTTTTCCATCTGACCCTGACGGTAGCGCGCCTTCCTATATGGTCTATTTATCCCCAACAGACCATGCCCAAATTCCTTTCTATTCCTTGCTCCAGTAGTTTCCTGTAATGACTTCAACATTGATGAGGTGTAAACCCAGAAGAAAAAAATAAAAATAATCAGGATGGCAGTTGAACTAGGTCTGAGCCTTAACCTGGGCCGCTTTTATCTTACCTTACAAGGCAACGATATTCAGTCCAGTTTGTTGATACGTTCTCAGGTTCTGAGACTTGTCGTGTTGTGCTGAGGCAGGATTTACACTGCGTTTTAATTGGATCAAACATGCCTCTATAACTTTTTGAATTGCACTGTCATTGGTGTCTGAATCAATTCCTTCTGAAACATACCTGCAGTAATGACTATATCCCAGTGGTTGTTCCTAAGCAGGGAGCTATGGAATAAAGAAAAGTAATAATAATCACTATACCAAGGCATCATGACCTTACAATGTCTGTCTTGAATTCCTTTTTTGTGGTGATTACGATTGGTGAAACTCTTTTTCCTGTCATTAATTTCTATCTCAAGATGTTGGAATCATGTTTTTTCAGGTTATTCTGGACACAGATGCATGCCTCTGTATAAGAAAATTCAAATGAAATGATTTTTCTTTGGATCCTGTGCTCTGCTGTAAGACTTTTAATAACCATTTTGCATGCTGTCAGATCATACATTTTTGTGGGTGCTGACTAATGACTGTAGAGGTAGTTTAATTCTGATTTATTTGTTTGCATGAATGTCATCAATGTAATTCACTATATTTGAAATGATAGCACTGGAAAGACATCAAGAATGCAGTATATCATGGAACTCAGTTTATTAAATTCTTCATAATTTAACACTTTTAGCCTACATTCCAACAATTTGTATTTACATAACCAGGAATAAGTTTCAGCTCATTAGTTCCGATGCATGTGGTTAACAGAGTATAGGTTAACAATTCACTTTAACTTTACATATCTTTTGGAATGATTTTAAACTTTTTCTCTTTTTGGAAGAAGCACCCAAATGTACTCTTAATGTGTGTGTGTGTGTGGGGGGGGGGGGGAGGTTTCATGAATTTATTTATTTACTCATGACAGGGTAAAGGGGGTGAGGAAATACTTTCTGAACATCATTACATGTTATTTTTGGTGTGATGATATCGGTATTAAAGAAAAAAAGTTGTTATTAATCAGGAGGATCAGGAGGATCAGAAAACACATGGCATGTGTTATCAGGATCACAAGCAATGTCATCCATAACCTTGATTTGTAGGCATCAGGAATTAATAATTAATATTAATTTGATATGTGGTTAGTAAATGTTGCTAAATATAAAATGTGAATTTATGTGAATATTGCTTCTTCCATACAGCCGAAATCAGTTAAGTGTACTACCTAGTTCGCTGTGCCAGTTATCACTAGAGGTGTTGCTGGTATCAAACAACAAATTAGTGTCACTGCCAGAAGAGTTGGGTCGTATCAAGACACTGGCAGAGCTGGACGTCAGCTGCAACGAGATTACACACTTGCCCCACTCCATTGGCAGCTTGTCTGCTCTTAGATCGCTCAATCTGAGAAGCAACAAACTCCTTGACCTGCCCCTCAGTAAGTAAAGAATTGTCATACAACTTATTTTTTTATGTTCAAAACACAGAAAACAGACTAAGAAGAGTGTTGCGATGTTGTTGATGTTGTTGTTATTATTATTATTGCTATTATTATTAAATGTGGTGGAGTTTAATGTATAGTGGCAATTTTATTATACACATAAACTGCATAAGACAAATTTTTTTCTAAATTCTTACATTGTTGTAGCAGCTCCCTAGGTAATTTATTCCATCTAGTCCCTGACTCTCCCATGTACAAATGAAAACTTTGCCATCCTGTTGTGCCATAAATAAAGGCCAGTAAATAAAGGCTCTTTCCTTCCACACACTTTGGTTAGTAGCAACCTAGGTCTTGTCAATGTATGATTTATACATACCCTTCACTCACTTTGCTTGTCTTTCTACCAATGACTCCAACCTGGTTTCTTTATCATATCAGTTACTGATCATGGCCTGCAGTCATTTCAACAAATAAGTCTACCTGTCTCCATTTGCACCCCATCCAGCTTATGCTCAACAGATTGCAGTATTTCAGTGTAGCACGGTTTCAACTAGTAGGCAGAAGTTCTCAGGAGGGATCTGATGCCTTTATCTTTGAATGGGGCAGTCAGTTCTTACATTGTTGTTAATCTCTTCGTATGGATGCATCCCGCTTGTCTGTTGAAGATTTTAATCATTCAGCATACATTGCCTGGCACTGTGCTGACATATTGTGATCTAATACCATCCAGTACATTTTTGACACTATGGAGCTTGAAAACCTTAATTTTGTGATCTCTTCGGAAATATAAATTGGTATCCTGCTATCCAGTCTTTTTGAATGTCATTGTATGATCAAATTGGATTTAAGAATGGAAATTTTTCCGGCAATGCAATGAAATCTTCACATTTTCGATGTCTGCAGTCTTCTTCATATGTGAAATGATCTGTACAAGTCTGCTGACTGACAGCTATTGAATCAACTCAGGTGCCATATTCTTCTTATATAGTGCATGATTCTGTCTGCACCCAGAGACAGAAGGGCTGCCTGCCAGTGGTCATGAATGTTTGGTCTTTGTTGCAGCCTAGATCCCTAATATGAAACTATCTTATGATGGCAGCTAGACAGATGTACAACACTCTTTCTGAAGAATTGCCAAGTCCAGTTTCCAGTCCTCACTAATATGTAGCCTACTGTCTCTATTGAAGGTATCAGCTAGTTTTTTTCTTTATTAAAATTCCTCCTGTGGCAATGGTTGTAAACATTCTTAGTGATTGCTGATTTGTTGTACTGTCTCAAGCTTACATGCTCTTTTGGATATTTTAATGACACGTTTGTCGTGTATCAAAATACATTCCTGAAACATCTCAAGGGAATTCATCTCTGCTCTAAGTTTACAGTGAAAATGGCAAAGGAGGGTCATCTCCCTTTTCTCAATGTCTTAATTGAAAGGAAGCCAAGATGGAATGTTAGAGTGGAGTGTGGGCAGAAAGCCAACACACACAGCCAGTATCTGGAAGGCATGAGTTTCCATCATTGTGAACAGCTTAGAACTGTTGTAAATACACTTGAACGTAGCAAAGGACAATTTCTGACAAAGACACTCTACCACAGGAGAGAGAAAATATTAAAGCTGTGTTCTAGTGGAATGGGTACTCTGAGTGGTAGATAGAAATGGAAATTCAAAGTAAGCTAGTGAAGGAGATGAAATATCATGTTATTAAGACACAGTCCAGGAGTACACAAATGAAGATATCATTGAATCTAATGATATGCCAGTCAAGTTACATGTTGTGCCTACTACGAGCAGTACCCTTTCCACTGTGATACCCTTACACTGATGAAATATCCTTTGTTACATGTTTAAATACTAGGTTTAAGTACATTTGTAACCTGGAAGTTTGTATTTAATTGATACTACATCTAAATGAGTCTCCACCCTTACCAGGTTGTAACAGGACAACCTCTTTAGTCCCCCAGTTATTGAAATGTACATTCGTTCTGTTTATTTTTCCTGTGACCTCTCACTTGCTTCCATCTGAGTTTTTCTCCCTATTTCGGTAAACTTTTCTTTCCTTTCCTTTCTACCTTGTACCAGTTGTGCCAGAAGTTCTCTGATCACTTTCTCTGGATATGATATATTTTTAACTTTAAAATGAACCGTACAATACAAGTGGTGTGCAAAATTTACCTGTGCTTTTCCCTCACTACTGTATTCCTCCCAGTCAATAATCTATCTCTCTCTCATTTGTTCTAAAAAACTTGTTGCCACTGCTCTAAGCTATGCCAATCATTCTCACCACCTGTCATTAACAGGTTGTACTACCTCATACAGTGATCATTCTGGTAGGAAGAGTTTTGCATTCTTTCTTGCTTATTAATACAGGGCGTTCGCCGGGAAACAAAACCCACTGTTAGCGCTTCAAGGAAGAAACTGTCCTGGCGAGCGAGCGGTCAGCTTCCGGCATTGTTCGACCATCGGCCGCGGACTATTTCATAATAATTACGCTTCATAAACTTCATAAACTTGTATGTGCTAAGCATTTAAATGTGACGTAATTCATTAGCTTACCTTATAAAAGATGCTGGAAGTGTTGACCCTCTTGTGTAATGCACATTTCACATCTTCTGAACATATTTCGAGACACACGCTGCCCTAACTGACTTAATGATTTTTTGGGTGACTGTTCTAGTCGAAAAGCGATATTGTCAATTTTCTCCTCTGTGAGAATACGGTTGACCGACACTCTCTTTTTGTTAAAAAATGAACCCGTTTCTCTTACTTTTTTAACCAGACGCAGAATTGTTGATTTAGCTGGCAGTAAAGCGCCAGGAAATTCGCGACGAAATTTACTGCGACACTTTTTAAACGACTTCTTCTTCACATATGTATCGTAGAGAAATATTCTTTGTTGCAAACTGTAACGTACCATAATTTTACTCACACTCAAACACGTACAGATTAGTAAGAGTATGAAGCCCCAAACCAGCCTAACCGCAAAGAAACGTTTATTCACAACACTGATTAATAAGAGACTAAAGTCACAAACTAGCTACAATGCAAAGAAACCGTTCTTAACAATGTAAGGGTCCCATTATACTGCGTCACCGCACTGTTGGGGCAGCGGAGGTGTTAAACAGTGCGGCGATTCACGGTGCCGTGTGGCGGGAGTTGCTGGCTCCACTGACCGAGCAAGTTGCCGACGGCAACAGACTGGGAGGGTAGCGTTTTCCGGCGAACGCCCTGTATTTTATCTAAGCTTCCTCTGTTCTTAAGTTATTATTTTTGTAAAATAAGTTTGCTGTGTCTATCGAGAGTGTACCAACCACAGTTATGAACATTCACCAGTGCTCGGAATTGACCGGGTGTTAGGTGTAATTATGCCTGAATTATTGCGGTTTATCGTTGCAGTCTTCATCACAAGGCGTAGAAAATATGCCTAACTATCAAAACTTTAAAAAAAAATACATTTCAGAACTTTGTTTTCATCTGTGTGTGTTCAAGGATTAATTTTAATAGTTAAATTCAGTTATAATTACTGTCGTATTGATGATTTACTTCAAAGTTTCAAATAATACATTTATGAAGTTCAGAAAATGTGACAACAGTTTAGGGGAAGTACTGCAAAATGAAAGACGATTCTAGTGCGTGCTTTTTTTGTTTAGCAAAGGACTTGAAGATGTCTTGTAAAATTACTGAGTTTAGCTTTATACTAGTTGTAAAGACAAGTTGTGGTGATTGAAGTGTTACAAGCACCAGTAAATGAGAAAGCCCAGAAAATAATGAAACATTAGCTGCTTATAAATCATCAGGCTCATCAGTTACTATCAATAGACCTCTGGCCTCACATTCAGGAGGATGCTGGTTCGAATCTCTGTCCGGGCATCCAGATTTAGGTTTTCCACGATTTCCCCAAATCACTCCAGGCAAATACTGGGATGCTTCCTTCAAAAGGCCATGGCCAAATTCCTTCCTGTTCCTTGTCCCCACTCCAATCCCACCCCTAATCACCTCAATGTCGATGAGGCATAAGGCCATAAGGGGGAAAAAAATCAATACGTCTGCTCCATCTTCGTGCAATCCAGGGGGGTCAGCAAGCAAGTAAACGATCAAAAATGGTTAGTAACTCTTCAGCTGCCGTACCTTCTGCTACCACCAGTTCATAGATAACTAATGCCTTGGTTATCAAAAGAAGGAGGCAGCAAAAATGTAGAAGTTTTGCGCCGTTTGTTGGGAATTGCAAATTCATCTTTAATGAGCTTCATAAATGCAAAGGTTATATCTAGATTAGAAACATTTTTAAAAAAATGACAAAAGTCCATCAGAATTGGTGTGTGACAGAAGTGGCAAACACTGTTAACTTTACTTTTACAGCCATGAGTTACAAGGTACACCAAAAAAATGTGTATTTTATTTAATAATGTGTACTCCATTGCAAAAACCATCTTTGTGTTCACAGACTAGGTAACAAATGGTGAACACTTTTCATTAATATAGCAGCAAATTCACAGATGCAATTACAAAATATGCTTCAAAGGAGATAGTATATATCATTTGTGTGTGCTGGATCAACTGATAGGTGTGTAATTGAATGTGAAATCAATCTACATGAAATCTATTAAAGAAGGCTGAGAATGAGTAGATTTCTTAAAATGAAAGCCGTTGAGTGCTGGATCAGCCAAAAGAATATTCAAAAGTCTTTTGGACTCTTTAAATGAAACATTCAATGGTGGTTCTTGGAAAGAGAATGTTGTGTCTTATCTTGATGGGACAAGTGTTAGAAATAGTGTGGCTTCAAAATTGTGCAATGTGTGCCAGGATATTATATCAGTGCATTGTTAGCCATTGGATAGAAATGTGTGCCTCAGTAACACATACTATACTGAAACATGCAAAAAAGTAATTAAAGGTGTATACAAATTTTATTCTAAAAGTCCAAAGCTATAAAGCAATTTAAGGGTTTGGCTGGAGCATTGGATGAATCTGTCTATCATATCCTGCAGGTAGATTTCTTAAAAACTTAGCTATAAAGACATTGCACAAGATTCTCAGTCACTGTTTGGCATTTTGAATACTTATGTGCTGACAAAACTACACTAAAATTATTCAAGCAAAAGTGAAAAACTACTTAAAAACTTTAAAATCAGTGCAGTTCATGAAGTTTTTGTGCTTTGATTGACGTAACTGATGTTTTGTCAAAACTTTCCAAAAATATTCAATACGACAAAGGGAACATTGAGAAAGTGCTGTCTGGACTTACAATCTGTGAAATGAAACTGAAAACTTTAATTGATGCCAATGGAGAAACTCTGTCTCAGTTTTATAAGCAATGTAACATGGGTACTGGTACTTGTGAATATAAAAACATAAAATTGTGTTATCAGGATCTGCAGAATTTTTCCTGCGATTGGGAAAGTGTAATCAAAAATATCATAGCAGAATTAAATAAAAGATCTTCGAACTAGTTAACATTACAAATTAGATCTTAAATTGTGGAGTAAAGGAGTTTGAAGAGGTTCTCAAGGATCTACCTGCAGCAGTGATCATAACTAAAGAATAAGTTTCTGATGAATTTCTGCACTGGAAAGTATGGGCTAAGGACAAGAAGCTTTGGAACAGAGTGTATAGCCGAGAAATAGTGAAGACAATCACTATCCAAATTTATTAAAAAATCATTTCCTGTTTACGTATGCTTTCACTCACCATTGCAATATGTGAGTTTAACAACACGAAAACTGAGAAACGAAATTGTTTGGATACCCTAAATATAGATGACTTATTCCTAAACAAAATGAATGGACCTTGACTGCACAATTTCGATCCCAATCCAGCTGTGGCTTACTAATGGAAAAACACACAGAACCCTCACAGACCAGAATTCCTTGACAAGAAGTGACACACAGCACTTCAGGTAAGACACTTTTTCTGATTTTTAAAGTAGGGAATCATTGCATTTACTATTCAGCTATGGTACATTAAATGAACTGAATGTTTTGCTCACAAATTGTACTCCAAAACTGTGAAATAAAATTATATCAAGGAAATTTTTTAGAATTTTTAGTTTACATATTGACTTATTTGTGTTTAAAAAGAAATCTGATGATAAGTTTGAAAAAATCTAAAATATTTAGGAATCAAACAAGTTAACCTCTGAAGATGAAGATCATTCATGATTAATAGATTTTTGGGGTATGCCGCATTGTTTATTTCATAACCTGAGCTTTTGGCTGGAATCCTTCAGCCTTCGCCAGAAATACTGTTTATGTTGACATAGTAATGTGCGCCAAGCATCACAGATTAAAAGGCCACTATCCTCGTTGATGTTGTTAATATTCTTTAGAATTTCTGCTGCCTCTTTCATACGTCTAGGCCAGAGACAGCAAGCTCGTGTCTTGAAATTTTATTTCATGCCCAGTGTTAATGCATGGCGAACTATGGCAGATTTGTCACCATTGCTATATTTATAGTGGCGGATATGTTCCTCAAGTCTCTCTGCCACAGTGCGGCCTGTCTCGCCAATGTAAACACTGCCACAGCTGCAGAGAATTTCATAAACACCCTTAAGCTGGTGTGGAAGTAATATGTAATGATTGTCCAAATTTCCAGTGAGCCTTATATATTATTTGCACCTCCAACTGCTTTAAAAGTTTCCCAATCTGGTCAGTGATACCATGTATGTATGGGAGACAGGTGAATTTTCTTGGCACATTGGTATCACGAGATAAGTTGACAGTCTTCCATGAGTTTTTTTGGATCTTAAAACCCTTCTGATGTAGGATTCACTATAGGTGTTGGCTTGGAATATATTTGTAAATGTCTCCATTTTTTCCTTCAAACTTTCCGAGTCACATACTGTCCTCGCTCTTAAGTTTAGTGATGTTAATACGCCTTTTTCCATTTCTGGGTGATGGTGTAATATAGCATGCAGATAACTATTAGATATCATAGCGGGAATTGAGAGTGCCATTGTGGGATTAGAAACCAATCAGGCAAATAACATTCATCAAGAGACAGCTTGCATTATTGCCCACACAAAACTACCACACAGCAGTCTATCTAGCAATACTTGTGCACCATTAAACAGGAACCCACTACAGAAGATTAGGACAGAGGTGGCCCGAAGAGTTTAACACCTCCAAAGTGATTGAGCAGGAGGACAAGAAAAACCAAAAAAGAGGAATTGCATGATAGATAGGTTCTATCGGTTGTCCAAAGTGTAGAAAAGAGAGGTTCACTTACTTCCGATTGTGAGTGCGGTCAACTTATCTACACTTCCACTTGTGCGGTATGTTTCCACTAAACTGAAACATCTTATGGGAGATATCATATCAGCTGTAAAGAACTCGGGTCACTTTATACAAATTATCTGGCACTACAGACTGATGTCATGGTGAGTTTTGATGTTGTATCATTATTCACGAAGCCTTTGCTGTAATAAGTGCTAAACTTCTTGCACAAGGAATATTTACTGAGTGGGCATACCTAACAGAGTTCTGCCTTAAGTCAACTGAGTTCAAATACAGTGGTCAACTTTATGCTCAAGTTGAAGGTGCAGCCAGTAGCCACCAACATATTTATGGAGGCATTTGAAATGGAGGTGCTTAACAATGCGTGCCTAAAACTTACAAAGTGGATCCGGTACGTTGATGACACCTTTGTCATCTGGCCTCAGGTTATGAAATAAACAACGCAGCATATCCCGAAAATCTATTAATCATGAACAAAGATTACTGCAGAAGTCTTAGGAACCGTGAAGATCATTGTGTAAATTTCAACAGTTATTGTAATAAATACAATAAAATCAATAATTGTATTAACCTGTTTCACAATTTTGTTATATAATATATTGGCATATGCATACCATATTATTTGTTTCTATGCTTATTTACAGTATTAAATTGTGTTGGAGTAGGTTGTAAGCTATAAAAAACAGTATTTTCATAATTATAATATCATTGTGTCTGAACATTTTCATTTTACACCTGAGTCTGAAAGTCAGGAGTAACAAATATTCCTGGATTTATAAGCAAATTTCTAGCACTGATAAATTTGCTAATTGATCTCAGTTGTCATTTCCACACAGTATTATAGTGATTTGTAAATGGTTTTAAAATGAATGGCATATTGTATCAGATTGTTAAGTATAGTTCTTAATGATATTTGTTATTAAAGGAACTGTTGTATGAAAAGTTGTTGTTTTTCTCCTCACAATTCCAAACTACCAAACTTCTAATACTGTTGAACTTGTAAGAGAAATGAGGCACAATTCCCTCATTTTTGTATCTTTCCACTTGACATAAAATCAGATGCAAGATAAAGGGCAATACATGTACGAGATTGCCATTTTGAGCCACTTCAAACTGAAAGAAATCACATTGATAAGCCAAAACATTATAACAGTTGCCAGCCACGAGATTGAATGCTATAAGGTGACGTTATGGGTATGTCATGTCATAAGGAGCAGAGATACATGAAGAGTCATTCTAGTGACATTAGCATTTGGGGAAATCCAACGACACAAGTCTCTTTGAGAAAGGGAAGATTGTTTTGGTGTGGCATGTGGGTATTAACATCTCGGAAATGGTGAAGCTGGTCAGCTGTTCATGTTCTGCTGTAGTGAGCATTTATATAAAAGTAGCAAAAAATTTAGTGACGTCCAAGCCTCATCACAGAATGTGGAGGTCAGAGGCTTTCCCACACTGTAAAGTAGTATAGGGGGTTATTTGTGGCAGATCTGATGGCAGAATACAATGCTTATTTATGCAGGCACATGTGTTTCAGAACATACCATTCAGTACATAGTTTTTAACTGGGGCTCTGCAGCTTATGGCTCTTACATGTTCCCATGTTGACCCACTGACATCATCAATTATGATTGTAGTTTGCTCGAGATTTGAGCGTGGTTCAGTGGGAACATGTTGCCCGCTTGGATGAATCGTGTTGCTACCTCAGACCGTACACTTCACCATAGTAAAATGCTGCCTGATCACCAATCCAAATCTATGCACAAGGAACAATATCATCCGGAAGCTAACTGGGACAACTTAAAGAGCAAAATGATTGTAAGGACCTCTGCCTAAGCTTTGCCTTACTTTAAAGCTGCATACAGCTCTAGCCACTCCAAAATTGTAGACGGGGCTCTTAACAAAACAAGCCATATCATCACCAGTTGCCTTCAACCTACTCCTTTGGAGAAACTATACTGTCTTTTAGGCATAGCATCTCATGACATCTGATATGAGAGTGCAGCTAGAAAAGAGAGAACTAAGATGCTTAACATCCCAGTCCCTTAATTTCTATGGTTATCGCCTATGCTACCGTACCATCTGTGACCATGAGGATAAACGGACTATTTGGAGATCACTTAACATGTTTTACCCTTGGATTATAGCTGTGGGGTATTGCAGTGGAATGTGTGATATGCAAGTATGGAGTCTGGCAAACTTTAGCTAATCTGCTGAAGTTTGTGTGCTCCAGCCATGTGTGCAGTGAAAGGTCTGATCAAAGTGACAACGAACACGCTAATTTTTAGCTTTGTTCTAACATTATTTCATTGTACTATCTTCTCAATGATCATGCATGTTTCATAATATGGGACATTTTCTTCTGACGCAATAGTTATAACATATAAATCCACAAATTTTCATTTATTTTGACCAAATTTTGGCCAGTTGATCTCAACTTGGCAGGTAACAATGTTCACATGACACTTGATTTTCAACAACCATATGGGGACTCCACCGCCTCAGATATTTGTAGAGCAGATTTCCTCTTCGGCTCATTTTAAGACTCAGTACCATAAGCAAAATTAAAAAATTCCTGGGAACACATTTTAAGGCGATGTGGTACACCATTTTTAAGATATTTGCATTTTAGTGACCATCGTTAAGGTATGCCCACTAATTGTTCCTGCTCAGCCTGCCTGTCATCTTGTCATCACCCCTGCTTTTCACCACAAACCATGTACCTCCTTATTCTTTGTTAATTGCAACTTGGTGTGTACAAAAAGCTGCATGCACATCCTATTTATTTTGTTCATCATACATTAAGAGGGTAAATCAATTTTTTAAGTTCTTGAAGTTGAGGAGTAAATAAAATGATTTATTTGAATGGAAATTCAGGTTTCCTTGGTTTCATATTTTTTGTTGTCTTACAGGTCTTACAAATCTTAGTCTTGAAAGACTAAATATTAGTGAAAACAGAATGTCAACATTACCTGTAGAACTGAGACTGATGACCTCTTTAGTAGAACTGAATTTGGCACATAATCCTCTGATATCACCACCAGCATATGTGAGTTAATTTTGTAATTTGAAATCATCATTAAAAAATATAATAAATTCCAAAAGAAGTTTCCATTGAAGTGAAATGTTTGACATTGAAGAACAACACATTCGTCAGAGTTGTGAAATTTAATCATTCTTGTATGTTTTCTTGTTTTAATTACCCGAGTTAAAAAATTTCTAATGAAGTTTATTTCCATAAAATTGAACTATTATGAAGAATGTTTACAAGTGCAACAAATTTAAATATTTGGTTTTACATTTTTCCCCAGCTGTGTATCAGAGGACGTGTTCACATATTCAAATATCTTGAGATTCAAGCTTATAAAGGAGACAAGAAGAAGAGCCTGCTGAGTGATGAAATTAGAAAATTCCATCAGAAAGTAGGATGTTTGTCTGATTCAAGACTTTCAAATGGACTTCCAGATTTACGACAGAAATGTTACAACGTTGACAGTGGCTACAGTACAAGTGATGGCGGTTCAGATAAAAGATGGTCTCAAGAAATTGTAAGCCTCTTCGGAAAATATTGCTTATGAGTATAGTGAAATTATTTTTTTAAAAATAATTGTCACTCTGGATCTCATTTTTAGATTGTTGAAGAGGACCCTGGTAGATCGAAAGGGCATTGGCCACATGGAGAAAGTTTACCAATACCAGTTAAACAACAGACTAATGGCAGTTTTAGTGGCACGTCTACACCTTCTACTATCAGTCCAGGTGATAACGTTAATCTAGAAGAGGAATTGAACATGGTAATTTTATTGTTATAATTTTTTTACATCAGTGGCAAAATATTTTCTAAGGCCTTAAATATGATAATGTTTATTGCAAAGTCCCAGCAAGTTAGGTTGATTCTCAGATTCTCTGTGTGAATGAAAATTTAGTCTCATTAGAATAATATATAAAAATTGGGAATGGCTTTAAAAATTTTTCAAAGCAGCTGTACAATTCTTAGTTGACTGTAGAAAGTTTAAATTATAGAGTATTGTGAAACGAACACTTTGAGTATACCAATGTATGAGTAGAAGTAACAAAATTACAGTTCAAATACAAAATACAATTGTACCAGGTATAGGAAAACTTGTTTATTTGGACAACAATAGCTCAAAACTGCAGCCAATAACAGTGCTATAGGCATGAAAATGTAGATGCAATTATTTGTGTACATTTTTTCACTCTTGGACAGAGTTTAACTGGGCATAATTGAAAACGGTGTTTCTCAACCAGTGGTTAACATGGACATGTGGTCTGCAGGCAGAATATTAAAAACTTAATTCTAATTTAATTGAAGGTGTTATAACAAATGAAATTAATAAAAATTTGCATGTAAAATGGATACAGTACTTGTACTGTATAAAGTAAATGTAGGTGGGTGCAGGATAGGGGGAAGATGGGGGTGTAGGGAAGCCTGTGCTCCATTGCAATTAATATTAAATTAAATTTAAAAAAAGGCAATAAGAAAGTATGCCAACAATATAATCTTCAACCAATGAATTTAGCAGCTCAACTAATTCAAGGGACATGCACTTGGTCACATTGCTGTGCACACCACCTGTCTTGCCATCTCTTTTTACGTTACATGAAAGTTCAAACTCTCAACATTGCACAATTCACTGTTACTATTATTGCAACACCTTAAAGAAAAGTACTGTGGTGTTAGTTAAGCAAGCATGTGCTGAATTTTTTTTATAAAGATGTGATGGTGTGTGCACATCTGACCCCTGCTAAGTCTCTCAACTAATAGCAGGAAAAAGTTAACACCAAAATATTGTGTTACCCGTGTTTGTCATTTGGAGCATTCATTCCCTATACTTCTTTAGATGCTATACAGTAAAAAGGAATTATAAATTAGGATAGGGAAATGAATCAACACTTACCTTAGATGATGGTTGTAGGGCGTGAAAACATGAAACAGACAAAAACACATATGATATAAGAATTTTTTGGTTTTGTTAACTATAGAGCATTCTGACCGTGGAGTAGAAGCAAGATATTGATGTTGGCTCAAACTGTGGATGTACTACCTGGATCTGATACTTATTAAAGTTTATGCTAGGTTCATTAAATAGGTCGCCAGTCTGTTTTATCACCAAAACAGATAATGGTGAGAGGTTATTCATCCAAATAAAAAGTCACTACTTCATAGACATTCACTATATTCTTTAAACGTTTGTGGAATTTAAGTTGGTATCAGAATAACAACACTACTTTGTAAAATGTTTAATTAGACTTTGAAATTGTAACAAAGGCTACAGATTATCCTCCAATGAACATACACTGATATAACAGCATTCACTCTTGCAATTTGAATTGAGTTTCAATCCCATTTAGAGTGAGCCGATAAGAACTGTTTCACACTTTGAAAATTTTCTAGTTTCACTTCATCAAAAAATTGTCATAGTCCGAAACTGTACCCGAGGAACAGAAATTCTACGAGGTGTGTTAGAAAAGTAATGAGACTGATTTCATACTAACCAAAGTTTTTATTATTTTCAAACAACAATGTTATCCCCTTCAAAGTAGTTCCCTTGGGCAGCTATACATCGGCGGAGTCGTGATTCCCACTCTTGGTAGCAGCGCTGGAAGTCTTCAATTGGTATGGCTTTTAACTGGTCGGTCACAGTCTTTTGAATGTTCTCTAGAGTTCCAAAATGACGTCCTTTTAGGACATGTTTCAATTTCGGGAAGAGGAAAAAGTCACAAGGACTTAAATCAGGTGAATAGGGGGGTTGAGGAACAACAGTAATGCATTTCGAGGTCAAAAATTCACGGATGAAAATGGCCGTGTGACACGGAGCATTGTCATGATGAAGCATCCACTTGTCTGCAATTTCTGGTCTCGCACGGATCACTCTTTTCCTCAACTTTTCAAGGACACTTTTATAAAACACTTGGTTGACAGTTTGTCAACGGCGGTCTGATCTCACAAGAGCCCTCACACAATTAATGTTTTCGTCAGTTTTTGAAGTTGAAGGTCTCCCTGAGCGAGGTTCATCTTCAACGTGTTCTCGGCCTTCCAAAAATGATTTGTGCCAGCGGAAAACTTGTGCTCTCGATAAGCACTGTTCCCCATAGGCCTGTTTCAACTTTACAAAAGTCACACTCGCGGATTCACCAAGTTTAACACAAAACTTTATCGCACAACGTTGCTCTAAATTCCGATGCTCCATTTCTGTGACGCACAATGAAAACACAACTTTATTAATGGCGCTGTCAAAACTAATGTGTTAACTGTATGGAGTTGTAACTCAGACTGAGGAAGTGGAAGGGATCAACAATCAGATTTAGCATCAGCCAGTAGACACAACAATGCCAGATCTCCCGCAGTGTTGCCAATCTCATTACTTTTCTAACAAACCTCGTATGTTCTGCTGCTCCATGTTTGAAATATTACACATCTGATGGCTCCTTCAGATCACGAACATGACTGACACTGGGAATGCTTCCCTTCAAGCCGTGTACTGAGGTCTGGTTCTGAGGGTATTTTAGTGTCAGTACGGGGTGACACAATTCATTATTTTCTCGCAGTTTTCTGAAACTTCGTCATTTTTTAGACAATTTTATGCTGATTAATTCATGACAAATTTAATCTCAAATTGCTTTATTTAGTCACTATTGATTTTAGAAGATTCATTTTAGTTATTTGATTGTCTCTCTTAAAATATTTAATGCTTCACAAAGATTTTACCAATACGGGATTCCTTTTAACTCCTTCTTTCAATAGACTTTTATTTCAACTCTAACTACTTTTGTTCAGGGGACATCTTTTGTTTTCTCATTATACGTTTGAATTTTATTCCTGTTTCCAAAAAAATTAAAAATAAATAATCTAATTTAAGTTATTACTATGTTGTCAACTGAAATAAATATATATATTTTTTCCTTTAAGCAAATACTTTCTGAATTATGGTAATCACTTATGTTAGTTTAAATTTGTAACTGAAAATAAAAATAATCATTTGGATCCTCTTGATATTTCTGCACAACAAACTTCTTTAAGGTGAAGTATTCTTGGTCAATTTATTTATGCCAGTTGAACTTTCCATCAAAGACCTCTTTGATTATTTATTGTATTGCTGTTTGGATACGCACATCTACTTGGTAAATTTCCACTTCGTAAATTGTTGTTATTACTATCTTTTCGAGTCAGCTTCAATAACAACTGTTTAACTCTCATCATATTCTTTATTTGAAAATAAGATAGGATAGGGAAAATAAACAGTTACCCGTCACTTACCACAGATGAAGGCAGGAGGGCGAGACACATAAAAACGCAAAAACAAGAGAATTACACAATATTTCGACTTTAGTCTTACTCATGTAGGAGGTGAGACATATGGCAGGGGGAAAGATGTGGTCACATCCGAGCCCGCCACATGAATGAAGCACAGGCGGAAAACGCGTGGTAGTGGAAGAATTGCCGGGAGGGGGGGGATAGGCTTGACCAGCGATAAAAGTGAAACAAATCAATATAAT
This sequence comes from Vandiemenella viatica, assembly GCA_031002005.1. NCBI lineage: Eukaryota > Metazoa > Arthropoda > Insecta > Orthoptera > Morabidae > Vandiemenella > Vandiemenella viatica. The sequence continues at coordinate 24,899,728 of JARYHS010008075.1, forward strand.
CTCTGTGTAGCTTAGTTCAAAAAGTTATAATTGAAAATAAAGGGAGATAGAAGAATTTAAAAAATATATATATACAAAAAAAAGAGGAAAAAAATATTAAAAAAAATAAAAAAATAAATAAAAAATAAATAAATAAATAACCGACTGTAAAATGAAATGAGAGATGGCAAGTGACAGGTTTAACGTAGGTTTAGGCCAGGGGTGTGTCTGGTGTCAAGGATATGTTGCAGATGGGAACAACATATCCTTGACACCAGACACACCCCTGGCCTAAACCTACGTTAAACCTGTCACTTGCCATCTCTCATTTCATTTTACAGTCGGTTATTTATTTATAATTTTTTATTTATTTTTTATTTTTTTTCCCTCTTTATTTATTTATTATTATTTTTTTGTATATATATATTTTTTAAATTCTTCTATCTCCCTTTATTTTCAATTATAACTTTTTGAACTAAGCTACACAGAGATTATATTGATTTGTTTCACTTTTATCGCTAGTCAAGCCTATTCCCCCCCCCCCCCACCCCCCTCCCGGCAATTCTTCCACTACCACGCGTTTTCCGCCTGTGCTTCATTCATGTGGCGGGCTCGGATGTGACCACATCTTTCCCCCTGCCATATGTCTCGCCTCCTACATGAGTAAGACTAAAGTCGAAATATTGTGTAATTCTTTTGTTTTTGTGTTTTTACATGTCTCGCCCTACTGCCTTCATCTGTGGTAAGTGATGGGTAACTGTTTATTTTCCCTATCCTATCTTATTTTCAGTGCCTCGCGGCAGTTTCTTTGTTTCCTTTATCCATATTCTTTATTTGGTGCTTTATGGTTCTTCGGAACATAAATCGGAGTCAAATTCCTGAACAGTTATTATTTTTTCCATGTTTCAATTTTTGCATTTGTGACTTGCAGCCGCTTAAGCAGCTACGACAACCATTTGTACTCATAATCATCTGGATTTGTTGGCAAGAATTATCATTTTACTTACTTTTTTATATTAGAGCTGTACTCTGTATGTAAGAGCTGTACTCTTTACAATTTTTTTATCAAGTTATTTCTGCTTGTTTTTTTATTTATTCCTAAAAACTTGTGCTTATTTTATTTATTAGTAGTTAAATGAATTCATGATTGAGATAGCTTTGAAACAAATGCATTCTTATTTCATCTGGTAGAGCAGATAAATAATTAAAACATAAAAGCTTCAGATTATAGTGGCTAATTATTTTAACATGAATCATTATTTGATATTTTTATTTCCAGTCCATTACTCTAAATGAACGCATAGAAAGAAGAAAGGTTGAAAAAATGAATTTGGATAAAGAAGGGTTTGAAAATCTCTCGCTCATGAAAGAGATCCCTGTTGGGAGGTAAGATTTGTTACAAATGAAGAAGAAAGAAATGTGCATGGACAGTGGTGGATGGTGGTGCAGGAGTCTACATACCTCTTACCATATTGGAACTTTTATTTTTTTTTTGTTAATACTGTGTTGTTGTTGTTGTAACTTATGCTTTGAAAGCATGCATCTGTTCATTTTTCTGTATTTACTTGTTAACAATACAAGGAACTTGCACTTTCTTGTGTGTTTATTCCAACATTCTAAAATTCCTGTAGCTTTTTCTATTTATTACAGTAGTAGTGTTGGTAATCAGGAACACCTGTATTTGTAAAATGTAGAAAACAAAATATTTTATGACTTTAGATTCTGTCCTGATGCACGTTGCAATTTTCATTCCTTCTAAACACTATGATTATCAGCTTAAAGTAATTGAAATGTTAAAGATTGTCAGTCAATGTGAACTATTTCTACAGTACTGTTATTGTATTAAGGCTTTTAGTGTCCTTAAACCTGATGATTATCTTCTTTCCTCTTTCTTCAATAATTGCTACAGTGATTGTTTCCAATCATTTTTGTGGGTTGTTACATTTAATCCTGATTGCCCTCTCTACAATCTATTTTTTTTTCCTTTTAATTGCTTGTACTAATGAAAAAGTACTAGTAGTTGGTTTATTCTTTAGTTTATTTGTTATTGTGGCCTGTTGTAACACATATCCAGCTTGTTGATTAGATTTGGGTAGCAGATTAGATTGTGATTAGTTTCTCTTTCATTAATTTATTGAATGCTGTTTTCAAATATTTTTGTATGCCGTTTAATTAGAATATTTTTTTTAGGTTTACCATTAAATTAGAATGTGCAAGTTTGTCACTTTTTAAGGATATTCAAAAACTTCCATGTAGCTGCTGGTTTATGTTAAGAGGCTTTCAACAGTATTTCTCTGAGCAGTAGTTCTCAGGCCTGGTATTCAGTTTTAAGTTCAGTCATAAACATCAGTGACACAAAATGTGTAATACAAGGGATTTACAGCAAATAATGTAAAAGAAAATTTGAATCATGTTATAACTGGATTGATGCTAATCTTATGGATTTATTTGCAAAAATGGTCAAGAACTTTACAAGATTGAATGGTGTTATCAGATTTACCAGTCAGCTGAAGACTTTTCATATCAGTCTAAAAATGGTGCCTAGTTGTTATATCCAATCGGGGATATGCTTGCTATTACCAGGTGGCAATATTTATGACTACTACAATGTGTTGTACTATGAAATTTAGTTACAAACAAATAATAGTATATCATGATTAATGTTTTTGTTAAAGGAGAGCAATAAATTATTGAAATTTCAAAAGAACTCTGCAAATGACACTTGGTTGAAGTGAAATATTTCACTGTTACAAACATTTTAAGTATCAATTTATTGGTAAATTTGGCTAAAGTTACTAGTGATTCTCTAGAGTCTTTTCTCCGTCGTTTCTGCTCAACCAATTTTGGAGATGGGGCACATTTTCGATTTTAAGGTAGCCTACATAATATTTTAGATACAGTAGATATTTAAATATAACAAAAATATAAGTAACACAGTTTAATTACAATTGAAAATTAAGAACCATCAATGAGACCTTTGCAAAGGTTTTTTTTAAAAAAAATATAATCAAAGAGTAAAAAATGTCAGTGAGACCTTTGCAGAGGTTTTTGACTTAGTATATTCTAGATTGCTGCTGTTGGGCAAATTCACATGAACTTGGCGGCCCATGGGTCTTGGGTTGGGCGGCCTTACTGTAGACTTTCAATGAATTAAACACAGATTCTTAGCAGTCTGTGTATGAAGCAGCTTGTGCAATAGACACCGTTTTCTTTGGAAACATTAAATGCCATCATTTACAGATGCCGGAATTTCTTTGAGTAGAGTGAACTCCAAGTGGAGTGGAACAAGTGTATTTACTGCACCATTAACAATTTTTTCTGGTGTACGGTGTATTAAATTTAATATTCTGTGGCACAATACACACACATTACAGCCGTTTGCATGGGGAACTTAGCCAAACCCTCATTATAATGCTTAGATGTCTTAATGCATTTCAAACCTGTTCAAGCTTAAAACTAGTTCTGATAGCATAAACATTTCAGTACTGATGATTTTAGGAAGCAAGCAGTTCAATTGTAGACCTGGCATGGGGTAAAAAAATCAAAACATTACAATCAAGGGGTCATGTATTGAAAGCTAAGATAAATGTCCACTCTCATAAATATATTGTCTTATTCTGTTGACCTGGTACCCCTTATGTTTTGTTGCCTTATTACAGAATTAAATAAATTTTTAGCTATGTTTGGTAAGGTACAGCAAATAAAGCTGTAATTAATGGGCAGCATGCTCTTTGCTTGCTATTGTTACTAAAGAATTAAAACTGGTTATTACTGGTGTGTGTTCACATTTGTATACTAGTGCTGCTGTTCCAGTGTGCTGCACAATATTTTTTTTCAACAGTGATAAGAAGGACATCACAAATGGACCAGCTCATTCACCTTCATTAGAGATTATTATGAATGGCAACGGAGTCGTGCCAAGCCATGAGGATAAACGACCTTTGGAACACATACAGACATACAGGTATGTACGTTTGAAAGTTGTTTGTATTTAAAAAAAAAAAATAGCAGAGCAGCTATTATTATATTTTGATGTATTATATTTTGTTAAATGAGTTCCCTGTAATGGGGGAGTAAATACGAGAAAGAATCCAAATAGTACAAAACTTGAATGTACAAAGAGAAATAGAAGCTTTCAGTGGGGGATGCTTCTTCTAGGCGATTAATGGAACAAGTAGTTTTTCAGGAATTTGTGCCATCAGCAGAACTTATTTTGTCCTGAAGAATGATTAATGTTAGAAATGGTGTCTTTGTTTTGTTCTCTTTCTTTTTATGCTGTGACGTCAGTCCCTTCCGAAACCTTGTCAATTTCTGACAATAACTTTTAGAAACTTAGTTCATCTGCAATATTAAGATAAATAATAAAAGAGAGGAAACATTACTTACTACAGCCAGTTGCAGAATAGTGCAGGAACTGAAGGACATAAAACACAAATGTAATTTTCAGATATAACAACATTAGAACATTGAATGTACAAGATGGGAATACCGGAGCAGATAAATGGCAGTTAAATGTGAAAAAGTTGGAGAAGATGTTGGAAGAAAGTTATATTGGGAGAATATGACACAAAGAAGGGAAATGCGATGATTATTTTCGGTAATAGATCCAGTTATGAAAGAATACTGATGTGTAAGAAAAAGTTATAGAGTGTTTGAAAACTGATATTAAAAGTAAATATAAATCAAACACTAACTACAGTAAGCAGTAGTTCAGTTCCTGCAGGTGAGGAAAGGAAATAATGGAGAAAGTAAGGAGGGAAAGGGGGGAGGTGCAAAATGAAGAAAGATTTGAAGTGCAATTTCAGATTATGGCCAGGAGGGTGCTTAGTTAGTTGCCATTATGCCTATGCAGATCAGGTCCAACTGCATAAGTTCAGAGGGAATGCTACTAACTGAATGAGATATTAAAAGTGATTGCTGATATGTATTGTGACATGTGCTGCATCAGGTTGCTCAGGCTGTTTGCTTGTTACCATTTATTCCAGTAGATAACTGATTGGCTGTCAGACATATCTACGAATCACGTCATTTGTGACAAGTAATTTAATTTTCTATGATGAACATCCTACAATGGAGAAAAATCACTACTAGTTGAGTTAATGAACAAGGTTGTGGTAGTGTCTAGATGGAGGATGCAAGTTTTCCAACTTGGTCTGTTATAAAAAAAAGGGCGTGGGGGTCTGTCTTCCTGAAGACAGACATAATGATATTAAGACGTAGTACACTCTGGGATTCGTTGTCACGATTTACTATCACAGGGCTGTGTCCGTGCTGCCACAATTCTATGTTGTGTTGTTGCCCTGACACTACCGCGTAACTCAGGGGCATAGCTGCTATGGGGCTAGGCGGTGCAGTGCACCGGGGCCCCTATGTTCAGGGGGCCCCCAAGCATATCACTGGGGGCCCCAAAGCACGGTCGAGAGGGAATGGCGACTTTTTTTTTTTTTTTAAAAAAAAAAAATCTCTACAGTCGTCAAAGGGGGCCCCGGAGACACAGGAAGCCCCTCTTATAGGGTTAAGCTAAGGAAAGGCATTCAGCCATGGCCTTTTGAAGGAGATATTTGCCTGAAGTGATTTCAGGAAACCATAGTAAACAGAAATCTGGATGTCCAGATGTGTATTGGAACCCATGTCCTCCCAAAATCGAAGCAAGAGTGCTACCTCTCTCTCACTATGTTCGGTGGGAGTGGGCCACTCCTAAGGCCCATTCAATCAAACAGAAGATCGTGCCACCACTGATCAACAATGGTCAAGACCTGAGCTGAGTTGATCACTAGTGTGAATATCCAACACTCAGGTCAGATCAGATTAACATGGACAATGAACGAATCAAAAACTTCTGCTCGTAAGCAATAAAAAAGAATTTTAAATAAATGTTATAATAATAGTAATTGATAAAATTGCGATGTAGCGGCCGCTCCGGTGGCAATCTCCTGACACACCCCTCTTTCTCCTTTCCTCTTCCAACCTACTTTTGCCCTCTACTAACGTTTACTAAAATTCCTTCAGTGTTTCCGGTAAATTATTCATCACTTCTCTTAGCAATTTATTCCAGTCTCTTACACCCTTTCCTACAAAAGAAATTTTTCCCACACCCTTATGCCTAAAATGAGGTGCCAACTTGTGGCCATGGTCAACCTTACCCTTCCAAGCACCTCTCCTAATTTTCCCACCATTATCTTTCCATAAAATGAAATGTTCACAGAAGTTCAGCCAGATAGTGTCGTAAAAAGAGCCTGCCCTGATGTCTTCATCAGGTCTACTGCTTCAGATATTCCTACCTGAAAATCACAATCTATACTGTCTTAGCAGCCGGCAAAATGCACACATCTACTGATGCTTGCAGAACTATCCTGTGGCAGCACAGTTGAATGTTGAAGAGCCAGCAAAGATTTGACCCCGTCTACTGATGGTTGCCAGGCTGCCCAATGAGCGCACGGAAGAGCTGGAATGCGGAATCTGCCAACCGAGGGTATCGATGTTGCGGACTACATATGGAGCCATACTTGGTAGCTGTATGTGCTGGAAAACTTAATCCACGGCATCATTTGCATCCATTATGCCTTGTTGCGAAGGCCATCAGTAGACGGGGTCAGATCTTTGATGGCTCTTCAACGTTTTACTGTGTTGCCATTGGACGGTTCTGCAAGCGTCGGTAGATGTGGTCTGCTTTTTGCTGGCTGCTAAGACAGTCTAGTTTGTGATTTTCTGGTAGGATTATCTGAAGCAGTAGACCTGATGAAGACAGCAGAGCAGGCTGCCAAAACGATGTCTTCTTACGATGCTATCCAGCTGAACTCCTGTGAAGATTCAATTTCATCAATATGCTGGGAAAGTTTCTACTCATCTAATATCTTTCCATGCATCATCACCAGTATAGGGCTCCCATGATTCTCTTCACCCTTCCATCCTCCAATGAATCCCTCTCCAGCTCCTTTATCATATTAGTTACCAATTGTATTCTGCGGTAATTTCCAGAGACAAACCTGGCAGCGCTCCTCTGCACCCCCTCCAACTCCTGTATTTAATACCCAAAATGTGGATCCCAAACTACACCACCATATTCCGCAGCGGTCGGACCAAAGTTATGTACCCCAATTCCCTTACTTCTCTAGTGCATCCCCTCATCACTCTATCCAACAGGTGAATGATTTTGAACCCTTTCCCTACCACCTATGTAATGTGTCCTGCCCAGTTAAGTTTGCTATCAAATGTAATGCCAAGATATTTACATTTCGAATCTTCAATAAGTAGCGCCTTCCCCACTTTATAATCGTAATCAACCTGTAGCTGACCCTTCTTTGCATTTATTTTCATCCCATGTTGACTCACCCAGCTAGTTATCCTATCTAGATCACCCTGCAGCTGCTTACAGTCTTCTATTGTTTTGATCCTTTTATATAACATTATCATCTGCAAACAATCTAACTTCTCACAGTAAACCATTAAAACAGTCTTTCATTAGAATAATGAATATCAATGGTCCCAATACACTACTTTGTGGGACTCCCATGTTCACTCCTACTTCTTTTGATACTGCATTTCCTGCCCTAACTTTTTGCTTTCAACCTTTTAGGAATGTTGTGGCTTACTCTGTCAAAGGCCTTTGAAAGATCTAGTGCTACACTATCAACTAGACCTCCTCTGTCCATTTCATCAGAAATTCGCATGAATATCCTTATCTAAAACCATGTTGCCGACTTGAAAACCACTTACGTTCCTCACAGACACGTCTGATATGGTTGTATATTAATCTCTCCATAAATTTACCTACCACTGATGTCAAGCTGATTGGCCTATAGTTTTCAGCCTTGTTTGTCCCCCATCATTTATGGACTGGTGCTACTATCGCACTTTTCCAGTCATATGGTAAAAAACAGGTATCCAGACTCAATTTAAATAATGTTTCAAGGTAAGGTACACTGTCCCATCCTACTATCTTTAAGACGTCTGTAATCTGTAGTAATTAGATTCCTTAGTTCCTTCACGATATCTTCATATTTAATTGCAAATGTTCTAATCTGCTCACCTCCAACTGTGCGAATACGCTTGTTTTCTGATAGTACCCCTGAATTATTGTCCCTAATGGTCTCACTGAACCAGTTACTTAATAACTCTTGACTTTTTAAAATCCTCGCTTACCTATAATTGTCTCAATACCCTCTCTTCCCATCAGTTTCCTGAAAGAGCTGTAGAAATTTCTCAAAATTCCTCAAGTATTCGTTTTCTGGGCCTCATTTTTGATAGTAGCTTCCACATCTTAAAGATGTTAAAGCCAGAGCCCTGAAAGCTCTCAACGTTCTAAAATGTCTGTGTGGCAGGTCATGGGGCGCAGACCGCTCCTGCTTGATACAATTTTATAGAGCCTTTCTATGGTCGTGGTTGGAGCATGCTTGCATTGTATATGGTTCGGCATGGGAAAGGTATCTCTGTATACTGGATAGTGTCCACCATGTATGAATTCGTTTTGCACAGGTGCATACCACACCAGTCCGATACCCAGCATTTGTGCTGACTCTGGCGAGCTGCCGTTTTCGATCTACCGGCGTCTCCTCACGGTGCGACACTGTATACATATTGCTGCAACTCCTGGCAGTACTGGTGTGATGTAGTTATTCATCCTAACTATGAATGGCTTTACACCAACCACCAAAGAGCAACCAGACCATTCAGCTACCATACAAAGGCTATTTTAGAGGCATATGGGTTTGAGATGCTCTCTTTTCATCACCAGGTTTGGAATAAATCTCCTCGTCCCTGGCTTTTAAAGAGGCCCAGCACGATTTTATACCTGTCACGGTACAGTAAGCTGTTTACTGCTGACAGGGTATTTATTAGTCTTTTCAATGATGTTTTAATCGAGCATCGCGGTTTTACCCCAGTATATACGGATTGGTCTAAGCAGGCTAATGGAGTAGGATGCCCCATAGTGTTCCCTCGAGTAACTTACACGAATAAGCTTAATAGCATGTGCAGTGTATACGGTGCGGAGTGTTATGCATTGTTAAAGTCGCTCCAGCATATGAAAGTAAGACGCGGTATGAATTACATCATATGCTGTGATTCCCTCAGCTGTATTCAGGCCTTGGGAAGTATGTACCCAGCAGATTGTCTTGTCCAAGACATATAGGACACCCTCTGGTCCCTCCAAACTTTTGGGAAGGACGTTGTACTTTGCTGTGTACCTGGACATGTACGAATCAGGGGGAACGAGGCAGCTGATGAAGCTGCCAAGTTAGCCTGCGACAAGGTTAGGATTGACTTTGATCTGGTTCCAAAGTCTGACCTTGCCTCGTTGGTGAAAAGATTTGTTTCTGATGTTTGGCAGAGGCAGTGCTGGAGGTAGAGCATAATAAGCTCCAGCTGGTCAAACCTACCATTTGGCCATGGTGCAACTCCTTTCATCGGACGAGGAGGGGTGAGGTACTCCTCTCTCTCCTCCGTATAGGGCACTGTCCTCTTCTCTGCCAGGAGGATGCTTGCGGCATGCCTTTGACTGTGCGCCACATTTTAACTGACTGTGTGTTGTTTTTAGACTTAAGGGCAGACATTGGCCTCGCCAACAATCTGTCCCTTATTTTGAATAATGAAACCAGCAGTGTGGGCAGTGTTTTAAAGTTTTGTGTACTGGCCAATCTGGTTCCTAAAATTTTAGTCAGATTGACCTATTTTTAAGATGGTTGGGTGACTCCTTTACAGCCACCGGTCCATTTGCATTGTTTTACTTTTTAAATTGTTATAATTCCTGTCTTGCTGGCCATTATACAGCCATTCGGATATTGTAAAGTCTTAGGTTCTGGTGGCCCCTTTACAGCCACTCTTCGTTTGTGATATATTTTATTTTTCTGTCTGTATTGCTGACCCCTTTACAGTTGATCATGCAGACAGTATTTTAGTATATTTTATGCCACTGTCCTAGCTGGTTACTATTAGGGCGCTAATGACCTCGTTGTCGATGCCTAAAGCAATAACAACAACAATACTATCTATGGCTGTTACCACTTGGAGGACAGCAATGGAACTTGAAACGGAATGCTCATTGAACTGTAACTTGCAAACTGTAAAATATAAAAAGTTTTCTGTTCAGGGTTGCAATTTTTACTAAACCAGATTTTTTTTGCAAGGCTTCAGAACTCCAATATCCATTTTGAAACATGATTCATATGTTCCTGCATTCTTCTTTTGTATCAGACCATGTTGTAAAACTTGAAACATCTGATTAGCCACCACCTCCACTGTCTTCACTAATGCCTGTGAAATTTCCCTTGTAATTTACCAATTTAATACTACAGATGCTCGGCTTTAACATATGTCTGACTATCAATCAATTATCCATCCATTTGGGTGGTCACGGATAGTATTCACTCTATATGCTATCTTAATCTGGTGCGCTCGCGCGCACACACACACACACACACACACACACTAGCAATTACTTTTATTGTTGTTTTGCAGTTTATGCTTTTAGAGTTCTCCCTGCTATCAGCAGTTCTGCAATATTGCGTAGTAGGCATCCTCAGTCTGAGATAGTACTCCATTTTCTCCACTCATTCCTTTCCTCTGCTTTGCTGTAATTACTGTTTGTTTTATATATATTTTCTTATATTTATTGTTAATTTTAATATCAATGCCTGTTTTTAAGTACTGATTTCTATTTCCACCCTATGCATTCATTATTGTTTTATTTGGGTCTATTCTGCTTGCCTTACAGTAGTGAATTAGTGCAGTATATTAAACATTTGTTTTGCTTATATGTACTGCCATAGCCAGCTCATGTTTAAAATCTTTGATTTTGGTCTTTGTATAAGTAGATCCCATGGCAGCTGCTGTTCAGTAGACTGTGTTCTTTTTATTATTTTTTAATTTTATCTTCAATAATGCAATATCCAGATGTTAAAGTGCATGAAATTTCTGAATATGTTGGGAGCAGTAACCTGTGTCAGGAAGGGAAGAACCTCATATAGATGGAGTAGATATGATGCAGCAGCATTGTATGAATAGAGGAAGGAATGTAAAAAAATAGGAAGAAAAAGATTCTGCTTAGTTGGTCAGGTAATACACGGTTAAGAATCTATTTATAGGGGTTTCACAAAGGAGGATAAGATAGTTATAGTGGGTAGTAAATGGTACATTTTTAAATAGGTGTGGGTTCCAGCATTAAAGAGGTATTTCAGAGAAATGTTTGGTATTTTGAAACAGGGAACCAGTAAATTGGAGAGGAAGTGGAAATAATTTTCAAAGGAATGATAAGAATACTGGAAGCAACATTTGCCCCCCCCCCCCCCAAATGCACAATCTACATAGTATAGTAGAGAGGCAAGTAGGCTCTTTGGTAAGAAGGAATACAACTACTAAGAGACACCTCAGCAATAGGGAGTATCAGGTAACAAATGATCAAGGCCTTTATAGAGCCAAAGATGTAAGTTAAAAATAACATTCATGAAAAATATTATAGCAGAAGAAGGAACAATGAAAGACAAGACTAGAAATTTTCATGAGAGGAAGACATGGTTTCATAGATTCAAGAATGGAGAAAAAGTTACCAAAGATATGAAAAAAGCGGAGACATTGACGAATTGGTTTAATGAGACTGTTAGGAATTGTCATCTAGAGATTCAAGAGTAAAAATCAGAGCTGAAGCTTCTCCATGTAAGTAGAAATTAGTAGGCCAGAAAATTTCAAATAGATACAGAGAAGGTTATGTTTTTTAAAGTATAGCAGCTGGCAATGGTAATATTATTACTAATGTATTGAAGATAAAGGATTACACCACTGTTAAATCCAACAAAATAGTATTTAGATTGAATCTGAAGACTTGCTGCTTATCATATCACTGCAAAAGTGCCATAGTAGTACCAGTTGATAAATCAGGGGAGTTGAATGGGGTTGAAAATAATAGACAAATTAGTTTGAATGCAGCAGTAAGCTTGATACAATATCACATCACAATTGTCTGTGAGGAAAAATAGTGGTTTCCATATTTGAAACACTGTTACAGGAGACATTAATCATGTGAATCTCGGTAGGTTGTGTGCAAGATACTTGAGTGAAATGGGCATGGTGTAGTTGAATGTGTAGCACTGAAGATATCCAAGACATTTTATAGAGTGACTCTTAAAATAGTAGTAAATAGGATAAAACCATCATGTTTGGAAAAATTATTTGCTGGGAGGAGGAATTCTCAAAAGGTGAGAAGCAAATGCTCAGGATAGAAAACAGTTTCAAAAAAGGTATGAGTAGGATCTCCGCTGTTTGTTATTCTGATGAATGATTATATAGACTGTGTACATTTATAAATTAGATTGTTAGCAGATGACATAATGGTATACAATAGTATTAATATGAAAAATGCTTATGAACAGCTGCAGCATAATCTAGAGAGAATATATTGCTGGGTAAATTAATGTGAAATGAAAATAAATCCAAAAAATGTCAGCTCGGTATATAAGTTAGCAAATTACAGATTTTATAAATTACAAGTAAAAGTAAAATGATTCATCACTCCCCAAAGTTGAAGGCTGCAGCGGGTGAAGAACATATTTGACATAGTCATGTGTTAAACTTCAACGTGTGCACACCTCCCAAACCACATGACTCATTTCCTACAACATGAATAAGGTGTGAAACTAAAATATTCTGTATTCTTGTGTTTGTCATATATGTTCCTCACCCGTCGCAACCTTCAAATTTGGTGAGTGATTAGTCATTTTCCCTTTCCTTGTAATTTATATTGCCTAAAGCCATTTCCTTTTTCCTTAGTTTAATCAAAGTTCAGAATTTGCATGATTATTGGGTGGAAGGGTACTTGCTTTGTGCGATTGTGGGGTGAGGGGACACTTGCTGCTTGAAAGCATTAAGTGTATGTATGCTGGTTCATTATTTGACGGGTTAATTCTGACAGGAAACATTGGGCAGGTGGTAAGGAGATGTTTCATAGGAGTGAATGATGGGATGTATGAAGGAAATGAGAGAATTGGGTTAAAAACTTTATACAAATCATTGCTTGAGTGGGGAGGGTTATTATGGGAGCCTTTTTAGGGGTATCAAATGTAGGTGTTAAAGTGTGAGCAATGGAGGGAAGCTACTTCAGATCCTCAGTCAATTTATAAAGTATTGTTATTGTTGCTCAGTAATTACCTTTCTTTACTTCCTCCTGTTATTGTCCTAGTTTGATTATTCCCCACAATCCTTTCCATCATTCACACAGTTAACACCATTTAGTTGCTCTTTTACTCCCACCCTAGGCAGTTAATGTTCTCAAAAAAGGTACATTAGCAGTCTGCATCCAAGGTTTGTTTTTCTTGTTCTTGTGTCGTCATGCCATCACAATTGGCAAGCAATTTTTCCTCTTTTGATGTAATTATAAACTTATTTCCCACTTATCGCTTCCCTTTAAGTAATAAGCCTGTGTAAAATAAAGAAAATGGTTGATTTATTTCATGATTTGAAACTTGTTTCATGAATGTATGGCATTTCGTATGTTCCGTGAAACTGCTCTGAATGAGTGAGGCAAATTTTGTTAGTGCGCTAAATTGATTCTGATGCCAATCATTTTAATTAAAGGATATTAATGTGCTATGTTGTATGAACCATTACATTTTAATGTGTTTTTGATGCTTTGAAAATGTTTACTTTGTTCAATGCAATGTTAGAAACTTGAAAATTCTTTGTAATTTCATTTAAGTTCATTTCCTTACTACCAATTAGTTTTAAGTAATTTTAATTGTTTTTGGTGGTTGCTGATTGTTTGAGTTATTGTTTGGCATTCTGGAAGCTGGAGGCAGTGCATTTGTTATTGTTTAGAATGTTCTATGTTGCTCTGCCAGCATCAGGCAGAGGCGCTTGGAATAATGGTAGCAGGAATCTATGTAATGTTTGGTATATAATGTTCCTTGGTAATGTATGGTAAATAGAGTCTGATGTTTGTTTTGAAAGTGTTTTTGTAATAAAAGTGAAGTAGATTGCAGCTTATGCTTTCTCATTTAAAGTAACCTCATCACAATTGAGAAAGTAAAAAAACTCTAGTTGGGGTAATACTCGCTTGGCGACTGGGTCGGTCTGCAATTCTAAAAGTTTAAGACCACAGCGCATTAAAATCAGATTAATAAGATTATGTTCCCTCTTTCCTTATTTATTTTATTACTTCCTAATTAGCCCCTCTTTTCTGCCAAATCTGTATTTAGCAATAAGTACTTGAACATGATGTTAACTGTTTTAGATCACTTTGCATATATTTTCATTTCATATTCATATTTATTTATCCAAAAGGGAATACAAGGAAGCTCTGAGGCAACAAAGGGCGTTAGATGGACTCAGTGTCTACCGACCACGAAACTCTGGAGAATCTTTATCGAACATTGCTAGTCAGGTAGGTGTTTGTGTTTTTTTGGTTTTTTAGCAATTGACTTGTGCCAAAATTTTACATGTTTGGTGTTGTCATTTAATAAATACAGGGAAAATCACCAGTTCTTTTCTTATGATTTGAGGATGAATTTGCATATGTGTTTCTAGGACCACAAGAAGTATAGTAGAATTCTGGTGGCAGAGTGTCGTAGTCTATAAAAAATTATAATAATTTCAGCTTTGTATGACTTTGTGAAATGTCTTAGAGTTTTGATCATCAGAAGTCAGTTAATGACTGACAAAATCTTTCAAATTTACATACGAATAACTTCCAAACTAAGAACATGAAACAAAAAAAATGTTGTGCTTTTACCAAGATGGCTGATATCTCTCTGTAATAGAAATTGGAGACATGTAGTGTCTCTGGGATCAAAGAAATTTAGGTACAAAAAATGGCCCAAATCAAAGAGTTGACAGTACCACCGTGGACTCACGCAGCAAGATGCATAAATGAGGAAAATAAAATCCTTCATCCAGAGAAAGAAACAATTTCACAATAGATGTTATTGGCGGGACTTTATTGATTGAGTGGAGGAGACAGAAAGTTTGTAAGTAAAATAAGAATGAGGACAAGAATTTAAAATTGTTTGTATTTACTAATCAATTATTGTGTATGCTATGAATGTAACAAACATCATTACTTGCTAAACAGCACTGTCATTAAGTAATTTAAACTTATTATTATTAACTAGTTAATGTCTGAATTACAATTGATACTTCCACCTACCTCATATCAGTTCTGTACCAGAAAGGAAATTGTATCTTTATGGCTGTTGTTACACTGTTTTTGTGTAATTTACAAGCTTGTAATAAAATTCTCTCGGATGGAGGATTTTATTGTATCAGTACACCGGGAAAGTCTCCACTCACAAATACAAGCTTGTAATTTGTAAATGGAAAAAGAATAACTTCATATTTGCAGATTATGTATGTTCGGTTGACACATAACTCTGTATTGCATTTTAAATTCATAAAAATTATGTTACAGAGTGGTCCTGTATTAACCCCTTAACCTACGATTTAGATTCGAAGATGTTGGGCCGAAATTGCATACAAGCTCGCGTAGCGTTCGGTACGTTCGCCCGACTTGTGTAACATGCTAATCCGGGCAATCATAAACATGACGGGCATCGCCCGTGGTAGAGCGGTCGCGGTTTGTAGATAGACAATTGGTATTCTTCCCCAAAATTATTTATGAAATTATCATATAAATATAAAACAAATGTAATTGGCACAGTACGTTCGAATAGGAAGAACATGCCAAAAGATTTGTGCAGTATAAAATTAACAAGGGGCGAATACGCAATAAGAAGCTGCAACCAAATACTCGCTACAAAATGGAAAGACAAGTGAGATGTTTATATGCTGTCGACAAAACATGAAGCAGTCGAAATGACTTCACAAGGATCCAAGGGCACTCTAAAACCAAATTGTATTGCAGAGGATAACAAGAAAATGAATGGAATTGATCTCCAAGATCAAATATTAGCATTTTTTCCAGTGATGAGAAAATTCATGAAAGGATATAATTTTTTTTATCTGTTTGATATTGGTCTTTTTAACTCTTACATCTTAAGGAAAAAACTGAATGGTGGAAAGAAACAATGTTATGTCGACTATAAGATCAACATAGCCGAATCTCTACTGAAGAAAATGCCAAAACCGATTTATAGAGAACAAGGCGTATTATCTTCCGGAGATGCGCCAGACAGACTTTACACGAAGGAATGGGCTCATTTTCCAAAACACATTGATCCAACACCTTCTAAATTAAGACCGTCAAAACGTTGTACAGTTTGTCACAAAAATAAAAAACGTAAAGAAACAACGTGGGAGTGTAAAAAGTGTAAAGTTCCGTTACATGTACCAGAATGCTTTGAAATATATCATATCGTTACAGATTACTAATTTTATATTTTGGAGTTTTTTATAAATAAACATTTTGTAATACTTGCGTCTTCCACAATTATTGCATCAGACTGTAATTGCGTATCAAATATTCCACGTAATATTCACATCTGGCCCGATCACCGTACGCGGGCTATGCCCGTAATATTTACGTTTGGCCCAACCATTGTACGCGGGCTATGCCCGTAATATTTACGTTTGGCCCAACCATCCTACGCGGGCTATGCCCGTAATATTTACGTTTGGCCCAACCATCGTACGCGGGCTATGCCCGTCATTGTAGATTAAGGGGTTAATTAAGGGGGTTGGAATTTTTTTCCCATCCCAGTACATCTAGAACTTGCCACTTGTTTTTACTGGAAAATTGAGTGATGGTCAAAGCTGTAAGTTTTATACCATTTTTTACCACTATTATCACAGAAATATTACTTGGGAGATTTAAATTGACCATATCTACATACTACAGCTCAGAATAGGTGGCAAAGAGTGCATTTCACCAAAATTAATCAGATGTGTATTCCAATCCCTAACTGCAAAAGTGGGAGTGCTCCTTACTTATTCTATTGATTTTATTTTTGCCGTCATTGTGACCGAAACATTTTGGTGGGTATTTCTCAACAGTAAAAAATGATGTTTATCAGTATTCAGTTGGGAACTTCTTGGTTTTTCTGTTGGACAATCCCAGTGCACCCACTCCTCTAAGTTAGTGACGTCTCAGTCTCTGAGAGTGTTTATTCTGTTTTTTTTTTTTTTTTTTAAAATTTGCTTTTCTCTTTACTTCAGCTTTGTTAATTTGTTTACACTCTTTATTCTTGTATTGATTCATAACCGCTGTTTAGTATTACTTCCTAGTTCCATTATTACAGGCCATAAGTTATGATTCACTAAAAACCACAAACTTATTTGCACCTGCTAGCCGTGTATCGTTACAAAATTTGATGCAAGTTGTTAAATTTTTAACAGATATATGGGAAAAGTGTAAGAAAAAATAGTGTTCATCTTGTAACAAAATTGAGATTTAAAAAAAAAATAAGAGAACCAGATTATTTCGAACATCTTCCATGTATCTAAATTGAATTTAGATACATAGAAATGGTACTTCAGCTATTCATATATATAAATTCTAAAAGGTGTCTTTATATCATAAACCGTTATCTCCCTTCATACCTAATTGAAATTGATTAAAGAGGTATCAATTTAGAGATTAAGGACTTTGCTTTGGTCACAACTAAGGATTGCAATCCCGCGGGATCCGCGCCAATCCCACGGGATCGTGCAGGATTAGTACAAACAGTTTTTTAGCGCATATATTACTTAAAATGTTAATAAATTAAATAATAATTAAATTAATAAATAATTTTTAATGTTAAATGATAAAAATTAACTGTTAACAATATTTTGATTGGCAAAATGACATTAAAACTTTTTAGCGTGTCTTAAGTGTATTTCAAGGTTTTACATTTTTGTTTTTTAATCTAAACCAATTTTTAAATAAATAATAAAAATTGAAAATATTGAGTGTTAGGTCAATTATGTGCCTTACAATACGAGAAATTTAAAAAATATGGTTTGCTTAATGGCCAAGTTACAAGAGTTTTTTAAAAAAATTCTATATAAACGTTCCATTACACCGAGAAAAGCATTCCATTTCACAAAGTGAAGTGAATATACTCTGTAAAGTGTAGACTTGGCTCAAAACTTTTTGTCATTGCACAAGCATGAGACTTGGCCTTTTTTTGCGTGATTCATTATTATATCTCCTGATTCCTTGATTGATATTACAGTTGATTCAATGTTATTAAAGAAACTACTCACCAACACATAAACTGTCATGTATTTCAGATTTACTTGTGTGGTGTAACGACGTTTTTAGAGTGGAAATTATTATTTTTTTAGTAAGAAAGGAGACTTTCTCAGCGAATGATTGTAGTGAAGTCCTCATAGGTTGTAGCTTCGGATTTCATTGCAAACACACGAAATTACACACGTGAGGAAGACGGCGGAGGCAGCCCTCGAAGTATGGTGTTCCTACAACACAATTCATCGATACACCCGTGAAAATTTCATTATAAGTTTTTTTACCTTTAGTCGAAACAGTAACAAGGAGAAGAGGGATTAATCAAAAGCCTGAGCGGCACATGTAAGCAGGCGGCTTTCATCAAAGAAACTCATTGAGGCAGCGGCCAAAACAACAATAAGTCAAAGGATATACAATTTCCTTTTGATTGCTGTTAAATAAATAGATACGCGATCGTTAAAGTTACGATAACATTAGTTTCACATCAACGAATAATCAAATTTTCAGCCGCAAATTAGGAAATTGTCACAATTACTTTATCTGCAAATACAGAAAATGGGAATAATGAAACTGTGAATAAAAAGCTGTAACCGTGTAGTTCAGATAATGTATGCGACCCTTAAAAAATAATTATTTAGTTAGAAAATCGTACTAAATACGCACTATAACTCAAATTACAGAAATGTGTACTCGAAACAAACGTAAGTTTTGATGAATACGTAAAAGTGTATTTATTTACTTACAAATGACGAAGGTTGACAAAAACAAACGCTTGTTCACATGAATCAAATGCCAACTGGAAGGGTACAGGCAAACAGTGCAACACATCCGATAGAGACCGAGTGGGGCAGCGAGTCACGCAGACTGACACGCGTTTCCGCCGGATTTTGCGTACTGCGGATCCGCTTAATTTTGTGCAGGATCCCACTTTGCTGGAATGCAATCCCTAGTCACAACATTTTTAAGACAGGAATTCTTTGTAATTTTATCCTAGAATGACAAAAGTATCATCTTTAAAATGTGTTTTTTTAATGTTACAAGCCTCCATTGATAGCAAACTGAAATCGATAAAAGATGTATCATTTTAAGGATTAAGGTCTCCACTTAGGTAACATCATAAATTAAGAAAGAAATTTTGCAGAATTTAACCCTTAACGGGCAAAAGTAATAATTATGTACGTTGCTCATATAAGACTGTTCAGAGCCAAGTTGCTAGATAGCAGCTGCACATATCTCAGAGAGATTAATAAACTGCTTCACTGGCATCGACAAGAATTAAGCACATAACGGATAGATAACAGCACCACATATCACAGAGATATCAGTATTTTTTTTTTTTTTTTTTTTGTTTTTTGTTTTTTTTTTTTTTTTTTTTTTTTTGATAAATAGCTTTCCGGATATTCTATCTATTACGGAAACTTTTCCCCGCAGGGGCCTGGTACGCAAGTGCCAGGTACGGGTTTGGCGAACCCGCGGTGCCCGAGCTGGAAACTTGTGAGCGCCGCAAGTTTCCCACACCGTAAACTCCTACCATGCTTCAACGACCACCATAGGGCGTGGCGGTGGAACGTTGTGTGCCTAGGAGAACGGGGATCTTGGCTTCATCGCCCGGATCGCGAGGACGGTAACAAACCTCTATAAAAAAACCCTCAACCTCAAGGTCAGCCACGTGCCGAGGAGGTGAATGAGTGATGAGGTTATCACTCGTTAACGTGCAAACCTCAGGGGCACCTGCGCACCCCTGTTTGTATCAGCATTCTTTTTATCATGTTTTTGCTCGTGGGACCAAAATTCCATCTCACAAACAAAACCAAAATCCTGCGGTCCGGGTGTGCGCAGGTTAATAAAAATACACCCAGTTCCAACAAGCGGGCGAGGGTTGATAGCCCCTCCTCCGAACAATGTTCCAAAGTAACAGGAAGGCTTTGTCTAATAGACAACGCCTTTGTGATCATGTAAGAACGGAGGGATCCTTTGAAAAGGTCTCTCCGTTTTACATACAGAAAGGATTGGAGGGACATAGCCGGGAGGTCTTGAAGAGCGTGAAAAGCTGAGGAATGGGACCCTGCTTTTTGGAAACATCTACCACAAGCAGCTGTTTCACTCCTTAAGTGTGAGAAGCTCGGGGAGTTCGCAGTAAAATGCGAACTCCATAAAACTCTAAACTCTAGCAAAGGTGTGATCACTTGCAGAGATTTAATGGATATAGAGTCCGAGGAACTCCTTAAGGAGTGGCAATCAGAAAATGTGGTCGAGGTTAGGCAGATCAAACCAAAGGGTTAACGGCAATCTGAGATGACTGCCACCTTCGTCCTGACGTTCGACACTCCAACGTTGCCAAAGTCCATAAAAGCTGGTTACCTACATCTTAACGTTCGCCCGTATGTTCCAGACCCGATGCGCTGCTTTAAGTGCCAGCGGTTCGGGCATACGACGGCGAACTGTAAAGGCAACGTCACTTGTGGGAAGTGTGGAAAATCGGCGCATGAACCGGGTGCAAGTTGCACCCTCCCACAGGTGTGCATTAACTGCTCCGGGTCACATCAAGCCTGGAGCAGGGAGTGTCGAGTGTACCTTGAAGAAAAGAAGGTACAGGAGTTGAAGACTAAGGAAAGAATATCCTTTGGCGAGGCGAAGAAACGGTTTAAGGCGCTGGCGCCACCGGTCTTCGCCACTAGCTTTCGCCAAAACGTTATCAACTCCCGTCAGGAAGGTAGAGCGTTGCTACGCAGACGACCGTTGTAGACACGGGCACGAGTCACGACATGCTCGTGCCAGTGTAAAGTGTGGTGCGCAGCCCACTAAGGTCCTAACACCAAGGACCGCGGTCGTCGGTAGTAGCGCTTCTGCTAACCCGACCAATACAGCAGCAGGGTCATCAAGTCCACCAGCGAAAGCACAGGCCATCCGCTCCAGTAGCTGCAGCCGTGGGTGCCTCTGCAACAGCAGAAGCAGCACCCATAGGCAAAAGCTGTATCTTCAGCAATTCAGTAGCAGCATTAACGCCATCTGACGAATAGCGGATGGCAAGCTAGTGCAGAAAGTTCGGGGTCCAAAGTTTCAAACACACGGACCCCACTGTGTTCTTGAAGTCCCCTTCTACTTCCCCACCCAGTTCCCCAACTGGCAGGGAGAAGAAGGGGGGAAGGCCTCGGCGGAAGAAAGATCCGCAAGACGCCGAGGCCTTAGAAACAAAAGTCGTCTTCGGACCCGAAGATGACGTTATGCTGGTGGACGTAGATCCCTGGTCCCGTTCCTCAGCAGACACCAGACACTGACCCACCCGACCCGGGGCGGGTGGTTTTAAATAGGTAGAATGGCTCCCATACTTCAGTGGAACGTAAACGGCTTTCAGGCTCACAAAGAGGAAGTCCAACTCTTAGCACGGTCTAATCCATTGTGTCTCTGTCTGTCAAGAGACACACTTTCAGACCGCTACATCAGCCAGTGCTAAGAGGATATGACATATTCCGAAAGGACGATACCGAGGGTGATCGAGCGAAGGGAGGAGTGGCCTGTGTTTGTTCCGAACACAGTCCACTCCGAACCCGTTGCTCTCACCTCCACATTACAAGCAGTAGCGGTGAAAATACACGGTCCAATCACAACTGACCGTATGCTCTGTCTATCTGCCACCCAGTGTGTCAGTCAGCTACGACGACCTGGTTGGCATTATACGACAACTCACTCGGCCCTTTCTCCTTTTGGAGATTTCAACGCCCACAGTGCGTTGTGGGGTTCCACCACGATTGCCCCAGGGGCCGAGTGGTTGGTAGATTGATAGAGCAGGAGGAAATTTGTATCCTGAATACAGGGCAAATGACTCATTTCACCGCTGCTACCGGTACGTTCTTCTGCCATTGACCTTCCTTGTGCTCCCCCTCCATCGCGGACTCCGTGCATTGGGAGGTGGATCGTGACCTACATGGAAGTGACCACTTCCCTGTTTGGATGCACGTTGAGTGTGACGTGGAGGAGGAAATAACCGACGTAAATGGAACGTCAGTTGTGCAGATTGGCAGCTCTACTGCCGTGCTGTACAACTGCAACCCTGTGGCAGTATACAGGAGAAGGTGAATCACTTGACCGAAGTGATTCACCGTGCAGCTGACGTTTCTATGCCGAAGAGCTCCGGAACGCTGCGAAGGACGCCCGTCCCATGGTGGAACGACGAATGTCGTTCCGCCATCCAGGGTCGCCGACGGGCGTTGCGTCGTTTTAGGTTGTGCCAACATCTGACAACCTAGCAGCGTTCCGTATTGCCAGAGCTAAGGCGCGTCGAGTTATTAAGGAGAGCAAGAAGAGGTCATGGCAGAACTTTGTGAGCAATATAAATCGTTCCACACCTTCGTCGAAAGTATGGGAGTCCATTCGCCGTATATCTGGAAGGTACTCCCGCCCACCAGTATCTGGTTACTGGATCACGGACGGATAATTACTGACGAACGAAGCATAGCGCAGCTGATGGCGGAGAACTTCGCCGCCATCACTTCGTCCGCTAACTTTGACCCTCGGTTTCAGCGACGAAGAGTCGCTGCCGAGAGGCGCCCGCTGTGCTTCGATTCGTCGAATACAGAGGCCTACAACTGCCCATTTACATATTGGGAGCTGGAGTCGCGTTGAATAGCGCTAACGACACTGCTCCAGGGCCTGATTTGATCCAGTACCAGATGCTGAGGCATCTTAGTAAAGATGCTAAGGGGTACCTTCTGGATATTTTTAATGACTATATGGACCGGAGGACACTTCCCCGACTCGTGGAAAGAAGCAACACTTAATTCCCATTTTAAAACCTGGCAAGACAAATTGTTGCCAGGTAGTTATCGTAGTATTGCCTTGACTAGCTGCGTGGGGAAAGACACTGGAGAGGATGGTTAAACGCCGCCTCGTCTGGTGTCTTGAATCCTGTAATCTGCTGAGCCGCTTTCAGTGTGGATTCAGGAAGTTCCGTTCCACCATTGGTCAACCTGATCCTCCTGGAGGCGGCAATACAGGATGCGTTCATCCGCAGCCAACACCTTGTGGGTGTTTTTTTCGATCTTGAAAGGCTATGATACTACCTGGCGGCATGTTATTTTAAAACAATTACATGAATGGGGTTTTAGGGGTAACCTGCCCCGTTTTTTAAAATCATTTTTATCTGGTCGTTGCTTCCGGTACCGAGTCGGTAGTGAAGTGTCTGATATTTTTATTCAGGAAAACGGTGTTCCTCAGGGGTCAGTTTTAAGCGTGACCCTTTTCGCCATAGCGATTAACAGTATATCACTCGTCATAAGGAGTCCCTTACGGTTCTCCTTATATGTGGATGATTTTTTAATATTTATTGCTTCATCCAGCCTGAGAAGCGCTGAGCGGCAGTTGCAACTCACGCTGAACAGGCTGGATGAATGGTCAGTGCACACCGGTTTTCGTTTCTCTGCCGAGAAAACCCGGTGTGTACTTTTTAGTCGTAGTAGGACGCTTTTACCAGAGCCTCACCTTACCTTGAGGAACACCGTTTTACGTTTTACTGACACTGTTCGGTTTCTGGGCCTCATTTTAGACACTAGGCTAACCTGGCTGCCACATCTTAAAGATGTGAAAGCTAGAGCCTCTAAAGCTCTTAATGTTCTAAAATGCCTGTGTGGCAGGTCATGGGTCGCTGACCGCTCCTGCTTGCTACAATTTTACAGAGCCTTTGTACGGTCGCGGCTGGAATACGGTTGTATCGTTTATGGTTCGGCACGGGACAGCTATCTCCGTATACTGGATAGTGTCCACCATGCTGGAATTCCTGCTCGCCACGGGTGCATATCGCACCAGCCCTATTGTCAGCATTTGTGCTGACTCGGGCGAGCCGTCGCTTACCATCCGCCGGCGACTCCTCATGGTGCGGCACTACCTGCACGTTGCCATAACACCTGGCAGTCCCGTGTACGACATAGTTTTGCACCCCAACCACGAGCGGCTCTATACCAACCGGCATAGAGCCACTAAAACCGTTCAGCTACCGTACAAAGGCTATTTTAGAACAATATGGATTAGAGCTTCCCTATTTTTATCACCAGGGTTGGAGCAAATCTCCTCCCTGGCTTTTAAGGAGGCCCAGAATAATTTTAGACCTGTCTCGGTACAACAAAGTTTGTACCGCTGACAGTGTTTTTTAATAATGTTTTTAGAGACGTTCTAAATGAGCATCACACGTTTACCCCGGTGTATACGGATGGGTCTAAGCAGGCTAACGGAGTAGGATGCTCCGTAGTGTTCCCTCGAGCGACTTACACATTCAAACTGGACAGCAAGTGCAGCGTTTTTATTGCCGAGTGCTACGCCGTGCTAAAGTCGCTCCAGCATATGAAAGTAAATCCCGATAAGTGTTTCATCATATGCTGTGATTCCCTCAGCTGTATTCAGGCCATAGGTAATATGTACCCAGCAGACCGTCTAGTCCAGGACATCCAGGACGCCCTCCTTTCCCTCCAATCTCGTGGAAAGGAGGTATTATTCTGCTGGGTACCGGGCCATGTGGGAATGAGGGGGAATGAGGCAGCAGATGAAGCTGCCAAATTAGCCTGTGACAAGGTCCGAATCGACTTTGCACCGGTCCCAAAGTCAGACCTTGCCTCGGCGGTGAAGAAATTTATCCTTGATATTTGGCAGAGGCAGTGGCTGGAAGTCGAGCATAATAAGCTCCGGCAGGTCAAACCTGACCGTTCAGCCGTGGAGCAGCTCCTTCCAGCGGGCGAGGAGGGATGAGGTTCTCCTTACTCGCCTCCGTATAGGGCACTGTCCTCTTACTCATAGTTTCCTTCTCCGCCGAGAGGACCCTCCGGAATGTGATGCTTGTGGCGTACCTTTGACGGTATGCCACATTTTAACCGAATGTATATTGTTTTTAGATTTAAGGGCAGACGTTGGCTTAGGCATCGATCTGTCCCTTATTTTAAGCGATGACCGTGACAACGTGGCTAAGGTTTTAAAGTTTTGTTGCTTGGCCGGTCTTGTCCCAAAAATTTTGGGCAGATCGGCCTAGGTTTTAGATTGGATTAGTGGCCATTTACAGCCACTAATCCAAGTACTGTTTTTACTTGTGACACTGCTTATATGGCTGGCCTCTTTACAGCCAGCCAGCTTACGCGTTTTTTAAACTGGTTGGCCCTTTTACAGCCAACCAGTTAATATATGTATTTTTTTTTTTTAATTTATTGCCTATTTTCAGTTTTATGTTGCTGTCTGCGTGGCCGATCTCTTTACAGTCGGCCACGCAGACGGTATTTTAATTAGTGTGCTAGTATTTTATTGTGCTGTCTCTGTGGCCGACCCCTTTACAGTCGGCCACACAGACGGCAATTTTGCCACGTTGTCACGCCTGGTTGTTGTTAGGGCGCTAATGACCCCGTCGTCGACGCGCCCTAAACCCGAATAACAACAACAACAACAACGGAAACTTTTTTGTTTTGTTATGCAATTCCTGTGTAATCATTTTATTCACAAAATTTTGTCATGGGGTATGATCGCAGGAACATGAGTCACAGAGAGATGGGTATGCTGTGTGTATTTTGTTCTGGTTAGTTGTATTCCATTAAGATAAATGACTGTTTGTCATACATATGTTTTATGCTACCAAATGTTTTTCCTAATTGTTTCGCAATATGTAGTGAGTATTTTGTTATGTACCTATGACACTAAACAAATAAATAATTGCTGCAAATGAGGTGGTTCTTCTTTCATCTTATTGCATACCTCAAACTCCACAATATTTATTGTATTTTATCCATGAGTTTCCGCATGGGTAATTTAGTTAACCTTATTGTGTTATATGACAGAATAGCTGGTTACATTTAGGATTTGAACCATTTCACAACTATCCTCTATTTTATAAGCTTTTGCATATGAAGTGATTAAGTGTAATATTTGTTTCTCTACTTTAGAATATTTAATTAATGAATTTTATCAAGCTATGTTAAAACTGTGAGTTTAGTAGGAATGGGGCATTGTATGAATCTCCCCATAACTGCATTCTTTTTATTAATAGACTAGCTGACCCGGCAATGCTTCACTATTGCTGGACTTAAGTAGGCACATAGATTATATGAAAAAATATTTACATATAAATTTTAAACTGCTGTTTCATTCATTTTCAGTTGGAAAGGGTGAGAGGGGATGCGCTTTGGAAAACATATGCAGGCAGTATTTTTCTGTTCGTTTCAAAGTATAACTGTGCAAATTCCCATTGAAATCTGATGAAATATGTGGTTTTGTCTAAATTATGGGGAGGAGAACGTAATGGGGGCGGAAAGGGGGAGAGGGGATGAATATTCGGAAACCATATGTTGTCAGTATTTTTCTGTTTGTTTTAAAGTATAAGTGTACAAATTCCTATCTAAATCAGATAAAAAATGTGGTTTGCCTAAATTATGGGGTAAAAACGTAATGGGGGTGGAAAGGGGGAGAAGGGATGAATATTCGGAAACCATATGTTGGCAGTATTTTTCTGTTTGTTTTAAAGTATAAGTGTACAAATTCCTATCTAAATCGGATAAAAAATGTGGTTTGCCTAAATTATGGGGAGAAAACGTAATGGGGTTGGAAAGGGGGGAGAGGGGATGAATATTCTGAAACCATACAAAGGCAGTATTTTTCTGATTGATTTAAAGTATAAGTGTACAAATTCTTATCTAAATCGGATAAAAAATGTGGTTTGCCTAAATTATGGGGTAAAAACGTAATGGGTGTGGAAAGGGGGAGAGGGGATGAATATTCGGAAACCATATGTTGGCAGTATTTTTCTGTTTGTTTTAAAGTATAAGTGTACAAATTCCTATCTAAATCGGATAAAAAATGTGGTTTTGCCTAAATTATGGGGAATGGGGGGTGACTTTTTGGAAAAAAAATTTTCACAGGAACCTTCGCAGATGTGCACTCGAAAACTCTCCAAAGTTTCATTGCAATCTGATAAATGGTATAGGAATGCATAGAAGACGAACAAACCCACAAACAAACATTGATTTTTATATATAAGATAAGCTTATACCAGTTCTGTGAAATTATCCATGTAAACATTTGAGTGTTGTATAGGAATGTGTGTTTTGACAGGCTCTTTTATTTTTCTTCAGGAAGAAGACAGAAGCAGAAGTGAAATAGGCACTTCAAATAACCGAATAGAGAGTTTTAAGCACCAGGATACCCTGATTACCAAACGACCCATTCAGAAAGTACCACCGTCTAGAAATGGATCTACAGTTACTTTTCAAGACAGTTGTGTTGCACAAGGGGGGGATTTAGTTAATGGTGAGAGAAATGATTATAGTGGAAGAAACAGAGGACAAGATAGTTCCTATACAAAACCTAGTTCTCCCCTCAAGCATTCCTCTAGTAACACACAAGTTCCTTCTTCTGCTTCACCAGGAAGTCCCAGATTAGTGACAGCTTCTGTTGGTTATGTTAGTACAGCAGTTCCAGTAGCTGCCAATCATCAGAACAGATCAGGAAATGTTGGCAGCCCAAGGTCACCTAAAGTAGGAGCGAGCCGTGCAGTTCCTTGGAAACGAGATGTTGCTCCAGAAAAACTTAGTTTCACAATGAGAAGGGAATTTGATAAAGCCCGTGAAGAGGCAGAACTCATAGATCAACTAAGGAATGTAAGTATTACATCTAAAAAGAATTTGTAAACTGTCAGAGATGGCTAATTTTGAGTAGATTAATGTTTACTTTGAAAGGACATTTCCAATTAAACCCATAAGTTAAACTAATAATTACTATTTAATAAATATGCTAATACAACTGTTGTTGGATAATATTAATTCCACAGGTGCCTTTCACCTCTCGTCGAGGTA
This sequence comes from Vandiemenella viatica, assembly GCA_031002005.1. NCBI lineage: Eukaryota > Metazoa > Arthropoda > Insecta > Orthoptera > Morabidae > Vandiemenella > Vandiemenella viatica. The sequence goes on from JARYHS010008075.1 coordinate 24,927,631, forward strand.
TCTTCAGCATACACTGTTTTTCTGTAATGTGCGATTAGTTTTAACGTTTGAACATATTTTTTCCCCTTCATATAACAAAACTATTCATATATATAGGAAGCATAATGTGCCTTATATTTACATATCAGTTTTTGAATTATCATGCAAAAAGTTTTGTTAGCATAGGTATAATAAGATAGGATTCATACTGTAACTTAGATTTCCATTTTGAGGTGTGATTGTTGGTCACCTGTGCCCTCAACGAGCATACTACTTCCAATATTGCACTTAATTACACAATTTTGATATAGTTGGGATCTTATGACTTCTCTGGTAGTCAATTTTGAAGCACAGCTTTTGAAAAATTAAAACTAATCACATATTGTAGAAAAACAGTGTATGCTGAAGATACCTTGACCAGACGCAAAATGCGTCTGTGAAATAAATTAAATCCAACAACAGTTGTATTGGCATATTTATTAAATAATAATTATTAGTTTAACAAGCAACTGTGGAAGAAATGGCCTAAAATACTCATATAAACCCATAAGAAATTTCAAATTAAACTGTTTTGCTGTAATGCCTCATTTAAGATACGATTAAATTCCTATAACTACTTGTGAATACCTTTGATGTGCGACAGTTTTTTACGTCCCTCGATTGTAATAAGAAGCCTGCTTTAGAAGACTGTTTACTGTTGTTCATTTTTAGTTTGTTTGGTAACTGAAGGTTCACTAGTACAAATATTCAATAAGTGTATGCAGCTTTTAGAAATTAAATTAGCTATCAGCCTTATTAAACGGAGCATCTCCCAGAAATGTGTTTATATTTTGTACTAGAGGTTTTTTTTATTAAATTATATATTACTTGGTTTAAAATTCCATCAGTTATTTCATTAGTGCTGAATGTTCTCCACTTCTAATCAATTAGTGAAATTTGCACTGTCCTGCTTCCCTTCAGCAACTCGTTTTGATATATATATTTCCTAGTGGATTGTTATTATGGTTTGAAAGTCATATAAGAATTGGCTACTGATTCAGTAATGTGCATAAGTATTGAATATTATGAAGCAAAAGTATATATTGCTTGTGGTTGGCGGTGGCATGAATAGTTTACCTCACCAAACCTGCATTATGTAGAACTAGCCTCAAAGCCCATCAAAAATGATGGGTTGAACAGTGTGTTCTGGCAAATTATTTTTCACAGTTTCTGAACTAAATAGAATTATTACAAAATGTTGCTCAATAAAGTTCCTGTAGTAAAAATTTTGTTCACACCTTGATTTGTTTTAAAAAAAATATTCTCACTGCATTTTCCTCATGCCTTATGCCGTATCTAAAAGTTCCAGTTGTCATTCAAGTCCGGGTTAAGTTTCAGCCTCACCACAAACTCCGCTAATATTACCATTAGAAAATTAAAGTTCAATCACATGTGAATTAATACATTCGCTGTATTATATGCATTGCGATACGAACTTTATCCAAATCTTCACAATCTTTTGTTTGTGTGTGTGTTTTTTTTTTTTTTTTTTTTTTTTGTTCAGATCCATACAATAATTTTTGAATGGCTGACACAGTTAGATTGTCTGAAATAATTACCTTAGTTATATGACATCAGTGAAGGTAATGTAAATTAAAAATAATTCTTAACAACTTATGTTTTGCCACATAGTATTATTAGGTTTAATTATGGTTCATTCAAGTGAAGTAATATTATCAGTAACATTTTGCTTCCCCCTTTTTTTAAATTAAATTATTTATGCCTTCTGCTGTAACGTAAAATGCCTTTCTACTAAAACTTTCACTACCATTGCTGTTTGAAAAATTAAGCATTTATCTTACATATCTGTGAACAAAGAATTCATTATAAATATGTTAATTTAAATGCAGTACATACATTTTAGTGTGTTTGGCATTTCGTTTCTTCGTGGATACTTAACTAAATACAACTGTTATTAAATAATGCTTATAACCTCTACTAAGTAGTAAAATTTCTAGCCATTATTAAATTCAGTAATGAAGGTTGGGTGTGTGATGTCACAGCCTTATGGACATGATGACCAGACATAGGTTTTTATTAGTATTGATTGTGTCCAGAGAAGCACGATTGACTCTTCTTGTTCTGAGAATATCGCCTCCAAGTTTGTATTCAAGGGGAATAGGGTTCGATAATAACGCACAAAAATTAAGATTCTATCTGGAGCATCAGAAGCTTGAGAGTAGATGTCAAGAACATACACAATTGGCCTGTGAGTGTAATGTGAATTTTTAAATATTACCTTTTTACTTTCTACTTATGATACTATTTTAACTGAATAGTATAAGAGACAAGGTTTTTCAACATTTATGTAGGCTATAACAGATAGGCAATGAATAAGATTGCTCATTACTAAACAGATTTGAAGAAAAGGTTAAGATAGCAGTGCAGTTTTGTCTTTAACACTGAATAACATTTTCTACAGATGTAATTAATGTTATAATAAAGTATTACGTAAAGTGCTCTTTTATTTCAAAGGTACATTTTTATAAAGTATTGTTATTTTTGTTTTTTTGCCCATGTAGCATATTGAAACAAGGCTAAAGATGTCATTGCCTGAAGACATGGCATCTGCACTTTCCGATGGGGTGGTACTCTGTCATTTGGCAAACCATGTGAGGCCTCGATCTGTAGGCAGCATTCATGTACCTTCACCGGCAGTTGTAAGTTTTAAATTATATGTTTATTTAAAAAGAAATTGAACAAGACATCTGAATTAATGGGTATAGCTACATTATTAATCACAAAACTAACTACAACATTTCATGAAATTTTAACTTGTGGTACCTTAAAAATACCAATAAGATGGGGAAAGTCACTGGATGGTAAGATCACTGGCTGTATATGGTGTTGCAGTTTCTTGCATTAATTGTAAGATTTTCTTGCTTTAATTTGAATTATAATGTAACTTGCTGGGGAACAATTTTTATTTATGTCTAGATATGTAAATAGTGCAGGCAACAATGAAATGGTGGTAAGCGATGTTTCTCTTTCCCTTATTTTTGTCTAAGTAGTTCTTTTGATGTTCCTACCTAATAATTGGTGTTATGGTATCACAAATGGTTGTTGTTTAATTTTAATTAATTGTGATGGAGAGTGACATACTGGGTATAGAAATTCTTGACAGCCAGAAAGCAAGGCATTAAAGTAGAAAGTGCAGTATCAAAAGAGGTGGAAGTGAACGTGGTAATTCAACAGGGTAGTGTATTGGGACCATTGTTATTCCTCATTCTAATGAATGATTGCGTTGATGATCTGCATTCAGAATTTGTCGTTTGTTGATCACACACTGAAGAGCCAAAGATGTCGGTATAGGCATGCGTATGGAAACACGGAGATATGTAAACACACAGAGTACAGTGCTGTGGTCAGCAATGTCTATATTAGACAACAGGTGTCTAGTGCAGGTGTTAGGTTGGTTACTGCTGCTACAACTGCAGTTTAAGTGAGTTTGAACTTGGTGTTATAGTTGGTGCGAGTGAGATTGGACACAGCATCTCCGAGGTAGCGATGAGGTGGGGATTTTCCCTTATGACCATTTCACGCATGCATCGTGAATATTGGGAATCCGGTAAAACATCAAATCTCTGACATCGCTGCAGCCGGAAAGTGATCCTGCAAGAATTGGGCTAGCAACTGACTGAAGAGAATCGTTCAACGTGACAGAAGTGCAACCGTTCCAAAAATTGCTGCGTATTTCCATGCTGAGCCATCAACAAGTGTCAGCGTGTGAACCATTCAACGAAACATCTTCGATATGGGCTTTCGGAGCCGAAGGCCCACTCGTACCCTTCCTGATTGCACGACACAAAGCTTTACACCTCGCCTGGGTCCATCAACACCGACATTGGACTGTTGATTATTGGAAACATGTTGCCTGGTCTGGCAAGTCTCATTTACAATTGTATGGAGCGGATGGACATCTAAGGGTATGGAGACAACTCATGAATTCATGGACCCTGCATGTCAGCAGGGGACTGTTCAAACTGGTGGAGGCTCTGTAATGGTGTGGAGTGTGTGCAGTTGAAGTGACAAGGGACCCCTGATACTTCTAGATATGACTGACAGGTGACACGTACAGTACGCATCCTGGCTGATCACCTGCATCCATTCATGTCCATAGTGCATTCCGACGGACTTGGACAATTCTAGCAGGACAATGAATATTATTGAGCATATCTGGGATGCCTTGCAATGTGCCGTTCAGAAGAGATCTCAACCCCCTTATACTCTTACGGACAGACCTGCAGGATGGATGGTGTCAGTTCCCTCCAGCACTACTTCAGACATTAGTCGAGTCCATGCTACGTTGTGTTGTGCCACTTCTGCTTGCTCACAGGGGCCGTACACGATATTAGGCAGGTGTACCAGTTTCTTTGGCTCTTTGGTGTATAATGGTATATAATACAATCAAAACAGGGAAGACTGAGCAGCTGTGGGATAACCTGGCTAGAATATCAAACTGGGTAGGTAAACGTGGAATGAAGATAAATGCTAAGCAGAGTCAGCTTATTAGGAACACAGATGAAAAACTAAAGATTGTCTTTATTTATATTTATAATAATTTCTTGTTGAAAGCTTGAAGATGTAAATATCTTGTCATACATCAGTAACATCTATCTATATAACTAAAAATTAAATGTTTTTTGATAATTGCGTCACTTAAGAACTGCTAAAATTAAAAAAAAAAACCTGGAAAATGCATTCCAGTCTAAATTAAAATAAAATTACCTTAAATTTTTGTGTTTCACAATCTGTCCAACAAATTTAGTTATTTGATGATATTGAACAAGGTATTACTTCAAATAAGCATGACGGTGCCCAATCGTCTGATGCATAATACATTTAATCAAAAGCTGAAGCACAGAAAACAATATGATTTTGATGCATTGTGAATTTTGATGCATTGTGAGAATCCTTTCAACTTTCCCCTGTTAAATCGGCAACAAAAAAATATGCATATGACAGTTTTATTTAAGTTGAGAATGATGGAATTGGGAAAGGGGGGGGGGGGAACGGTGAATGTCACAAAAAGTAAAATTTTTATGGCACTTCTTTTTATTTTTGCAAATAATTGTTAACACAATAACAAATACTTATGTGAAAGAAAACATATTTAACTGCCTTTTATGCGACCAAATTTCACAGTGAAAGTAATTTTAAACATTTTACAATATGCGGTGCAATCATTTTCCTTATACAGCCAAGTTTGACAACCACTCGTCTCTGGAAAGACAATAACGTCTCATTGTTTATTTGTAACATATAAATTAATAACACTATTAATTCTTTAATTCTCTTCGAACAAAATGGGTACGATGTTACGTCTTCGACACAGTGGAGGTAACTGAAGTAATAATCCAATTGCTTCACAATAATTGGATTTGCGAGTGTCTTAAACGTTTGAACACAGAACAAGAAAGTAGAATTACATTCAGCGATTGGAGGAATACGGAGAGAGATGTGGCGACCTTGTTTACTCCTACACATTTGAGAAACCATGAACCCCTAATTTTAAAAAATTCTTAACAATTTGACATTTTGTGTCAGGTTGCATGTAGTGAATGGGACACGGACAAATCTCATCAGAACTGGACAATTCAGTCGATTGGCAACTCTATGGGGGGCTGGACACAGATGCTGCTAAGAAAGGTTACAAAATCCTTCATTTCCTGGAGAGTGTGATAAGAGGTTGAAGGAATTGGCTTACGGAACTTTGGTACTTGAATATGTTGATGTAGTTTGGGACCAACCTTTTGGGTATTAGATACAGGAGTTGCAGGGTGTCCAGAGAAGAGCAGCTAGACTTGTGATACTTGCTGCAGTACTGAGTCAGTAACTGGTACAGTAAAGGTTGCTTCCAGATGACATATTGTTATTATATAATAAGATCAAAACACGAGGATACTGAACAGCTGGAGAGTGACCTGGATAAAATATCTAAATGGGTAGGTCAGCATGGAATGAAGATAAATGCCAAGAAGAGTAAGCTTATTAGGTACACACAGAAAAAACTAAAAATTGTTTATGACTATAGGGTGGGGTCAGAATTGCTCGTTGAAGGCTTGAAATGTAAATTTCTTGGCATAACATTTGATGATAAACTCAACTGGGTAGAGAACATTGGGCAGGTGCACTTCTGAATAATCGCAAAGATAATCTCTGTGAACTCAACTGAATGATTGAAACTCTCTGTAACACTGAATACTGTCAACTAAACTGACTTACTAACTTCTCTGTCCAGGCGATCTGTTTATATAGTCTCTATCGAAATTACGAGAATTCTTCAAAGGCATCCGCCCAATATTTCTCGATCATTAACAATCACTCAAACAATCAAACATATTAAAAACAATCGAAATTAATACAAAATTACTTAACAACATTACACAATGATCAGAAATGGTAATTAGAGATCCTTAAATACGAAATTATTTGCAGAAATCCTTTCAAACGGTAGAAAATTGTCCTGTAGACATCGTAACTTACAGTAATATATGGAATTACAAACTTTTAAGAAATTCTCTTGCACCATTCGGTTCTTAAACATATTAAATGGACTTTAAATAATTTTCTTACATAAAAGAAAGTCTATATACACTGATTTACAAGAAATTACAAAACAAACATACCAAATCACATTCAAGCAAACTTTAGCTCACTACAAATACTTCATACAGTACAATGCTATTCAAAATTCAGGTATGAGGGCTGTTACAATATGTTATGATGGAGATGACCCTGACTGCAAGCTGGCACTTGATTTCATGCATAAGGGAGGTATGGGAATATTTTCTTTTGTGGTAATGGTTGTCAGGAATTGGAACAAAATAACAGAGTGAAGGGATGAATAATTTACCAAAAAGCTGAAGGAATTTAAAATAAAAATATTAGATGGTGGAGCATTTTAACACTCATATTACATAAGATAATTAAAAAATAAAAAGGGGTAATTAGACGACTAATGCAATTGCCACCGTAACGTGTGCTCCATCACAGTTAAATTAACAATAATACTAATAGTAATAGATGATCACAGAAGTAACAAAGATATAATAGTGTTAATGAAACCATTTTGTGGATTGATAAATGAGGAACCTGAAGGACAAAGATAATAACATACAAAACAAGATATGAGACTACTTCAAGTAAACAGAGGGAATATGACATATTGTTGTTGAGTTTGTCACTCACCAAAGTTGAACGCAGCAACGAGAGAAGAACATCGTAATATATGTTCTTCTCTCGTCGCTGCCTTCAACTTTGGTGAGTGATGAGTCATTTTCCCTTCCCTTGCAATTATATTGCCTAAAGCAGTTTCCTTTTTCCTTAGTTTAATTATTGTTGAGTTTGGTAATATTTATTGTATGGTATTTAATTTATGATCATTATATGTTCAGTGAGTTAAATGATTGAATTTTGTTTCAGCCAAAACTTACAATGGCGAGATGCAGAAGGAATGTGGACAATTTTCTTGAAGCTTGTCGACGTATTGGAGTTGATGAGGTAATTAAAAAAATTTTCTGTAGACAAGACAGAATGGTGCTAGTTAACAATACAAATTGTTTTGGTTGGAATGCAATACAAATTTCTTGATTAGGAACTTGCTTGTGCTTAAAGAAATGTTTGTGCAACTGCCATCTATTCAGTGCATGTGCCATATTTACATCTATTGAAGGAGAATGCCCATGAATCATACATAACCTATGAACTGATGAACGATATAACAGGAGCAACACAGTGTTTCGACAAATGGCAGGCAAAGGATGAATTGAAAAGTTAATTATTTGAGATTAAGTCTGGGATGTCTGCTTAGGTTTGCTGATGTGCAATGTTATGTAAAGGCTGGTGTTCTTGGGTAATATTAACTGCACTATCTGTGGTAAAACAGTTACTGCTAGATTGTGGGACTATATGGAGTGGATTGTCTGGTTGCTTGAAAGTTTAAATGACGTTTACCTATCTGTGGCGGTTAGCAAGCACTTGATCTGTATGTAGTACCCTTTCAGTCTCAACCCTAACTCACGATCATTCTATTTGATGACAAACAACTGCTTTTTAATCAAATAGGCTCAATGGTACCTGTTCCTATGTTGGTACAGTAATTAGTTGGGATATCATAATAACACACACTGTCCTTTTGTATACTACTGATAGAAGAAAACATTTCCAGCAGTATAGTGATCTTAATACTTATCACTACATGTGTGTTATATGCATTTGCAGTCTTCACTGTAAGGAAAAGTAATTATTTAACTTCTGGCACTTTGTATTCATTGTGTCAAATTAAGATAAACCAGTCTCATTCTCATTTAATTAAATTTATCTATCTGAATCAGGTGTAATGAATGCCGTGTTGGTTCTGTAATTAAAGGTGTTTGGCAGTTACCTCCTGAGTATTAAAAAAATCCTATGTTGTCCCATCCTTAATCCTTATTTATTGTGTCAACAAACCATCACTCACATTCTTGATGTTTTTCGCATGTTAATGATAAACATCATTACAAAATTAGTGTGGTGTATGGTATGAATGCTGAACATGTAAAGAAATATGGGAGCCAGTTGGTTTTTCTTTTAACATGGTGATGCAAACCAATACATTTCAGAGTTAACTACATAGTGGTAAATCGTTCTTTAACAGAACTAAATTAATAGACTGTATAACATGTTAGCATGCCATAAACCTGACACGTCTTAGTAAAATTTCTTGGTGAGTAATCTTCCTACCTCATCTGAGAATCAGCAGACATATCCTCAAAAAGGAGTCGAATGTAGTGATTTATAGTCAGATGACACACAAAATTAAAAAAAAAAGAATGTTGTGAATTTGTGGTGGGTATCAAAAGCATTAAGGGTTCGGTTGTGCCTATTTTTTAGACCACAGAGTTTTAATTGTTTAAAACTGTAGTTGTTAAATGTAACAATCTCTAGATACATTAGTACAAAGGAGCGATCCGCTATGTGGTTTGCTGCTTTTAATCTGCATGTGGACTTTTCAATTTCTGGCATGGAGTTTGTGTATGGCATATTTCCTCAAAACAATGAGCATGGCAAGCCGGTAGTAGATGGAAGCCTGTTATAAAAATGTGCATAGCCTTGGGTAGAGGATGTGCTGGATTACCCACTAAAGTGGTAATAATCAAATGATAATAATGATTCTCCAAAAAAGACTTGTTTCATTTGCATTATTAATTCGTCTGGCTTATTTCCAGATTTTGAAATTACCTTCAAAATCCTTCAGATCATGCAAAGCTGCATTTGTATCTGCAGTAGTTGTTATGGAGCAATTGTCATAATTTTTACTTCTGAGATGGTAAATAAACTTCAGAGGTCTTAATATGTGGATTTCCTCTCATATTTTTTCACCTCATAAAGACACTCTTTTCTGAGTACAGTCTTCAATCAAAATGCATAGTGAAGGTTCTTTTTTTTAGTGGTGGGGTTGTCAACGGTTCACTGACAGGATGGTTTAAGATGTAGGATTCCTAGTTTTCTCCTCTGATTTCTCGATAACGTGAATTAGTTGTTTTGTTAATACTGAAAATACAAAACAGATGCAGACATCTCACTAAGATACGAATGGTCAAGCATTTATATTTTGTCCTTGATTTGCTTGATTAGTTACTCACCATTACAAATATTAGCCAGGAATTATAGAACAAAGGTCATTGCTAGTTGAATGGTGATATTGAAGCAACTGATGTTTGACACCTAAAAGCAAAGTGCAGTGGGAAGGTACTAGAACTTGGTTTAGGTGGCAGTTATAAGAAGGCATAGCAATGGCATGTTGAAGGATGGCAGAGTAATAAAGGTCACGTCCCGTCATCGGTGTTCAACCATTGAATAATGATTTTTTTCTTTTACGGCATATATATTTTTGCTCCTTATACTGAAATTGTGAATAAGTAGCTTTTACTGTTTTTACACACTTCTGATCTTTACTTTTATTCAAAAACTTATTTACAGCATATCTTAAGGTGTGAGAACAGAGTAGAGGGAAAAGAAATTCATCACATACCTAGGAAGAAGCATGCCATAAACCTAAAAATTTATCCTGAATGTGTTTAAATTTATTAATCACGAGGATAGAATAGCTTCCATACACTCTGAAGACTTAAAGAATAAACATTTAATATGCTTATACACATTGTTAACGGTTCAAAAAGTTCCAGTAAAATAAAATTCAGTCATTTAACTAAACAAAAATTCAAATAAAAAAGTGAATTGAAAGTGTGACAATTTGTTTTATCTAAATTTTGGTAGTATTGCTTATAGAAAATGGAAAATAACTTATTTGTACTCAAACTGTGAATCTACCTCCCTCTTTCTGCTTTACATAATAGTGAAAATACTGTCAATTTTCAGAAAAAGTACTTTTTCTGCTTCATACTCTAAAATACTTGTTTTCATTTGGGGCCATTAATTACAAGTCGGGTTGAAATGCTAAATTGACACTGTATTTTTTTTCCCGACTTGTGGCTAGGAATGGGATGGAATTTAGCCATGGTCTTTTGAAGGAACCATCCCAGCATTAGTTTGTAATTATTTTGGGAAACCATGTAAAACCAAAATCTTTATTGATGCGTTTTTTTTCTGAATCCCATGCTAGACCGTTTCGCTCACCCACCAGGCTCAGTTTGATACTAGAGCAGCGTCATGTGATTCATGTGCCCTCCATTGAATCATTCAATTAGGGCCACTGGAAACTGCTGTTTTGGGACAAGCATCTTTGGCTCTGGAGTTTTTCAGTTTACTAATCTGAAGGTGTGCTTCATTACTACAGTAATCAGTTGTGAATTAAACAAGAAATTGCAACACAAATGAAACGGCAAATGCATTTCTTTCCATGTTGCAATATAGTATCAAGTGATGTTAGTTCTGTTCAGCCTTTCAGAAAAAATCTCAGCAGACTGGACCTTGTATTTATCTTTTCTCACATAAAAATTATAAATCTTTATCAGATTTCAATTTCTTATAATGTTTCATTTATTATTACACTGTTATACATCAATATTTGTGTACGGGATGATCATAAATATACCAGAAAAGAATTTCCAAGCACTGTAGATAAGGAAGCAGGCTTTTCACAAGTGGCAGAATAAGTTAAAGGGTGCATAACTTTGGATTGTAACCATGTTACGTCTCATGGTCACAAAGAAATTGATGTGAGTGACCATGAACCAGTTGTGATGGATATAATGCAGTTTAGTAAACCACTGGCCAAAATAGAAGATGGAACTGGGCAAATGATGACACATGCCCAAGAGAGATTAAATAAGTACAGCAGACAGAAAGAGGGAGCATTTGAAAGAGACAGTAAAAATAGGGAAAAAAATGGAACATACATACCAGGTGAAGTGGTTTAAGAAGTTGGTTACAAGATAGTAAGAAAATGGCAGTTCCATAAGGAGTACTTAAAAAATTAGAGTAGCATGTATTCATGAAGAATATGATGGCTGGAGAGGAAGCACTTAGTGCTTAAGCTTCATCACAATTAACAATGATAATAATACTAATGTATCTGAAAAATCAATTTCATTTTGCGGTTTCAATTTACTTTGCTGTCAAGCTAAGTGTATAATTTGTAAACCTATGCCCAGTCATTATTAGTAGAAAGTACTTACAAACTGTTTTATTTTTTCCATTTATGTATGTATAGTTGTTACAGTTGTGTAGAGATATAAAGCTATTACAAAATTGAGTAAACAGGGAATGGGAAAAGAATCCTCTCATCAAATAGTTACTGCAAATTTAATTTTATGTGTCTAATTTTGTTTTTCATGAAGCTTTACTGTACTTTCAGCACTTTACTACCTTTTTTTGTACTTTCAATATTAGATTGCTTATGAAGATTTTCCCACAATGGAAGAAATCTTTCAAAGAAGACTCTTAATGTAGTAGATATATTCCATAACTATCACCATTGATACCATGAGCCTATACTGTTAGGGATTTTTGTCACAGAATTAAAGTTTTTTTTTTTTTTTTTTTTTTTTTTTTTTTTTTTTTTTTTTTTTTTTTTTTTTTTTTGTACATGGAGCAGTAAGATGTTATCTGTGATATTCGGTATGTGTTTTAATCTTATTTATAATGCTAAGTATTCATTATTTCCACTTTTCCTACAGGGAAGAAATATAGAGCACCATGTCCTACCTCAGAATTACAGTTTACTATAGTATTTTGTGTTTCCATATTATTTGTGTTTGACCTGCGTTGGTTTATACACAATAGTGCTCTGGTTCTCAGTTCGTTTATATATATATATATATTTTTTAAATTGTAATTTGCTACTACATCATTATATTCTTAAGATATTAAGCATCTTGCAAGTATTACAGTATAGGTTGTGTTAATTATCCTCAACTGCCTCAAATGGGATACTGTATACAGTCTAATATTGTTCGTGCAGGGTCAAACAATAGTTTTCCTTTGTGTTCCATTTCATTATAGCACATCCTGACTGGTGCAGATTGTAGGATATCATATAGCGCTTCTGGTAAACTAAGAATCTTGAGCCAATTTTCCATTAGAGGCCATAGTAGAGCTGTGCTCAAATCTTGTAGGAAACCAATACTTTCACATGACAAACATTTTAGCTGTCAGAATCACCAACAAGATGATTTATACATATATATGCTGCTAATTTATTTTTGAATCAATACCGTCTGGAACTTATATGCTTTGTGTTTCACAATTTATCTAATCTAGAAATAAATTAAGCTTACGAGATGATTATACAGATTTTTTGGTCCCATCTACTGGAAATATGTAAGAAATGTGAATGGAGAGAAGACCTGCTTTTCAAACTCGCTATGGAATATAGTCACTAATAATGAAACAAGAAAGGCAAAATATACCCACAACTCACCAAAGTTGAAGGGAGGTGGGCAACAATAAACATTAAAAAAAAAATAAAAAAATCAGGCGATACCCTTCTTTGAGAAAATAGAACCAATTGACTGCACCCATGGACAATATTGCTACATGAATGATGATTTTGACCATTGTTAGGGGGGGGGGGGCACAACAGTATCAGTGGAAATGTTACCTGTGGAAAGAAATTAATCAAAATAAATTCCAAAAGTGGCATGTAAAGACAAGTGAAACTTATTTTTAGAAAGGTAAAAGATAAGCAGAAAACTAGAACTAAATTTCGAAATTATCTATGCATCCTAGCAAGTGATGGATATACCAGGGTGATTGAGGTGAGGTCCTGAGAGTGTCTGGTAATCAGAATCTATTGTTAGGCCAGTTTCCCATCACTGGAGTGCATAATATGGATGTAGTTTGATGGATCACTCTAATGATTCTTACTGAAACAGTTATCGATGTCACAAAAGTTATCAGAGCTTGCATTGTCTGCAACACAGTTTCTGATTGTCTGTGACCATTAATTTAGACTGATTCTGCCACTGGTGGAGCTAGGAATTTTCCAAGCTGGGGCGAAAACTGAGAGATTGCTGCCCCTTCAAACATATTTTGCTGCCCTCATTGTTTCCACCCTCATTGTTTCCACTCATATTGTCATCATCCAAGGTAACAGTAGAGCTTATATATATCGTCTGGCCTTGGCACCCACACCTCTTCCCCCGACTCCTTCCTAGTGACGGTTGATGTGACATCCCTATATACAAATATTCCCGGTCCCCACTGTCATGGGCTCAGTGCCATGGAACACTTTCTAGACCAGCGTCCCCCCCAATAGCCTCCCCACCAGATCCTTCTTGATCACCCTGGCTTAGCTAATACTGAACAACAACTTTTTTCATTCAGTGGCAAAATTTACCACCAAGTTAGCGGCACTGCCACGGGCACTCGAATGGCTCCCTCATACACTAACCTCTACTTAGGCCACCTGGAATAGTCATTCTTAGCTGGATTCCATCTGAAACCCCCTTTTGTGGGTCAGATTCATTGTTGACATTTTCATAATCCGGAACCACGGGGAAGACAACCTACTCGGTTTTCTCAATATACTCAATACCGCCAGCACTCTGAAATTCACGTGGACTTACTCCCACACACGTCTGCCACTTTCCTGGTTGTTGACCTATCCCTCACAAATGGCTACATCAACTCATCTGTCCATATCAAACCCAGCAACCTACAACAGTACCTTCATTACAATAGCTGCCACCCTCACCACATCAAACAGGACCTCCAAACCTCAACCAACTCTTTGTCAATAAACACGGGACCCCCCCAGTCTGCCAGACAGCCCCAAGGCTCATTTCCTTGCAACAGATCCCGCTGCAAATTATGCAGTATGCACCCGTCTTCCATCACGTTTACCAACCACGTAACTGGGGAAAAGCTTCCCCATCACAGGACCTGCCACGTGTGTATCCTCCCACCTTAAAAATCAACTCACCTGCAACCAATGCCCAGTCTCCTATATTGGTCTGACAACAACAAATCCACTGCCATCAGATTGAATGGACGCAGACAATCGGTATTCACACAGAATCCTGACCACCCTGTATCTTATCATGCCACCACTCATGGCACCAATAATCTTAACACATGCTTCAGAGTCCTCTCAGACAAAAGCAGCATTTCAGAACTCAGAAGGTGGGAACTGGCTTATCAGTACCAATTGGGCACCAGACAACCACCAGGACTAAATTTAAGATTGCACCAATTTTCCTCCCACCCATCCCCCTCACCTCCTACCTTTTCCCACAGAACCATTGCTCACCGGAGCTTATTTTTTTAGTTTGTAACTTCAAATTTTGCTTTATTTTAAATTTCAAATTTTCTAAATATTTTGATTTTGCATATTTCTCAGTTTTTTGCACTTACATCCATTACTTAATAGGCAATTTAGGACCATCAGCTGATGTCTACTGCACTTCTGTGACGGGTTTATTATCTATTTCTTATTATTTTTGATCATGTGCATTTTTAACCACCCCCCCCCTCCCCACCACCACCACCACCACCACCACCACCACCACGAGCTACTGGCCTTGCGGGCTTACTCGGTTGGCTGCTGGCCTCCAACATGCAGCCATCTTAATACTACTGAAGAAGGGCCATAGGCTCGAAAATTTTATACTCTGTGTGTACGTGTTTTTGTGGTGTATTGATGCCGCAGGAATATATATATATAGGTCATTAGGGGGAAAAAATGCTGACAGTGGATATATTAAACATTAGGATAGGATAAAAACCACCTCTTACCATAGAAGAGGATTCCTGCGGCGATGGCAACTGTTGGTCCGATTCGACATTGTCGTGTTGCTGCACCCCGCCTACAGTCCTGATATGGCTCCATCTGACTTTTTTTACTCGCGCGGATGAAAAGGCAGCTGGAGGGACAGCGGTTTGACTCGATTCAGGACGTTCAAGAAGCATCGACGAGGGCTCTCGAGTGTCCCCGAATCTGACTTCCAGAAGGCGTACGGCCAATGGCAGCAGCGTAATTCTAAGTATGTAGCTGCCCAAGGGTGATATTTCGAAGGGGATTAAGGAGTTGTAAACATATCTTCAATATTTTTTTTTAAATCAGTCGTCCTACTTTTGGTATAGACCTTGTATTACTGGCTCTCTTCATTATGTACAACCAGATGGACTATGAAAATGACTGGACACGTCAAGGACAAGCGATTAGGTTTTTTTTTTTTTTCATTAGTAAAATTAGCTATTTGGGATGTTGGGGGACTAGATAGTAAATAAGTGAAATTAGAAAACAAACTAAATGAGAGAGAAGTTGATTTAGCTGTCATTACTGAAACAAAGAAAAAATTAGAATGAAAATATCTCTGCCACTGCACTACAATATACTGTGGAGTACTCCAGAGGAGTCATGCAAATGGCAGGGTGGCAATACTGATTAAAAAAAGGAAAAACAACATAACGTAATAGTCACTCATTAACAAAAGAATAGTGACATGAAAGTTTAAAATAGATAGAGGAAACTTGATATTAATTGGCATACATGCGTCAGAGGGAGAGAAGCAAGAGGACACAAAGATCTTTTATGAGTAGCTTCAATACCAGCTGACTAAAATCAATAAGAACAATCATGTACTCGTATGTGGCAACTTTAACACCAGAATTGGGAACACCAAAATTTTGGGAGTAGTTGGTGGATTCAGAGAATGGAGAATAAACAGAAATGGGGAGGAACTTCAACAGTTTGTGACTTTTAACCAGCTGAAGATCACTTAACACCTTTTTCAGGAAGAATGATATTCATAAGTACACTTGGAGTGCTACAGGCACCAATCATTGATAGACTATATAATCACAAATTGTTAAATTTGTAACCAAATATAGAAAGTTCACTTACTCTGAGGAAGTGATATTTGACCACTATTTAGTGGTTGCAACGATAGCAATGATTGCAAAATGGAAGAAAGTAAGATTAATGACAGATACATGCCAAGAAGTTTTTAAAGTATACTTACTAGAACATGAAAATATTAAAAGATTATGTCAAAGTCTGTTACAAGAGTTGCTTTTAATGGTTCCAGTGGTGGATGATGTCGATAAGGAGTGGCAGAATATAAAGGAATGTATATAGAGGGCCGCTTATGAAGCTATAGGGAAGAAAAATAAGTATAGAAAAAGGAAAGGATTAAGAATATAGAATGATTATATTGCAAAGGCGGTAAAAGATAAAGATACAGCGTATATGAAATTCCTTAAAATAAAATGCAAGAAGCATACATACAAAAAAAAAAAAAAAAAAGTAATGATCTACACAGTTGTGATCCATGGGACAGATTTATAGCTAGTATAGAAAACAACACACGTGGAAGACAAGACTTTGCATATAAAATGCTAAGATATTTAAATGAAAAACATAAATATTTTACAAACATACAGTTGATTTATGAATAGCAAAGGAAGTAACACTATATGAACTTGTGACACATGGAATTCCAGATCTCCAAGAGGAGACAGCATAGTAGATCCCATCTCCTAAGACGAATTGCAGTTGGTGTTGAGGAATATGAAAAATAGGAAAGCTTGTGGCCCTGATGACATCATGATTGAGTTATTACATCTATATAATGAGTGCTGGAAGAGCTACAAATAGCAAGTAACTGGAAAATGACAGAAGTTAGAGGGGACAGAGGAATGAATGAAAAAATTATAGAGGCATTAGTCTAATGAATGCTTTTTGAGATTTTTGCAAAACTAATAAATGCCAGACAAGTTCATAGCAGAGGACAGAATACAAGAACAAGCAGGGTTCCATAAAGAACAGTTACAATGACAACATCTTTAGTACTAAGATAATTCTAGAAAAACATGTGAAGTCAATATGGAAACTCATTAGCTTTCATTGACTAAAAACCTTTTGATAGCATGAACAGATGCAAAATATGGGACGAAATGATCAAAAACAGATATACTGGGCATTTAATTGGAATTATAAAAAGCTTATATAAAGGTATAAAAATAATAATAAATACTGCACCAAGAAAACTGAAGAGGTATTTATTAACAAAGACTTTAAACAAGGCTGTAACTTATCTCCAACTCTATTCAGCATATACATTGATGACTTTATTTGACTCTGGAAACAGATGGTCAACCCGGGAATACAACTCGAGAAGAATAAGCATCTAAATGTTCTTCTCTATTTTGATGATGTAACAATAGCAACAAGAAAGTGAAGAGGAACTACAAAAGGCATTATATAAACTAGATCAGTTAGCAGGAAAATAATATAACCTTCATATATTCAAAAATAAAACAAAAGTGATGGCCCATTTAAGTAAATACCCCATTTGCTCAAAAATAGTAACTGACTACAGAGTGATAGAACATGTTATGAATTTTAACTACCTGGGCTGAAAAATCGGTTATGTGATAAAGATATAGAGAAAAAGATCAATAAATTCGAATCAGTATGCAGGACAATAAATAGAGCATTTCAGGGGGGAAATACAACAAAGACAAAAATAAAATTCTATAAGATTATGGCTGCCCTGACTCTATGTGGAAGTGAATCTTGGATAACTAAAGCAAAAGATAAGAGTTAACTTCAGGCAGCGAAAATAAGATTTCTTGGAAAGATAAATTGTTACACTATAGAAGACCATATAAGAAATGGAAAAAAAAAATTACAAGGAAGACCTTCGTATTTACACTAGAGGAATACAGAGAATCACGGAAGCAGCGTATGGAAAGTGTAAGAAGAAAGGATTCCACTTCTTGTGATGCAGTACAAACGCATCAGACACAGTGACATAGATAGACCTAAGAAGACATGGTGTAAAATTACAAAGTGAAGATGGAACAGGTGTTAATGTCTAATACCTGAAGTGAAGAAGAAATGTGTAGTTTTTGAGGTGGAGATTGGGGACTGTCCCAGCATTTGTTTATGGTTGTGGATAACTGCTTAAAAACTGCTATCAGGACAGCTGGTACGCAGGCACCAAGACTCAATTCTGTTCACATTGTACCTTCCCAACCCAGTGTGGTGGTGGTCCAATGTGCACAGTCACATTGGTGGATTTTGTTATTTTCAAATGTTTTTATTAACTCGCATTGGGCTTTGTCTGTCCGGGTGGAATTTAGTAATTGATTTTAAACTAACTTCTCTATGACCTAGAGACTTGAAAATGTGAACAAGTGGGGAAAAGTTGTTGGGAAAATTCTGGAAAAACTGAAAGTATTCTTTTCTGTTGGCCGATTTGGCTAATTTTTTTAAAATGTTCGTAATAGCCTGAATAAGGTTTTTAGTTAATGAAAAATTAGAAAAGTTGCCCAGAAAATTGGAAAATCCGGAGCAAACTGAAAGTCTTTTTTTCTGTGTACCGATTTGGCTAATTTTTTACATGTTCGTAATAGTCCAAATAAGGTTAGTAGTTAATGAAAAATTGGAAAAGTTGCCTGGAAAATTCGGTAACAACTGGAAGTACATTTTATTGGGACCTATTAGGCTAATTTTTTAAAAATGTTTGCTGTAGTATGAATAATGTTTTTAGGGAAGGAAAAATAGGAAAGATTTCTGGCAGAACTAAAAGTGCTTGTATTGGATTTTTGTTCGAATTCCAGACCATAACTTATGGTTCGAACGATTGATATGCATATTTCTTTTTTTGTTATGTTCCTTATTTCCCCGGGATGGAAATAACTCAAATATTTTCTATTTAAAAATAAAACTGGAATTTGTCTGTGATTATGTCATCAAAGTATTTAAAATCAATTACAAATTTTCACTCGCATAACCCTAAAAAGCAGAAAATAAAAACTTTTTTATGTACTATGTTTTTAAAATGGACTAAAGTATAAAATAATTTCTTTATTCCTTATGAAGGATAAAACCACATACAGATTTCCAACTTCTAAATTGTACTGAAAATTTATACTTGGAAGTTTTTGATAGCTATTAAAATACTTGCAAGATTGGTGATGAAAAACATTGGGCGCATGGAATACATAACTGTAAGAAGTGTAGAGAGTAGTTATCAATGAAAGATCTTACTTATTGGTTCACATTATTTGCAGTGCAGTAAAATTGTTAGTAGAGCCATTAATGCACCAGTTATCTGTTGCATGCACCCAATGTTTTTCATCACCATTCTTACAAGTATTTTAATAGCTATCAAATATTTGCAAGTATAAATTTTCAGGACTATTTGGAAGTTAGAAATCTGTATGTGATTTTATCCTCCATAAGTATTAGAGAAATTATTTTATACTGTTTAGTCCATTATAAAAACATGGTACATTAAAAAGTTCATCCGTGATGGTTAAAAACCATCATTCAATTGATGGTGGTGTCCGTGGCTGGCCGCTTCACTTCAGTCACATGGTTTTATTTTCTTGAGGGGCAGAGCCCAAAATACCGTTTTCTTGTTGAATGTTTTTTGTTTCTGCTACCCCCTCCCTTCAACTTTACTGAGTGGTACGTGGTTTTTGCCTTTCTTTCCATATAAATGTCACCTCACAGCATTTCTTCCTACTTCATTGTTAACAGTAACACAGTTATCATTTGTGTGAAATCATCTCAAATGCATTACTTGATGGTTCCCGCACCTGACAAAACAATATCTAAGAACTGCCTGTATCTTCTTTTGTCTTAATTGTACATGGTACTGTTAGTTGATCTCTTCTGGAGAGAACTCTATTGAGATTCCATTCGATAACATCATTTCCTTTATCACTTCCATTGTGCTGCAGGGTAGCACTAAAATTTTGTTTACTCTGGTATTGGGAATAACAGATATCAGTGTTGCCAGTGATTCATATATTTTAGGATTCTGAATCAGTATAGACTTGGTTAAACTGTCACATTTCCCATGAAACTCCTTTAACTTTTACATTTACAGACCTATAAAAGGCAATGGTGCACTTTTAAATCGTTTGGTATGTTTTATATGATTAAATAAGAAACATCAGAATAAAGTAATTATTGTGTAAACAGAATTTGTCTACATCCAATATCCTAGTTCCATAAATGGACAATATTTGAAAGTGTTTGTTTGTCTGTTATCAGATTATAAGATGGCCCAATGTTTTAATTCCATTGTTTTATCCAATTTATAATTGTACCAACCACACATACTCCTTTGAGGATTTTTCTTTCTGTTCATGAATTGTTTTTAACTGTATTTTTAAGTTGCAAATAATTTTTAATATTTCTGGTCGGGGAAGGGAAAACTTAGCAAATGCTTAAAGAGCTGATTGGACTGTGAAATTTTTAAAGGGAATAAAAGCTGTAGTGAACCAACATTTTTTAAATTGTAATGATTGTTTACTGAGTAGGGATGGGTGAGGCTAATTTTTAACCCTGCACTTTTTGCAGGAGGACGTGTGCTCTTGTGAGGATATAGTCGGGCAATTGAGGGTTGACGCAGTGTTGCACACAGTAGAGTGCCTTGTTGCCTGCAGCAGTCCACATGTGATGAGCACTAGCAAGAGTGCGAGCTTGCCACGCGACACATTAGTGTCGGTCCTGTGCCTCTGCTTCTTTCTTGGGACCTTGGTGCTTCTGTATTTCTTCCCCCCTCCTCAGTAAATTATGGAAAGCAGTTTGACAACTGATAAAGCTTTACAATGAACATGTGTTATTTAGATGGAAATTTGTAGATGTGTAAATGTTATTTAACATGTGTAAAAAATATTTATTTTGAAAATCCAATAATTATTTGTATATGTATAATGGTCAAAGTACTTGACTAGCATTTCTTCATAGATTTCCTAAGTGTCTTGTAATGTAAAGCTTCCATTTGTAACAATTGGTGCAGATAAAATATTTTGAATAATTTGTGTATAGAAAGTATCATTTTATTAAGTCTGTATTATAAAAAAATACAGTGCCTATGAATTTATTATACAATGGAAATTACTAACTTAAGAACACAGTAATGTTTCTTATATGTGAAAAAGAGAAGAAGGGAAGTGGTTTTAGCTTGCATCTGAATTTAGTTTGTATTTTTATTTGTAAGCAGGGTGCTGATCAATTTTGTCTTGTTCTTGTGTAGCCTGTTGTGTGTGCTACACTTAATTTGTTCCTTAATCCTTCCCCTCTCTGTTACATGCCCACACACTTATTCACTTATTAATGAAACATTCCTTGAGCTTTTTGTAAAAAGCATAGTATTGAAATTATTGTTTGTGACTGATGTAGGTATGCTGTAGGAGATGTTGATCTCCAGAAATGTTTGTAATTTTATAAAGGCCAAATTTATTGTTGCTGAAGTCGTACTTATGAACTGAGCAGAATTCTTTTCCTTAAAATTGTAAATAACCTTGTTTTAGCTGTTTTCAAGATCTTTCTTAGGATGATAATGGTGGCAGCAGCAAATATATGGGTACAGCTAGTCATTTCCTTTTGTGTGCATGTATGTGTAGGGCTTCACTTTTTTAATGAGTGTTATTGTTATTCTAGTCATTTTAGTTTGAGTTCTCTTGCATTAAACAGATATGTACAAATGAGAAAAATGTATTTCTGGTATTAGTTTTATGTAATCGAAGATTAATGTGCAATATATCTTATTTACTTTGACATTTGTTTCAAATGGTTGTCACTGTTATTTGTGTTAATTTTGTATTTTTAAGACATTGGTTCCAGTTTATATATATATAGTAACAATGAAATCAAGACGCTAAGTAGTGGAAAGGAATCAAATTAGGATAGGGAAATGAGCCACCACTTATCTTTAGATGATGGATGTGGGGTGCAAACACACAGAAAAGGCTGAAACACAAATAATAAAGAAATTTTCGGGATAAACCCTTCATCAACGGGAAAACATTATGAGAGGTGGGTGCATCTGGAGACTACCTCATAGAAAGACCACCGGTCGGGAAAATGGTGGGGGTAAATTCAAACTGCGGAAAAGTAGAGGGGCAGTGATTCAGAGCTAATACCCGAGCATAGATAAATATCCAAACTAATCTCTGGTCGGTGGGAAGAGCAAAATATAATTAAAACTAAATATGAAGAAAAATATGTAAAATACTATACAAATACAAATTTAAAAAAAATAATTTTTAACATCACCTTAGGTTAGTGGTGGTTCAATATAGTTAGTGGGAAAGAGAGGATAAAAATGGTTAAACGTATGTCATAATAATAATAATAATAATAATAATGACTGGGTATTTTCTCAAGTTGATACTAGGTGGTTGCCTTGTGACAAGTTTGTACTGGTAGGCAAGTTACCACTTTCTGAATTCAGAGAAACTGCTGCTATTAGGGAGAGCTCTGATAGCACGGACTGTGAAACGAGTTGAAATTGTTCATGTGTTATGGCATGGGCAGCAACTGGGTGCTTTGGGTTCTGTGTAAACACCGTCTGTCGTTGGCCATTCATTCTTATGGAGGTGGTCAAACCTATATATGAAGCCAGGCAGTGGTGGCATGTTAACTGGTAAATTACATGGGTGGTTTCACAGGAGGTGTGTCATATGATAGAGAAGCTTTCCCCTGTGACAGGGTTGATGAAAGTGGTGGAAGCATGTTGTAGGTCGCGCATCTTGCAGCGGGGTCTATTACATGGGAAAGAGCCTTGGGGCTCGACTGTTAGGAGGAGGAAGACCGTGTTTGTGGACTAGAAGTTCGCAGTGGTTAGGAGATCTGCTGAAACAAGTTCTAGGAGTAGCAGGGAGGATTTTAGGAAGAATGGATCTCATTTCATGGAAGGTTTGCAAGAAATCATAGCCCTGCCGGAGGATTCTGTTAATGGATTCGAGGCCTGGGTAGTATTGTGTGACCAAGATTGGATTGTGGTCAGTTTTGTGGGTTTGGGATGATTGATGGCCTGAGTCAGTTATAATGTTGCATGTGAAAGCTGTTTGTTCACCAAAGCTGGAGGGTAGTTGTGAGATATTAATGCTTCTGAAATACTGTTTGGATAATCCATGAGAGACTGTTGGTTGGAGCATATGACTACCTCGAATGCCAAGACTGTAAGGGAGAGAATGTTTGGTATGATATGGGTGGCAACTGTCGAAATGGAGATACTGTTGAAGGTTGGTTGGTTTGATGTGGACTGAAGAGTTGAGATAGTCATTGGATAGGGACAAATCCACATCCAAGAATGTGGCCTACATGTGGGAGTAGGACCAGTAAATTTCAGCGTGCTATAGTTATTTAGATGGTTCAGGAAATTTAGCAGTTCATTTTCTCCAAGCGTCCAAATCATAAATAAGGCTCTTTCCCATGTAATAGACCCCGCTGCAAGATGTGCAACATACACCATGCTTCCACCACATTTATCAACCCTGTCACAGGGGAAAGCTTCCGTATCATAGGACATGCCACCTGTGAAACAACCCGTGTAATTTACCAGTTAACATGCACCCACTGCCTGGCTTCATATATAGGTTTGACCACAAATCCACTCTCCATAAGAATGAATGGCCACCGACAGACGGGGTTCACACAGAACCCAAAGCACCCAGTTGCTGCCCATGCCATAACACATGACTTGAATAATTTCAACTCTAGTTTCACAGTCCGTGCTATCAGAGTTCTCCCTAATAGCAGCAGTTTCTCTGAACTCAGAAAGTGGGAACTAGCCTACCAGTACAAACTTGTCACAGGGCAACCACCTGGTCTCAACTTGAGATAATACCCGGTCATTATTATTATTATTACCTATGCTTAAACTTTTTTAATCCTCTCTTTCCCACTACCTATATTGAACCACCACTAACCTAAGGTGATGTTAAAAATTATTTATTTTTTAATTTTTATTTGTTTAATATTTTATATATTTTTCTTCATATTTAGTTTTAATTATATTTTGCTCTTCCCACCGACCAGAGATTAGTTTGGATATTTATCTGTGCTCGGGTATTAGCTCTGAATTACTGCCCCTCTACTTTTCCGCTGTTTGAATTTACCCCCACCATTTTCCCGACCGGTGGTCTTTCTATGAGGTAGTCTCCAGATGCACCCACTTCTCATAATGTTTTCCCATTGATGAAGGGTTATTTATGTTTGTGTCTTTTCTGTGTGTTCGCACCCCACATCCATCATCTAAAGGTAAGTGGTGGCTCATTTCCCTATCCTAATTGTTGTTAAAATAGATTGAGGGGGGGGGGGGTTAGAGCTTTCTGAAATTCAATGCAACTTTCTGACGAGTAACATAAATATTTAAAATTTAGTTTTGCAATGTTTGAGAAATTTTAATTCAAGAGTGTTGAGATCTTTTGTCTTTTAACATTACATGAAATTAAAATTACAATTAATACTAGCATATGATTTTTATCAGTATTAAATTATTTATATATCTTGGTAGTACATTCCCAGTTTCTAAATGTACTGAAGTATTTGAGCTACATTGTTTTAAGATATGCAAACTTTACAGTTCATTTTTATGAAATCAAGTTGGTCAACTGAAATGATGATGGAAAATTTAAATTTAACTTTTTTTTTATCCAAAAATACTGCTTGGAGAAACATCTTATTTATATTCCTGAAATATGTAATACTTTAGAGAAACATTTGGGATATTATAAGCAGCATAAATGAACTGATAGCCTTATTTAAATGTGTGAATACTATTTTAGTGAGTGAGATCTATTGCTACACTCCAAAGAAAAGCAGATGACATTGAAGTTAATCAAAATAGAATAGTTTCTTTAGGTTGACACTATGACTGTAAATAATGCTACTGACGAAAGTTGTGTTAGGTTTGTCACTGTTTAGCTAACACAGTGTTGTCATTATTACATAGCAACTTGCATTTAACTGTTACGTGACTACCATCTTTTAAATACGTTAATGTAACAACTGTAGTATAAAAACTACTAAACTCCCCATTCAGACTGAATTATATTTTGTAAGTGCATTATATGTAATTTTGGGAGAAATAAGTGATACCAGGTGAAATAAAAGAATGTTTGCTGGGAATGTACAATTTAATGATTTAATTATAAACACGCACAGTTACTTTGCATTTTGATGTACAGTATTATTAAAATTGGCTGTTTATTAAAATTTGTTTTGAGGTTTTTAATTTAATTTGTATACATAATATTTTCCATATTTTAAAATTAAATGCATTTATCGTTTATATCTTTCATGACTGTTGAAGTGTTTTGTACTTTTTGTTACTTTGAAATGGTTTAACATGTTGTTTGAAAGCTGAATAGTACCTTAGCAATATATTTTTTTAACTGCCCAATTTACCTAGTTAAATTCTCTAATGTATTTATTGTTCAGTTGCGATCAATTACCACTTAATTTTAGGAATTTCTGGTAGTGGCTCATGTGATAGTAATAACCTGGTGACAGGGTTTTTATTGGTTGTATGTTCTGGCCATATCGTTGTCGCCTCAACCTAATCCAGTAATCCTACGGGGTATAGGAGACTACAGTTAAATGGGGAATGCGAAACATGTACGAAACTGTGCTAGAGGTGAAGTTCACATTAAGGGCCGAGACATTGATCTTTGATCATTGATATTTCGTTCACCAGTCAGTTGCATTAACCACTGAGTTTTCTCTAATGTAAGTCATTCTGTATATTTGTACAGTTTTAAAAGTGGCATTAAATCCAACGGGTTACTTTAAGGTTTTAGAACCTGTTGGCAATAATTTCATCGGCTCCTATAGAATAGTCACACAGATTACCATGAGAAATATAAAAAATTTTCACCCCCTACTGGAAATTCCTTCATGTCTTGTATCAGTATGTAGATTTGTTATTTAGTTTGGGAGCTGACATGGTAGTTCAAAAATAGTGCTTCTGATGGGTTTGAAAGCAATGAAAATTGCATACTCGACTAATTTTTAGAAAGTAGTCAGTGTTGTAGCAGTGCTCTTTCATAAGAAGGGACAGAGCCCAAAAAATTCATCGCTCTCTATATCAATGTTTATCCGCGTGTCCCTGCCACAGCAGTCTTTTACTTTGGTAAGTGTCGGATATTATTTCATCCAATTGTTTATTATATCCATTTCATAGCATCTTTGTTTCCTAATAATAGATATTAAACATCAGCTATCATTTAATCTCCTGTGACGACATGTTTAAGTTCATGCCACTGAAAATGATGCAGAGGTTTGTTTATTTTGTTGATAACATAAGTTTTACAGTTTACAAGTGATGTAAATACATGAATTAAAATACAAAACAAATTGTTTATTTTTGTTCCAAACTAGGAAAATGTGTTTAAAACTTTCAAGAAAAGACCCAGCTTATTTGTCTGCAAAATCCTTCAATGTATTTTTGCAAAGATCACTTTGATGTACGAGGGTAGGTCCAAAAGTTTCCAGCCTAAGTGGGAAGGGAGAGTCAAATAAATGAAATATGTATATTACTTTTCAATATAACTTCCCTTTATTGTAATATATTTTTCATAACCTGGAATTAACATATTTATTCCATCAGAAAAATGTTTCTTATCTTTGCTGTCAAAACATTTAATTACAGCTCCCTGGACATCTTCATCGGTCCAAAACTTGCGTCCACGGTGGTCAGACTTCAGTTTAGAAAACAAAAAATAGTTACTCGGGGCCAAATCCAAACTGTACAGTGGATGAAGGGATTAGGAGAATCCGCATTCTTTAATAATGGCCTTCACTTGCATGGTAGTGTGGACAGGTGCGTTATCATGCTGGGCCTCAAGCCTCTTGAAAGTTTACCACGCCTTTTCTCTTTTATGGTGTCTCAGAGTTTCATGATCAAGCTGCCACAGTATACTGCGTTTACTGAAGTATTTCTTTCCTTGAAATCAAGCAATAAAGTTCCTTCATTATCACAAGTAATAGTGTGTTGTATTTTTTATTGGTTGAGCTTCTTGGAGCTGGGGTACAATAACTTTTTAATACTTGTGAAGAAACTTTGTTAAAACTTATTAACTTAATTTCTCATAATTGAATGATAATAAACTTTCATATGATTTATTGATATTTATTCCAGTAGCATTTCATTAATAGGTATCCGAAGAATACATGGTCTTTTGCTCGCAGTAACTATCAACAACTCAAAGGCACACACTAACGTTCGCTCTTGCTTGTTCTCTCTTGTTACTCTGGTCATTACCATGGCAACGAATTTCTCATGGAGGAACCTTCAGCTTTTATAATTTCTTTAAGAAACTCGTTAAGCCACAAGTCGCCATTATCATCTTTGTCGACTGGCACACTTTCGCCTTTCTTGGCGGAGATTCCGCCATTCCATTGATTCTCTTTTTGATAAAGGATGGTAGTACAGACCATGGTCTCATCACCATCACCAATGGATTTCAGAAATGAATGTTTCTCCACTTCCCACAGCTTCAAAATCTCTCTAGCACAGTTCACTCGTTCTGCTTTCTGCACTGCAGTTAGAATTTTGGGAATCCAACGTCCACTGATATTGTTCATATCAAAATGTTGATGGCGAATTCAAAGGACAGTGGTTTTTGACAAGCTCAGTCTCACTGCAGTTTCTTTTGCCTTCAGTCTTCTGTCTTTAAACACTTCCTCCTGCACACTTGTGATGTTTTCGTCAATAATTGCTGTTGCCGGGCGTCCAGAGTGTGGGTCATCTTTCAGGGGTTCTCTCCCAAATTTAAAAAGTTTGGCCCAGTGTTTCACTGCAGAATACGAAGGAGAAGCGTCTCTGTACACATTTTGCAGGTATACATGGATATCAGATGGCGTACAGCCTTCTTTAGTCAAAAACCTAATCACCGTACGATACTCCAAATGTGACATACAGTTTATGTTTGGGCCTCTCTCTGGTGTGTGGGATCTTGCGGAGAAGAACACAAATATGGGCGCTAGTGTCTCAAAACTTCACCTTCGAAGTGCGGCAATTCAAACTTTTGTACCCATCCACTAAGTTGGTCAGGCCGGGTACTTTTGGACCTACCCTCCTAAGGTTTTACTTAATAATTTATTATGTTCAATAAACTGTGTACTTGAATGTTTTTGTGTGATAAACTTAAATGTCTATCGATAAATGAATTATCACTTTTGAAGTTGAGTGTCATGTGCTTCCATAAACACATCATATTTGAAATTAGTTGTACATCATCTATATGATCTGATACACAATTTAAACAAAAAAAGTACCTAACTTGTATAGCAAATTAGTAAATGTGTCTATAATTTTCAGTGTCACGACTGTCAAGTTTGTGCTGTTCATCATTTATTATCATCATTTATCATTATTATTTTCAAAATGCTTAATACAAATACAGTTGCATTTCTGATAGATTGAACTATATTTTTATTATCGCAGTTAATATACCATCTCGTCTGAATATTTGTATATTATACTGCCAAATGCTTGCTGGCAGTTAACTATCTGTCTGCTTATGTGCACAGCAATTAAGCAATATTTTCAAGTTAACTGCTGTCTCTGTTAATATTGGTCCTATAAAATAATATTTAGTTTATAACAACAATTTTTTCTAAGCTATATAAGTTTCTGAAATCTATCCTCTAAAGCCTAACATTCAAATATAACACTGAGAGAAAGACTTCAATCTTATATAACTTTTCTTAAGTAAATGAAAATAAGTGAACTTTGAATTTTTGAGTACGTGTATTGGAACTGTGCTGTGCAAAAAATTGCTTTTTTGTGTGAAAAATGTTCCCAGCATCGTTACAACAGTTTTGCGCAAATTATAGCTGTTTACTTTGGTAAATCCAGCAAATGATGTTTGTTTTATGGATTGGTAACCACAACTAATTAATGGGTTAACTTAAAACCTTAAATATACGACAGACGCTTAATACACAGAGCAAAATTGTTCTGATTGATGTTTTGTGTCACGTGACATTTCTGCATTCTTATTTTATCAAAATCATTTTCAGTTAGTGTCATGGTTTTCTTTTTAGTGTCTTGCAACATATTCAAGAGAATTTAAAAATTTTCATGTTTTTGACTGAAAAAAGAAATACATGTCTTCCAGAAATCAAAGGTATACACACGTTATATGACAAACTGAATGCGGGAAGTAAAGACAATAAAAGTATTCTGTTAAAGAAACAAAATGAAAATAATGAAAAATCGGGTAATGTAAGTTAACAGGCAAATGATGAAAATGTCTTGTAAAGTATTCAGAGGAATTACGGAAATGTATTTCATAAATCATAATTGTTCAGAAATTTCATAAAATTATGATATAATTGAAATCCATTGAATAAAAAGATAGATGCTCTCCATGATTTGGATACTTTAAGGCATCCCCAAAAGAAGGGGCATCAGATATGTTTATAGTTATTTTTATTTCAATGAAGCATATACTCCAGTGGGAAGTTCCCTATTCATCTAATTTTGTATTTCGTAATATGTATCATCTCTCATTCTCGAGTGCAATTTTCCCACCTAACTTCTCTACCGAGCCAAGCATGTAATCTATGGGATATAAAACAATAAATATGTATTGCTTAGCAATCATGCCAGTTGTGTGAACAGATCTACTGGCTATTGTTTACTAGGTGTTTGTACCTGTATTCCCAATAAGTTATTATTTTTTTTCAGGCTTTTACCCTTTGCACCGTGAAGTAGTATTGAATATATTTGCTGAATACTGTATGCTTGTGACCTTCCATTCTTATGGACACATGGTTGTAGAGAAGATTGTTGAAAATTGGTTCTTTATAATAATTGAAATGGTAAATGAGTCCATAGAATTGTAGATTACTAATGTCCTCCTGTTGGGGAGAAGCCCTTAGAGTAGTACTCATGTATGTTGGTGCTGCAGGTTTTGCAGTGTTTTGTTTTGGAGGAATAATCTTCTTCTTTTATTTTTTCTTCTGTGATCTGGTCATTTATATAGCTTATCCAAATTGAGATACACTGAACAGAAGGTGTGCTTTAATACTTTCTGAGCAACGAAAACACGAGATACTGCAGCATGTATGATTACAGACAGTTGACTAGCTTTGTTTTATGTTGATCAGTTTCTGAAAATTAAATGTTCTCCTGCCCAAAGAATAATGTATAACAATTGAAATTAAACAAATTTCTTGACACACTTTACACCTTTCAGTACATCTCTTTGTTCTGATATATTTCATCTCAGATAAGGGTATAGACTAATTTTGCACTGGTTATACATTATGCAGTGAACAACTTTGCCAGCTCACCGGACGTTGACTGCATACACCCCTTTTTTTCATATTGCAGAGTATACAAAATTTCTCATATTTATTTATTACTAACATTTACCTAAATAAATAGTAAATCTTGAATCAGAACATACACTGACGCTACAGGAATCTAGGGAAGCAAATAATTGTGGTAATGTTAGAAACCTAAAATGAGAAATAAAATGTCTCAGTATGAGAAATCAAGCTATCCTGTTTAATTACTAAGACCTGTTTCATCTCAATATTAGTATTATGCAAGGATTGAAGATCTTGGAAAAAGTGATTGAGAAAAGGTTACACAGACACCTGAAAATATTACTAGACAATGAGCAATATGGTTTCAGATAAGGAAGAAGTAGTACATACTTGATCGTTGCAGTAAGAATGCTCATTGAAAAACGTCTAGAAACAGGTAAAGGAATCATCATGATCTTTCTTGATGTTGGAAAGGTCTATGATAGTATTGCAAGCTTAAAAATTTGGGATTGCCTAGAAGGATAAAGGTATCAGGATCCTTAATCAGCAGGATTAAAATGCTGTATGAAAGCACAAAATCCTCTATGCAAATCGGCAATGGATGACATCTTGAAGAAATTCAAAGATGTAAATGGAAGAGAAACAAAAGCCCTAGTCTTTGCTGATGATGTAACGATTTGCGGTGAAGGTGCAGGAGAAGCTGGAGGATTGGAATAAGCTGTTTGAGGAGCATAGACTGAAAAAAGGCAAGCGTAATACGGTGGTCATGGTAATAGGTACAGAGATTGCTAATGCAAATATTTATCTAAACAATCAGCAACTCCAAATTGTTGACCAGTTCAAAAGCTTGGCAGTACTCTTAGTAAAGACAACACCAGTAAATGTGAGGTTACAAACAGAAACAATAATATAGCAGTCTTTTTATAACCAAGTGAGAATTCCATTGTGGCACAACAAAGTGCCCAGAAAGTGCAAACATACACTATTCAAAATCTATTACATTCCCATAGTGACTAATGCATTAGAAACATGTACCCTATGCAGAAGAGACAATAGTAGACTTCAAATCTATGAATGAAGTGTGTGCTTACCATGCTTCAGAGGACATGAAAGGACAAAGTAAGGGATGAAATCAGTCGAAGAAGCCAATATAAACATCAGTGTGGCAAAATCCTTACACCATTCTTGCCTGAGGTTGTCTGGAAATGTTCAAAGATGGAAGAAGAAAGAAAAGGAAATGCCTACATTAATATGAACATCAAAGAGAAAAGACGTGTGGGAAATGGATAGACCAAATTAAGAAGGATCTGGAAGACATAGGGCTTGATTGGAGGACTATTTGTGAACATCAGCTATTCATGGACAGGAAAAAGTGTTGAGTGCTCGTAACTAGCACCCAGGAGACTTGAGCTAGAGAATGATGATGTTGCCTTTGGTTACCAATTACGTAGAACAAAAGTTTATTTTTTTTTGTTTTGTTTGAAACAGAAGGTTCTTACTATCTCTAGTTGGTGGTGACAGTTTCCTGAGAGCTGCTTTCATCTTTGTCTTAGCTGCTACATAACCTAATGGAGGGAACAAGTGTCCCATCTGTTTGGGAAGTGTGTTAGTTGTGTTTTGTCTGTGCAGAGTCTATTTGTTTTTGTGTTTATTATGATGTTTTTGAGGCGGATATGGAGAGTATCTAGATTAAGTGTATCTCCTTAAAAACCAGTATCAGAATGGCTCATAGATTTGAACCGAGACCCATTGTATCTTCACCATCCAGCATGATGTCACTTTGACATGCATAGTCTTACTGGTGGGTTCGTGGTTAATACAAAATACCAGTTGGTCAACAAAATAGCTAACAAAATTTGATTATATATACAGGGCGTTCGCCGGGAAACGCAACCCACTGTTAGCGCTACAAGGAAGAAACTGCTCGCGGCGAGCGAGCGGTCAGCTCCCGGCATTGTTCGACCGTCGGCCGCGGACTATTTCATAAACTTGTATGTGCTAAGCATTTAAATGTGACGTAATTCATTAGCTTACCTTATAAAAGATGCTGGAAGTGTTGACACTCTTGTGTAATGCACATTTCACATCTTCTGAACATATTTCGAGACACACGCTGCCCTAACTGACTTAATGATTTTTTGGGTGACTGTTCTAGTCGAAAAGCGATATCGTAAATTTTCTCCTCTGTGAGAATACGGTTGACCGACAGTCTCTTTTTGTTAAAAAATGAACCCGTTTCTCTTACTTTTTTAACCAGACGCAGAATTGTTGATTTAGCTGGCAGTAAAGCGCCAGGATATTCGCGACGATATTTACTGCGACACTTTTTAAATGACTTCTTCTTCACATATGTATCGTAGAGAAATATTCTTTGTTGCAAACTGTAACGTACCATAATTTTACTCACACTCAAACACGGTACAGATTAGTAAGAGTATGAAGCCCCAAACCAGCCAAACCGCAAAGAAACGTTTATTCACAACACTGATTAATAAGAGACTGAAGTCACAAACTAGCTACAATGCAAAGAAACCGTTCTTAACAATGTAAGGGTCACTGCACTGCACTGTTGGGGCAGCGGAGGTGTTAAACAGTGCGGTGATTCACGGTGCCGTGTGGCGGAAACTGCTGGTTTCGCTGTCCGAGCAAGTTGCCGACGGCAACAGACTGGGAGGGTTGCGTTTTCCGGCGAACGCCCTGTACATGTTCCTGATGCTGAAGTGGTAGCACATTGAAAACTTCATTATTCCATTTACTTTATTTCTGATAGAATAGTTTTCTCTCTTTATTCTATGATTATGTTTAATTTAATTGTGATGAAGAGCACGCTCCGGTGAAAGTTTTTATACACACCCATTTTTATACCTTCCTGCATCCTCCTACTTTTACCCTCTGTGAATTACAACCTTAAACTCATTTAGCATTTTTGTTAAATTGTTCATCGTTTCTATTGGTAATTTATTACAATCTCTGACCCCCTGACATAAAACAAATCTTCCCAAATCACTATCCCTGAAATAGAATGCCAGCTTGTGGTCATGTTCATCTTTTCCTTTCCATGCACCTCTTTTAATTTTTCCACCAATAGCATCTCACACCTCATCACCAATATATGCCTCATACACTCTCATGACTCTCTTCATCCTAGAAACAAATCTAGCAGCCCATCTCCTCTATTTGATACCCAAAATGTGGGTTGCATCCTACACCACCATATTCATGCAATGGTATGACCAAAGTTTTGCTTCTATGTTATATGCTCTCATTACTCTTTCCAAAAAGTAAAGGATTTTTAAATCTTTTCCTACAAATTGTCCAATTTGTCTTGCTCAGTTGAGTTTATCAAATGTTGTGAAAAAGTATTTATGTTTCAAGTCTTCAACAAGCAATTCCTTTCCCACTTTATATTCATAATCAACTTATAGTGTTTTATCTGTGAGTCTAAGAAGCTGGCTCTCCTTTTATCTTTATCTTCTTTTTTTTTGTGACCAACTAGATATTCTATTCAGATCACCCTTACAGTTTTGATCCCATTATAAAAGATTGTCATTGATCCCATTATATAATATTATCATCTTGCAATGAAGCCAACTTCTGGTAGTTAACCGTCAAAACAGTCATTCATTAGAATAGCAATGCTTGTGGCACTCCCATGTTCACTTCCACTTCTTTTGATACTTCATTTTCTACCCTGCTTTTTTGCTTTATACCTTTTAAGAATTCTTCTACCCAGCAAATCACTTTTTCATCCACTCCAATACCTTGTACCTTATTTAGCATCATGTTATGGCTCACTCTTTCAAAGAGCCTTTGAAAGATCTAATGCTACACTTTCAACCATATGAAATATCTTGCATATAACCTATTAACTGAAATTCACATGAATATCTTTTTCTGTTGTTGGCTTGAAAACCACTTACATTCCTCACAGACACCTCTAATGTGGTTACATATTAATCTCTCCATTAATTTACTTACCACTGATGTCAAACTGATTGATCTATAATTTTTGGCACTGTTTGTCAACCCTCCTTAGTGCAACAGGACTACTATCACACTTTTCCAGCCATCTGGTAAGCAGAAAGTATCTCATGTTGTATTTAGCTAACATACAAGTATGTCACTTAATATTATTATATTTGTCACAAAGAATTTTAGTGGGCTCTGGTTATAACAAGTCATCCTTTTTTTCTTCTCATATCTTCTCTGATAAATTTGAATAAAATTGAAGAGGCAGCGGTATACAAATCGGTACAAGCACACACAAATCATTCACAGAAAAATAGGGTCTAAGTGCAAGACAAACTGCCGTGAGTTGTGGTGGTTCAGAATGGTCACATGCAGTGTATGTTACATGTGGTGCAAAGTTCATTTGAAAGAATAGCAACAGGAAATTTGTCATTTCTCCTGGATTTAATTGGTGAACCTTATAGTCCATGATTAGAGTGGATTCTCTCTCTCATAAAATATTTCCATCACTCATGAAAGTTGAAGGGAGGAGAGTAGTAGTGACAAAAAACACTTTACAAACTCAAACAGCAGGTTGGTCTAAACCTTTTCCAATAACTGCTGACCTCCTGCCTTCAACTTTGGTGAGTGATGGGATTTTTTTTTGCTTTTCTTTTCCTTATTAATATGACCACATTACTTTTGCTCCAATTTTCAGTGATATAGCTATCTTCAATAGTATAGACAGAATAAGAGTTAGAGGGCAACTGCTATACTGCTGATAATAATAATGAATTTAGCACCATAATGTCAAATTTCTGGACAGAAATTAAAAAATTAAGGGGTGAGGGATGGGGTATGTTTAGTAGCTGTGAAGGTGAGCTAATAATGATGTGTCACTCACAGTGACAAGTTGTTAAACGTATCCATTTTCAAGTAGCAAAGCCAAGATATATTCAATTAAAAAGAATCCCATTTTCCTACTAGAAAAATTTGAATACATTGTACAGTATAAAATATTGTTTACATCAGCAACTAGAACTATATTGGTGTCAATTTTACATAATGTTTGGTGTACGCAATTTTTTGTAAAATTTCTAGCAAGATGTCAGTGTATATTAATTTGAGCTTAATTATTTTTCATTATTGGTGTAAATGAAGTATGTTTATCTTAAATATTTTGTAACAATCTGTCAGCTTTTTTATTTCGGTAGGTAGAAAAGTTTAGATATAATGATGACAAAATGAAGATTGCATCAAGTATGTAACATCTCAATGTATCAATTTCTGTGAAACTTCATTAAGTAAATACGACGAGACTTATAAGGTAAATACTGCTAAAAAGTGCACTTTCATTCATTAGCATTTATGCTTTACTGTTACTTTCATTAAAACTCATTGTTATTCTGTAATATTAAATTTTGTAATTTTTTATGTAAAATATTTCTTTTATTTGTTATTAAATAAAACGGTTGAAAATTACAGTGCCAAAATGTTTCCAGTTATTACTTATATTAATATATAATGCTCATCGCAAACTTGTATCTGTCTAATGTAAATGTGGAACAATTCTACACCAGTGGTGTTCATAGCTACAGTAATATGAAGATTTCGGAAATAATTGTATCATAGTTTAATGGGCATATCTGTTTTCATTGTTTCATGGATCTGCTGGGATATATAAAATGCTCACACACACATTATTTGGTTAAAGTTGGTCACAAGAAGAAATGCAGAATATTAAGTCACATGGTGTTTGTTATTGCATGTTCTTCTAAGGAATGCGTTATGTTAAAATAAATAATTATCTAACAATTATTTATATTTTATATTTTAATATCTAATAATTATCTAAAGTGTGTATGTGACCCTCATGTCTTCATCTGTGGTGAGTGATTTCCTCATTTTCATTGTCTTAAAGTGTTTTCATTGTTATTGTTATCACAATGTGTACTTTCATAATATACGTATTACAGAGCGTGTGATCGATGAATGGAAACACTACTTGCTTCATTTCATAAATATCTGGGTTGTGATGTCTTTGTTGATTTCAATATGTTTTATTATTTATTTAGTTTATTTCCCTATACTTATGGTGCCAATCTCTGAAAATTCCATGTTTTGGCTGTGAATTAAACCAGAGGTTTTTGCGTAAACATGCCAGGCAGCACTAATTCAAGTATTGCTTCTAAGGAAGTCATGTGAACAATACTGAAGTCAGCCTGTGGGTCATCCACAAACATTAATCTTTCACAATTGGTGGTAGTTTCAAGGAGAAGTAGAAACAAATAATGTACTCAGATGTGATTAAAGAATTGCATAAAATATAAATTCAGAAGGAGAGAAGGAAATCCACGAACACTGGGGGGAGGCGGAAGAACCCCAAAACAAAACATTGCTGCTTCTTTGCTTTTACATACCAAGCCAATATTTCTTTGATAATTTGTGATTTAACATCACAAATCTGAAATCCCATATGAGGAGGCCATGCATATGGCTGGTATATATTAAATGTTGTCAGTTTTCCTATTAATTATTCCAACAGATATTTGAATCAACAAAATTTCTAGCATTGTCATATTTAATTCTGCAAAAAAAAGGTCATGTTCTAAATCTTATATATTAATTTGACAAAGTATTAAATCACCTCAGGATATCCAAATCACTAATATCGTGGAATTGTCTTTTCATAACAAATTTATGTCTGATTTCTCCAGCTTGTAACTGCAAAATACTATACTTATGAATACTGTAAAAGCCATGATTCTATTACATACTAAGAATTATTTTTTCAAATGTGAAAGAATTTGTGCTTACTTTATTTCTTTTGAGGAAAAGAAAGGAATGGGGAAGAACATTTTTGAAAGTAATGCATCTCATTTCTGGACATGTCTGAGTGTTTTACATATTGATTCTTATTTCACTTTAGTAATTTTTTCCCCATAAATTCCTTTGTGGATTATCCACACAAGATGATATTTGGTGGGAGAATGTGGAAATTGACCCATACCAAATATTTTACATCTATAAATAAAGAACTGTCATAGGTGAAAATCAAATTAAAATGTTTATAAATTGGAATGTATAAGGGAATGAAAAAAACTTCAAGTACAGGGGGACAATTGTGACAGAAAAAAATGGTTCAAAATTGTTGATGTAATTGCCATGTTTTAAAATGTTGGCTATGGTTTCAGGCATTGATTTGCTGTGCCTCTGATGTATTAGAGGGTCGAGGCTTGGTGCAAGTGGCAATTACAGTTTCTGAATTGCTCAGGTTTCATCAGCCTCGTTCTCCTGCACATGCCACTCCATGACAGACGGTAAGTGTGAGAACAGTTTACAACATCTAATCAAAAATAACTTTTGTTCATTTTATTATGGTCATAAATGTTTGAACATGATAAAGGCAATGTTAAAAATATTTTAAGATCATAGGATAACTTTCTGTGACAACTGAGCCAC
The DNA here is from genome assembly GCA_031002005.1 of Vandiemenella viatica. NCBI lineage: Eukaryota > Metazoa > Arthropoda > Insecta > Orthoptera > Morabidae > Vandiemenella > Vandiemenella viatica. The sequence goes on from JARYHS010008075.1 coordinate 24,965,540, forward strand.
AACAGTGTAATCCACACTAAGCAAAAACATACAGTGGGCAAGAATGCTTTTAGGTGATCCGTTCAATGTAGCATCTGACTTCCTTCAATAACCTTTTCTCTTGCGTGTTTCTCGTTGGGCAACCCAGTATGCTGTCCCTCTAAGTATGTCAGTAAAAGATTGTATGTCGATCAGTGGGCTTTACAGGAACTTCTGGATAGAGAGGCACTTGGAGCTGTCAACAATTAATCTGATATTGATGAATCAGAATTCATTAAACTTTCTGATCATGAAACTAACTCTGAAATAGGGGAGATGTTCTTGAACCTCCTGAAGCATCCACATCACCTCACGTTTCTCTGACACACAACAATTTTGCGATTAAGGCAATGATGATGCTTTTGTAAAAAACAATTTGTAAAAAGAAAAATGTAAGATGCAAGGTTTTGAAAGAGGTGAAATTCATATAAGGAAGGAAATTCCAGTCATTAGCAAATTCGTGAGAATGCCTCGTAAAAATTTGTTGGTAATCATTTTTCCGTTTTCCAAAATTGTGAATATGTAACTGATACACTTGCTGCTTTCCAGCAGATTATAAACAGATATATGTTTGATGCTCTTGAAGAGTACACAACATTTACCTGCAACAGGACTCTAAAACAGTGATATGATTGATCCTCTCAAAGGGTATACAAACAATTGTCTTCAATGCAACAAGACTGCCAATAACCCCAAAAAAATTCTAAGAGAAATGTGTAACACCAATAGAGCAGAAGTTTTGGCCTTTTCAGGTATATTATCCGTCAGAGGTGGCCAACCCAAATGATCTTGCGGGCCACTTTGGAGGTGCATCATAACTCTGCGGGCCGCATATAAAATTATATATCCCCACTAGAGACATTTTTTTGGATTGAAAAATTAAAACATGAGTTGATATTGTGTTTACTATTATTATTACATGTAAACATAGATAATATAGTAATAATGATACTAAATACACATTGTAAAGAAATATAAAACACTAAAAATGGAATATAAAAAATATTTTGTAAAAGTGTGATGAAAAATGTTCAAGGCGGGCCGCGGGTTTGCCACCCGTGTTATACGTATTGGCAGCCAAAAAAAATATCCAAAATCAGTCTCGATGAAGTGTGGGTTAAGGACACCGGAATTGAAATTTTGCAGGAGAGGGGGGGGCGGAGGGCTGTCATAGATCTCAAATGATCCAGAAACTTTTGTGCTGCCATCAGATTCCACGACAAAGGGACAATTGATACATGCAAAAAGACTGATAATTTAGCTACCGTCAGATAATTTTTTTTACCTCTTTCAATAGAAACTGGCAAGAAGTCTATACATTTGGTGACCAACTCTTGATAAATGAAAATTTAAAGCAATTTCGTGCGAGATGCTCATTTATTGAATACGGGGTGATTCAAAATGATTTTCGGGGTTTCAAAAAATTCCTACACTTAGCACAATTGAGATACGAACTTGAATCTTATTTTGATGTGTAAAGATACTCGTCAAGTTTTTTTTATATCCATTAGAAATGTTCGATATGTGCGCCCTGTGTCACTCTGTACTCATCTATGCAATAGTCCATTTCATCCCACACGCGACGCAGCATGTCATCAGAAATGTTTAGAAAGGCGGCCCTGATCCGTTCTCTCAGTTGCGGGATAGTCGCAGGTAGAGGAGGAAGATAAACTTTATCCTTGACTTATTGTAACCCCACAGAAAAAAATCATATGGGGTTAAATCTGGCGAACGAGGTGGCCAAGCCATCAGCAATTGGTCACTGTCGGCCCCGCGTCCGATCCATCGCTGCGGCAATTGTTCGTTGAGAAATGTTCTGACCTCCCAATGGAAATGGGGTTGAGCACCATCTTGTTGGAATATGAAATCATCCACCTCTTTTTTATTTTTATTTTATTTATCAATCTTGTTCCATGGATCCCTGCTGAGGAAATACCTCTGGGATGTGAAACATGTCATTGTTGATACATATACACATAATATGAGTCATATCATAGTAAATATATACATATTTTACAAATACAAGAAATAATAATAAACATACATTTTTGCAACTGAGTTTTGCAAACGTCATAATGAGTACAATTAATTATTTTCTTCAAATTCTTGAATGGAGTAGAAGGAGTTGCCAATAAGATAATCTCTAAGTTTTTGTTTGAATACATCTTTATTATCTGAAAGCTGTTTTATACGATTAGGTAGTTTATTAAACAGATGTATCCCAGAATAATTAACTCCTCTTTGTACTAATGACAGAGATGTTTGTGTTTTATGCAAGTTATTTCTGTTTCTTGTATTGAAACTGTGTACCTGTGAATTAGGTGTAAACAGGTTAAAATTTTCTATGACAAAGCTCATGAGAGAATATATATACTGAGAATACATTGTAAGAATATTCAGTTTCTTAAAGAGTTGTCTGCAAGAAGTTCTTGGTTTTACCCTACACAGAAACCTAATAGCTGAGGCAGCAACCACTCAGAGACCACATCAAGGTAAATTAGTCCTGTTACTGTCTGTTCATTGAAGAAGCATGGGCCGTACACTTTCACCTTGGAAACAGCAGCGAACACATACACTTTTGGAGAATCACGCTGGTGTTCAATAAAAGCACTTGGATTTTCTGTCCCCCAAATCCGCACATTATGCTTGTTAACTTTCCCGCACAAGTGAAAGTTCGCTTTATCACTAAAAATGAGTTTTTTACAAAACCCATCTTCTTCCATTTTTCTTGCATAATGTTACAAAATGTGAGACATTTGTGATGGTCGTCAGGTGTAAAAGCATGAAGCAGCCCTAGGTGATAGGCTTTCAGTTTTAGGCGTTTTCGTAGCACGCGCCAAACTGTGGTTTGCGGAATGTTCAGTTCTCTGCTGCCTCTTCATGTTGATTTCCGTGGGCTACATTCATAAGCTTCTCTGAAGAGGTTCACGTCGACTTCCGACCCAGAAGGACGCCCACTGCTTTCCCCTTTGCATAAGCAGCCCTTCTCCACGAACTGCACATACCACCTCCGAATGGAATTTTTTTGGAAAGTGCCGTTGGACAACGGTAACTGACTGACACACGTGAAAATCTAGAGTGGAAAAAGCCTTCTCTATAGCGTTAGCTGCTATATTGCAAACAGTGACATCTGGCGGAACAAAACGTAACTACAAGATTAGCGATTGCTGCAAAACAAAACTTTGAGAGTTTGTCTATTCATCCATCTAAAGATAATACTTGTATGTTTAGTACGCAGCTGGTAAAAAATTCATGAAACCCCGACAATCATTTTGAATCACCCTGTATATGCCAAATAAGTCTGCAAAGTAAGGACTGAAAATATTTGTAGTTGTTTATTTGTGAAGCTACTACACCTTGGAGCTTGAAATTTACTGTGGGAATTGAGCCCCAGGACCTTATAAAGCTTCTAATTCAGTCGTCATGTTTTCAGACAGGTTGGTGATTACAAAGATTCCAATCGTAACTTGACCACTAACTTGGTACACAAGTTACCCTCTAGCCAAATATCTACTCGCCAAAGGTATAACATTTGTAGGCGCACTGAAGAAAAATGAAGAAGAAATTCCAACTGATTTGCAGCTTTCAGGAACAAGAGAGAAGTTGGAAGTTCATTGCTTTATTTTCAAAATGACATCACACTTGTTTCTAATATGGGGGGAGGGGTGGACAAGAAGTATGTCATACTACTCAGTACTACACACAGTGTTTATAAAATTGACCAAGACATGAAAAAACCCTGCATAATCTTGGGTTATAATAATATAAATGAGGTGTTGACTTTGTGGCAATTTCATTTTTACACGAAAAACTAACAGATGGACGATGGCAGTTTTTTATGCACTGCTAAATGTAGGTGGTATAAATTTGCAAGTGCTCTTGAATTTCTCCAAACCTGATGCATCATCCATGTTTAGAAGGTATTTCTTGAAAAATCTAGTGACTTCCTTGATGAATCCGCACTTCAAAACTGTCAAAAGCTGCGATTTCTTTGTACTCGTGTTATTAGAAGACTGCTCCCAACCGCTGCATACGGCCCAAAGAGGACAAGGAACCATCGGTGAAAAAATTCAAAAAACATTCTACTAAGTGTGGTAGAATGAAGAACAATTACATCACCAGCATGTGTTCTGAGTATAACTGTTTATTACAAATAATTTTTTCTTCGTTTTTGGTTTTCTTAAATTACTTTTCTTAATGTCTTTCTAATACAGTTTATGAACAGATAAATCTAATAAACTATATAAAATAGTTGGGCATTTGAAGCAGATTATGTAAAAATGATCTGTCTTATTTTGTATACCACCTCTTCGAAATTGCACCGAACACCAGCCTCTCCAGTTGATGGTTGATTACAATGGCACGTGCCCACTCATAGCATTTTCCATATAAGCTTATTTTATTACACAAGCTTTTCACCTTATGTTCTTTTACTGTTAGAAATAAGTTGTTCTGCTATTTTGCCAGTTTGTGATCATTGTCATCTATTCTCATCTAAATACTACTCCTAATTCTTTTCTCAACTTTGAGCCATGCCTCATTGCCAGTTAGTCTCATATAAACCCAGCACTTTCATCATTTCAGTTACTGATTGTTTTGTATTGCAATTTATCTAAAGAAACCTACTGCTCTTATTAACACCACCTCCAGCTCATTGTACCAATAATGTGGATCCCAACTATCCCATCAGTCTTGGAATAAGGTGTCCATCCCAGATACACCCTCTCATCATCCTCTCCAATTGATGCAGGACTTTGAAGTCTCTTAGTACCACCTCCATAATATGTTCTGCCCAGTTAAATTTATTACAACATCCAGTCTGTTTAAAATCGATGACGACGAATATGTATGTTTATATACTAAGCAAAAACCTACCATTTCAGTGAAAATGTCTGGCACAAGCCTTCTTGCATTCACAATGTTTTCCATGATTGAATATATATAGAAGTCCAATGCGCATATATATGGGTACCAGACAACCACTAAATTTAAGATAGCACCAATTTTCCTCCCACCCATCCCCCTCACCTTTACCTTCTCCCATAGAACCACCACTCACCAGAGCCTTTCTTTATAGTTTTATAATTTCGAATTTTGCTTATTTTTAATTTCAAATTTCCGAATATTTTGTTTTTCAGCTATTTGCACATATGTCCATTAATTAATAGGAATTTAGGACCATTAACTGAGAACCACTGCACTTCTGTGACGGGTCCATATGTACAGTTTTACTTTCTATTCATTATCATTTTCCAGCCTATGATTTTCTACCCCCACTCTCACTTCATGCCATGTTGTTTTCCCGCCACCATGAGCTACTGGCATTGTAGTTTACACAGTTGGCTGCTAGCGTGCAGCCTTCTCACCCTTACTGATGAAGAACTATGGGCTCGAAAATTATGTTCTATGTGTATTCAATTGTTTTTTTTTCCCTTGTACCAATGCCGCAAGAATCCTTCTCTATGGTAAGCGGTGGTTTTTATCCTATCCTAATGTTTAATAAAATATATATATATTAAATTGTGATTGGGAAATGAGCCACCACTTACCTGTAGATGATGGATGTGGGGCGTGAATACACACAAAAGACAAAAACAACAGATAAAGAAATTTTCGGGACAAGCCCTTTATAAGTAGCTGAATATAAGTAGCCAGTGGAATAGTACTGTGTAGTGAAAGCTGAGTATCACCAGAAGCTCCAGAATGAAAGGTTAGCCAGTTTGAGATGTACGTAAGCAAAAAGTTGGTATTAAATCCATGGGCCCATCCTTAAAAGTTAGCTGTGCATAAAGTAATATTGTCCACCAATTTTTCTGTTCTCAAGAAAGAAGATAACCTAAGACAAGTGGTTGGCAGGAATCACCTGAACTCCTACTGAAAAATCTTTTGCCAAATGACTAACAGGAGTCCAATGAAAACAATATGGTGGTGCTACGATTTGCTAAAGAGGAAGCTGAACAGTTTGCGTGCTGAAGAGTAATAAGGAACCAGAACCTGATAGGCCAACATAATTCAGAAAATAGTTCCTTACTTCACTGGATTACTGAATGCTTGTTGTCTTTAGGGGAAGGTACGCCATTGCTGGAAAACATTTAGAATAACAATTTTAAGTCCCCTTATTACCATAGCAATATAAACGAATTGGCCTACCAGATAATCTAGGCAAACTATAAAGCATTTGTTGTGTAAAAGGATTAAGGAATTTAGTTTACTAAAAGCTATGAAATAGCAGTCGACTTATGGAAAGGTTGGTCAGCAGAGGATGCTATAAATTTAAACTCTGTGTGTAATTAACGCAATAAACAAATCATGTCATGCATTTTTATTGACATCTTTGGCACCTTTCATACAAAGGTGCCCAGAAACGAAAGCACCACATTTTTTTCCCTTAAACAAGTATTTATTGAACACAATGAAACTTATACACAAGAATGATGTTTCTTCTACACTCCCTATTTTTCCACGTATTCTTCCCGTTTTGTGGCCTTCCTCCAGCAAGACACAAGAGCAGTACCAATCCTTGTTTTGCTCACAATACCATTTCTTCACTGTGCGAGTCAGCTCTTCGTCATCATTAAAATGTTTTCCACGAATGGCCCAAACAAGTGAAAGTCTCAGGGAGGTAGGTCAGGGCTATAGGGTGGATGGGGTAACACTGTCCAACCCTGTTTGGTGATGTGTTCCAGCATCCTCAAACTTATGTGGGGGTGTGCGTTATCATGTTGAAATAAACATCCACCTGGGTTGTTATGGCATCCAAGTCGCTGGAAGCACTTCTTGAGTTTGGTTAAAATGTTGACATATGCCTCTCGGCATCACATCAATGAGTATGGCAGCTTTACAGTCCCAATTCACAGTGATCATGACCTTACCAGCAGAATCAGTTGCTTTGAAATTTTCTTCTGTGGTGAATCAGGATGGCGCCATTCCATCGATTGCTGTTTTGTTTCAGGCTCAAAATGATGAACCCAGGTTTCATTACCTGTCACAATCTATGAGAAGAAGCTTCAAAATGTTGCAGCAACTCAGAAGAATTTTTTGATATTTCTGTTCGTCCTTAAGACTGCATGAAACCCATCGTGAATAATTTTTTGGGTAATCAAGTGCACTGACGATTGATTACACCCACACTTCCTTTTCTGATTGACAGATTGCACACCAAGTGCGAAGTCGCTATGCGTCAGTCCTTGCGAATGAGCACATTAGCACTCTGCATCTTGTCAGGTGTTACAGCCATAGGTGGCCTTCCCAACGGCTGCAAATGTTGGAGCTCTGCGGAACCGCTTTCAGATGGCTTCGCCCTCTGTGCCCAGTGACTAACCGAACTTCTGTCAACTGCTGGTGCTCCATAAACTGCACATAAGCATTTGTGATGGAATCCAACTGTTTATTTCTCCACAGTGAGAAATTCATTGACGACATGCTGCTTATAACGTACATCACTCACAGACGTCATGTTGAACCATTTGTAAGACTACCTGCCTTTCTTGTGGTTGACCTGATACTTACTGTAGACCGAACTTCGTGCTTGCTAAAGTTTTAATTACTAACATACAGCACCCGAAGTTGGATAAAAGAGTTCGTAGTCGCCGCCGGTCGCCAGACAGGGTCCAAACCAGTCCGATAAAAGTGTGAGGATAACTAACTAAGAGAAATCTTCAAAAGTAATGAAAATCTGTTCTCCACACATTTATTTGAATAAAGTACACATCGAACCAGTTGGCCACTATCAGAATTTAGATGATAAGGCTATTGAAACTTCGTAATCCGTCGATTGCAAGATTCTTAGAAACAAAAGGAAAGTTTTTTTTTTAATCCAAATCAGTCCACACTATATTATTTTCGATGCCACACTTCACTGTTCTGGTAACTCAACCCACTGTTCAAATCAATTTAAAACATACGTCGCAATGGTTAAACAAGTTCATTCTTCTTCTTACTTCTTGCTACACCCGCACAGTTAGTATAGCGTCTCACATTACGCGACGCGAGCCGTCCGCTACAAAACCTCGATAACGACTGACTTTAAACAATGTAATCATGCGCTCACTTCGGCGCTACTTGCGGGTCGGCGGAATGCTACTGTTATGTTACATTCCCCAACTACCAATTTGTGATAATTGTTCAGGTTTTTTTTTTTTTTTCAAAAGAAACTGAAGAATTATCATTACAATAAAAAAGAAAATTTACAAATACCAAGTTTCAGACTCTCAAGTGTGGCCAACCTACTAACATAAGATACACAAAGCCATTTAACATATTTAAATAAAAAAACAGGCACACAAACAACATCAAGAAAACATATAAAAAAAAATACAGGAAGGAACCACATGAAATTGTTACAGTTTTCGTGGTCACCGTTCTCAAATAGACTGTCAATTCTCACGAAAATAAAACTGAAAAGAAAGAACATATATTCACAACACGACAAAAATAATATTTCCGCTTCTACCGTAGGCTCTATGGGTGGAGTCCTCGGTTGCGACACTGGTAGAGGTCATTAACCTCTATACGACTTTTGTCGAAGCACTTCACGCACTACACTGCACTACACAAAGCCTACTGTTGTTGCTGCAGCTGCTTTGGCATTTTTTCAGGCAGGGTACGAGAGTGGAAATGTGGATTTAGTTTATTGGCTTTAGCCGGAAAAAAAATTAAAGATTTGTTCGCCGCAGCGATGAGGTAATTGGCCTACGCCAAATAAAAAATTAGAAAGAGAAAAAAAAAAAAAATAAGGATAAAGGGTGTCCCCTCCTTTTAGTCAGATAAGTCTTCTGGTAACATTTTGTAGGGTTTAAGGGAAGTAACATTGAAAGTACCCCTGATATTTTGACCAACAGGGTACACTAATAAATAGGAATTCTTCCTAGGGCAGCTAGCAATCCGATACGGGCCTTCATATAAATACTTAAACTTCCTAATTTCTTTGTTTACGCTAGAGGACTTATAATGAGTCTGCGCCAGTACCAGATCACCCGGCTTATAGTCGATTGCCTTCCCTCTTTGATCATGCCGCTTCTTCTTCATTTTCGAGCTGTTGTTGCGAGTACATTAAATCCTCACTGTCCTTTTCGACCAATAACTGTGACAGCTGCACTTCTTCCTCACTAGGCTCATCATAGCATACAAACTCCTGCACCTCTCCTCTTGAAATGACTCTAACTTGAACCGCTTCCTTTCCTTCTTCACGAATTTTGGTTTCATAACTTATATTCACTCTTTTTCCTTCCGTAATAAATTGCAGACTATTCTCTTCCCAGTCCAGTTTAACCATTTTCTCGGAAAGCCAATCGACTCCCAGAATTAGATCAACGGTTAATTTAGGGATAACAAATGCTTTTATTTCAATCCTGTGTCCTCCAATCTCACCATCTACTCGAATTTGCTGGGTGATTCTTTTAATTTTACCCCCATTTGCTACCGTAACTGTCATTCCTTGTACCGAGTGTAAACATGCGTCAGGTTCATTCACAAGGATTTGAAATAGGTTTTCCGAAACACAGGATATGTCCGCGCCAGAATCTATCAAGGCTTCTACTTGTCGTGATTTAAATTTCACCAAAACCGTAGGTGTACGGGCTTCTTTTCTCCTTAAAATTCCTTCTTCTTCCAATAAATCTTCTCTCGGGTCGTTATTGTAGACTGAAAAGACTTGTGATTTTCGAGCCGTTAGATTCTCTTCATTATTCAAATCTGAGTAGCAAGTACTAGTAATGTCCGTTAATTGCTTGTCACTATATGGTAAATCTTCGTCCCGCCGCAACTTACTTTTACTCTTCCATTTTATTGACTTCCTGTCAATTCTTTTCTCTTCTTCATATATCTGTGACTGCTTCAGCTTCCCGACATCTTCTTTACAAGTTCCGTAGTCTGTGGGTATTGATCTTTCCTTTCCATAGCTCGCTTTAGTTGACAGAAATGTTTCGCATTGTTCGTATACCGCGCCAGCGGCTGCCGCGTGCTTCAAATTATTTTTGGCACAGGTACCAACACTGTTTACGCCTGGACTGTTACGCGTGTGTTGGCTGCCGTCGCGCTCGCCGGCTGCGCCGTCATGAAATACATAAGACTTCCGCACAACTTTAATCCCGTCCAGGCTTACCTCGCCTGTATCCATATTTTCCGAACCATCAATTCCTATTAACATCATCTCACCCTCGCGTAATTTTCTTTGTTCTCTCCAAATGTGTTCTTGAATTCTTTCGTTTTCAACTTCAAAAATGTCATCTTCGCCTTCTCCTCTGATCTCAGATTCTCCGACTTCTATTTCCTGATCAAATTTATTTTCATCTTCTACCTCATCCGCCTTCAATTCTTCACTTGTACTGGTTAATAAAATTTTCTCGTATCTTATCGGTTCTTCTTCAACTTCGTTATTAAATACTGTATCATATAGACATATTTCTGGTTGATCCTTTTTCCGCCTCAAGCCTATTTTTTCTTCTTTTACTAATACTATTTTCTCTGTATTCGGCCTCTTTTCTGCCTCCGCCGCTGGCGAAGCCTTCTCAGTGGCAGGCACTAGTTTAAATGTCTGGTATTGTCTTCTGAAACCACTGCTACCCTATGTTCTTCATTTTGCGGTCGGTAGTTATGATTCTGGAACCGCCTATGAGATTTTCCTTCCTCTATGTTTTCCTTTCGAACTCCGTCTTGCCGGCCTGAGTTTTCCGGTTCTTGCCGAAAATTTTTATTCCCTTCTCTTCGGTGGTTTTCCTGTCTGAATCCGTTATTTTGAAAATGATTAGTGTTATGTTGTCCCTGGTATCTTGTTCTGTACATTCTTTGCTCTTGTACATCTAATCTTCCCAGCATATCTACAGCATCCTTTATGGAGCGGATCTTGTGGCTAGTAAGTATTAGCTGTGTCTGTTCCGGTAACCTAGCCGCAATCATTCGTACATACTCTTCTTCACTATGAGGCTGGTCTAAGTATCGGCAAGATGCATAGCACCGCATGAAAAAATCGGTTTGCGATCCTCTTCTCGGGTCATAACGGTCACCGCACATTAATTCTGATTTTACGGCGATCTGCCGCTCTGCCGACCAGTAAAGATTCAAGAAATCTTCTTTGAACTGCTCGAAAGATGAAAATTCCTCCTCTAATTGCTCTGCCCACAGTCGGGGTCCTGCTCTTAAATGTTTTATTACCATATTAATTTTCTTCTCCTCACTAGCAGCCATAAAAGGTGGAAAATTTTCGAAATTTTTAATAAACTTTACAGGATGGATGCCATTTCGGTCCGAAAATTCTTCCCAATCAATCTTTTCGTCGTAGCATTGAACAGGAATTACGGTGCCCTTTCCGGTTTCTTTGTATTTACAGAATTCTTCTCTCACTACACCCGGCACTTGTTTTAATACTTCTTGCTTTATAATTAGCGGCGCATGTACCTTCATTCTCTCATCCACAAATACGGCAGTTGACACTTTTAATTTCTCCAACTTCTCATCCAGCTGTTCCACCTCCGCAGTTATCTCTTTCATCCCAAATTTCACTTCCGCATAGCCCTGTCGGGTACCTTCTTGCAATGTTTGGAACTGTCCTTCGATCGTCTTTATACGGTGGCAATGACTATCGCTTTTTTCTTGTAACTGCGCATACTGTTCTTGCAAGGCGTCGGTTTCCTGGCGCAAACTACCAGTTTCACCCTTTAACTCTTGTTTTAAATCGGAAAACTGGGTTGCTAAGTCCTCTGCTCGCATATTACACAAAGCACGATACTCTTCCATATCCTTACGTAATTCTGCTATTTGGGATTTGTGTTCATTCAGAGACTTAGAATGTAACATTTCCGCGTCAGACTTTAGCTCAGCTTTTAGATTATCGAGCTTGGAATCAAAGGTTTGAGTACTTAATTTAAGATCTGAATCTAACTTTTCAAATTTATCATGGAGGATTTCAGTGCTTGACTTAAGGTCTGAATTTAAATGTTCAAATTTATCATGGAGGATTTCGGTACTTGATTTGAGATCCAAATTTAAATTTCCAAACTTGGAATTTAGGATCTCGGAATTCGTATTTAAATTTTCCAATTTGGAATTTTGAATCTCAGAATTTATGTTTAAATTTTCAAACTTGGAATTTAAGCTTTCAATATTCGTACTCATATCTGACTTTAGTGAGCGCATTTCCGCTCTCAGGATTTCCACCACCTCAGTGAGACTTAGACTAGCGTCTCCTTCCGTACCCGGCATAATTATAAATTTTACACAGAAAACTGGATCAAAAAATATTGTAAATTCGCTTCCCGCGAATCAGACAACCAGACCACAACAACGCCGTTATACACGAAGCGCCAGCTGCTGCAAGCTATCTAGCTAAGCATGCCATTTAAAGAAAAAGGAAACAAAAGGTTGTACTATAGGCATAACTACAGGTGGAATTTAAATAACTGCTTCTGTCATCCCTGATGACAAAGGAGAGTAAAATGTATTGTCGAGTTAGGAGAGAAAAATCTGGTCCGATTTTTCTTCCTCGATATTTCACAGAAAAAAAAGGAAAATTATCAGAAAAAATTAGGAAAGGATTTAAGCCTTCAAAAATAGCCAAACAAGCAGCGCACAGCGCGTTCTTAGCTTTCGGAGACTCTGCACGACGATTCTTCTTTCTCCCGCCTTCGTCGTCTCGGCTGCCCAGCTCCGCGCCGAACAATGTAGAATGTCTTCCCCGCTGCTCCTTGACCAGCCGCGCTGCCTTCGTCGAGTGGGAGTTCTTCCGCACCTTTGGGTATTGTCGACACTCACTGTTTTGATTGTCGTCGTCTTGATATCACTAGTTTTCCTTTTCTTTCTTTTGTGTGTTTTCCTAGGATTTGAGAAAAATTGTCTCTCCTCCTAGTACTGATTTCTACCACACAGTCCTGTCACTCGTCGCCATGTAAGACTACTTGCCTTTCTTGTGGTTGACCTGATACTTACTGTAGACCGAACTTCGTGCTTGCTAAAGTTTAATTACTAACATACAGCACCCGAAGTTGGATAAATGAGTTCGTAGTCGCCGCCGGTCGCCAGACAGGGTCCAAACCAGTCCGATAAAAGTGTGAGGATAACTAACTAAGAGAAATCTTCAAAAGTAATGAAAATCTGTTCTCCACACATTTATTTGAATAAAGTACACATCGAACCAGTTGGCCACTATCAGAATTTAGATGATAAGGCTATTGAAACTTCGTAATCCGTCGATTGCAAGATTCTTAGAAACAAAAGGAAAGTTTTTTTTTTAATCCAAATCAGTCCACACTATATTACTTTCGATGCCACACTTCACTGTTCTGGTAACTCAACCCACTGTTCAAATCAATTTAAAACATACGTCGCAATGGTTAAACAAGTTCATTCTTCTTCTTACTTCTTGCTACACCCGCACAGTTAGTATAGCGTCTCACATTACGCGACGCGAGCCGTTCGCTACAAAACCTCGATAACGACTGACTTTAAACAATGTAATCATGCGCTCACTTCGGCGCTACTTGCGGGTCGGCGGAATGCTACTGTTATGTTACACATTGCTGCAAGTACGCTATCTGTCGGAAGAAACTGAAACTTTGTGTGCATACTCTGAAAACTTCAAAGAATTTTAATCTTAAGTTTCGCATTTGTGTCATTGTTGGGGGCTGAGAAAAAAATGTGGTGCATTAGTTTCTGGGCCACCCTCGTAATTTTTTATGGAAGATTTTATTTGACTTTGACACTTAGCAAGTGCTGTATAGAAGTTTGAAATATTGCTGTCGTTGAAGAAGTACAATGTTTCACAGTTCAAGTCAACAACTACTACAACACTTTGCTTAGCAAAGTCTGTGGTCCCAAATTTTTTTGATATTGCTCTGGAACCGGTCTCATGTGTCTTACAGAATTTGAGGAATTCATAGATTTTGGAGACATTTTGCGGTTAGTTGGAGCTAATATTTAGATATATCAAGATGCATAGTAAGGATGTAATATAAGTAATTGAATGCTTGTGTAAATAATTTAAACTACATTTGCACAAACAAAATATATATCGATGATAGAGAGATTGAGATGCAGTTTTAATGTGAAGCTTCAAGAAATTTCCATTAAAAGGAGCAAAATGTTGAAGGTAGTTAGATGCTATTTTTCGGTGAACACAGGAATTTTAATTATTATATTGAATACATGTAAAGATGATCAACTGCAACAATGAAAAAAGTAATCAGTAGAGACGGGGTTATATGCAGTTGCATATTAAGCCCATTTTCACCAGTTATTGCATATTTTACTTAAAACCTAGTGATAATGCATATTTTTGCTATATTAACAATATTTTTCAATAGTGTTCCTGGTTAATAAATAACCACAGCTCTTAGTCTACAATGACGCGCTGAAGAACTACGATCCATGTTTGGGAATGTAAATAGATTGATTTCATCAACAAAGAAAGCATTCTCCTAATAATGCCCATAAAAAATTTGACAAATTTGCCTTTGCCTCCGGAAACAGTGGTAACTCGATGGGTGATACATATTGAAACTGTACTGTTTTAGAATTGACATTTTGAGGCAATTAAAGGTGTAGTAAACAACTGTGATAGTAGAGAGTCTATAACAGTTTGTCAGAACAAGAAAGCATTTCACAATTCTAGTATTGAAACCATAGCTGTGATTAGCATTTGTTTTTTCCAGATACCTTCGAGTATTAAAAAACTTGAAACTCAAGATTTGATGTTGACTGAATCTGTTCAGTCAATGAATCAAATCCGCATTGCCAGAGGTATTCCTGTGTAAACTTAAAGTGAAGTTTGAATATATTTTGAACAATAACCCAGGTTTTGTACCTTTCTGTTGTAGTGGGTGCCTTAGTGGCAAACTACGTTACAATTATCTTTCATACCTTTATGATTAATAATTGTGGATTTTTAATCTTTATTTTTATGAAGGAGTGAAAATTTATTAATTTTGCAAGAATCTCGACATTAGTTGGAATTTAGGAAAAATTGTCACAATATGACATTTATTTTCTTATCACTGGCGATTACAAGTCTGAGCGAATTTACTGTTAACATTAACACAAATTGGCAAAATCATAAAAGCAACGCTCAGAGGTACAATTAGCCGTCATGAGCAAGCAAACAATTGTATATTTACTTTTAAATATATCTCAGAATCAAAATGCAAGAAATAATGACAACTGGAAACAATGAAAAACACAAGTTATGACGACCTCAGACAAAAGCATCATAATACTGTGACTTTACAGTTAAAAAGACAATCATGGGTGCCACGAATGAACAATATATCATTCGAAAATAACTAGTTCTGGCAAATTATGCCGCTAGCTCAGGGGTTTTTACAATTACAAAGTGAGAACGTGGATCTATCCTCTCAAAGGTGTTAAAGCGTTCTGTTTCACGGAATGCACAATCAGATGGCTTGGTCGTAATAAGTTACCATTGTAGTTCTGCGTCTGATGTCTGCGGTGAGTGGAGCGGACCCACGGTATGTGAGATTGTCTCACAAGTCGGCTACAGGCATCTCTGGTCTGACAATGCACGTCATCGCATTACCGGCTGTGTTGCCGTGATAAGCTTGCTCCAGCAAGGCAAGCGGGCAGCCAGAAATCGTACAATGGCAGTTGGCGAGAGAAGCCAACTTTCCAAGTCCACCTCAGACTAGACTCGCATAGCATGGACTCGAAGATCGAAGTGCAGCTCGTCGCTCTTCTCTCCCACGAGGAAACTTCTCGCTCCGCCCCTTTGTAGTCTCGAAGTTCACATATAAAAGAAATTCCCAGGATTTTAAGTTATACGCTCATTTGGATTGGATCTTCAGGTCGGCACCTAATGTCACGTGATATCCTCGATATGTGATTTGGCCAGCGTATCTAACAGAGGTCGGACATATTCGGCTAAGTTCGCCGGGGTGAGAGCACATTCGGGTGTCAGCGGCAGGCATTTCCCGCCAGGTGAGTGACCCATCCCCAGGGAGCAGAGTGTGTGGTCCGGCAAACCCCAAATCCGCGACGTCCTGTCGCCATGGCTCGGGAAGACCACGATTAGCTTCAAGCCTACATGGCTCAATAATTCTTTAATATTCGCTTTACCAAGATACACTGTATGTTCACCATTTCATTAGAGTCCTCACTTGGAATCTTGCGTACTTTATAAAATTACAACAAAAATCTATTTAGGTGGTCGCCCAAGATTTATGTAAATTACTCTTATATTATTACATATATAATAAAAATGCACCTTGTAACGTGGCGACAGCGCGTCATGTTACACTGTCAAATTGATAGTTTTAGTAATGGAAGGGGTAAACGTTTTCCACAAACAATGACTGTTAACGCAGCACCAAATTTCAAATACTGCCCAGTTACATCAGTGGTCCATATTGTTAGGAACAAGCCGGATATAGGGGTGGGTATCAGCTTCTTCACCTAAACTCAAAGTCATCCAAAAGTTGTCAAAGTTCGTAAAAGTTCTATAACCGTGTTAAACCATTTTAGAATGCTAACTGTAAAATTGACCACAGTCGCCACTTACAGATTAACCTCCCGTAAGAAAGGTACTAAAGTAGAAATGAAAGTCTGAATCCGGATAACTGAATTATATATTCTTGCAAATTTTCACAGAATTTACAAAAGTCACAGTTAGCAATGGCAATCGGAGAAAAATCATCAGCCGAAGATTACAAATCGTGAAACAGAACAGACTGCACCACCCCAAATAAAACTTGAAATCTGTTATAAACACATGTCGGAAAATGTTAGCCTGTTACATTGGTCATGCCGAATTTAGAAATGGCGCCGGTCGGCCATGATGTTTTTGACCTGCCCTGACAAAAGCCACCGCGCACCGGAGCCGGCCTTCTCAAACTTAAGCACACATCAAGTACGTGTGATCTCGTCAAAGCGATCTGATGGACTGTCCTACCCCTTCCCTCACCAGGGCTTATATAGGAGTGGTTCAAGGACGCTACCCTCCGGCAGTGTTCAGCCACGGTCTAAAATATTCCCTCACATTTATTTTTACAACTTTCTTCAAAGGTGGTCAAGTTAAAATCTAAAGTGTTTACGAGTTATGGGAGTTTATGTGTGGCATGTTGGATGGCAAAATTTTAATTTATTCTTAACTTTTATTTTTAATATGACGTCACGGCAAAATTCAAATCATCCCCTGATTGCGACATATTCAGAAATTTTAGGGATTTACAAACGGCATAAGTTATAAACATGAAACTATAATCAAAGTGTTGTCCCGAATTTTAACCGCTCAAAAGTGTAAATTTTATTTAAATCGGTTAGGAATTGATGGAGTTATCACTAAAACCAGAAATTTCACACCTTCGCCATTTTATTGAATATATATATCTATGTATAACTCTGAAGGTATGTGATTTCTCAAACCGAAAAAATTACTAAAGTGTAGCCTGTATCAAAATACGTGTTTTAAAAGTTGTCCCATCTTCATGGGTATGATATCTTGGGCACAATAAAATATTCTATTCAGACCATGTGGGCTGTTGTCGTGTGGTTTTTGAAAATTCTCTAACATCTGTTCTATTGCGTTAAATGACATGAAATTAAGATATGTGGAAC
Source organism: Vandiemenella viatica (assembly GCA_031002005.1). NCBI lineage: Eukaryota > Metazoa > Arthropoda > Insecta > Orthoptera > Morabidae > Vandiemenella > Vandiemenella viatica. Next base: position 24,983,114 of record JARYHS010008075.1, read on the forward strand.
TAGAAGAGTGGTTCTTTAAGGAAAACTACTTTTTATCTCGAAATCTTGGTAGGCTTTTGAATAAGAAAATGGTAAAGTTGAGTGACCTATTTTATGTGTTTGAATAGCCATTTAAGCTCTTAAAACGGTTGGAAACTATAAGATTTAGATGAATTTAATTCTCTTTCGGACTGTTTTAATTTATTACTTACTTTATAACATGTGACAGTGTTTGAAATTAGTGTAGAAGCATATTTTGTGTACGGTGCCTCTGGCGAGTTATTTCGAAATTGGATTAACAAACAGCAGGTTAGTAAAATGTCTTTTAATTGTTATAGAAAATTAATTACGTGTATCTACTAGCTTTTACCTGTTCTCATCGCTTTCAAAATGGTTTAACAGTGTTGGAATTTATGCTGAAAGGTTTGATTATTTTCGTCTGTATACCGGCTTCCTAGTTTTACTGATTTTCCATATTTCTCCGGGTTTAAACTACTTGGAACCTATTAAAACTGAAAGGGACTATTATTTAATGCCTTTTCGTCTACTTTTTAACTCCTGAAATTACTTAAAAGGCCTAAAATCGTTTATGGAAACTATGCAAATGAGTTATCAATTTCCCCCAAAACTACGTCATGTTATTAAGTGGTTAGAAACTATCAGAAACTTATCAGATATCCTTCTAAACTATCTCACGCATTATTACATTTACTTTTGGAGCTTTTAAATGGTCGAATTACATCACAATCTGTTATTTATTTCTTGTTGCTTTAAAATGGTTTGTTTAGTTATTTTTAGAATCGGTATCGGTATGGTGAACTGAGCTTCCCTTTTCCTAACCTCTTCGATAGTAAGGTGCTTACAATATCTACTTATAAAAATATTTTTAAAGATCAAAGAAACCAATAGACTTAAAAAAAAAGTTTTTAAAAACAGTATTCTAAACAAATGGCAACAGCCGTGGAACAGCTCATAAATAGGAAGGATAGTAAATAAGTTCTTCCAGATGTTAGGTTGATGATGTGGTTGAGATATTTAAATTCATTCTGTGGATTAACATATTACTTCACTGTACAAGTACTCTATGAAACCTACATATACTATTTGAATTTGGAATTGGCACCTTCAGATGATGGAGTGGAATAGTTAAAAGTTAAGTTCACTGGAATAAGTACTTACGAAGTACTGATACAGTCTTCTCTGGGAAGAACTGGGAAAGAGGACAAATGCAGCAAGGGAGTGAGATCAGCAGTCTTTCATATCACATAGTGTTCAAAGGAATGAATAAAAACACCTCAGTGGAGCAAAATTGTTGGTGCGGACAAATAAAAGAAAAAGCTGTTACCAGAAGTTTGGTTTCTGAAAAATCTAAGTCTATTCTTCAATTTCTTTAAATATTACTGCATATTAGTTTGATTAATTTGTGGTAGTAATTCATGGAATTTTTTCAGAGTTGTACAATAATTTTACCTTGTTATCTAGTGTGTAGATGCTTTGTTTAAATTTTGTCATATTTCTATAGAAATAAAATTCAATGTGTATTTACAGATTAGATAACAATGATAATGGGTAGGAAAATCCTATTAGGCAGTGATATTAAAGGAGAATAGGAAAATTTAACCCAACACTTACCATAGATCAATGGCAGTTCTAGACATTGTGACATGTCACCACCTTCTAATCAAGGATAAATAAATAAAATAATAAATGTAATGAAAGAAAGAAATATTTATAAATGCTGCATTCTGTAATATATGATAACTTATGACAGCTAGGGAAAATATTTAATACCATCTGTTGGCTACATCAATGAACTGTTTCACTTTTGTGGGGCCAGATGGCACAAATCACAAAAGCACTGTGGCTTCACAGAAATATACAAGGGAGTGGGGCTGCTTTGCTGGAGGTGGCCTGTGATGACTTTGTTCTGTCTCACACTGCCCCTGGGCAGTGAGAAGACACATGAACTTCGAAACGTTGTGGAACTCGAAAAAGTTAGTAACACTGTCTTTAGAGCACAGCAGCAGCTGCCATTTTTGTCACAGTCAGCTACATGCCCTAAAAGCTTTGTTAATGCAAGGAGGGAATATTATTTCTATTTCTTAGTTTCTTTGGAAGAGAATTAAACAAGTTTATTAATGCAATAAGCAGAAAACAATTCTCAAGCTAAATGTGCTCCATTGTCGTAAAGAGTGTGCCACTGTCATTGTAGTCATCAAAATTTTTGGGTCCCTCTGGTTTTTTTTTTTAAATTATATGTAAGAGAAGATTTCATAGATGTCTAGTTGAATTGATCATTCTTTTTATTCAATTAAATAAACAAATTTTACAATTTATAATATTTCTAAAATTGCTTTTATTTATCGTGTACTACAATGAAACAAAAAAAATTCAAATTACTTTGATTGTTTTATTTTCGATGATAGCATTTTTTTTTCCATTAAATAAAAATAATACAATCTCTCAGAGGACCTTTAATAATGGGGGCCACCAGGCTACTAAGGCCTAGTTATGCCTACTGGGTAATCCAGCACTGCCTGTAGGTCGACTAGTCAGTTTTGGGCTAGTTAGTTACTATTTACCTTTAGCTCAATTTTAAAGCATTTATCATTGATTTATTCAATTTCAAATAATTTCTTAAATCCAGTAGTACACACAGGTAACGAGACTTTCACATGTTGATTCTTGGCTGTGTGGGTGTCGCTGCGTCATATTTCTTATAGCCGACGTTTCGACCCTCATTCTGTGGTCTTCTTCCTAGGCAGAACTGCGTCTTCGATCAGTGTGCGGAGTTGTTTTATAGCCGAGACCCATGAACCATCTAGAGGGTTCGATTTACCTGGCCAATCAGGATGTCCAAACTGTCACATGTTTCGTTGACCTGGTGGGTCACGGTGCGGTCTGTTGGGAGGTGACACATGACCTGCTCTGTCTGCACTGGTGAGAGCCAAGTGTCGTGTAATTTAAGCCCATTGTCTTCGTTTATATTGTTTGGGCGTTTGGCAATTTCCAACGCCTCCTTGACTCCCCTTGGCCACCATTTATCCTCGTGCACTAGAAGGGTGGTGTTTTTGAAGTTTATGGCGTGATTAGTTTCAGCTGCATGCTGTGCAATGGCAGATTTATCAATGTTGTTAGATCTATAATTGTGGATGTGCTCACACAGCCCGTCACTTTTAGTGTGCCCCATCTCTCCAATGTACACCAAACTGCATGTGATTGGAATCTCATAGAACCTTAACAATCTAGTTACTGACCTTGCTGTGCGCTTTGTATATATATTATGTCAACTTTATAAATAGCTTTCCAATTCTGCCTGTAACGCCACTTATGTAGGGTAGAACAACTACTTTGCATTTCTGAGAGGTGGCTTGATTAGATGCTGAATTGGCGTCTCTCTGTCATGACTGCATGCAGTGCCCATCTAATACAATGGTTGAGGTAGCCATTGGACCTGAATGTGTGTTGCTGTGCCTCCAACTCCATCGTCAAACTATTTACATCACACACTTTCATCGCTCTTGTTCACAAGGTCATGAAGACAACTCTTTTTGTCACTGGGTGGTGGTGCGATGTATGTATCTGTTTCTGATAAACTGAGTGTCCAAGGTTCCCGTCATCATGTTTGATTACTTGCACATCTAGGAACAGCAGCTATCCATGTTCCTCCATTTCCATAGTGAAAATAATTTTAGGATGTGCGTTATTTAAAAAACCAGGGAATTTGTCAAGGGAACTTCATCCATGGGACCATACAACAATGGTATCATCAACATAGCGTAACCACAGACGCGGTTTGAGGAGCATGTTGTCTGACATTTCTGTCTCCAGCGCCTCCATAAAGATATTCTCCGCTATTGGCAAAAGCGGTGAGACATGGCCGCTCCTTCCACTTTGGGGTAAAATTTTCCATCATATTGAAAGAATGTTGATTTGAGACAAAAATCAGCTGAATCCGCCCATTCTTGTGAGATGTTAAGGGCCAATAGTTGGTGCGTATTATTGCCACTGCTTCTTCCGCAGGTACATTGGTGTAGAGTGACACTACATCAAAGCTCACTAGGATGTCAGTTTCTTTAATTTTGAGTGATGAAATGGTTTCAACGATGTGTGAGCTATTTCTGACGGTAAAAGCGATGCCTTCTGACAGCAACATAGCAGGCTAGTGGATGAATCATAGTTAATTGCGCTTACAATAGGCCATAAAGGAACTTCTGGTTTATGTATTTTTGGCAAGCCATAGAACTGAGGAGTAGAGGTGTTGTTTCTCTTCGGTCTAGCCTTGATTTCTTGTTCGATTTCTAAAGAGTTATTGACAAGAGATGCTACTTCAGACTTCAGCTTACATAGAGGATTCCTATCTAGCTGGGCGTATGTCTTGTCTTCTAAAACCCGCACAACCTTATTGTGGTATTCTGATTTCATCAGTACTGTTGTGTTTCCCTTATCTGCTGGGAGTATCACAATATTGTTGTGCTGGCATAATCTATTTAATGCTTGTTTTTCCTCTTGAGGTAGATTACTGCGAGGGAGTTTAGCTCGACTGAGGATTCGCGCTTTCTCGCGTCGAATTTGGTCTGCCTGTTCCATGTTTAAGTTCCCAATGGCACTCTCTCCCCTTGCGACGATGTCCAACATTGGCAGCTTCGTCGGTGCCGGAGCGGTGGTTAGTCCTTTAGCCAGCACAGCGTTGGGGGCAGCATCCAGTTCTTCCCCAGTTAAGTTTACAACCGTGTTCTTTGTCTCCGTCTTTGTTGTTTCCGGGTGTTGTAGAATTTTCAGCTTTTCGAACTTGCGCATATGTCTTGTCTTTGCTTTCTCCCAGATATACACTGCGGATTTTGCTGTGTCTAGAGTTGTCCAGTCGGCGTAGGAAAGAAGGCCGGTGAATTCTAGGTGGAGACGGAAAATTTTGCCTTCGATATGTGCCAGCTCACTTCTAATCTGATGTATCCTTTCTCTCAGGAACGCAAAACCAATGTTATGCAGAATTCAAAGAGCGGCTCTTGTGCTGAGGTGGTGGTGAATTCTGAGGAAGTAGGGTAGCACATCTTTGTCTCTGCATCGAAGTAAAAATGCCACATGACAAAGTTTCTCAGTCCGCGTCTCACATAGTTTTGAAAATTTCATGTTCGATGAAATATCTTCTCCCTGTAGAGTTGAGTCAAATGTAATCGAAGGTTTCCTTGGCTAGAGTCGGTTAATTCTTGGCTGTCCAGGTGGTGCAGCGTCATATTTCTTGTAGCCGATGTTTCAACCTTCTTTCTGTGGTCTTCTTTCAGAGCAGAACTGCATCTTTGATCAGTGTGCGGTGTTGTTTTATAACTGAGGCCCGTCCCAAGGGTTCAATTTATCCAGCCAATTAGGAGGTCTGAACCGTCAAAAGTTGACATAAAACCTGTCTACAAAGTGCACAGCAAGGTCACTAACCAGCTCATCAAGGTTAAGGCCAAGCTGCCTCCACTACAGGTTGCCGGGGTCTATGAGATTCCGTGCACCTGTGGTCGGGTGTACATTGGAGAGATGGGGCGCACTATAGACGACAGGCTGCGTGAGCACATCTGCAATTATGGATCTAACAACATCGATAAATCTGCCATTGCACTGCATGCAGCTGAAACTAATCGCACCATAAACTTCGAAAACAACACCCTTATAGTGCACGAGGATAAATGGTGGCTAAGGTGGGTCAAAGATAAGGTTACCAGACGTCCCGCTTTTGGCGGGACAGTCCCGATTTTTAACTATTTGTCCCACGTCCCGTGACGTTTTAAAAAAGTCCCGATTTTTTGAAAGAATGCATCACAAGCTAGGGAACGGTCGGAGAACAGGAAGGGAATATACGGCTTTCGGCGACCATGTGCCTATTTCGTCAGGATATGAGTTTTATATTATTTTTGTTAATTTTATAATGTTAAACTTTAATAAAAACAAATAATTGTTGAAAACTGACTATCGAGAAGTGATTATCAAATGTCGCATTGTGCTAGTTAAACAAGTGATGTCAACAAATAAGGTATTCAGATAATTTAGGTAATTAATTTATTTCATAAATACATAAATGTTCTTGATTTTAGCAGACTGCTCGTATTATTTATACTATATTTTATAGAGACGGCAGGGCCGCATTTAGGCTTTGTGGACCCCCTAGGCCATACATATGGTGCGGCCCCGCTGTCGGAAGTGGCCCCTCTGACTGGGAGCTTAGTTCGAATTTCGGCCCAAAAAAATTTATTGGCGATCTTTCTTTTTTTTTCTTTTTGGCTCTACTATTTGTGGTGCGGGTCCCCCTTTGTGGTGTGGGCCCCTAGGCTAAAGCCTATGTAGCCTATGCTTAAATGCGGCCCTGGGAGGTGGCAAAAAGTCTAGCGCTGGCCTTGAAAGTGACACGACTTGCATTACGGCAAATTCAGAACTTAATTGGAATGATGTGCAAAAATAATTCGATCATATTAATCAAAATTTTCCATATAGTATTTTCGAAAATGTTTTTTTAATAAAGTATCATTATTAAAAAGAATATATTGACAAGGAAAAGGTTACATTTTGGTCTTCAGCAAAAGTCACAATAGAGAACAAATTATTAGAAATATTTCATCATTTTTAAACAAACCATGTTCCACACAATAATGTACTAAAAATTGTATAATTTGTGCTGTCCTTACTAGGAATTAATGCTGTGACTGAATGCGTTTTTTCAACGGTAAATAAAGTGTGGACAGCAGAAAAGTCACAATTAAGTGCTGGGACCTTGAAAGTGATATTATGTGTGAAATATAATTTAACAAAGTCTTGTGAAAAATTTCAGGAGCTTATAAATTATGACAGCAGTCTATTGAAAAAAATTCACTCAAATGAGAAATGTGCCAAAGAATAAAATAATACTAAACATATTTTTAATGTATTATATTTGTATATTGTACTTATTTTAAAATTAAAAATAATATATTAAAATACTATTTTTGCATTATATAATTTTTTTCCATATAGACCAACCCCCCCCCCCCCCCCTTCCTCCCCCCGGTCAATGGTGTCCCGCTTTACGAATGTTAAAATCTGGTCAGTTTAGTCAAGGAGGCGTTAGAAATTTTCAAACATCCAAACAATATAAACGAAGACAACGGGCTTAAATTACACGACACCTGGCTCTTGCTGTGTGGACAGTGTGGGTCACGTATCCTCAGCGCGCCTCACCCCAACAGGCCAACGAAACACGTGATGGTTCGGACCTCCTGATTGGCCGGGTAAATCGAACCCTCTAGATTGGTCACGGGCCTTGGCTATAAAACAACACCGCATACTGATCGAATATGCAGTTCTGCCCTGAAAGAAGACCTCAGAATGAGGGTCAAATAGTCGGCTACAAGAAATACGACGCAAAGCCATTCAGATAGCCAAGAATCAACCGAGTTTGGCTGCGGAATCCTATGATTACACGAGACTTTCATATGTTGCAAATTTGTATGTTACAAGATTCTTAGGCAACTCTGAGCTGTTCTTCCAGGTACCTTTCACTTCAGCAATGATGATCAGTAATCCATTGAAAAATTTTGAGTTGTCACTATGTAAACAAATCACTTCAGCCGCCTCTGCCATAGATGATAGTAGATGGGACTGATGAACACAAATATTTATGCGAACATGTGTAACACAGTATTTCAGTATTAAACCTTATTCTTGCAAGTAGATGAGGCACTTGGTAAGGAGGACAGATGTGATTATCCTGACACTCACCTAGTGAGTGACTGCGGAATCTCAGTAGCAAATGGAGGGTGATTGAGTAGGCAATGGAAGGGGAAAGGGGGGGGGGAAGTGAATTCTGAATCAATAATGTATTACTCTACAGAAATACAATCTTTGGAAATGGGGGAAAATCACGAGGTAATGAAAATGAGAGGATTTGGATATTATTACAAAATGTAAAATACTGGAAAAATATTAATTTTAGGATGTATAAAATGTATGTATATTATTATTATTAAGTGTTGGCTCTACTGGAGAGGTTTATTGGAGATTGGGCCAGGAGGATGTCTGTTGCCATTTGGAACAACAATTCCTGAAAAATATCTCGCATAAACCTCTTGTGTGGTTCACATACATAGATGACATTGTTATGATCTGGGCTCATGTTGAAAACCATCAACTTCCTCAAATTTCTAAGCCAGTGTTTTTCAACTTGTGGTCCATGAAGAATGGACAGGTGGTTCGGACACCAAACTTTATAAAAGCCACGAATGTTCAACAATGTTCTTGTATTTCCAGGATATGATCATATAACCACATATTGACCATAGTAATCTGTTCATTAAAACATTTTCAACCAGGATCAAAGAAAGCGGCATCCCTTTGAGGATTGTGTCAATGGCCGTTTTACAAGGGCCTTATTGTTTTTGTAGGTCTTAATTGACCATACTACGTTTAGATAACAATTGGTGGGGCTGGGTAATAATATATAAGGGTTAAAATATTATGCCCATGCAAGTTAATGGTTTGTTGAGTTATCCAGACATTTTACTGTTCCGTGGAATGAAAAAGATTATGAAAAAACTGCTCTAAACAATAGCTGTTCCATCAAAGTTACCTGGATATACTCCCACACACATCACCTTTCTTGATGTTCATATCTTTCTACAGAAAGATGACCTACATATCTGACCTACATATCTCTATTCACATAAACCTACATATCTATAACAATACCTTCATATCAACAATTGTCATCTTGTCCATACCAAACATCCCATTCCTGACAACCTGGCCATCTGTGGCGGATTCACCTGTTCTGATGAATATACAATACAATACAATACAATACATTCATTTTCCATTGATCCCAATATAAGACACTGGCTCTGTGGGATGTGGAAAGTTGTCAATTTACAGATAAACAGTTGCATAACAAAATAATAAGTACACCACTAGATGTACAGTCATAGGATATATGGTACATAAAAAAAAAATTAACAAAATAATACATACACCACAAGATGTACAGTCATAACATATATGGTACAATAAACAATTACATAACAAACTAAATACATACACCAGGAGATGTACAGTCATAGCATACATGGTAAATTAATTATTTGAACTATATTTACACAAGATACTGGCAGTTATTTTTAAGAGACCTTAGAAATAATTTCTTCAACAGAGTAGAAGGAGTTGTCAATTAAAAATTCTTTCAATTTTTTCCCGAATTTATTCTTATCATCTACTAGACATTTAATATGTGTTGGGAGCATATTGAAGATATGTATCCCTGAATATCGGACCCCTTTTTGAACAAATGACAATGACTTGTAAGTCTTGTGAAGATGATTTTTACTTCTAGTGCCGTAATTGTGTATTTACTATTTGTTTCAAACAAAGTATAATTTGTGACTACAAAGGACATTAATGTGTATGTATATTCAGATGCTAATGTTAAAATCCCTAACTTCTTGAACAGCTCTCTACATGAAGTTCTATTGCTAACCCCACACATTATTCTTATTACACGCTTTTGGGCTCTGAACACTTTATCTCTATGGGTAGAATTGCCCCAGAATATTATTCCATATGACAATAAGGAGTGAAAATAAGCAAAATAAACTAGCTGCCTCATACGGAGATCACCTAAAGCTGAAATTGTACGAATTGCAAACGTGGCTGCTCCCAATCGCTTTAGTAAGTCAGAAACATGTACTTTCCAATTTAAATTATGATCAATACACAAACCTAGAAATTTCACACTATCTACCTCTTGAATGGACTGGCCTGCAAATTTTATGTCTATGTCAGGTGTTAATCTGTGTGATGTACTGAATTGCATATACTGAGTTTTATCAAAGTTTAAAGACAAGCCATTAGCTGTAAACCATTTATTAATCAGTTCAAAGACATAATTTGAAATATATTCTGTAGATAAATCTGGAGTGTTTTTAATTCCTATGTTTGTGTCATCTGCAAATTGGACAAATTTTGAGTTTTTAGATGAAACACAGGGTAGATCATTTATATATATTAAAAACAATAGTGGCCCCAATATAGAACCCTGAGGTACTCCACATCTGATTAATTTCCACTCAGAAAACAGTGGACCTCTTAAGGCAGTCTTAAAATTCTCCATTGACACTTTCTGTTTTCTATTTAGAAGGTAAGAACTAAGCCATTTATTAACAATGCCATCTATACCATAATACTTAAGTTTCTGTATCAGAATTTTATGATCTACACAGTCAAATGCTTTAGATAAGTCACAAAAAATTCCAACAGGAATTAATTTATCATTTATTCCTTCTAAAATATTGTCAGTGAATGCAAATATAGATTGTTCTGTTGAATGACCCTTTTGAAAACCAAATTGTGATTTAGTTAGAATATTATTATTTTTTAGATGTTCATAAACTCTATTGTACAATGCTTTCTCAAAAACTTTGGAGAAGGCTGTTAGTAATGAAATTGGTCGGTAATTCGATACGGCTGCCTTATCTCCCTTTTTATAGAGTGGTTTAACTACAGCATACTTAAGCCTTTCTGGAAAAGTACCCTCAAGTAAAGATATATTGAATAGATAACTTAGTATATTACTTAATTCTGTGGAGCACAATTTAATTAATCTGCTGGAAATCCCATCATAACCACTTGAGTATTTGCTCTTAAGGGATTTGATAATTTTTCTTATTTCTTCTGGAGTAGCTAATTTTATAGACATAGAGTTAAATTTTTCTTGGAAGCCTTTTTGGACAAAATCCATACTGTGTGTCACTGAGCTATTAGCAGTCAACTTGTCAGCAACAGATAAAAAATGTTTATTAAAATTATCAGCAATTGAGAAATTAGATTCTACTGAATTTTCTTTGACAAAAATATCATTACTTGTTTGATTACTCTTTCGTGTTTCCTTTTTTACAATGTCCCATATTGTTTTAATTTTATTTTCAGAATCATGAATTTTATGTTTTTAGTACATACTTTTAGATTCTTTAATAACCTTTTTCAGTATTTTGCAGTACTGTTTGTAATGTGTTTTAACATTAGCATTCTCACTGTTCCTAGAGGCAATATACAACTTCCTTTTATTAATGCATGATGTTCTAATGCCAATAGTTATCCAAGGCTTTTGTTCTTTTTGAGAAGCATGACACTTTTTCAAGGGGAAGCAACTTTCAAAGAAATTTAATACAATGTCACTAAAAATGTTGTATTTTTCATCGATACCTTGAGCACTGTATACCTGTTCCCAGTTTGTGGCATTCAGGCACTTTCTAAAACAAGTAACTGACTCATCATTTATTACACGCTGAAGTTTAAAGACATTACTCTAAAGACATGAAGAATATCTTATCATATACACCCAAAATCTGTCACAAGCTCTTATGTCCTGCTGCTTTCTTGTGATGGAACAATGAAATATTTGGTGGATTTGTATTGGCTGCCTGTGAAAATTTATGTTGTGTAGGTTTTAAAAATATATACAGAGATTAGTTTGCACAGGATTGACTGTGTGCAAAAGGTATATTGGAATCTTTTGGCGGAAAAGAGGGAGGAAAAAAAATCAAAGTAGAATATTGTTCTTTGATATCCGTTCCTTGTGGTTGAGCATGATTGTAGCCTGCAATATAAAAAAACATACAAAGTCTGATCAAATTATGAACAATTATAGTTGTTGGAAACAATCTGAACGAAACTTTGAATTTTTTTATTTTCATCACTGAATTTAATCGTTCATAACTCATTCAATACCACAACCACCCTGATCTAATACAAAAATAAATCTCTCAAGCTACATCCCAACTTTCAGACAACCACTTAAATCTGATATCTCTTAAAATGTACCACAGCCCTGTTTGAACCACCTAGTTCTCTCCAGGTCTTGTGTCCATTACAATCCTTCATCATGAGAATGATTTTCTACATTTCTTCCTTGAAATCCGCACCCTTCTCCACAGAATCCTGCCCTTTGCCCCATGCACATGCCTCAGCAAACCACCCAATCTCAAGCATATCTTGGTGTACAAATAACCTACTTACAATTCTGATAAACCACCACACAGATGATTCTCATGCAACAGACCCCACTGCGAAACCTGAAGCATGCACTTGGCTACCACCACTTACTATAATCCAACCACAGAAGAAACTATCTCCTATTACTGGAAATGCCACATGCACTACAACACACCTTGTGTATCAGCTCACTTGCTTCTACTGCAACAGTTCAAATATTGGTCTCGATGCGAATCACTTTTCCATCAGAATGAAAGGCCATTGGCTGACAATTATACAATCTGTTGGCAGCCTATGTGAATATCCACAGCTTGAATAAGTTAAACAACTATTATTCCTCAGCTACTTCTACCCTGAATGACCTCTGATGTTAGCAGAAGGGCAAAATCTGAAAAATTTGTATCTGTTTGATCAGAGATTTTTAGAAAACCATGAGGAGGAACATCTCAAAATGTGGTACAAAAACCTTTAAATAGATGCCAAGTGGTATTGTTTGATGTGCCAGAAACAAGGTCAAAGGCCGGATATTAAGGGGGCATCCAATAATTATGTGAAGTGTTTTCCCGGAATTCCTTACCCCGTCCTCCCCTCTCACCACCCTCCCCCTCCCCCCACGATCTCCTGAGATCTTGAGGGGATCCTCCTGTTGACTGGAAACATAGTTTTTTTTAGCTGTACTGTTCTTCAAGAAATTAAAAAAAATGATGTGAGATTTCCGTCGACCCCTCCACCCCCATCTTTAACCTCATGTAATTAATGGATGTGGCAAAAATTGTTAAGTAAATTGAGTTAAAATTTTGCTTATTGATTGAGCAAGTTATTCTTCAACTATTGTATATTCCACTTTTACACTGAATAATCTAAGAAATTGGTTGAAAAGCAAAAACTGAAAATTTTAAATTAATTTTGTATGGAGACTTAGAAAACGGTGAGAGGAACATCTCGAAGTATGTTGAATAGGTTATGAAATAAAGAAGTACAAAACAATCTTGATGGCAACACTTACAACCAAATCTAATAATTTTGTAGAATTATTATTTTTTAAAGACTTGCTTCTTAAATTCATAAATGAAAATTACTTAAAGTAGATTGTACAGGAATAGCATTGTTCAGATTTGGGTTTTAATTACCTCACAAATGTTTTCAGATCCAATCTCAAAATATTGGTTTTATTTCTCTGTTTGCTAAATGAGAGAACAATAGGTATATCAAAGTTCATTTTGGATAGTGTTCTTTTATTAACTGTTGTATCCCTGTTAATTACTTGCTGGTTCCAGTCCGCTTTATGGAGAAAATTTGCTGTGCAAAATGGAATATCATCACTCGGGTATCTATATTCCACTTGTATCCAGAAATTTGACAGCATTCTGAGGTTCGTTTGTTAATGGTCTGCCAACTATGGACTATGATCATGCCATTCTCTTCTTCTCTGACCAGTTTATATTTGCCATATTTTGCATAAATACGTTTTGCTGTTAGTGTATTACCATTTTTTTTTTTTTTCGGCAGCAAGCTTCTTTGTGTTTAATTTCTTCATTTTATATGTGATCTCATAATTGCTGCAGGGATTCTGATAAGTCCATTATCTTCTTAACTTAGCAGTTATACCCATTTGCAATCTGATTTGAAGCTGCTATTCCAACCCACATATCTTTCTACAAAACCTTAACCTCTCTCTGAGTTGTTAGTCATATGCAACCACAGGCTGAGAAAGAGAATATGCCTGTTCAAAAGTGATTTCATTTGCAGTGCTGTATAATATTACAGCCTTGTTTTTATTAAATAGCGTTTTTAAATATTTCAGTATAAGATTTTTCTCATAGACCTTTTTTTGGTAAGTTCCTGATTAACAATCATTCTAATTTTTCAAAACTTTATTTTTCAGGTTGAAATGTGGAGCAACAAGACATTACATGTAATGTCTTTGTAATGGCGTAGATTCAGATCTACCAGAAATAAGTTGCTTGGCCTACAGGTGAATTTAAAATGTTACAACAGTTCAGCTACTTAACAAAGACTATGTGCCAAAGATTTTTTTTTTTCATAATGGTGAAATGTACAGAATGATATTTATGTAAACATTTATTGTGATTGTAATCTTAAGAAGTAATATATTATTATTGTAAAAATAACTTAATTTGCAACTGTTTTACTGTTTGTTTCTTTTCTCTTTCACAAAATATTGTAATTACTCTTCATTTATTTCTAAATAGTTTGAAATTGTCTGACAGTGACTCACTGCAATTTAAAAATCATATGCATTGATTTCTTTTTTCAACTGTCCTGTTTTACTAATACAATAGCGAACTTAGGAAAATCTTGGCGACAGTGAAGTGGGAGAAATACCATGAAGTGATTATTTATATGCAAAGGAGAGGTAAAATATACCCACCACTCACCAAAGATAAAGGGAGGAGGGCAACGGCAACAAAAAGCACAATATTTTGGGCTGTGCCCTTCTTCAAGAAAATAGAACCATGTGACTGTGCTCACCTGGATACGAATGGAAAAAACAGCCATCAATTTTTTCTTTTGCAAATAAAATCTTTGTAAAATCTATGATAGGAAGTGATAATATTGTATATTTACTTTTGTGAAAAAGAAAAACGTTCATAGCAGGAGTCACATAGAAGTAAAATATTGCAACTTATGATTTAAATTTTAATTGTATTAGTCAATGCTCGGACAATATTACACATTGTAGTGACTGGATATTTATTTTGTAGGTGTTTTTTCCGTTAAATTATTATGGGAGACATTGAAACCACGTGTCATCGTTCCTTTAGACTGCCTACATCTGCTGTGATCCTGTTGATGAATGAAGATGAATTAATCTTCAAGTATTTTGCCATTGTTTAGTTAACATGAGTTTATGAGCTGAATATGCAAGCAATTTCCAGGGTTGTCAATAGTTGTTGGGAGGATTAAAATTGGACACACAATCTGGAAGTAGCTTTGCCATTGAAGAATAAATTTAAAAATGTTTTTAGGGGAAAAAAAAAAATCCCCTAGAATCTGAATTTAAGAATGTGCAGCAAATAATGGTGAATACATTAGGATATTAATATTCTTTAACCTTTAAAAAAAGTTTGTTTGTTTTTTTGTTAATTTTGTTGCTACCATATCAGTAATGGGTGGATAGATGCTGTGTAAAATATAAAACTATAAATACAAATTCTTCGCGGGTTTGCCGCCGGATCACATTTTCTAACGACAAGCTTTCAGCGACTTGCACTGCCGCCATCATCAGGTCTGTTGTATCTGATGGCGGCAGTGCAAGTCGCCGAAAGCTTGTCGCTAGAAAATGTGATCCGGCGGCAAACCTGCGAAGATTTTATATCAATAATACGCCGGGAAAGACTTATCTTTCATATAAAACTATAAATTCTGCTTACCTAATAATTATGTGGATTATTAGTATCAGCAGTGCAGACAGTTGTATTATTTCTGTAATGTAACTTAGAATATTATTTAAAATGTTAGGGACAAGTTACCAGCTGTTTCTATATCACTCTCCCATATTTAGCATACATAAGTATTAAGTTACTGGAAAAATACATTTATGTGTCAAGAAGTTAAAATACAATTAATACTAAATCAGTTTTGAAATGAAATATTTGAGATCAGGTGAAGCAAGTATTTAAATAATGATCAAGTTAGCAGTGGAATTTGCTAATCTGGTTACTCATAAAGAAGGAAGGTGTGGGGCGGGTGGGGAGGTTGGGTAAATATACAGTTTGAGAGAATTTGTAATCTTCAAACAAACAAGATTACTGGTATTTTGAAATTACTGGAGTACATGGAGGTATAATACTTTCATTGTACTGTATATGAGTAATGATATATTTTTTGACATTTATTTTGTACAGCAGCAATTTCTTATAATCAGTTATTGTGTGGTACATTTATTTAAATCAAAATAATTAATTTGGAAGGAACAAAAGAATTATTTAAGCTTCGTGGAGAAAATTTCTTTTTGTGCTTTTATTGAAATGGATCATTTTTAGAAGAATTTTGTCCATTTGTAAAAATATATATTTAAGTATTGATTACAGTGTTAGAGAATGAATTTAAGTGTGGTCAATACATTAACAATAGTGCTGTGTGTGTTAGTGTTCATTTTCAATTCTGTGAAATAAAACTTCCCAGTGTTACCATATTTATATACACAACATTCTACACACTTTATGTGGCTTATGTAGAGAATTCTTACTATGTTTTCAAGAGGCTTACTATACGTAATTTCATATGTTTTTTAATTTAAAACCAAATTACCTGCAGTTCTTAACATTTATTCAAAACATGTTGGATTAGTAAGCACATTGAACAGGTTTCATAGTTGTACTGAGTAACAAACCCTTCATTGTATGCAGTTTTAATCACTTACAACTGTACTGACCAAACATGTGCCTCATTTTTGTGACTGTTGTTTCTGCCATACAACCTCTGTTTTCAAGAAATGTGTTTTTGTCTGTGCAAAAGGGTTTAAACAGAAATGTCAGATAATGCCTTTTACAAGAACTGAATAATGCTTGTAACCTGCTGAAGGATTTAAGTACCTGTCAGGCCTTGCAATTTTCAATATTTCATGGTTTCCTGATAGCGCTGCAAATGAAAGCCAGAATAATTCCTAAAATAGGCCATATTTGAATTATTTTAATAACGGTCGCTCACAACTCTAATCACACGTCTATCAACAAGCTACACAACCTTAGTGGAGAAAAACACGTATTGGCCTATAAATGACTGGCAGCAGTTATTGCCAACGCTGTTGATCATTCTAATAAGGAAAAAAAGTGTATGAATTAGATGATGGGAATAGAAGCAAATCATTGTAACTGTTCATCTAATATAATATAACTAGTTGACTCTGATGTTCGAAAACTGTTTTAATATCAAGTTGCCATGATTGTCTTACCTTATATCTAAAAAATAAAAAAGGGTCTATTTTTAGATATTTTTCTCTTTTTTGTTTTCATGAAAGTGTCTTACATTAGCTTTATAATATAGCAGTGTAATTACAACTTTTACTGTTGGCTGTGAATTTGTTGTAAATATTATGTTAATTGAAAAGCTGTAGACCTTTCAATAAGTGGATTATACACTATTCTGCATGAGAAGACTGAATAACAGAAGTTATATATTCAATTTTAAACACATAAAGTAGCTGTTTTTAAGCTAACTATGACATTTTGTTTTGATGTAGTGTTTTCATGCTGTTAACTATAACTGAGAATCTGTGTACAGTAAATATGTATATGTATGTAGTCTTTTGTGAATTTATGTCCACAAAGTAAAAAAAAAAGGTGTATTTTATCATGATTTAACATTGCTGTGAATTAAATTTGAATTCTGCATTACAAATGGCTGTTTTATTAATAAACTAAGAGTTATTATTAAAAAGGATTTCCCATAAACCGGAATGTTTGCCTTAGTATAAAATAACATTATTTCAGTCACCTTTACTACTATATAATTATCACTCTACTTCTATAAATTACAGGTTTCATTTATTGATCATGCTATAAAGCTGTAACCAAATATCTGTACCTACATTCATAAATATGCAAGTGCAGTGTGTCTACCTGGCCCTTTGTTATCCAATCATACAAAAACTACTGAACTAATTTGGATGGGGTTTTGACAGTTCGGTAGCTAATGGTCTAGCTTAAATATTGTGTATTTTTTCACTCTCTATTACCGGGGAACAGAGCAAGAAATGATAATCTTTTTTTAACCAATATAGATAGATGACACATATCACACTTCATCTAAGATAAACATTACTTTTTTCACCTCAATAGATATTCATGAAAGATCACAATATACATCACATATAAACACACACTTTGGATTCTGTTAATATTGATGATTATTTTACTGCGACTCACCTCTTTCTCATTCTGATCACAATAGTAGAAAGTAGTATTATACTATACCACCATTACTGTATGCCTATCATACTTCTTTTAACCTCAGTTGGAGGGGCTGGCATACAGAGTACACCAATGAATTATTTCTGGCTTTGGACAGGGCCGGCCTTAACCATCTAGGCACCCCGGGAGAGTCATGCATCTGGCGCTCTTTTACTTTTTATTATAATTTTTTTTAAATATTTTGAATTTTTTACTGAAATAATATAATACTATAAACATGTATTTATTCTTATTAATAATAACATTTTATACATTTATTCTCTAAACAATTTCATTTAGTCATGAAACATTAAATGAAAAACGAAAATTAAAACTAAAACCTTACTTTTCTAGCATTTTTGTCAGCAAACTCTCTTATAAGACTGGCAAAATCTAGGTTTTCTGCAACTTGATTTTCAATGGACAGCGAGGCTAAACTAGTTAATCTTGTTTGACACATTGTAGACCGCAAGTACGTTTTTATCAGTTTTAGTTTTGAAAAACTGCGTTCGCCACTTGCAACAGTCACTGGTATTGTTAACAGAGTACGCAGCGAAACCCAGGTGTTGGGGTATAACTCTTGAAAATTGTACTTTTTGATAAAGTTTAATGTTTCAATGGGTGTTGCCTGATGGTCTTCGAGATAGTGCTGGAGACCTAAAATTTCATCGCACTATAAATCTCCATCAATGTCAGATTTAAAGTTGATCGTTAACTTTTCTTGCAGTACAGAACAATGTCGCATTAGTTTTTCTTTATTTTGATTTTTTAAAAATGTTAAACCATAAATTCCACGTTGCAGAGAAATCTTGCATCTGTTGAAATCTTCCCTTCATAGATACATTCACGGTGTCCAAAGGAGCATTAAAAAACTCTGCTTCAAACCTTATTTTTGGATCAGTTATTGGTTCATCAATAGCCTCTTCACCCGGTCTACGTTTGTAGTTTGTGGTTTGAAAACTGGTTGCGTGTTAAGCTCTGTTGCTAATTCAGTTGCTGTTACAATAGCCTCTTTGAGACCTGTTCGTCTATATGTTTTCAAATAAGAGCAACATTTATCAAGCATTTCAGTAAAGTCGACAAAATTTATTTTTGATGACTGACTGGCTCTGCTCACAACTTTAATTTGAAAAAGAACATCATACCATATTATAAGAGGAACAATAAAGCTGAAATCTTTTATTCATCCTGCCAGTGTGGTCACTTCGTATGACGCCGAGGCATCGCTTTGTTTGGTAACATCGGCCAAGGAAACCAAAGCATCATCCATATCACATAATTGATAGTGAATCGCTTTGACGCTTTCAATTCCAGCTTCCCAGCGCATGTCACTTAAATTTTTCAGGGTGTATATTTTCAAATGATCGGTCAAAATTTTCCATCTATTTACCGATCCTGCAAATAAATTAAACATTTTTTGTAAAATTCCGAACTGGGTAACGGATTTTACCGATGATGTTGCCGCATCACATAATACTGAATTGTAACTATGGCATCCACGTGGTACAAAAAAAGGTAGCGGATTTATGTCCATCATTCTTTACGAACGCCTTTATTTTTTCCCTTCATGTTTGCGTCATTATCATAACCCTGTCCTCTGCAGTTGTTAATGTCAAGACCATGATCCCTCAATGTTTTTAAAATACTTTCCGTGAGACCTGCACCCGTTGTATCTACTATTTGCAAAAATGAAATAAAATATTCTTTTATGCTAACGGCATCCTCTGTTATGTCGGCGTATCTTAATGTGATTGAAAGTTGCTCTTATGACTTATATCAGGAGTACAATCAGCTATGATTGTGTAATACTTTGAATCCTTTATATGGGATACTATGGTAGAGATAACTTTTGATGCCATAATTTCTATTAATTCATTTTGTATATTTTTGCCGCAATAATGGTCAGCCAAATCACCGTTCACTGTCTTTCTAACATGCTCTTCCATGACGGGGTCAAATTTCGCCATTAATTGTACAAGGCCTAAGAATATTCCGTTATTTGGAGTAAATAATTTATCGGACGACCCTCTGAATGCCATGTTGTTTTCAACCAAATACAAGGTTATGTGCATCAATCTTTGAAGCACATTTTTCCATCGTATTCTTTCTTTAGAAATTACCCGCTGTTCTCCCTTGTCAATAGTTGAACCAGCTTTGAACCTGATTTCAGCTTCAGTCCATTGAATAAATGCTTTTTTATGTGCAGGACTATTTTCATGCACTTTCAAAGTTTCACTTAAATGTTTCCATTTTTTGAAACCTTCATTAGTGGTCAAATTTGCAGTTGACTTTAAATCAAACAGTCAACAACAAAAACAAAAGACACTATCATTTGATATTGAATAAACTAACTATCGACGTCTGATAGTTTCTTCGTTTGGAAGCTTTCTTGAGTAATAAGTTGAAGAGAAATGGCACCCATTTTGATCTTTCGAAAAATTATTTAAATGTACTTGCGAGGACCCAAACAAAATAATGTGATATATATTGCTGGCATTAAGTACTTTTGGCCACGTAGCTACAAACAGTGAGATAACAGGAATCAGGCAAAAGAAAGTATTTATCATACCTTATTACTTTGGTAGATTATAAAGTATGCCTATGCAAAATAAAATACACTACTCTATAATAAAGTACGGGAGGTAACCCTAGCTGCGATTCCCATATCATTTTTAAGGTAATTTTTCTTTACATTAATACCGTGAAACAACAAAATTTAAAAGTTAAAGGAGACTGAAGACCGCGTAGGAACCCGTCCGTCACACGGACGAGCTACGGACCAGTGTGGACGCGAGGGGACGAGCCGTCATGGAGCGTCCATAAACTACGTGGCATGGTCTAGATGAGGGAGGGTTTGGCTGGAAAGTTACACTGGGCTACGTGGGAGAGGGGAGGCTGAGGGGTTCCGAGCAAGGCAATGTAGTTTTTGATTCATATTATTTGTTACAGTTAAAATGGGGTACAGAACACTCAACAGCATGTAAATATTTATTTCCGTCATTTAATTATTTCCGTATGTAATTTACGATAGTCTGACAAGAGAAAACAGTACCTACAAAATGTCTTCTGGAATGAAAAGGGCAAATAGCTACTTACTACGTGGGGTGGGGAAGAATAGAGACAAAAGCCATGCCATGCTACGTAGGTGGGTGGGTGGGTGGGGGGGGGTGGTGGTTCAGAAGAGGTCAAAATGGAGCTACGTGGTTTATGGATGCTCCCTAATTAGGCCGAGTGTTGGTGCGGTGACGGTCTGAAAAGGTTTTTTTTAAGTGCTTGTGAATTTACGAGTATGTAGAAAGCGAAGAAACGATAGTACAGAAGGACTAACACGAGTTACACTTTCTAATTGTATCATATTAAAAATATATACATATATTAATAAAAATTCACACTAGTATTTATGTGAATTTATGTTAGGCCTATTAATTTTGTGTATTATTTATTAACTAGAAGACCCGTGCGAAAATTTCGCGAATAAAATGCGATGAATAGTGAGGTTGAATATAATGTCACCAAGTTCAGTCATTACTCTTCATACTCCTACTTCATTTATCGA
This sequence comes from Vandiemenella viatica, assembly GCA_031002005.1. Classification (NCBI taxonomy): domain Eukaryota; kingdom Metazoa; phylum Arthropoda; class Insecta; order Orthoptera; family Morabidae; genus Vandiemenella; species Vandiemenella viatica. The sequence continues at coordinate 25,004,558 of JARYHS010008075.1, forward strand.
TTTTGGTTAGAAATCCAGGGAGATAAATGGCTCGAAACACAAAAAACGTATTTTAGAAATATTGACATTTTTGCGCTTTATGGGTCGAATTACGAAAAATTCCTTTCTTAGAATATAATGTTACCACGGCGGAAATCTTAGTCTTTAATACGATATTTCATTTATCTATATCGATTAGATATCAAGGGAAATATAAGGCTCGTGACACAAAAATACGTTGTAGAACAATTTATACTTTTTCCCTTTAATAGTTGAATTCCAAACACTTCTTTCTTAAAATATGATGTCAACAAATCTGAGACATTATTCCTCACAATCGTACTTGATTTATCGATTTTGGATAGATATCAAGGGAGATAAGTGGCTCGAGACACAAAAAACGCATTTTAGAAAAATTGACTTTTTTGCCTTTTATGGGTCGAATTACGAAAAATTCCTTTCTTAAAATATAATGTTACCACGGCGGAGACCTTATTCATTAATATGATACCTCATTTATCTATATCGGTTAGATATCAAGGGAGATAAATCGCCCGTGACACAAAAATCGGTAATAGAAAAATTTATACTTTTTTCCTTTAAGGGTTGAATTCCAAAAACATTCTTTCTTAAAATATGATGTCACAAAGCTGAGACATTACTCCTCATAATCCTACCTCATTTATAGATTTTGGTTAGCTATCCAGGGAGATAAATGGCTCGAGATACAAAAAACGCATTTTAGAAAAAGTAATGTTTTTGCCCTATAGGGGTCGAATTACGAAAAATTCCTTTCTTAAAATATAATGTTACCACGGCGGAGACCTTATTCATTAATATGATACCTCATTTATCTATATCGGTTAGATAGTCAAGGGAGATAAATCGCCCGTGACACAAAAATCGGTAATAGAAAAATTTATACTTTTTTCCTTTAAGGGTTGAATTCCAAAAACATTCTTTCTTAAAATATGATGTAACAAAGCTGATACATTACTCCTCATAATCCTACCTCATTTATAGATTTTGGTTAGATATCCAGGGAGATAAATGGCTCGAGATACAAAAAACGCATTTTAGAAAAAGTAACGTTTTTGCCCTATACGGGTCGAATTACGAAAAATTCCTTTCTTAAAATATAATGTTACCATGGCGGAGACCTTATTCTTTAATATGATACCTCATTTATCTATATCGGTTAGATATTAAGGGAGATAAATCGCTCGTGACACAAAAACGCATTGCAAAAATATTGATACTTTTGCCCTTTAAGGGTTGAATTCCGAAAACTTTCTGGCTTAATATATGACGTCACTGAAGCGGAGATCTTAATCTTTAAAACGATACTTCATAATATGGTTTCAGATAGGTATCCAGGGAGATAACTGACTCGTAACACAGAAAACAGCATTTTAGAAAAATTTACATTTTTGCCCTTTAAGGGTCGAATTCCGAAAACTTTCTTACTTAAAATACGATTTAACCAAAGTGGAGACCATAAGCTTTAAAATGACACCTCATTCATTGATTTCGGTTAAGTATGAAGCATGATATAGGCTTGTGACAAAAAAATACCTTATAGAAATAATATATATGATTTGTGTTACACAAGAAAAATTACGAAAATTATTAATATTGAGTTTAATAACTATACAGATAAAGATAAGTCAATGAAAGAATATTTTTATGAACATGCCTATAAACCACGGAGCAAAGTACGAGTTCTATTTGAAATCTGAACAAAAATTGAGTCTCTGTGCAGATACAACAGTCAAATTTTTATAAGAGTAAAAATAACACGAGTAGTGGAAACTGCCAGAATATTTTACGTTTTGCTATATTCGTTAGAATCAGTATTACTATTACTACCAAATGAAGTTTTAATTAAAATTAACTATGTGGTATATTGCAATTACATTACACAAAGTAACTGGGTTTTCTGAAGGCTTTTATAGTAATAAATATATAATAACGAGTGAAACGGTGGTAATAAAAAATGAAAAAACTTGTGTTAGATTATTCTGTATTTTTATTACCTGATCTTTCAAGGAATTCCGCTATTTTTCCAAATATTGTCCTTCACAGATTGGTCCTTGTACAGTGGTGAAGAAACATCATATATGCACGAAAATTTACACAATACTTCCACCAATTTTTCATCTTTATGCGCTGTAAATAACACCTTTCCCTGCTAAAATATTTGAACTGTTCTGCTAGCGGCTGAGTCTACACTCTACACTGCTCTGGGACCGATACATTCGCGCGGCTCAAGCAGCCCGCTTCTTAGGAAGCGCTCTCGTTGCTTTCCATATAGCAGCCCATACATTAGCAGGGAAACGGGCAGTCCTGGAATGCGGTGAGGTGAGTCCACCGCAAATACTTCTAGTTTGAGGGCGACAACACGCCAGGGTTTTCACCCCACATTCCAAGCGTCAGCGTGTGATCCCTCGATCGCTATTAACATACAGTCTGACAGACCGTCCTGGACTGACGCATATGCTGCAATGGACGCTCGTCTTCCTGACAAAGATATCTTAACTGACTTTATTAAACTGTACGAGACCTTCCCATGTTTATCCATTTATATTTATTTAGATATATACGAATATGTTTTATATACATTTACCTTCGTATAATCATTCCTCAGTTCCTCGTCCAATATTTTGCAGATTTCAGGTTTAACATGTCCCAAAGATTGGAAGACCCTTCAAAGGGTCTTTAGGAACTTTGACCTAAAGGGGAAGTGAGTGGCTGTGTCTTTGAACATTCCCGCGTGTGTGTGGGCAACGAAGGACCAGGAATGACCGGCGGACCCTACCACCCCTGGTCTCCTGGCCCCTCGCTTTTCTCGACAGTCTATGTAGCAGTGATTAACTGCATAGAAATCGCACCTTTATTAATGAGGGATACGACAAGCTACGAGATGACAGGTCTTGTTACATATGCTAAATACCTACACCCACGAGATATGTCCATAAACGTTAATACGCTGAATTTCGTTTTTCTTGCGATCGACAGAAATATGTAATTAAATTAAATGGTTAAGTTAAGCTGGCACGCGCGGCGCCCTCCAGACCCCGGCACCCTAGGCGGTCGCCCGGGTCGGCCTCCCCCCCCCCCAAAGCCAGCACTGGCTGTGGATAAGAGACTTACCCCTTTTAAGCGGGTCCCTAACAATAATGTGCCTAGTTGATCCATTAAGTGACTTCCCTCATTAACCTTTTTTGTTGCTGTGTCACATTGGTGACATATTTACATTTGATAAAAAAAAAAAAAAAAATAGAGCTCTTTTGTGGGAGTTGCTTGTTAATTCAATATATGCCGAATAATCCTGCAAGTTATGGACTGAAAATATTTGCAATTGCTTATTATTCTTGTTTTTCTTCAATTACTTTGTTTAATTTCTTTCTAATATGATTCCCAAATAGATAAATGAAATACGAAACTAGGAAAAATAGGTGTAAATATGAAGTGGAGGATGTAATAATGATTTGGCTTACTCCATACACAGACCCCTCCAAAATTACACTGAATTCCAGCCTTTCCAATTGAGGGTTAACTAATTAGAATCCATTTATCAGAGGTTGTGTCAGGAGAGCAATGGATTAGACAATATCATTTTGTGCTTCTTCCTGCCTCAAAACAATGTTTGATCCTTGCAGACTGTCTTAAAATTCATGTTAATCTTTTCAAAGTTCTAGTTCCTCATTGCTAGAGACCGAATTATATGCATTTACATGTTTGCATATGCATTTGCATATTAGCTCATTTTCAATGGGTAGGCCTATTGCGTATTTTATCTAATACCTAGTGATGATGCATATTTTCGCTATATTCACAATATTTTTCGATAAGGTACCTAGTTAAAAACGAAATCTTATGTTGTAGCCAGTCAAACCTACTAGCCACATGGTTCTTAGCAGCTGTGCATCAATTGTTTTGATAGATAATATTATTATGCGGCCAAGTAAAACAGACTCGGATAAAGACTGACGATGCCGTTTTATGTCGTGCTCGCCTACTGTAGCATCTTCATACTAGACAAATTATGCATGCTGTTGTTTGCTGGCTCATTTCATGTTTGATTTTTATTTATTTGTACTAAGTTTAGTGCCTCCTGTAAAAATGGTCTTTTCGTGGATAGTGACAACTTTGGAAAATTTACATACAACGGAAATGTTTTATATTGTTGAGTTTGTGAGAAAAATATTTCATGCTCACATAAAGTTTCAAATAGACCAGCGTGTCAACACAAGTCTTGCAAAAGAAAGGCCCATGACAATAACTTTTTACAGCGGAAAGTAGCAGTAGCAGCAAAGGCAAACAAAAATATCACTGGAGCATGGATCTATATCAAGCATTGTTTTCCTCTTCACAAACTTGCAAATCCTGCCTTCAAAGATTTTCTGCAAAAATATTATTTGAATCAAAATAAAACATATTAGTCAACATTTCGTAAAAATTATGTACGAACAATTTACATATATGTTCTTGAAGAAATACGCAATGAACTTGTGAAAAGCATTATTTGGAATTCAGCTGACGAAACTACTGACAGTTGTGGGCGTTGCATTGCAGACTTAACCATTGGTGCTTTAAAACTACAACCTTCTTCCTTTTTGGTGGCTTGCAATCGTAGAATGATCTATCTTTTCCTGATTTGTCAATGAGGGTTGAAAAAGGATTTCCTGAATCTTCTGCAGATGAAAGAGTGTTTATATTTCTCTCAAATGCTGCTCCCTACATGATCAAGGCAGCCACTCAATGTATTTTATCCCCATTTTACTCATGTGACGTGCTTTGCTCATGGAGTACGACGACTCGCTGAAGAAGTACATCCCACATTTGGGAATGTAAATAAACTGGTTTCATTAACAAAGAAAGTGTTTCTTAAGACAAGTTCTTGTAATAATGCCTATAAAAAAATGCCAAATGTGCCTTTACCTCCGGAACCAGTGGTAACTTCATGGGTGACGTGAGTTGAAAACTGCACTATTTTACAATGAACATTTCAAGACCATTAAAGATGTAGTAAACGACTTTTATAGTGGAGAGACTATGACAGTTTGTCAGTACAAGGATGTATTTAACAATTGTATTATTAAAACCATAGCTTTGATTAGCATTCACTTTTCTCACATATTTGCAAGTATTAAAAAGCTTGAAACTCAAGGTTTGATGTTGACTGACTCTATTCAGTTAATAAATGAAATCCGCATTGACGGAGGTATTCCTGTGTAAACTTAAAGTGAAGTTTAAAATATTTTGAACAATAACCCAAGTTTTGAACCTTTGTGTCACATTGATAGTTTTAGTAATGGGACGGGTGAACTTTTTACAGAAACAATGACTGCTAACACATCTTTGCGTTTCGCCTCTTCCTTGATGGTGTGTTTATTGTTTTACTCCTCTTTTTCCTTACTGTTTCTTCTATTAGGTTGCTAATGATGCTAGTAGTGGGGAGACCTGTTTTCTAGGCCATGTACCGCTATTCAATGGCCCAGGTTTCCAATAGCTGCCGCCTGGTGTCACCACTTGGCAGAGTACATGGCTCGCGCGCCGCCAGGTGACCTCAATATGTGCGGGTACTCCACGCGCTATTTCTTACTGTATCGCTGACGCGCCACCAGGTGACAGCCGATACCTCAATCTGACTATTTCTGACACATCGCCGCAGGCGTATAGCAGGACCTCGGAATATTCTGCATGGTTCGCGTGACGTCACAGGCTGCTGCTCAATAACTAGCACGCGCCGTCTATCGAGAATATTTTTAGATTAGGGAATGCGGCTGCTTGCTGTTACATTCGTTATTCCCAAACCTGTAATTTTCCTAGGACCTTCGAAGAGCATTTTGTCATGTCTTATTGATATTTTGAACCATTATAATTCATTAATTGTTTAATTACCATAAAATTAACTTCTAAAACTATTTTTAGCAGACTGTCATCACATTTGAACAACGTATTTTGGCGCATGGATTAGTGGGTGAGACCTAGTATGAATACGGGAGTTATGATAGAAGTCTGGTAGCCGAATGTCTATTGCCACTCATGGTACCTGGGGTACTGAAAGGGTTGTGGTGTGGGGGAAACGTGGCGGTGATCTATGTGTTGATGGTACATGTAATCAATTGGGTGTGATAAATACAACATATGGATTAAATACTTAGGTGTATGGTGCCATTTTTTTAAAAAAAAATATCCTCTAAGGAAAATTCTGCTTTTCAACCAGTCATGAGGCAAGATAGTACTACCCCACTGTTCCGTTTCCATGATTGATGCTTGTAGTTGTGCTGAACTCGCCGTAGGCATGGACATAAGCTAGTTCTGTCGAATTCGCTGTATTAATATCAATTCATACAGATCGGTATCGCGGGATTGATTGTACAAATAGAATCTTTGCTAGTGTATTCTAGTAAGTCCCATGATGTTCGCTGGTGTAGTGGGAACTTATACTGACAGAATTGTATGGCTAAAAAGTATTAATTTTTTTATGTTTATTGTATGTGGAATTATAATTCCATTGCGAAAAGCTAAACTAATTGACAGTGCCTTGTCGGAGAAACAAAAACTGGTTGGTGGAGAAACGAGTGTATTGTCAAAATGTGGTGGAATTATTGTTGCCACTATATATAAAGTGATTAAAGAAAACTGTTTCTTTTACGTGCTGAACTGAAATTAATGTGGCTAGTTAGTATAAACTTGTCTCGTTTTTGACCAAAGGACTTCAATCTTTGGATAATCATAATTGCTGTTGTAACTGAACTTATTGGAAAATCTACATCTATCTACATCTACATATATACTCGGCAATTCACAAAATTGAGTATAGAAGAGGGTGCTCAGCACCAAAGCTAATCTCTTTGCTGCGCATTCCAATCCCTAATGGTACGAGGGAAAAAAGAATTCATGTAAGAATCAGTCCGGCACCTTATTTCTCTAATTTTATCTTTCCTGTCCTTCCGACTCAAATAGGTTGGTGGAAGAAGTCCTTCACTACACTCAAAAGTGAAAGTGGGAGTACGTATATTTAATAATAAGTTTAAACGAAACGTGTGTCGTCTATCTACCAGAGACTCCCAACCTAGTCTACTAATCAGTTCTGTGACGCTTTCATGACGACTGTAGCAAGCGGTCACGAATCGAGCGGCTCTTCTCTGTACTTTCTCTATACTTTCGATCAACCCCTTACGAAACGGATCCCAAATGGCACACCAATAGTCCAAATGTGGACGCACAATAGATTTGTATGCTATCTCCTTTGTTTGTTCATTACAATTTTTCAAGATTCGACCTATGAATCGCAGCCTAGAATTTGCTCTACCTACTAACGAATTAATGTGTATGTCCCATTTAATGTTCCTTTGTACTGTTACTCCCAAATATTTCATAGAATTGACCATATCAATAACTGTATTGTTTAACTCGTATTTCTGAAAAATTGGATTCTTTTATTAGTTATGCTCATTGTCTTGCACTTTTTACAATTTAGAGTAAGTTGCCGCTCAGCGCAACAAGCCAAAATAACATCCAGATCGCGCTGAATTTCTAAGCAATCGGTCAAATTTCTTACTTCCCTATAAATAACCGCATCATCAGCAAACAATCTAAAAAGGCTTTTCACTTTGTCTCCGAGATCGTTTATAAAAATTAAGAAAAGAAGTGGTCCTATTACACTTCCTTGAGGTACACCCTATGTAACATCTAGATTAGTAGAACTTTCTCCTTCAACGACAACATACTGCGACCGACCAGTTAGAAAATCCTTTAGCCATTCACAAAGCTGATCCGATATACCGTACGCTCGAAGCTTCGCTAAAAGGTGGTTGTGTGGCACAGAGTCATAGGCTTTCTAAAAAAAATTGCATCTACTGGTGAACCTGCATCGATAACTTTCATTACGTCGTGTGTAAATAGGGCCAGCTGTGTTTCACATGATCTTTTCTTCCGAAATCCGTGTTAATTTGTTGTAAGCAAATTATTATCATCTAGAAAATTCATAATGTTCGAGCATATAATATGCTCCATAACTCTACTACAAACAGATGTTAGAGATATGGGACGATAGTTTCCAGGATCACTTCGATCACCTTTTTTGAAAATCGGAGTTACTTGCGCGATTTTCCAGTCTGAAGGTACTTTTCGCTCTATTACACAGAAATTGCCCGATTTCCGCCACATACTCTGAAAATACTCTTACTGGAATTCCATCCGGGCCCGGTGCTTTCCCCCACTTCAGGAGCTCTAATTGCTTAATGATACCTGCAGTATCTATTCGTAATGATTCCATCACCGACTCACCACGGTGTGGGAAAACGGGAATACTATCCTTATGTTCATTTGTAAATAAATTTTTGAATACAGTATTTAGTACGTTAGCTTTGTCGCGGCTTTCATTAACCTCGGAACCTTCACGAATTAGTGCTGGAATATTGCTGTTGGTACAATTAACTTTTCCTACATACTAGTGATGTGCCGGATATCTGTATCCGTATCCGTTACTTTGTTAGCGGATCTTTAACGGATCTTTTGTAAATAATTTCACTAAGCACGTATATAAATTTTTAAAGATATCTAGCAATGAAATACTATTAACTTCAATTACTTAATATTTCTTAAAATTTCATATCTGGCACATTTATATTGCAAAAATTAATTATTTAAACATATATTTTACTACAATGAAGTCTTCACGGGTGTACCGCCAGATTGTGTTGTGAAAACACGATATTTCGACGACTGGCTCCACCGTCTTCATCAGGTGTCGAGATACCCTATTTGTGAAGATGGCGGAGCTAGTCGTCGAAATATCGTGTTTTCACAACACAATCCGGCGGTACACCCGTGAAGACTTCATTGCAGTCGTACACCGGAAAACTCTTCGTTCCTACATTTATTTTACTAGTGTACTAAAGGTAACTGGTAACTTACCACTGTAGTAAGTTTTAAAAGTATTATTTTAACTATCTTTATAGTGAGATCAGGCCTCTCTAATCTTTGTGATTTGCTAGCTGAAATTATATTTAAGGTACTGGTAAGTGATTACATCAGATAAAATAATCAATTTTACAGAAACTTAAAAACAAAAATGTTATATTTAACATTAAGTTTGGTAAATTGTACTTCAAAAAGAGTAAATTGGCAGTTTTGTCACCAAAAGTCTATTACGATGAGCATCATAAATTATTCCTGCTGCACTGAAAAACTGCTTACTTGGAACGCTTGTTACAGGTAATGATAAATATGTGCGAGCCTTGTTTCATAGACCTCCAAATTTTTTACTATTATTGTTAACAGCTTTTTTAACAATCAGGTGCAGCTGATTTGCTGCACAATCAATATTATCTATGTCAGATTAAGTGCAAGAACTCTTCTTGTTGGATCCTCCATCTGTTACCATGCAGTGCACATTCTGTTTGGGATTCCCCACCCTTCAAACATATTTTGAAATATTTCCGAAATGTAATCTCCCGTTTGGCGTTCTTCAAGTATCTCCGCTTTGAAACTATATTTTCCCTTATAAAATCTTTTGTAATGTTCTGGATACCAATGAAACACCTTTCCAAAAAGCCTACCACATATAGGAAGTAAAGGAAACTCTCTCAAAACCCTTCAAAACGTCTTTATTTTCGATCCTAGAGTTCGCTGCAGATAAATTCCGTAAAATATTTCCTGCCTTTTAGAACAAAATTTGCAATAACATTATCCAGCAATCGTTGGAACCCAAAATCTTCTACGTGTTGAAAAGGTAATCCAGATAAAACTATCCTTTCTGCAATTAAGTAGTTTTAAATAATTTTTATCATCACACATTTTGAGTTTTTCTAGTATTCGTTAAAAAATGTTTTTCTAAGTTCTCTTTTTACCGTTTTTAAAGACGTTCCCTGCTGAATGTGTTCGCCGGCAATCTTCTTAGTTGAGCCTTTTTTAAAGAATAACTCATATTTTTGTGGGTGTTTCAAATGAAGCTGATTTGTTAAGAAAGTTTTACATGCATGGGAATATATTCCTTCACAGAGTTTCTATTTAGCAGATTCGTCATTTACTATTGTAGAATATTTCCATATTACACTACTATACTTTTTTTGTATAAATTTTTGTATTTTAATTTAACTTACAACTTCCCAAAAAACAGAAACGTATATAAATCTACGCAATCCTATGCTATCCTAAAATATAAACATAAATACGCACAATTCAAGGTCAAAACACATCGCGTAAGCAGGAGTTTCATCGATAATAGATCGTAGTTGACGACTTTTCCACTGTCGGTCCAAGTTGAGAAAGTTGAGATCCGTATCCGTATTCGTGGATCTAGACACTAATGATCCGTATCTATATTCGTATCCGCGGATATACATTTTTAACGACCCGGCACATCACTAGTACATACGACCAAAATTTCTTTGGGTTTTCTGTGAGACTTTTAGAGAGAGAGTTGGAGTGAAAATCGTTAAATGCCTCGCGCATTACATTCTTAATACGTCCTCTTAGATCAGCTAAGGTGTCTAAATCGCTGCGACACCCCTTCCTTCTTGAGCGTGCGTGTATTTTCCTTTGTTTTTTGAGTAATCTTTTGACTTCGCATGTGCACCACGGTGGATCATTCTCCCGCTTTATTGTCCGCTTTGGTATATGTAAATCCACGCCTTCCCTGACTATATGTATAAAAACGATGCCACATCTCTTCAACAGTGTCTTTTGTTGACTTGAAGTTATGGTAATTATTTCTCAGGTAGGTTCTATAACACTCCTTTGAGGCCTCACTGAATCTGTATACAATCCGCCCTTTTTTCCTTTTTCGCTTGGTCATTAATTTGATAGTCGCAATTACCGCTTTGTGATTGCTTATTCTTGTGGTCGTTGAAATATCGGTGAATAATTCTGGCCTCTTGCTAACCAGCAAGTCTAAAAAGTTTTCGGTACCTTTATGACACCGCGTAGGTTCATTAACTAGCTGCTCGAGATGATTAGCTGACAACAACTCGAGAATTAATTCAGAAGCTGCCTTATCCCTGCTACCTGAGATGTGAACGTAATTACGCCAGTCAATATAAGGCAGATTGAAGTCGCCTCCTAGAATCATAGCATGATCCTTAAAACGGCTAGCTATACTATTTACATTATTTCTTAACTCCTCGTCGATAGCTATGTCGGAATCGGGTGGACGGTAGAAGGCGCCTATGATGAGTTTTGACCCAGCAACGTTGAGTTTAATCCATATGATTTCACAGATCGTATCGACGTCTATTTCATTACATGGGAGAAATTTATTCACAGCTATAAATACCCCACCTCCATGAGAATGTAATCTGTCTTTAAGAAAAACGTTCATGCTATCTTTAAAAATTTTGGCGGAACTTATTTCCGGTTTCAACCAACTTTCTGTACCGATAATGATATCCGCTTCTGTACTACAAATAACGCTTTCAATTTCCGGTTGTTTGTTACAAACGCTACTACAGGTAATTACGAGAACTTTTAACTGTCGAGATTCTTTTACGTTGCTCCTACATTCCGGTGTTGCATCAGATTGGATTGCCCGTAACTGAATTTCGTGTTTCGGGTCTTCCTCCCTCAGCCTAAAAAACCACCCAGTGCATTCCACACGGCCCCTGCCACCCGTGTAGCTGATTCACGTGTGTAGTTCACACCTGACCTATTAAGGGGAACCCTACAAGACTCGACCCTATGGCGAAGATCGAGAAATCTGCAGCCAATGTCATCACAGAAACGTCGTAGTCTCTGGTTCAGCCCCTCAATACGGCTCTGAACCAGAGGTCCACAATCAACTCTGTCTACGATGCTACAGATGGTTAGCTCTGCCGATATCTTGAGGTCACTGGCCACAGAGTTCACCCTTTCAGCCAGCAGCCGGAAGGAAGAGAGGATAATCTCTGACTTAAGGTGACAAACATGATTCTTGCCGACATGAGCCACAATCTGTAGTTGGATACACCCCATTCCTTCTATGGCATCCGGGATGGCCTGTTCCACATCTCGAATACACCCGAAATACACACTGAATGGATGTTTGATTTCTTCCCCGAGGAATCCGCCATTTCCCTAAGGGGCTCTAATAACCGCCTAACATTAGAGCTCCCAACTTCCAGAATGCCCTTCTGCGTTTGCTCAGACCTGGCGGGCTGGGGGGCCGTCAACTCGTAGGATGACAATTGTGGGTTGAACAGTTCTGTGCCTATCAGTTCATTAAAGTGTTTGGGTAAAGTAAAAAATATTTTTTTTATTCCAATAACCTTCTGACCGAGGCGACCCTGTTTTATAAGAGTCAGTAGAAATAGAAGTTCAGATTTCCAGGAGGTAATATCATACCCCATTCAGTGTAGTGTCGTAATGTTTCAAGATGGCAGCGTGTTTATTACTACTATTTTAGGAATATTGTAGACACCAAATATTTCTACATGGCTTATACCGTGACCAGGAATGATTAATTCAGAATCTAAGAAAATATTTCTACATGGCTGACGGTATATCAGAACCTGTGATTAGTTGTTAAAATAAAAAGAATACCGTTAAAAGTCGTAAGAAAGGCCATTTAAGAGACTGTTAGGGGGGGAAAAATATTTCAGTGACGAATATAACGAACCAAAGACAGTATGTGAGGAAATATATGTTCAGCATAGAACTAGAGCTGTAAAAGTAATGAGAAGTTCTTATGTATTTGTTACTAAACCAATTAGTACCCGTTACTTTCGAATCGTTACTTTTGAAACGATCGAACACTAGCATGATGCATCGCATCGAGTCTCGTCGCGTACGGGATAACTTCGTTACTATCGTATCGTTTCGTTACTCGTTACTTTTGATACAATACACACTAGCAGGAAGCATCGCATTCACATTGAGTCGGGTCGCATTTGTACTTGTTAAAATTTAAGTAAATTGTTTATTTAGTAAAATAAGTTTAGGTAAGTTGTTGGTTTGGATAAATCTTAAAGTCAAGTAATTAAAACATGGATCTTACGGAAAACCTCTGAATGTACATTTGATTTACGGTAATGAATATTATATACGAAAGAATAATTTAATTTCAAAATAATCACCTGTTTGCATACAAAAAAAAACCCTTTCACCTGACTGACGTATCTAGTGACAATAACTAGTGACGGTTATTTTTTAAAGTAGCCTACACAAAACCCTGCTTAGAAGCCTGATATGATAATGGGAGATATATTTAACAAATATTATAATCTCATCAAAGTGTTTCGCTTTTAAATAGGAGGTTTGTTGCATTTCTCTCTCTTGGTAGAGAACACTAATGCTAGCGATTGGTGGGATTTAGTACATTTCACGAAAATGTTTGAAGCAGCAAATTCTGCTGACGCGGTCGCCAGTGATTCAGCTTATTAACACACTTTACCGTGTTAAGAAGAGTCACACAAAAAAGAATAACAAAATTAACTTTTGTTTAATAGAGTTCTAAATATTTACCCACACCAGTCGTGATCATATATTTCACCGGACTTCTACATATATATATATATACATACCATAAGGTTGCAGAATCCTCAGTTAAAAACGGTTCACATTAACAATCCTTTATAAATCACACTCGCATTTTCACAACTCTAACCGAAAATAGTTCAACATTAAAAAAGGGAGTTCGAGAAAAACTCGCACATGGATGGCGTGCCCGATGAGCTCGGCTGCCCCAGGAAGACTAGTGGTGGCCACATGTTGACTTCCGGTAGCCGGCATGCACTCTGAGGTCTTCCATGGTACTCCCACGGACCGGCGGGAAATTTAACATCCACTCGGCCGTATTGCAAATAGCACAGTCGGTTCTCGATCTCCCGGTCCACCGGCTTTGGAAGCAACCTCTATCATATGGCTATGCTACAGCCCCCCTCAAGTTTAACATAAGATTTTGGATATTCCTACAAAATGGCAATGATGAACTTCTTCAATGGACTAATGCTCCCCAAGATTACTTACAAACTTCACTCCACATTCACTCACATACAAATTGCAACCTCGGGATCCTATCCTAAATACCATACATAATATCGCTTTACTGGTGTGGGGCTCCAATACATATTTCCAAACACATCCTTATTAAAATGTACATAGAAAATAATTTTAAGTAAAAGTAAACATCAAAATAGCTTCACAAGGAGACAGGGAAACACATCAAGATTATATCATAGAAACCACACAATATATTATTATCTGAATCACATCTTTTGGGGTGCGATGATTGTTCTAAACCATAGTTTTAACTATCCATGCCAAATGTCTATTGTCACTTTTACTAAAGTATCACTTCCCCTCTAAGAAAATTCTGTAAACTGAATATTACCATATTTAGAGAGAAAGAACAAAGATACAACGGTAGTCTGCTTATGCTAAATCACAAAATACACAATACGAAATCATTTATATTCATCCAAATAACTTTAACACGAATTGTACTCCAGTGCCGTCACGGAATGTCATGTTACAATTAATATTTATGGAGTCCTTCATCACCAACAATGGAGAAAATAACAATAATAATGATAAAAAACCACTTGCTGATGGACATCCAGAACACTTATTACTCATGATTGATGTCTTCTTTGTCTTGGACGATGCTCCAGGTGTATTCTATGTGGATTGTTGACTCTCATGCTAACAAACCACCTTTTACTCACTAAGCACTGCTTCAAGTCAGCAACGCAGCAACATACACAGTTTATTACTCCACTTTTATTAACTCATTTGGGAGGAAACTTTATATTGGACCACCACCATATGTCACATTAACTGTCTTGAAAGGCTTTAGTGCCACCACATTATAATTTCCTTTAACTTTACCATGTTTAGGGTGAGCCAAAGTATAGCAGTTCCCCTTGGTTCGGGAAATGACTTCATAAGGTCCCTCGTACAACAGTTTAAACTTTTTAATTTCATTGTCTATAGATGATGACTTAAAATGTGTCTTTAACAGAACTAGGTCACCTATCCCATATGCTGTGGGTCCGAGGTTCCTATCATGGGCCTCCTTTCTTCTTAAGGCACACTTCTTCAACACTTCCAAAGCTATCTTAATCTTGTCAGGATAATCACTATCCCTCGTCGGAAAGTGGAGGAGCTCATAAACAATTTGGGGAGGTTCCCTCTTAAACATGATTTCATATGGCGTTAGTGAAGTGGAACCATGGGGAATAGTATTGATAACTCCTTCAATTTCACTTAATTCGTATGCCCACTTCTTATGGTTGTCCTCACAGTATGTCCTGAACCATCTACCAAGCTCTCTCATTACTCGTTTCTATTGCATTCCCTTGTGGATGGTAGAAAGACGTCTTAACTGTTTCAATACTTGACTCTTTAAAGCATTCAGCCCAGGCTTTACTTGTGAACTGGGGTCCATTGTCCGTCAATACTTTGTCAGGTTTTCCTACATGTGGTATATAATCATGAACTAACTTTGAACTGATTACTTTGGCTGTGGCCCTCTTCAGTGGGTACAGCTTTATATATTTTGAGAAGATGTCCATGACCACACAAATTTGAGTTACTCCCCCACGGGACCTAGACAGTGGGCCGAAGATATCTAAAGCAACTAGTTCATGTGGTTTATCTGGGATCACACTCTGCATCTCCCAGGCCCTCCTGACGTTATCTGCTTTAGTTTTCTGACATAACTCACAATGAGAAACTACCTGCTGTATCCGCCGAGACATATTAGGGAAATACAAGGTTTCCTTCATGATCATATGACACTTGTTTATACCATAATGGCCGTAACTAAGATGATGTTGCTTAATAAAATGGTCCACATAGTTTTCTGGCACCCATACTTTCCACTCTGAACTAGCTTCATGGTTTCTTCTGAATAAAATTCCACTCACCTGCATGTAGTATTTGCGTAACTTTGACTGTGGGTCACTCTCAATTAACTTGTCTAATAACTCCCTTATATTGGGGTCCTTTTCTTGCTCCTCTTTCATGAACTTCAGGCAATGTTTAACCTCCTTTTCTCCATCCACTCCCTTAATGTAAAATATCCGAGCTTCTTTCCCTACTGACATTGCTGACTCGCTTTCTTCTAAACCTACTGGTAACCTTGACAAGGCATCTGCTACAAAATTTTCCTTTCCTGGAATATATTTAATATCAAAGTCATATTCCTGGAGTAGTAAGTTCCATCTTGCCAACCTTCCATGGACTAATTTACACTTCTTCAAAAACGACAGTGCCTTGTGGTCAGTATGTACTATCACCTCCTCCGAAACTTTTGGAAGGTAGCCAGCGCTTCCTTCTGGTAACACAGTAGTTGCGTTCAGACTGGTTTAGAATCCGGCTAGCAAAAGCGAGGGTTTCTTTATTATTTCATCTCCCTCTGCTATCTCTTGGAAGATCTCCACACCCAGGCCATATTCCGAGCTATCCGTGGTAATACAGATAGGAAGATTCCAATCTGGGGCACTTAGATGTACTTTCTTTAATAAACTACTTTTTACTTCTTGAAAATCTTCTTCACAATGCTCAGTCCAGTCCCAATGTGCATTCTTTTTCTTGAGTTTCCCAAAATGTGGGCTGTTCAGTATTTGACCTCTGATAAATTTACGATAATAATTACAAAGTCCAAGAAAACTCAACAGTTGTTCCTTGTTTTGGGGTCTTGGGAAATTCTTGATAGCGTTAAGCTTTTCCTCATTGGGAGTTATTCCTGATGGGGTGATAGTATGACCCAAAAATTCAATTTTGCTTGTCAGAAAAACACACTTCTTCACTTTAATAGTCATCCCCCCTTTCTTTAAAGCGGTTAATACTTCTTTTAATGTACTCCAATGTTCCTCGATGGTTGAGCTTGCAATTAATATATCATCGACGTACACATGTACTTTGCTCAATAATTCCTTACCAAGGACTTGATCCAAGCACGGATGAAATTCGCGACTGCATTATTCAAGCCGAATGGCAAAACTCGGAACTGGTAACTCCGGCCTTGGTACAAGAATGCAGTATATTTCCTGGATGTTTCTGCAATTGGAATTTGCCAATAGGATGCAGTTAAATCCAAGGAAGTTAGAAATTTCTTATCTTGAAAGCTTTGTAATATTTCATCAACCGGGGGCGGATGGTCCCTTTCAGTGACGAGAATTTTATTTAAAGTGCGAGCGTCTAAAACTAACCTGACAGATTGGTCTGCTTTTGTGACTACAACGAGTGGGTTGTTATAAGGACTCTTGGATCTTTCTATGATTTTCCATTGCAACATCCTGTTTATCTCATCATCGACTTGCTTCCTCTTTGAAACTGGAATGACGTAAGGTTTTACAAAAAAGGTGTCGCACAATTGACGGTAAAATTGCACTCGTAACCTTTTACGAGTCCAGGCTGGTCAGAAAATACTTCCTTAAACTCGTCTATCAGATTTCTTAGCTTTGTACGGTGTTCACTGCTAACACTGTCCACTATTCTTAACTCATTCTTCTCCACCTGTCTGCTTGGTTGCATTGACAATACACAAAACCTTATAAACTTTTGAAGGAATTGGGGTTCTTTCCCACTGGCTACTGCATTTCCCCACGATAGTACATTAACTGACGCCATTTCCTTCTCCTTCCAACATTTCTTCATACTAGTTCTTCCCTTGGACCCATTAACTTGAAAATCCAATAATCCTTGTTCAAAATACAAGATGGTTTTAAAAGCACACAACCAATCGATGCCAAAAATACAATCGATCGTAAGCCCTGGCACCACAAAAACAACAAACTCAAAGAAATAGTCTTCCAACTTTACTTCTAACAACATCTGCGTTTTCACTAATTTGCTCTTGCCCCCTGTGGCAGTGATAACTGACATCCCACTTACTGGTAAGGAAACCACTTTATAGTTTCTTTGATTTGCAACTTCCAGTAAACTCTCAAACAAATTTTCTGAGATGCATGAAATTTCGGCACCTGAATCCAACAATACTTCAATTTGTTTTCCACGACATGTCACTAAGATTATGGGAGCCTGGACCAACTGTTCTTCCTTCTGGAACTCTTCCTCTGCTAAGTCTTCACTCGGGTTGTTGTGGAAAATACTTCTAAGCTGGTTCCTCTGTTTTGATTGTATCGACCCTATTAACCCATCTGCCTCAGTCGGGCCAAAAACTTCGGCAGTCTTCAGTTTTTTGTATCACTACCATTAGTTTGTTGGCTTGTACCGGGATCATTTGTGACATCATTACTACTTACTACCGTTGTTGGGCTAAAGTATTCTTTAGGACTTCCCTTTCTTCCAATTCTTCGAACATTGTTTTCACTATTTCTATGTGGTGGAGAATTCCTCCCCCTCCGTTGGTGTGGAATTGATTTCTTCCTCTTTCCTGATCATATGTCATTCGCCTTTCATGACGGAATTCCCGTTGATCTTTAAACTGGTTCCTGCTCTGGTAGCTCTCCTTGAATCTATCTATGGCGCACTGGGTTTCATATCGGTGCACAAACTCACTCGCTGCCTCAATCGTTCTGACATCATGCATGACCAAAAGTTTTTGAATCTCCCCTGGCATCCTGTGAGCAACATCCAACACAATTTCTCTTTCAGGTGGTGGGTTATTCAGATAATAGCATTTGGAAGTTTCATTTAAAAGGAAATCTTTGAGTGATTCCCTCCCAGGTTGATATTTCCTGCCATACCAGAGACACCTCTTAACTTCATGTTGCCTTTCCTCTGACCAGAAATTATTAAGGAAACTTGCTTTGAATTCTGCATATGTTTTACAAATCTGAAGCTGCCTTTCTCCCCAAATTCGAGCACCACCCCTTAAATTTTTATATACACTCTTCATATTTTCCCTGTCATCATAAACGCTGAAAATCCTGTACTTCTCAAAACTATTGATAAAATTTACTGGATGGATCCCTCCCTTGTCACTAAAGTTCTCAATTTCTATTTTTTCAGCATAGACAGGGACAGTGGGTTTGCCACACCAACTACATGTAGCACCTGTGATTTCTTTAGATGGCACTTCACTTCTTGTAATTCTTCCCCAATTTTGGTTACTTGACTCTCGAAGTTGGGAATTTTATTCATATCCTCACTTAAATTCCCCACTCGCTTATCCAGTGTTTCACAGCTTATTGCAACTTTATCTACAGCTGCTCCCAATTTAATATACTTTTCACCAACTTCATCTACTCTTTCTGCAACTCCTTCAAGTCTTATACTAAACTGAGTATTTTGCTGTTTGATATTTGCTATATTGTTTTCATTACTATCAATTCCTTTGCCTGACATTTACTTCAAGACATTCAATTTGTTTCTGTATCTCCTGTCTAACAACTTGGCATGAATTTTTACACTTTTCTATCTCACTGCAGACTTTATCAAGTTTCTGTGTCGCCCCTTTTAATTCCTCCTTTATTTTACCCACTAACTTTAACTCCAGAGCTGCTAGTCCATTACAGAACCTTTTATGGACATCTTATGCATGACTTTTGAATTTATTTTGGATGTCAGTTGATTGTATTTCAAACTTAGTTTGAATATCAGTTGATAAATTTGATAACATTGTGAAAATCTTAACTATCAGGTTTGGATTATCCTTCTCAGGACCTTCAAATGCTTCAAATATTGATACATTTGTAGTGAGTATGGGAGAGCAAGTTTCATAATTTGGTGGACTGCTTTCAGGAGCTGGTGATAAACTTTCATTGATTGGTATCTCGGTGTTTAAAAATACTAACAAAGGTTCCTGGCTTGTGGGATCTTCTTTACTAGCTTCCCCCAACATTAAAAAAGGGAGTTCGAGAAAAACTCGCACATGGGTTGCGTGCCCGATGAGCTCGGCTGCCCCAGGAAGACTAGTGGGTGCCACATGTTGGGTTCGCGGGCGTTTTTAATTGACTTCCGGTAGCCGGCATGCACTCCGGGGTCTTCCACGGTACTCCCACGGACCGGCGGGAAATTTAACATCTACTCGGCCGTATTGCAAATAGCACAGTCGGTTTTCGATCTCCCGGTCCACCGGCTTTGAAGCAACCTCTATCATATGGCTATGCTACAGGTTCACTCACCACTGTCTTCCTTTACTTTTTTCAGTTATTTTTCTTCATCCTTTTGTGATATATTTATTAAAATAAATGTGGACATACCATCAAATTGGACCTGCAGGAAGAATGCTACCGACTCCCTCTGTTTCATTTAAAAAATATTAATATTCAAAACTTTTAAATCAATATCAAAGGTACAGGACAAACATGTGATTAGATTTGTTGTGTCGCGGTTACAACAAACATGCAATATCAAAGCCAGTACGCATTGATCACATGGATCCTGCGGTAGTAATACAATAACTAACACCAGGCAAAATTAATATTTGTACCTTGTTGCTTGTTTATGGAATTCTGGAACTGCAAAAAAGGTGTGCTAGATTTGTTTCTGGAAATTATCGCAGAACGCAATCAGTAACAGAAATGGTAAAAGAGCTGGAATGGGATTCATTGGAAGACAGGAGGAGGGTGAAGAGGGTCATGGGAGTTTACAAGGCGTATATTGGTGTATAAATTAAAAGGAATGCTTGGAAGGGAATAGATGACCAGTCGATTTGAGGCACAAGAGTGTTGGAAGATTCACTTTTTTTTTGGTGAGGGTGTCAGGGATTGGAATAAGTTATCAAGAGAAATTATGAATAATTTACCAATAATTTTGAAAGAATTTAAAGTAAAATTTGTAGCGGGAAAATGTAGGTGGATGCAGGATAGGTGGAGGGGCCGGGGGGGGGGGGGGGAAAGATGAGTGTGTAGGGAAATTGAGACCGGAGTGTGCGCTCCATTGGAATTTAGTTAAATATTATTAGAATATAACAAATGCAGATATGTAAATCACAAACTATTAGACAGCTCTTTTATAATGAAAATTACATTATAAAATAAAATAGAAGGTATCAAATCTTACATAAACACATTCTATAAATGTTTGAAATCAATATACCTCACTAAAGAGCGATCAATGAAACAACAGTAACCATCTCAAAATATCCATACAAATTTTCTATTTACAAATTATGCACTGTAAATTTTAGTGTTAAACAAAATAAAAACTACAGAATTAGTCTTTACGTTGTCGAAATTAGTTACCTGTGACAGTTGGAACGTGTTTGTATCTATACTAGGCTTGCAACGAATTTTCGGGAACTATTCGGTAATTGGCCTATTGGGCCACTTTTTTGCTATTCTGCCGAATACCGAATATCTAGGTACTATTCGGGCAAATGCTGAATACTTAGGATTTTTTTTTTAGTTAGATAATTGCCTAAAATAAAACGATTGATTCATTGCATGGTAATGTATTTAACTTACAATTACAAAAATAATCATGCATTGTCAACTTACATGATGTCAAAGCAAAACAAAAATATTAAATACCTATTCACTGGAAACATCATAATGGAAATTTAGAAGTGGAATATTGTGATGCAGAAATACTAGTTTTTCTGCATTGTCAGGTAGTAGTTTAGTTCTTATCTTCTCGTAGACACTTCCAGCTTCAGAGAAAAGCCGCTCCGAATAAATACTGCTTCCTGGCACGGACAACTATTTGGCTGCAAGCTTTGTCAGACAAGGAAATTTCTCTCTTCTTGCTTGCCACCAAATGTACGGTTATCATGCCATGATATAATATTAATATTTAAATAAACATCAATTTCAGTTTAAACTGTATTTTTTTCTTGTGATGTACCTACATTGATCATACTTTTCTCTGTAACAATCTCTTCGAAACAATCCATAAAAGATGAGTGTGTACTCTGATTGTGACCCGACTCTTCCGTCATCCTCTTGGACTGAATAGGGGACGAATTCGCGCTGCCGTTGCTGCTTGTTTCACAATACGTCTTTAGACCATCGATATACTGCCTTGCTTTTTCTCTTTGCAGTTGACTGGTGAAAACATTCATTTTAAAGCGAGGGTCCAAAGCGGTTGCCGACAAAATAATTTTTATGCATATCCGGAACTGGTGATTTTTGTTAGTTCTTCAAATGGTTGTAGTAATATCAAAAGTTGCTCTAAAAGCTCCCATTGAGCAGCAGTCAAGTTGGCATTATTGCAGTCCATGAGATACACTGAAATTGCCCATTTTTGTTCCATTAGCCTTTCGAGTATATAATATGTGGAATTCCACCGTGTACTGACATCTTGCACCAATTCATGCTCGGGGAGACCCAATTGGTTTTGGATTGCAAGCAGTTTTTCTTGCGCAATACCGGAATTATTGAAATGAGTCACGATCCTCCTTCATGCAGGTATCATTTCCATCACTTCTGACTGAACTTTCAGACAATCGACAACAATTAAGTGGAGGGTGTGAATGAAACAACGAACTGAGGCCAACCCTGCATTGCTGACGGCTTTTACTGTGTTTCGTCCATTATCATGAACGACGACATGAATCTTTGCCAGCAGGTTGTCCCAAAAACTTGCTATTTCTTGCAGAGCAGCTGCAATATTTTGTGCAGTGTGCTGCCCCTCAAAATGCTTGATGCTCAGAACGACATGTTTGACATTGAATTCACGATCAATAAAACTTAAAAAACGAATGTGATTATGCAAGCACGTCCACATGTTACATGCGATTTAAATAAAATCAGTCTCTGAAAGAGTTTTTTTAATTGTCTGTACTACCTTTTGGTATATTTCTGGAATTATTTTGTTTGAAAAGGGCGACATGGTATGTTATACCAAGGCAAAGCACTATTTAACAGTCTTCTAAAACCAGCCCTATCTACCATATTTACTGCCTCATTGTCAAGTGCTATCATTTCGCCAATTAAGCGATGGTATTTTTTAGCCTTGGGATCATTAATATCCCATTGTTTAGGTATTTCAGTACATTCTTCAAGACTCAATTGTCTTTTTGATGTCTTAGGTTTGATCCGTAAATACTGCCCCTTAGGAAGCGTAGGCTGCAACTAACGGTATTCTTTGTTGTGTTTATTTCTCAGATGGTTTACCATTCCTGATGTAGCCAACTCCACCTCGAGAAATTTTTGTTTCGCACAATTTACACACGACTGTTTTCGTATCATTTTTATCATCCTCAAAGTATGTCCATATAGGCGACTTATTTTTAGAAGCCATGATTGCCACACAACTTCACTTTTAGGGCCTTATTACACTAGGCGACTTGGCGTCGCTGGGCATTGAGTCTTATGGAGCTTATTACACTATGGCAGCCAGTGGCGTCACCAGACTCGCCACCACGCGTTTAGTCTACTGTTCATATACTCCTTCCTACTTTGTGATTTTAAAATTGCAGAGCTACTGAGTGACAAGTTTGGTGAGACAACTAGGGACAGTCATCCTGTAATGGGGGGGAATGAATCAGAGGAGAGAAGAACTGACAAACCTAAAAAAATTGAAATAAATTCTCAGGTAATTGCGAAGGAACTCAGAAAGCTAAAAAAACGTAATGTAACTGGTGAAGATAATATTACTACAGATTTATTTAAGATTGTGGGATACGATATTGTGCCTTACCTTGAAATTTTATTTAAAATGAGTTTGGAGACTTGCTGCTTACCACAGGATTGCAAAAGAGCGATAGTAGTACCAGTTCATAAAGGAGGGGTTAAAAATAGGGTTGAAAATTCCTGGCCAATTAGTTTGTCATCAGTGATAGGCAAAATGGTTGAGAGATTGATATGCAACTATATCAGAAATGTCTGTGAAGAAAGAAACTAATTTTCAGATCGACAACATGGCTTTAGGCAAGGATATTCATGTGAATCTCAGATAGTGGGCTATATGCAAGATATTTCAAATGAATTGGAAAAGGGAGGCCAAGTTAATAATGTGGCACTAGATCTTTTTAAGGCATTTGACAGAGTAAGCCATAAAATGATTTTAAATAAACTGAAATGTATTTAATTGGATGATAAATTTACTTGCTGGGTAGAGGAACTCTTAAAAGTCAGAAAGCAAAGGGCTAGAGTAGGAAATACATTATCAAAAGATGTGGAAGTAAATATGGGAGTTGCTGTTCATTATTCTAATGAATGACTGTGTTATGGTCAGAATCTAGATATTTTGCAAATGTTACAATGGTATACAATAGGATCAAAACAGGTGAAGACTGAACAGCTGGAGGGTGATCTGGATAGAATATCTAAATGGGTAGGTCAGCATTATCCATACTTGTTTTCTCTCTTAAAGCCACTGTATAACATTTCTTCATCTTTAAATACATCGTTATTCTTTTCTTCCAATTTCCATAATCCTCGCCGTCAAAGCACGGTATTACAATGTCAGCCATTATTACTTGAAATCAAACTTTCTTGAATTCACGAAAGCCACAGACCTTCAACCATTTAACCACTCAACCACTAAACCACGGACTGCTTCCATGTTAAATAATGTTCACCACACAATAAGGTCTGCTGTAATAATAATACGTTTATTTAGGCACACACACTACAACTTTATATCCACATGTTTTCAGTTCAACAGCCAGACAACGACTCCTCTCACTCATGTAAAATTCCATAGATACATCTCCAAAGATACATCAATCACTAGAACATTCCTCACAGATATAAATGTACAATACTCAACAAAGCTAGCCGACAGCACAAAGATTGTATGTTGAAATGGTTAAATTTAGATAACAGATTAAAAAGTTGTGCCACTATTGACTCTTAAGCCCAGACTCAGATTGAACAAGAAAGGCAGCGTTGGAGAGATATTTTAGAAAGACTGCTTGCAATTGTAAATTTTTTATCATCTCATAATATGGCCTTCAGAGGTCATAAAGATAAATTATCTGACTCAGATCCAAGTGAAACTAGCGGCAACTTTATAAATTTAGTAAAGTTAATAGCTAGATTTGATCCAATGTTGCGACTTCGCCTAAAGCAAGTAACAGACAAGACTATTAATGACCACTATCTTGGCAAAAATGTTCAAAATGAGCTGATACAATTAATGGTAAGTCACGAGAAGACTAAAATTGTTGAGAAAATAACAAAGAATAAATATTTCTTGATTATTCTTGATTGTACCCGTGACGTTTCACGAGTTGAGAAAATGTCAGTTATTATAAGATTTTTTAATACAAATACAGCTGACATTGAAGAACATTTTATTGGCTTCTTAGCCGCTGAAAAAACCACAGCTGAGAATCTGACTAATCATATAATCACAGAGCTAGAACAGCTGGGTATATCATTGCAAAACTGTCGAGGTCAAGGATATGATGCCTAAATGCGTGGAAAAAAAGTGGTGTTCAGAACTGGAATCTCATCCTAGGAGATGCAGCATCGTCTTGTGGTAAAAAAAATCCTTTTTTGGTTTGCTACAAAGGCTACACACTTTGTTCGCCGGCTCAAGTCAGAGGTGGACTATTTTAAAAGCACATGTCAAATCCTTATCGCTAAGACCACTTTCTGAAACTGGTTGGGAATGCAGGGTAGAATCGGTGAAGGCCGTTAAATACCAGCTAAGCGATAAATGTGATGCTTTGAAGGATTTAGTAGAAAATGCAACAGATTGTCAGTTGGTTAGTGAATGTCATTCTATAGAAAATGAAATAACTAGCTACGAATTTGTAGTTTCTCTCGTCATATGGTATGACATTCTTGCAAAAATTAATGTTATAAGTAAAATGTGGCAGAGCGAAAAAATGCACCTTGGTGCGGCTATACAACACCTAGACGCATTTACACATTGGCTTGATGATGTTCGGGAAAATGGTTTCCAGTCATCCTTGGTAACAGCAAGAGAAATAGCCGAGGAAAATGATATTGACAGAAAGTTCAAAGTCTTGAGAAGCAGACATAAAAGAACGAATTTTGATTACGAAAGGCAAGATGAAGTTGTTGTATTGCCTGCGGAAGATATTTTCAAAATAAACTATTTTTATGTCATAGTTGACAATGTGCGCGCAAGCTGCCAACCTAGATTACAGGCACTTAAACATCATGAGAGTATATTTGGTTTCATGTAAAACATAAAAAAATTAAACTAGAGGAAATTAGTGATTGTGAACTTCTGAAACAATGCAGTGACTTGCAACTTTCTCTTACAGTAGGAGAAACATCTGACATTGATGGACAAGAATTGTATGAAGAACTGAATATGCTTGTCCGTGTGTATGAAGAAAAAAACTATGACATTCTCTCGGTGCTGAAATACATAATAGAAAAAAATGTAACTGAAGTGTACCCCAGTATCGAAGTAGTCCTAAGAATTATTGCCACCACACCTGTGACAGTTGCTTCTGCAGAAAGGAGTTTTTCGATGTTAAAAATCATCAAAACATATTTGAGGAATTCGATGACACAAGATTGGCTTTCAGCCCTCGCTATTCTTTCAATTGAAAATGACGAAGCCCATTCATTAGATTATTGTGCTTTAATTAAAGATTTTAGCCTCAGGAAAAGCCGCAAGCATCATTTTTAAAATCGTGCTTCTCTCTTTTAATGTACCTCAGTTTATCATGATTAATAATTTGTCTTCTTTATGTTTGTCAACTTTTATAAATATTTTAATATAAAAACATTAAAACACAAAATTTATTTATTTATAATTTTTGAATTTCTCATCAATAAGAAATATCTACTTTTCATTCACATACTTTGCACAAAGGCCTCGCAAAGATCTACCGCCCGGGGCCTCGCAAATGGTTAAGGCCGCCACTGTGCAAGTTAACAATTTATTTATTGATTTATTTAATTGATTTGCATTTATTTTGGTTTCGTCTTTCTGCATTTATGAATTACACAATTTGTAATTATATTTCTAAATGTGTGTATAAAATGACTGATCGAGCAGCACTACTTGCTATCGAATTATCCAGCAAGCATTCTATCGACACAAGAACAATCCCTATCGTAGGACTGTGTGAAGCAATATGGAAGGCCTACTGGATTGGATTTTGTTACATGTTACAACGGTAAACGTTTAGACTGCAATAAGTAGCAATCAAATTTCTTTAAATGTCACCGATTAATTGGTAATTATAATTGCTGAGTATTAAAGTGTTATCAGGAATGGAATTTTTTGTTTTTCTTTATGGCTCTGCGATGTCGAGGTAATTAGAAGCGGTAAAGGATTGGGGCCGAGGAACAGGAAATAATTCTGCTATGGCCTTTTAAACGAACCATCGTGGTGTTCGCATGGAGTAATATCGATAAACCATGTAACAACGAAATATGGATGTGGAGATTCGAACCTATGTACTCCAGAATGCAAGGTCAAGTCAACTGGACGCTGTTAAGTTGGCGAAACATGGATTATAAGAGTTTTAAACATACAAAAGACAGGTTAAACTAATATAACCTTAGTAAAAATAAGTTTACAGAGCAATAATGGAGGACAAAATCGCGCAGATGTCTACAGATACCGGATTCGAAAACTTTGTATACATACCGTTGGGAACAGGTTGCCCAGCAGTTGGTAGACTGTCACACGTCCCCACTATAAACATGTCTCGAAATACATATTGGAAAATTCTTCGTCATGGCAGGACTGTTGGTTAGGTCATTGTTTTCGAAATTTAGTACAGAGACTGAAGACTTTAGTAAAATCGACATTAAATTCGGTAATAATCACTTTGATAAATTGAGACTGGAAGATGCCACGGACTTCCGAACTTTCAGGTGGTTGGCTCCAAATGATTTAGAAGATTTACTTCAGTTGGTTGGGGGAAATGGGGAGGAACATTAAGCAGCGCCCTAATTTCCGGGAAACCATCACAGTTGATCTCAGGTTGGTAGCAAGTGACGAGTCACCAGGCTCAGATACATCATCAAGATAACAAAACAAAGGATGTAACAAATGTACCAAAAACTAGTTTTTTTTGTTACTGTCATCAGTGTTAAATACTATCTCCTATCATATTAAATTATGGTAACCACACTATAAGGTCTGTAATAATACGTTTATTGAGGCACACACATACATTACGAATCATATCTACATGTTCACTCTTCAAGGGTTAGACAGCAACTACCACTAATGTACAATTCCAAAGATACATCTCCAAAGATACAGCGAACACCAGAACATTGCTCTCAGATATAAATGTATTATACTCAACATGCCTCCTTACATTTATATCTAGACTTCTATTAATTCACATTCAACAGCTCTCTAAACCTTTTAAACTTAGCTTTACATTATGCCTTCGTCTTCATATACTTGGACAGGTACTTTGATATTTACATTAACAGTTTTTAATACATCCAAAACAAACTTTAGTTCAGTTACAGCTTTTCACCAAGTTATATATTCAGCAAAAGTGGAAGTTTTGGTGACACCACCTTGTTTTCTCGATTTCCAAAATATTGAATTTCCAAACAATCTAATTATATACCCAGACGTGGACTTTCGATTTACACTATTGCCTGCCCAATCTGCATCTACATACCAATCTAAAATTTTTACATTTTCATTTCTACAGAAATTTCATCTTGAATTTCTTCAGCAACAGATTCTTGATTTTATCTATTTTCTTTTTACTCTTACAACAAATCAATAGGTCATCAACAAATATTATTAAATAGATTATATCATCTCCATCGATCAAAGTATACAGACAATAATGAAATTCACATTTTGCAAAAACCAGATCACACATAAATTCATCAAAACAATCATACCAAGCTCGAGGGCTTTCTCGTAAACCATACAATGCTTTATTCAATTTACAAACCCTATTAGTACCATCTTCATACCCTCTTGGCTGTTTTATGTAGACCTCTGATAAACCTTTACCATTAAGAAATGCAGTCTCAACATCCATTTGCTCTATAACTACAGTATGACGATAAAAGTTTCAATGTCTGCATCTTAGCTACTGGTGAATATATATATCATCCACAACTTCCTTTTGTTGAAAACCCTTACAACTAGTCTCGCTTTATTTTTTATTTTTGTATAAACCCACTTCAAATCAAGAGCATTTACATTATCTGGTTTCATTACTAGTTTCCATGTTTTTTTTGTTGATATAAACAGTCAATCTCCTTGTCCATTGCCTGTTTCCAATACACTGACTCTTTACAATTAATTGCATCCTCAAAATTATCTGGACTATCAGCACTACAAAAGTTTACATAAATGATATTGCTACAGACATAATCATTAAATCTATCTGGC
Organism: Vandiemenella viatica; assembly: GCA_031002005.1. Lineage (NCBI taxonomy): Eukaryota > Metazoa > Arthropoda > Insecta > Orthoptera > Morabidae > Vandiemenella > Vandiemenella viatica. The sequence goes on from JARYHS010008075.1 coordinate 25,033,640, forward strand.
ATTTTACATTTTCTACCTGACCTAGTCAATTTAAATCCTTGATTATATTTATCACTGTTTAACTTCTCCTTCTTTCCTTTTCTCATCTACAGATTCATTTTCATCATTCATACTTTCATCACTAGAACATTCACTCTCTGAATCATAACTCTCTAAGTGGATAAGTTTAACAATATTCTCTACAATAACAACATGTCTTGCAACAACAATTTTATTATTCACTGATACTCTGTAGCCAACTTTACTATAACCTAATAAAATTCCCATATCAGCTTTACGATCCCATTTTGACTTTCTCAATTGTTCTGGTACTCTTACAAAAACTTTACTACCATATAGCTTTAAATGTTTAACACTTGGTTTCTTTCCTAGTAAAATTTCATAGGGAGTTTTCTTTTCAATAGTATTAGCTAAAGTTCTGTTTTTAAGATAAGCCACTGTACAAACTACTTCTGGCCAGAATCTCTTATCTACTTTTGCTTCAGCTAGCAAACACCTTGACATATCCATGATAGATCTGTTGTATCTTTCAGCCGTACCGTTTAACTCATGTACATAGGGAGGGCAAACATTTAAAACAATTCCTTTTGCTTTTACAAATCGATAAACATCCGAATTTAAATATTCTTTTCCATTATCACATCACAGTTTCTTAATACCGTAGTTTTACCTGTCAAATTTTCAATTTGCATTTACATATGCAACTAGACGATCATACACTTGATTTTTTGATTTGATAGGGTAAACACGAGCTGCTTTGCTTTAATCTTATATTTAAAAATCAATGTTTGGGGTTTGTGGGTTTGTTCGTCTTCTATGCAATCCTATACCATTTATCAGATTGCAATGAAACTTTGGAGAGTTTTTGAGTGTGTGTCTGCGAAGGTTCCTGTGAAAAAAATTTCCAAAAGGTCACCCCCTATTCCCCATAACACCCCATAATTTAGGCAATACCACATTTTTTATCCCATTTAGATAGGAATTTGTATACTTATACTTTAAAACAAACAGAAAAATACTGCCAATGTATGGTTTCCGAATATTCATCCCCTCTCCCCATTTTCAACCCCATTACGTTTTTACCACATAATTTAGGCAAACCACATTTTTTATCCGATTTAGACAAGAATTTCTACACTTATACTTTAAAACAAACAGAAAAATACTGCCTATGTATGGTTTCCGAATATTCATCCCCTCTCCTCCTTTCCAACCCCATTACGTTTTTACCCCATAATTTAGACAAACAACATTTTTTATCCGATTTAGATAAGAATTTGTACACTTATACTTTAAAAAAGAGAGAGAAATACTGTACACATTAATTTCACAAAAACCCAATCCCTCTCCTCTCTTTCCACCACCTTAATTACCCACTCTTCCCCATAACACCCCATAATTTAAACAAACCCGCAAACCGTTCGTCCGATTACGGCGAAGCTATGGTGAATTGTCGAGGGGATGTCGAAAATGGTTCCTGTCAAAAAAAATTAATAAAAAACCCACCCCTCCTCCCCATAATTAAGACAAAACCACATATTTCATCAGATTTCAATGGGAATTTGCACACTTATACTTTGAAACAAAGAGAAAAATACTGCATGCGTATGTTTTCCAAAGCGCATCCGCTCTCACCCTTTCCAAATGAAAATGGATGAAACAGCAGTTAAAAATTTATATTTAAATATTTCTTTCATTTAATCTATGTGCCTACTCAAGTCCAGCAATAGTGAAGCATTGCCGGGTCAGCTAGTCTTACCCGTATATATAAAACTCAATGTTTGTGGGTTTGTTCGTCTTCTATGCATTCCTATACCATTTATCAGATTGCAATGAAACTTTGGAGAGTTTTCGAGTGTGCGTCTGCGAAGGTTCCAGTGAAAAATTTTTTTTTTCAATAAGTCACCCCCTATTCCCCATAACACCCCATAATTTAGGAAAAACCACATTTTTTATCCGATTTAGATAGGAATTTGTACACTTATACTTTAAAACAAACAGAAAAATACTGCCTACGTATGGTTTCCGAATATTCATCCCCTCTCCCCCTTTCCAACCCCATTACGTTTTTGCCCTATAATTTAGGCAAACCATATTTTTTATCCGATTTAGATAAGAATTTGTACACTTATACTTTAAAACAAACAGAAAAATACTGCCTACGTATGGTTTCCGAATATTCATCCCCTCTCCCCCTTTCCAACCCCATTACGTTTTTGCCCTATAATTTAGGCAAACCACATTTTTTATCCGATTTAGATAACAATTTGTACACTTATACTTTAAAACATACAGAAAAATACTGCCTACGTATGGTTTCCGAATATTCATCCCCTCTCCCCCTTTCCAACCCATTACGTTTTTGCCCTATAATTTAGGCAAACCACATTTTTTATCCGATTTAGATAACAATTTGTACACTTATACTTTAAAACAAACAGAAAAATACTGCCTACGTATGGTTTCCGAATATTCATCCCCTCTCCCCCTTTCCACCCCCATTACGTTTTTACCCCATAATTTAGGCAAACCACATTTTTTATCCGATTTAGATAACAATTTGTACACTTATACTTTAAAACAAACAGAAAAATACTGCCTACATATGGTTTCCGAATATTCATCCCCTCTCCCCCTTTCCAACCCCATTACGTTTTTACCCTATAATTTAGGCAAACCATATTTTTTAACCGATTTATATAAGAATTTGTACACTTATACTTTAAAACAAACAGAAAAGTATTGCCTTCGTATGGTTTCCGAATATTCATCCCCTCTCCCCCTTTCCAACCCCATTACGTTTTCACCCCATAATTTTGGCAAAGCACATTTCTTATCCGATTTAGATAAGAATTTGTATGCTTATACTTTAAAACAAACAGAAAAATACTGCCTACATATGTTTTCCAAAGCGCATCCTCTCTCACCCTTTCCAACTGAAAATGAATGAAACAGCAGTTTAAAATTTATATGTAAATATTTTTTCATTTAATCTATGTGCCTACTCAAGTCCAGCAATAGTGAAGCATTGCCGGGTCAGCTAGTCATCTATAAAAGTTAGAAAGTATCTTTCACCATTCAAACCAAGAGTTGAGTGAGGCCAATTTAAATCAGTGTGAATAATTTCTAAAATCCCTTCTGCTTTGCCTCTATTATTTTCAAAAGATAAATTGTGCATTTTGTTTTCAATACAAACTTTACACTTCATATATTCAGACTCTAAACTTTTAGATAAACCAACCGCTAATTGATCTTTACACAAAGTATTTAAATAGATAAAATTTACATGACCTAATGTGCGATGCCATCTATCCTTTTAAGTCATAGAATCACTGTTACTCACAATATTTACATTAACATCTTTCTTAAAAATGCTACTTGTCATTTTATACAGATTACCTTCCTTCATAGCAATTGCAATTAGCCTGTTATTTTTATCAAAAACTTTTGAAACATTTCCTACAGATGCAATATTTTTAGAACATGATCTGTACAACCACCATCCAGTAACCAATCAATTTTAATATGTTCTTTGTTACCTGTGTTCATTTTATTTTGCGCCATCAAGCTCCTAACCTCTGTTACAAAACTGCCCGTTGCACTTTTACTGTGCTGCTATTCTTGAACACGCCGATACTGGCCGTTTCTGGATCCCGTTGCACTTTCACTTTGCTGGTATTCTTGACCACGCCGATACTTGCCATTTCTGGATCTCGTCGCACTTTTCTGGTATTCTTGACCACACCGATACCGGTCGTTTCTGGATCCATGCTGCTCACTTCAGCTCCAAGGTTGATCATTATTGTGACCTCTGAAGATTCCGCCTGGATGATTATTTCTTCTGCTGCTTCTTTGATACTACCTGCTGTGATTCCATGTGCCTCTTTCAATTACTTCATTTCTCCTGATATGTCCACTTCTTCCGCATCCCCTGACGACTCGTACCGGATTTTCTCATACTATGGAATGCATTTGTTTTTACACATTCACCTTTGTCTTTCAAGTCCATTAATCGAATTTTACTTTTAACAAATTCAACAGTTTGATCTTCTTCTTTCAAAACATCGACCAAATCACCAATGTAGCTCAAAGAATTCGGCAAAGTTCTTAACATGTAGTTTAATTTTTCTTTCTCAGTCACTTTAGAGCCCGCTGCTTTCAATTCGTTCACTGTCCTTTCAAAATCACTAAAGAATGTCGCTGTTTCATTGTAGTCTTTTAACTTAAATTTTTCCAGTTTGTTTCTACAAATTATTTGGAGTGCAGTCGATTCCTTGGAGTATAATTCGTCGAACTTAGTCATTATAACATAAGCATTCACTTTATCACTCACAAACTCAAGTTGCTTATTCGTAATAGCACCATAAATGTAGTTTACTGCCTTTAGATTATCTTCTTCCCAAGTTTCTGCATTATCCATACTTGTGGGAACTGCACCACTTTCGGAACCTGCCAGAAACTGGTACTAACCTGTTGCAATTTACATCAGTAGCTTCGTCAACATGTCCTCTTCACGTTTTGCGATCATATATTCAGGAAAAGTCGCTAGAAATTTAATAAAAAATGCCAAAATATGAAAGGCTGAGCAACTGCCAAATGCTTTCAGCACTGCTAAAATAACATACAAATTATCGGTACAGGGATCGTTTCAACCTAAACAGTTTAGTTTTGTCATAGAAATCGTGGTTAGGTTGAAATACGGCCTGGACCAAGTGATAAAAAATTACAAAATTTTGTCTATGCGGCAAAGTCGGGTTTGTTTACAATGGAAGCAATCGATTATCTCTGGTTGCTCGTTGCTATGTAAGATGGCGGTCATCACCGTATTACAACTCGGATAAATATTGCGTGTTTGTCAATTTTGTGCGACTTTTTACAAAAGAGTAGAGCTGAAAAGGCATGAAAACAATACAACAAAGGATTAAATCAACATTTTAAGAGATTGACACTGATTTTTTCAACGTTGGCGGCATGTAACTGCTGTGCGTCATGTCATATTTCGGCATTTTTAATTAAATTCCTGGCGACTTTTCCGCAATGTATGATCGCAAAACGTGAAGAGGACATGTTGATGAAGCTACTGATGTAAATTTCAACAGGTTAGTACCAGTTTCTGGCAGGTACCGAAAGTGGTGCAGTTCCCCTTGTGGGTTAGTACCAGTTTCTGGCAGGTACCGAAAGTGGTGCAGTTCCCATACTTGTTTTCTCTCTTGAAGCTACTGTATAACATTTCTTCATCTTTAGATACATCGTTTAGATACATCTTTTCTTCCAATTTCCATAGTCCTCGCCGTTAAAAATCAGTAGGAACAATGTCTGACATTTTTACTTGAAATAAAACTTTCTTAAATACTCGACAGCACTTTTCCTTTCGTAAGCCACAGACCTTTTGTCAACCACGCTCTGCTACCATGTTAAATACTATCTGCTACCATATTAAATTATGTTAACCACACTATAAGGTCTGTAATAATACGTTTATTGAGGCACACACACATTACAAATCATATCTACAAGTTCACTCTTCAACGATTTTTTTATTATATTGTCTCTGGCAACATGGAGGAAGGAATATATGGAGACAACGCAAGGAACCTTCGCCACATACTGGAGGGAAACCAAGTGGAGAGAAGTTGGGAGGGGAGGCCGCCATATTGCTTGACCGGAGAAACACGGGAAATAGGCACAAAAACCTCAAGGGAATCATAAGACAACCGTGGCACCGCAATTTGATGATGGATTATTATGTAACTCGACGAGACGCATCAAAAATGAAGAATAAAATTTTTTGATATCGTGCTTAGTTCTCGAGATATACGGTACTGTCCCAAAAGAGTGGAGTTTCTGGTTGAAATTCAGAATAAACGTGTCCCCAACGTCAAATTTGGTGATAAATTCTTATGTAACACGACAATACAAATCGAAAATAAAGAATAAATTTTTTCGATATCTCGCTTAGTTCGCGAGATATACTGTCTCAAAAGTGGTTGTTAGGTTATGAGGGGATTCAACGATAACCGTGGCGCCGCAATTTGATGACGAATTCTTATGTAACTCGATGAGAGAAACTGAAAGTAAAGAATAAATTTTTTTGATATCTCGCTTAGTTCTCGAGATATAGTACCTTAAAATAGACGTGGTTAAGTTGAAATGCGGCCTGGACCAGAAAAAAACTATCGCCATATCCATATTTGATGATAAATTCGGACGTAACTTAATGAGCAGGTAATTCTTTTTAACTTGAATAGCAAACTGTTTATTTCTACAGTCCTTAAATTTTAGTTGATGTTCAAATAGGTTATATTTTCACATTCTATTTCAGTAACTGACAAGAAAGATTTCAAAATCTAGAAATATACTTGTAGACATATTTACAAACAGAAACAAGTCATATCTGAAATTTTAAAAATAGCATAAGTCAATGTTTAGAACTTTAAAAAAATTAATACTTCATAAAACCTCATAGTTTCTGAGCTTACTTAGAAGATATTGTACTGGTAGTGGCCTATACAATCAGATGGAACGTCAATAGAGCCGACTGGTCCCAATACAGGAGACGAATTGAACAAAATTCCATAGATATCACAGTACAATCTACGGGAAACGAGTGCTATAAAAAATTGACAAATGTGATTTCAGAGGCAGCAGACTAATCTATTCAACGAAAGGACTATCAAAACGCCAAGAAAAGTCGCCCACCAATATGGTGGAACCCAACATGTTCGAAAGGAATAGCCCAAAGAAGACTCGCTCTTAACTTATACAGAAAGAACCCCGACCTCCAACACTATATGTCTTATTTACAAATTAACGCACGAACAAAAAGAAACGCTCAAAACCCAAAAGCGTCAAAATTGGATCCAATTCTGTGAAACATTGGGGAAGGATTCGAATATCTCTTCTGTTTGGTCCACGATTAGGAAGTTTTAAAAAAATGGTTTCAACAGCGAAACCCCTAAAATTAGTACCACAACCCTTGAAGACATTGCAGACAAAATCGCTCCTCCCACAGTCCAGGAGGAGGACTCCAACTTCACGCTAAACCCGCAGGAAGCATCGGACCACCAACTATGCATGCCATTTACCATGACAGAACTACAACAAGCTTTAAAGCGATCCTCCTACTCTTCGCCTGGAATAGATGGAATCCATTACGCAATGTTAACAAACATGCCTCCAGCTGGCTTGCAGAGACTTCTAAACATCTTTAACAAGATTTGGATGAAAGAACCTATTCCAGCGGAATGGAGAACCCAGGTTATCATTCCAATATTAAAACAAGGAAAAGACCCCACCAAAGCGATTTCGTACAGACCGATATCATTAATGTCATGTGTAGGAAAAACACTAGAACGTCTCATCAAGAACAGATTAGAATGGTGGGTGGAGGCGAACAACCTGATTGCCAACTCACAATCCGGATTTCGTAAGGGAAAATGCACACTAGTCAACTTAGCGATCTTGACGTCGTACATTTACCTCTCATTCTGCAACAAGCAATATTTGGGTGCGGTCTTCCTAGACATCCAATCAGCTTATGACAACGTCAGAATCCCTCATTTAATGCACAAACTGGAGACATTAGGGGTACCGATGAAACTTGTGAAAGGACTCTACTCCCTATTATCGGAGAGGATAATCTATGTCAGCTCAAAGAAAAATCGAGTAGGGCCGCGTATTGTTAATCAAGGGTTACCTCAAGGAGCAATCCTCAGCCCACTCCTATTTTTACTATACATTAGCGATATAATCCACTCCATCCCTACGAAGATTATCTCACTCCAATTTGCAGACGACGTGGTTATATATGCCAACGATGTGTCACAACAGGAAGTCCATAACCTATTGAACAAGGCAATTATAGCTCTCATCAAATGGCTACACACCAATGTTTTTGAACTTTCACTGGAAAAATCATCAGTAGTCTACTTTTCAAAGAGAAAAATCACCCATGACTCGGACAGTATCCAAATAGGTACATATAAACTGGCACTTAAGAAACAAGCACGGTTCTTTGGAATGTTGCTAGACAGCCGCCTTAGCTGGTCCCAGCATATCGATCAGCTGATAGCAAAATCGAATTCCCGACTAAATATAATAAGAATGGTGTCAGGTACTTGGTGGGGCTCCCACCCAAAAACGCTCCTACTACTTTACCGAACACTAATTAGATCGCTATTACAATATGGTTCCATGTTTTACCAATATGCTAGAAAGGACGCTCTCAAAAGACTAGATAGACTTCAAGCAGCTTGCCTAAGAGCGTGTGTCGGGGCAATACGCTCAACCCCAATTAACGCCCTATTAGGCCGGCCTCGGTAGCGTAGGGGCTAGAGTACTGGCCCCACGTACCGAAGGTCGCCGGTTCGACTCCGGCCGAGGGCATGGGTGTTTAAGTGTTGTGTGTTAGTGTGCTTGTCGTGTCCGTCCTATGGTGTGTCCAAAATTACTTGAAAGATATATATACACGTATAGAAACTGAAAAACACTGGATGAAATAAACACACATACTTGAGCTGGCTGTATGGCCGAAGGAAGCCAAATGCCATAAATAAAAAAATAAAAAAAAACGCCCTATTAGTGGAGGCAGGAGAACCTCCCCTTCATATACGACGATCATATCTTGAGGAAAAATTCATAATGGAAAAATTGGTACTTAATACCCACCCGCTCCACCATCGATTTGAAAGGATGCAAGCATTAGCGAACAAAGGAAAAAGCCAACTCAAGCTCCCGCTTCTAAATGCTTACAAACTTTGGTCTAAATATAAAGATAAAGTAGCTTCTTACGACATACACCCCATCTTTCAAGAACCATACGAACTACGACTAGAAGAAATCCACATTCACTTTCTGGAAGGAGACATAAATCCCACCTTAAACCAGAAACTAAATAGACTCCTCGCAGAGATAGGGAAAAACACAGTTAAAATATACACAGACGGCTCAAAGAATTCCGAGGAAAACAAAGTAGGAGCAGCTTTCTTCTGTCCCAACACTAATCATTCAGCTCAATTCTCGCTACATGAAGAAACATCTATTTTCACAGCTGAAGCGAAAGCCATACTGGAGGCAGTTAAGTATAGCCAAATGATCCAAGCGGACAAAAGCATCATATTAACGGACTCCATGAGTGTCTTAAAACGGCTACATAACAACACGTGGAATTATCACCTCCCGATGACAATCTTAGAAATTAGGAAACAAATAGAAAGCAGTAAAGAACGGGGAATCACTACCTACCTGCTATGGGTTCCAGCTCACAAAGGTATAAAATACAATGAACAAGTGGATACTTTAGCAAAACAGGCCATCCTCAACGGATTTAAAGATGGTATGAACCTCCCGACGTCAGATATAATTCACAGAATCAAAAAACGAGCCAAAGAAAAATGGCAAGAAGAATGGAGATCATCTCTAACCACCAAAGCTTCGCACTATGGAAGCATCCAACCAACTATTCCACCTCAACCTTGGTTTTATAAATGGATCACAAGCAGACGACTAACAACAATGATTTCCAGGCTGCGGTTCAACCACGGAAGATTCCCCAGCCACCTCTATCGACTAGGTCTGAGAGAATCTCCTCTCTGTGATGTTCAGATCAGACTATAGGAGACACCAACCACATTATATTTTCCTGTAGAAAATTTAAACGGGCCCAGGATACCATGATCAAGGATTTAGTCAACATAGGAATCCCTCTCCCTACCAACCTAATCCTACTCCTAGTTAGTGATGACAAAGCAGTGTACAACAGCCTTATTAGATTCCTAAAAAATTGAAATATAGAAATCTAAGACCTCATCATCGGAAAATAAAAATGTCAATAAGCATAAAATGAATTGTATAAACGACTACAACGATTCTGTTTTATTCCTTAAAGATTACGAGTAGAAAAGTATGACTTAAAATTGTCATCAGTATAATAAAAACTGTAAGTAGCCTAAGTACAACTATAATTAGCATAAGCAAGATTGTAAATAGTATAATCAAACCTGATAATAACTAAGCATAATGAATTATCTTACAATTCACGGATGTATGGTCATATAACCGAACGTGAACAAAAGAAAATAATAATTTAGACTCATGAATACCAATGTCGGTATTGCCTCACATATACCTGCAAAATGACTTCAAAACGAATTGTATCAACTGCTACTGCGATTCGGCTTTATACCTGAAAGACTTTAATTACGTTTAGATAAGTTCTATTTAAAATTGTAACCAATATAATCAAAATTGTAAGTAGCATAAGTATAACGATAATTAACAGATGCAATATAATAATGAGTATAATCAAACATGTTATTAGTTAACGATAATGAATCATGTTACAAGTGATGGCTGTATGGTTACATAACCAAATGTCAATAAATAAATAAAAAAAAAAACAAACTATGTAGACACATCTAAACACAAGAAATGCATCGCGAACTACATTTCCGACAACAAAGTTTATTTCATCACGTTTAGTAGTTCACACAGCACAAATTATCACAATTAATTTCATCGCGCACTTTCAGTGTAAACTTAAACATGAGTAATGCATGCAGAATACCATATTCACTGTGTCGCGATGTAAACATGTCCCGCTTAAATTAAATTTCCAACATTTGTCTGCAATAAGGCTAGCTTTTCAGGTGCAAAATAGTAACATATGCTAATTGTCTACACTACACCAACAAAAATTTGAGAATGCTATGACCCTATTGAGAGCAATGAATAAATTTATAGCGAATGGCACTAATGTTGCGGTTTCATGTCAGATACTTCAAGAACGATAATTACAATGTGACTTACTTATGAAACGCTATTCCAGGTTTTTTCCTATCTCGTCTGTTTGTGCAACCATATGCATCACAACTTGGCATTATAGAAAACTTTAGAATATTAGAAAATGAAATATTCTCGGCAGCTGACACAGTGCAATAAGCCCAATGTTTTGGTACTCCTGCGATGTCCGCCGTGCAAGTGCAGTTTTTTTCACGAGGTTACACGGATTTAGCGTTATCTCGTCTCCATATATTCCTTCCTACATGTCTGGCAACTACCACTAATGTACAATTCCAAAGATACATCTCCATAGATACAGCGAGCACCAGAACATTCCTCTCAGATATAAAAATATTATACTCAACAATCAGTATTTCTACTGGTTTGGTACAATTCTCAATCTCTTTCCTAACCTTCGTAAACATCTTCATTTTAAAACACTCCTTACAACCTACATCCTCAATTTTTGCTTCATGTATTCTAACCTTTGTCAGTTCCGGATCTGAGGGGAGAGGGGGGGGGGGGAGCAAACCGGGTCGGTAACGTGGGGGCGGCAAAATCATGTTTGAATGGGGCTGTAAATGGAAAATTGCTGCTGCTGCCCCGAGCTCAACCTTCAGTGAGGGCGGCAAAATCAAAGAATAGTTCTATACTCTCCCCGGCTGCTAATTCATGTTTGAAGGGGCGGCTTCCAAGTTTTTCCCCAGGCTGGGAAAATTTCTAGATCTACATCTACATCTACATATATACTCTGCAAATCACAAAACTGTGGGTGGCAGAGGGTGCTCAGCACGAAACCTAATCTCTTTGTTGTGCATTCCAATCCCTAATGGTACGAGGAAAAAAAGAATTCATATAAGAATCAGTGCGGCACCTTATTTCTCTAATTTTATCTTTACTGTCATTCCGACCCAAATAGGTTGGTGGACGAAGTATTTCACTACACTCGTAAGTGAAAGTGGGAGTACGCATGTTTACCAATAAGTTTATACGAAACGTGCGTCGTCTATCTACCAGAGACTCCCAGCCTAGTCTACTAATCAGTTCAGTAACGCTTTCATAAGGACTGTAGCAAGCGGTCACGAATCGAGCGGCTCTTCTCTGTACTTTCTCTATACTCTCAATTAACCCCTTACGAAACGGATCACAAATCGGCACAACAAGTAGTCCAAATGTGGACGCACAAGAGATTTGTACGCTATCTCCTATGTTTGTTCATTACAATTTTTCAAGATTCGACCTAGGAACCGCAGCCTAGAATTAGCTCTACCTACGAACGTATTAATATGTAAGTCCCATTTCATGTTCCTTTGTACTGTTAATCCCAAATATTTCATAGAATCTACCATTATCAATAACTGAACTGTTTACCTCGTATTTCTGAACAATCGGATTCTTTTTGTTAGTTATGATCATTGTCTTACACTTTTTACAATTTAGTGTGAGTTGCCACTCAGCGCACCATACGAAAATAACATCCAGATCACGCTGAATTGCTAAACAATCGGCCAAATTCCTTACTTCCCTATAAATAACCGCATCATCAGCAAAAAATCTAAAAAGGCTTTTCACTTTGTCTCCGAGATCGTTTATAAAAATTAAGAAAAGAAGTGGTACTATTACACTTCCTTGAGGCACACCCGATGTAACATCTAGATTAGAAGAACTTTCTCCTTCAACAACGACATACTGCGATCGACCAGTTAGAAATCCTTTATCCATTCGCAAAGATGATCCGATATACTGTACGCTCGAAGCTTCGCGAAAAGGCGGTTGTGTGGCACAGAGTCAAAGGCTTTCTGGAAATCTAAAAAAATTGCATCTACTTGTGAACCTGCATTGATAACTTTCAATAAGTCGTGTGTAAATAGGGCCAGCTGTGTTTCACATGATCTTTTCTTCCGAAATCCGTGTTGATTTGTTGTAAGCAAATTATTTTCATCTAGGAAATTCATAATGATCGAGCATATAATATGCTCCATAACTCTACTACAAATAGATGTTATAGAGATGGGACGGTAGTTTCCAGGATCGCTTCGATCACCTTTCTTGAAAATCGGAGTTACTTGCGTGATTTTCCAGTCTGAAGGTACTTTTAGCTCTTATAGGGATTTACTGAATATATCAGATAGAAATGGCCCAATTTCCGCCGCATACTCTGAAAATACTCTTACTGGAATACCATCCGGGCCATGTGCTTTTCCCCACATTAGGAGCTCTAATTGCTTTATGATACCCGCAATATCTATTCGTAATGATTCCATCTCCAACTCGACACGACGTGGGAAAACGGGAATGCTATCCTTATTTTCGTCACTAAATGGATTTTTGAATACAGTATTTTGTACATTAGCTTTATCGCGGCTTTCAATAACCTCGGACCCTTCACGAACTAGTGCTGGAATATTGCTGTTGGTACAACTGCCTTTTCGAACATACGACCAAAATTTCTTTGGGTTATCTGCGAGACTCTTAGAGAGAGTGTTTGAATGAAAATCGTTGAAGGACTCATGCATCACACGTCCTCTTAACTCAGCCAAGGTTTCTAAATCGCTGCCAGACCTCTTCCTTCTGTAGCGTGCGTGTATCCTTCTTTGTTTTTTGAGTAATCTTTTGACTTCGCATGTGTACCACGGTGGATCATTCTCACCATCTATTTTCCGCTTTGGTATATGTACTTCCATACCTTCCCTGACTATATGTATAAATTGATGCCACATCTCTACAACGGTGTCCTTTGTTAACGTAAAGTTACGGTAATTATTCCTCAGGTAGATTCTAACACACTCCTTTGAGGCCTAACTGAATCTGTATACAATCCGTCCATTTCCCCTTTTTCGCTTGGTCATTAATTTGATAGTCGCAATTACCGCATTGTGATCGCTTATTCCAGTGGTCGTTGAAATGTCGGTGAATAATTCTGGCCTGTTAGTAACTAGCAAATCTAAAATGTTTTCGCTACCGTTATGACACCGCATAGGTTCATTAACTAGCTGCTCCAGATGATTATCGGAGAATAAATCGAGAATTACTTCAGAAGCTGCCTTATCCCAGCTACCAGTAATGTGAACATAATTTCGCCAGTCGATATAAGGCAGATTGAAGTCGCCTCCCAGAATCATAGCATGATCCTGAAAACGGCTAGCTATACTGTTAACATTACTTCTTAATTCCTCGGTGATAGCTATGTCAGAATCGGGTGGACGGTAGAAGGCGCCTTTGACGAGTTTTGACCCAGCATCATTGAGTTTAATCCATATGATTTCACAGATAGTTTCGACGTCTATTTCATTACATGGGAGAAATTTACTCACAGCTATAAATACCTCACCTCCATGAGAATGTAATCTGTCTTTACGAAAAACGTTCATGCTGTCTTTAAAAGTTTCGGCGGAACTTATTTCCGGTTTTAGCCAACTTTCTGTAACGATAATGATATCCGCTTCTGTGCTACAAATAACGCTTTCTAGTTCCGGTTGTTTGTTACAAACGATTCTACAGTTAATTACGAGTACTTTTAGCTGTTGTGACTCTTTTACGTTCCACCTACATTCCGGTGTTGCATCTGATTGGGTTGCCCGTAACTGTATTTCGTGTTTCGGGTCAGTTCTGCCACTGACCTTTGTTTTCCTTCATAGTTTTCTTCTTCATCTGTACCATCGATTAACAAGATAGCAAATCGCGCATATCTTAAAGTGCGACTCATTTTCGTGTCTCTTATTTCTATTATCATCCTCTACACACACTTCTTTCATCATCTATCAGTTCCAAAACAATTAAATTCCATCGTTCTTTTGTAGCTCCACATTTCAAATTAATCGATCTTCCTTCTTTCTGGTATTGTAAGGTCGATGCTTCACTGCCATAATGTGATACGCCCCATATAAACAGTTTTAAAAAGTTCTTTCTCCTCCGATATATACGAAACTAAGAGAGTTCTCCTTTAAAAGAATGTTTTTTGTGCTGGTATTAATTTGCTATTACCATGCTCCTGCTTCAGACTTGAGTTGTAATTGTATCTCTGCTTTTATTGTCTGTCTAATTCGCGTCCCATAGACATGAATAGTCTAATATTGAAGTATTCGATTAAGGTTTTCTCCAATGACCATATTTTAAAAATAATTAAGGAAGGAAGAAATACCACTGAGTCCATAGACTACATTTCGCAATGAGGAGAAACTGAAGTTTCTGTCCAAATAATAATCCCACACTACAAAATGTTGTGCAGTAAGTTACAAGTTTGTGATGAGAGAACTACAGACAAAACATTTTTGTCTATGGGAAGTTGCACCTACATTGTTCCAGACTGTCTTTTGATAATTGCATTACTTTGTTCATAGACACGAGTTGTGTGATTTTGTATACCTGTGTGTTAAGCTAAACAGCAATAAAAAATGAATGGAAGTAGGAAGGAAAAAATACTGCAATTTAGACAGGGTTACCTTTAACACGCAAATGTAACTCCGTAAGTCTGATGCATGACCACAAGCTGGCACTAGATTTCAGGCACAAGGGCGTGGGAATCTTTTTTAGGTAAGGGAGTAAGGGATTGGAATAAATTACCAAGGGAAATGATGAATAATTTACCAAAAATGTTGAAAGAATTTAAAGTTAAAATTTGTGGAGGGCAGTTGTAGGTGGGTGTAGGAAAGGGGGAAGATGGGTATGTAGGGAAATTGCCACCGGAGCTAGTGCTCCATTGAAATTTAATTGAATGTATAAGCTTAAAACCCCATCAAAATTTCTAATGTTTTTGCGTTGCCATAACAAAGAATCAGACACGATCCGCTACAGATTATTTGATTAACATAGGGAAGAGACTAACAGAGTTCCCAGTGACATTGACCACCCTCTTCCTTATCAAAACCTTGCAAAAGTTTTGAAAAGAACAATGTTGTTCAAATAATGAAGTATTTTTTATCCTGGTTATTTTATTGAAGGAATTTTGTTCAAAATTAAAATATAATAATTTTATTTCATTTGGTTATGCATTGTGTGGTTGACTTTTACCAACAGTTTTTTTTAAATGTATTTACCTTCCTGAGACTATGACTGCAGAAGATTTAACCTTACCATATTTTTAGTTTGATATGTTGAATTATGTTAATTATCAATCTGTATATTTGTTACAGCTATTTAAAAGACTCACCTTTAAACTAACCACCAGGTGGATTGGAGATGATTTACCTCTGCAGACTGCAGTGCCGCTAGAACAAGGTATGAATTTACCGCTGCTAATACGTTTAACACCTTAGGAATAGTTTTTCCCCTCACAATCCCATCATATTTTTAGTCTGATAGGTTGAAACATATAAATTTAATTAAATGTTGATTGGTCCTTTTGTTTTCAGTATTTAAAACTTACCCCTAAAATACCCAGATTAGGGTGGGTTGGGGTTGATACACTCCCACAGTATTTTCAGTCAACCAGGGAGGCAGGCAAAGAATTTAGCACGTGTGTCTTTGGTATGTTTTGTTGATGAAGTCTAAATAAATACCAGAGAAAAAATTAGATATATATGCATAATAAAATGATCATGAAAATATAAAATAGTAAAGTTTTGTCTTGGAGGAAGGAAAGTTTGGAACTTGAATAATTTATAGGGGTTGTTGTTGAAGTATAGTTTATACTCAGATGGAAAAAAGAATCAAATCAAATATTTGTCTCCGAAAACAACAGAGCCAAGGCAACAGGTGTGACGAAGGTAGCGCACAGGCTGAAAACCACTGCTCCACGTGTGGGAACGTACCACCCCCCCCCCCCACCGCTATCGGAGCACTGCAGCGGGAGTGGAGGGGATGGGTCGAAGGGTATAAATACCGACCTGGCGGGTTCGGCACAGCAGTCGCAACCTAGATAGAGGGATGGCGTGGAAACCACAAGTCACCAATGTTCGTGGCAAAGCATCCGGGAGACTAGGTTTACTCTACCCGGTTCTCAACCCAACATCTAAGCTAAGACCAGACCTAGGAATCCGACTATACACCGCCCTAGTTAGACCAATATTGGCGTACGCTGCGGTCGTATGGGGTAATACAGCGCACGCGTACCTTCAGCTACTACAAATGATTCAAAATAGGGCCATCAGATTTGCTCATCATCTACCGAGGGACACGAGGACAGATGACCTCCATCGACTGAGTGGATTGCCAAAACTTCGAGTCATATTCCAACAACTGGCTACGCAGTTCTACGAAAATGCTCGGAAGTCAAATAATCCTTTAATCTCTGCACTGGGAGCTGAACCCACCTATAATGACAGATTAAAATGGCCAAAGAAAATACTCGACTACCAATAAGGAAAAAACATATCGGGTAGGAACAACCTGATTATGGAACACCGATCGTGTCAACCAAACTGACAGGAGATGTGCTCCCGCGTACAACCTTCCCCCACAACCTGGGACCAATGCTTTCCCAGTTAATGATGTCTGTCTGTCGGCACGGCAGTCGCGTCCTGGACTGTGGTCCTCACGCTGGTCAGCAGGCGCAACATGAAGATAATGGCATGTTACACTGTCTAAAATTCGTTGAACAACGATCAATTGACTCGGTTGCATGCCTGAGAGATCTTCAAGCAGTAGATTCACCAGGAACAGCTATGATTACATGACAATGAAACTGCTGTTAGGTAATGAAAATGAACCTATCACTTGTTACAGATAAAGGCAGACAAAAACATAACATAGTTTGAATATAATCTGTTAATGTTTGTAAGCTTATCCTGGCCTCACTCTCTTCATATCTAATTTCCATGCCTCTAGAAGCACACACACAGGGGCGGATCCAGGATTTTGGCTAGGGGGGGACTTGGCTTGGGTGAATTTTGGTTCAGAGGGCTTGCCTTCAGTGGATTTTCGTTTTGGGGGGAGCTTGAGTCGGCCATGGGGTAGTCTTTATAGCCTCTATGGGCCTCAAATCCGTAGAGCTAAAAAAAAAAGGTCTAAAAAATTACAATGTCGGGGGTGGACCTAGATATTTTTGGGGGGGCTTGAGCCCCCCAGCCCCCCCCCCCCCCCTGGATCCACCCCCGCACACACACACTGTAACTATCCTCCAGAATTGGTTCACAAACAGTTATCCCGAGTCAAAAACTGTCCACCATACTGTCACACACAACCCAAAATCAACTGCAACTCTGTTTTCCCCACCACACCCTGTGTTACCTTTAGCAGGAAACCTAACCTAAAAAACATACTTATTCATGAACACCAACCCTATAATGCTCCTAAGCTCTCTGCATCTCTTTCCTTTGCAACAAGCCTTGTTATAAAATGTACAATATGCACTCACCCACTACAACCCATTGTAACTTTACAACTGGTGAAACATACCCCATCATAGGCTATATCCCCTGTACCACCTCCCATATCACCTGCCCCTATTTTTTTACATCACTCTCACTTCGAATGCATCACCCATAAGAATGAATGGTCACTTTCAGAATCTAGACTCCTCTATTCCTTGTACAAAACTCGTGAATTCAATAACTGTTTCACAGGTAGAACCATTATATTATTACCCCATACCCTTCCCAATTAGAACCTCACTGGTAGGACTTGACCTATCACACATTTTGGATACCAGTCAACTCCTGGATCTCAAGCTTCGATAATATCTGCCTCCCTCACCCTGTTTTACCCATCACATTTCAATTTTATTTTTTATTTTCATTTTTTTTAATGTTAAAAATAATCTCCTCTTTTACAAGTTCCCTATTCTTTATTTTGATTAATTGTTTACTCACAAATTATATTTATGATAATATTATCATTGCTCCTCCCACCACCTCAAACTGTCAATTCCATCTAGTGTTTGGCTGTATTAACCACAGGCACTTGCACGTGCTAAGCTTGAAAAAAGGTTTTGCCTCAAATGTTGTGTTCCTTGTGTGAATTATTCTTATTTTTTTTGCTGTTACCTTCCTTCCTTCAGGTAGTTAGGTATAATTTATCTCTCCTTTCCACAGTAAATAATAGGCACAGAATGTTGAGATAGTTCTATACATTCTCAATGTTGCACTCCTCCCTTTAATTTTAGTGTGTGATGGGTGAATTTGGTCATTTTTTTCCATGATTTCCTAACATGGAAACAACCAATAAGTTATCATAAACTTTTTAAATTCAAGAAACCAACTCCGTGAAAATATTCAATTTTTGTTTAGTCTTACTGATTTTTTCCAAAAATCTGTTTCTAAGGTACTGGTAAAATGCAAATAACAACAAATTATGATTTAAATTTTCACATATCTTACATTGAAATATATATTTTAAAAAAATCCTATTTTTGGTTGGTCAGTTTATTTAAAGACCAGTCTGTTTCAGTTCAGTAGTCAGTAAATTCAGAATTATTTAGCAATGCACTGTTAATTGGAGCATGTTTTTTACTTCATTATACAAAAATATACACCACAACAATCATTGATATTGATCTATGGTTTCCTACTCTTCCTCTGCATAGTTTTATTTATTATTCTCATGGAGGCTGCTTATAGGAACAGATTCAAGTGTTTCATTTTTCTTTAGGAGATGCCTACCTGTAACAGTCATTGCCAGTGTTCCTAAAGATCCAAAAAGCAGTATGCTCATAGCAGAAATTGAAAGAATTGTTGCGGCTATTTCCAATGTCTGTAGATTTTCCTTACCATTTATTGATCTATCCATGATGACAGGTCCAAAACAAGCCTGGAAATTAAAGTTCACTATATTACAATTTTAAAAAGGTCTCCATGCATTAGTTGATGAAACTGAAGGTAAGGCACCATTTCAACCGAAATGCTGGTTTTCTGATTAATGCTAAATTATTGCAACCATGAGACAATTAAAATACTTGAGAATTGCAATGTCACTAAAAAAGATTTGTTATGAATGTAATAGAATAGATATAGCAGTATTAAAACATACAAATGTACAACACTTGATTTTTTGTAATGCCTGAGGATAAATATGTGACTGATTAGTAACAGGTTAGTGTAAACTGCTTATTAAAAAAATACCTAGATACTCTCACACAATAATGAAGCAGGAAGAAATGCTATTAGATGATATTAATATTTAATTGTGATGGAACATTTGCCATAGTGACAATTTCCCTGAACACCTAGTTCCCAATTAAATGAATTATTTTTAATCCTAAGTTCCTTGAGTGTAATTTCACAACTCACACTTAATGATTTTAATTTTAAATTCTTTCATTATTTGTAGTAAATAATTCAGCATCTTTCATGGCAATTTGCTGCAATCCCTTACTCCCTTTGAAACAAAAAATAATTTCCCACTTGAAATCAAGTGTCATCTCTTCCCTTTCATCTACAATTGCTTATTCTTCTATCAATAATACCCAAGCCTCATCATCAATATATGCCTTATACACTTTGGGCCTTCTCTTTACCTGTTTTCCAATTATTCTAAAACTAGCATGTTTATCAGTTGCTTTTTATATTCTATGGTAACATCCACAACAAATCTAGCTGCCCACGCCCTCCAACTACTGTATTTGATACCCATACTATATCACCTTATTTTGCCAATGATACAACCAATATTTTCTAATCCATTTTCTTCACTTCTTGTGTACATTGCTTCATCACAATCTCCGAAAAAATGAAGGATTTTGTAACTACTGCTGTCAGGTATCTATCAAATTTTGTAACTGCGTGACAAAATTTTATTCTCAGAACCATGAGTTAGAATATTAGTGCATTCCATTTTCTAAAGACAGTTTCTATGTTTATTCAACTAAGAAAGCAGTTTTACAGTTGTTGAGATAGTATTTTGCATTTCACCATTCTTCAGCATTCGCCTGGAACGATATTTCATATCTAAATTATTTCTTTTTGGCTACAATAGTAAAGTTAAGAAATTTTTCATAATAACTAAAGTTAACGTTTGCTATATGATATCTAGTGATTTGTAAAATTTCAGAATGATAGGATTATTTTAGTTGTCAAGGTTAACAAGTTGTATGATGAAACCTTCAGATATGAGA
The DNA here is from genome assembly GCA_031002005.1 of Vandiemenella viatica. Lineage (NCBI taxonomy): Eukaryota > Metazoa > Arthropoda > Insecta > Orthoptera > Morabidae > Vandiemenella > Vandiemenella viatica. Next base: position 25,054,407 of record JARYHS010008075.1, read on the forward strand.
TGAGAAACTGATCAGTTACCGGAAAGATTCTCATTGGAACTGCAGCCGCTAGATTTTCCAAAGCTCCGTGAGTACCAGAACTTTCCTGGTTAGCAGCCACAGCGAGCAACTCAGTCTTCAAGTATCAGTGCATGAGAAAAGACGCAAACTGGTGTAGTAGCAATCAGTTAGCTTTGAAAACCTGTAGGCTCGTGAATATGCAGCGTAAATCTTTCAGCTTTATTATAATGTCGCATTAAGATAGTATTTTGCCAAATGAGGCCTCAGGATTGTTTAAATTGAACAAACAGCTGAACAATGGGAGCATGTGATTCACTTTTATTTAATTTCTCGAACTAAAAGTTTGAACTATGTACTATGGGGTGTGGTCTGGCTTGACTGGTTAATCGAATCTGCAAACATTTCTTTGGTAAATTTGTCTGATTGCCTGTACAGATTTTGACTTTGTGAAATTTGGAGAATATAGTTATTCAAATGACAATGAACTCATTAACATCATTTCACTTTTACCTTTTCCATAGCTTTTGGTTTAAATAAGTCATGTGGTGACCGGATTATTACATTTAAGTCAGAACTGTAACATCCAATGTTACGTACGGTCAGAGCTAAGACAAACTTTATGCACCAACCCCAGTGCACATCTTGTTCTTACACTGCCTGTCACCTTCCCAGATCTTTACTATAAAATTTCATGCCAATGTATTTACACCGAAAATATTCAACTGCTTTTAACAATAAAAACCTTTTTATTTTTTATTTTTATCTGTGAACTTAACAAATTGACACTTCTTGACAGTCCATGTTGATCTACCCAGCTAGCTATCCTGTCCATATACCACTGTAGCTGCTCACATTCCCCTCGTATTTTAGTCCTATTACATAACATTATGTTATCTGTAAATAACCTAATGTCTGACTATAAACCACCAACAAAATCATTCATTAGAATAAGCAGTGGTATCAACACACTATCCTGCAATAATTATATATTCATTAACAACTCCTTTGATACTGAATTTCCTTCCCTAACTCCTTCATTTTTATTACTTAGGAATTTGTCTATCTTCTTAGCCAGAGTGGTTTTGTTTCCCTGGATGCCGTTACTTTAATTTCCTCTGAGGAGATTTTAAAAATGTATATAATTTGTCATTAATTATAACCCTCATTGCAAGTCATCTTCAATTTTGTATAAACTAGATGATGCATGCAAAAAATTTAGCAAATATGATGAATAGCAATGTTGGTGGTTTGTAATAGGATAAAAGAAGAACCACCTCATTTGTATCAGTTGTTTAGTGTAACAGGTACATAAAAAACTCAACACTAGTGAAGCAGTTTTTTAATGTCTGTTGCTGCAATCTCGTGGCTTGTCTCTGAACTGTCTCATATGCATGACTTTCACAGTTATTACTTTTGCCCTACAATGGTCAAATTCCGAAAAAATTCATTCTTAATTTATAATGTTACCTGAGTGGAGACCTTGCTCTCTTAAACAATACCTCATTTTATATCAAGGGAGAAAAATGACTTGTAACAAAGTATCACATTATGGAAATAATAATACTTTTGCCCTTTAAGGGACAAATTCCGGCAAATTTCTTTCTTAAGATTTGATGTGATCAAAGCAGAGACATTAATCTTTAAAATGATACCTCATTTATCTATTGTGGTTAGATATCAAAGGAGATAAATGGTATGTCATTAAAAATATGTTTTGGAAATAATAATATTTTTTCCCCTTTATAGTCAAATTAGGAAAAATTACTTTCTTAAAATATGATGCAATCAATGGAGAGACCTTAATGTCTAAAGTAATACCAGATTTCTCAATTTCATTTAGATATCAAGGGAGATAAATAGTTCATGACAAAAAATATATCATGGAAATAATAATACTTCCAAACATTCCTTATATAAAATATGTTGTGACGACAGTGGAGTCCTTAATCTTTAAAATGATATCTCATTTATCTATGTCAGTTAGATATCAAGGGAGACAAATGGCTCATGTCACAAAAACATGTTGTAGAAATATTGATACTTTTGCCCTTTAAGGATCGAATTTCGAAAAATTGCTTTCTTTAAATATGTTGTGATCACAGTGAAGTTCTTAATCTTTAAAATGATACCTCATTTATCTATGTCAGTTAGATATCAAGGGATATAAATGGCTTGTGACACAAAAATGCTGTAGAAATATTGATACTTTCTCCCTTTAAGGACCAAATTTGGAAAAATTCCTTTTTTAATATATGATGTGACTAAAGGGGACACCTTAATCTTTAAAATAATACCTCCTTTATATATCTCGGTTAAATATCAAGGAAGATAAATTGTTCATGACAAAAAAATATGTTATGGAAATAATGATACTTTTGCCCTTGAAGGGTCTAATTCGGAAAAATTCTGTTCTTAAAATATGATGTGACCACAGAAAAGTTCCTAATCTTTAAAATGAGACCTCATTTATCTATGTCGGTTAGATATCAAGGAAGATAAATGGTTCGTGACATAATAATGCATTGTAGAAATATTGATATGTCTGGCTTAAATGTGCATGGATGTTTGAAACACTTTGCCTAAACTTTGAACAATTAAGTTCGTGACCTGTGTAGCCTTCTGGTACCTTAATATTTAACAAAGTGGTCACCATGGGTTTGTATTATAACCTCAAACATGATGGGTTTAATAAATAAGTTCTCTTGACTCAGTCCTAAGATTACAACATACATATATTCTCGATAATGTTCACTCACACATTGTTGGTACCAGAATTGCGGATAAGACATCGGACAATGGTTCCATTGCAGAGTCACAGGCTAAGACAAAGTCACTAAGTCCCCCTAACATTAGTAAGAAAAGATTACGGCATGTTATGATGTGCCGTAACAACTACCGTGTGGAGCAGACTGCTCTGCAAACTGATGTGAAGTTAACTGTTTGATTTCTAGTGAAAGACTGATCAATTTTAAGATGGTTGCGGGGGCCTTTATCAACTTCTCTGCTATGATGTCAGCAAATTATTTCAGAAATTAATGTCTCCCAATATACTAAGTGGTTTAACCTGCAATTAATCCCAAGGCTTCCTGTTATCATATTCTATCTGTTTTAGTTTAATTCAACATTCAAAATTATTTCTATAAGCTTAACCTTGAAGTCTCTTACATCACCGGCATCAGGGGCGGATCCAGGTGGGGGAGGGGGGGGCTAGGGGGCTCAAGCCCCCCCCAAACGTATCTAGGGCCACCCCTGACATTGTAGTTTTGAGACCTTTTTTTTCCGCTCAAGCCCCCCCCCCCCCCCCAAAACAAAATCCTGGATCTGCCCCTGACCGGCGTGGTGCAATTTATCGCACGCCAACAACAGTTAACAACAATCTATCTTAAAAATATTAATTATCTTACTAATGCTTAAACTTTTTACTGAAACCACTATATATTCATAATCCTCTCAATTTAGGCTATCTACTGATATAAATTTCTCAGTTCTATTCCTTTTAGTTAAAAACTTAATTTTTTCTCTTAATCAAAACAACTAATTAAACTTTGCCAAATTAGTTAATTTGTACTAGACAGTGCTGACTATAGGTGGTGATGAAAGATCAGCTGTGACTTTATTCAATTCAAAGTTATTTCAAATCTTAAATATTTGCCTTCCTAACAGAGTGGTTTAAAACATAAAGAAACCAACTTATTTCTTAAACTAAATTTTTCCGGACATAATTAATCCATTTAAAAATGATTCTTATAACGACTTTTCACTGTGGAAATGAATGCAGGAAAATCCATTCAAGTTGAAAATTACTTTACACAAAATTTCTATATTCTGCAAAAGCGACTTCAAAATCGAACTATAGAATATATTACTGCTGGGGATAGCTAGTGGGAATGCGTTTGGTGAGCTAAAGGGTACCTTACAGATACTTACACCCATTAAGGGCTGAAGTTCAAAAAATTCCTTTCTTAACATATGAAGTCACCAAAGCGGATAATTTAATCTTTAAAATGGTACTTCATTTATCGATTTCAGCTAGGATAATGGGTGGATAAGAGTTTGTGGTAAAAAAAAAAAAACCAGCATTTTAGAAATATTAACATTATAGCCCTTTAAGGGTCGAATCTGGAAAAATTAGTTTCTTAAAATATGATGGGACAAAAGTGGATACCCTAATCTTTAAAATGATATCAAATTTATTGATTTTGGTTTGGGTATGAAGGGAGATATGGCTTATGACAAAAAAACATGTTGTAAAAATAGTATATATGATTCACCTGGTCATCAGCAAAAAGTATTGTATCTAATACAGTGCCATTAACTTTAAAATGGTTAGGCACATACTTCATCCATTTCTAAATGGCATTGTGTATATAAATGTTGCAAAAGCACAGGTGATAATGGGCAACCTTGTCTCACACCTCACATTATTTCAGTCTCTTGCAGTCTTAAGAGATTTTAATATATATGTCATTCTAAAAAAACCTCACTCCACATCCTGAAGGTTGGTTGGATCTTATGGTAGGAGGCGACTAAGTAATTGTGTCAGATGTATGATTTCCAGTTCCAGAAGCAGCGTATGGCACAGGCAACGTGTGTGACGTGGATGACCACCTATGTCCACACAGTCCGAGGGGCCTCGCAAACCACATTGACTTTTCTAATCTTCTTTTCTCAAGGAAACTGGATCATTATGAAACTCAATATCGTCGCTAGTTTATTCAAAGTTTCAGAATAAATTTTTCTGTTTTCCATGCAGACTATTTGGTAAATCAGGAACTCAGATGGTATAGGGAAAATGCTGTGACTGTAAATAATTAAGTAGCATTTTACAAAGATATGAGAATACCAAACAACTAATGTCATTTATGTTCCAGTGGATGAAATTAGGAAAATGAATAAGGCATGAATAAAACAATAGACCAGAAAAATGAAAGGCCAAGTGGTGAATCTCAGAAACATTGGCAAGATTTGTTGGAGAGATTGATATCATTAATTTCTTATCCTTTCTTAATCTGTCATTTATAGGTCACATGAATCTCTCAAGATTGGTGACGACAGAGGGAATTCTGGTAACTTTATAGACTCGTGTAAATTGATATCCATATATGACCCTATATTGCAGGAACACATGAAACACATTAATGAAAGACAACTTACACACTATTATCAAAGCCATGACATATAAAATGAATTGATCACATTGATGAAAGCTATTACTGATGAAGTAATTCCCAGGGTAAAAGAGGCAAAACATTCTATTTTTCTCAACTCACTAGAGACTCGGGGCAAGTTGAACAAATTTCAGTTATCTTAACCTTTTGTGATATATAGACCTGCTCAATAGAAGAAAACATTATTGGACTTCTTGCTGTCGCCGAGACAACTGGAGGATATCTAACTAAAGCAGTACTGGAAGAGCTAAAAAAAAAAATGGATTAGATATTCAAAACTACAGTGGCCAAGGTAACAACAATGGTGCAAATATGGGAGGCATCAATAGTTGAGTTAAAAGTCGAGTATTAAATACTAATCCCAGGACATTTTTTACTCCATGCGGATATCATAGTTGGAATTTGCTGTTGGTAAACACATTTAATTCTTCTGAGGCAGCAAAACATTTTTTGCTTTCATTCAGAAAGTTTAATTGCTATTTTCTAAATACAGAAAATGCTGGAAGTTGATCAAAAGCAAATTAAAGCTTTAACAGACACAAGGTGGGAATCGAGACAGTGAAGGCCATATTATTTCAATTTGATTATGTTTCTAAATGCTTAAAAATCTCACAGAATACTCAGACACACTTTGTGATTAGATTTTAAACATCATTACATTAATGGTTTGAGATATTATAACACGTTAATATCCTAAGAATATTGCGGAAATCTGTTAAAGTCCATTGCAACATTTGTCTTGAACATTTGCATAAATTTTGTGTCTGGCTCAAAGAATATCAACATTCTGGGTTCGAACAATGCTTGTCTGATGCTTGTCAATTTACTGGAAAAAGCTGTTATGATCTGCCAGAAGATTTTAAACATAAATGGATAACCAAAAATGAAAGCATGTTTTATTATGAAAGCAATGATTAACCTGTACAGTCTCCCAAAAGCTGGTTCAAAAAAGATTTTTTTCAATATCATGATTGATTCTACAGTTGGCAATATGGATCCCAAGTTTAAGTCTTTGAAAATTTTGGTTTTCTTTACGATCTAAGCAAGTTAAAAATAATTCCAAAAGGGCATAATATGTGCAAAATCCTGCGACTGGGTGAGGGAACCTTACAAATTATATGAAGAATTACAAACAATGATCCCAGATTTTTTAAAGATGCAGGAAATGTGCTTCAAAACATAACTGAAATAACTTAATAGAAAGTTGCCCAAATATTTATATTGCCATTTGAATTTTGTTAACATTCTCCACTGGACGCTGATTTGCAAAGCTAATAAAAAATTATTTAGAAAGTACAATGAGTCAGCAAAGACGTCCAGCAATTTTTCAATTGAAGCAGATGTAACATCCAAGCTGGATTACGATATAGTAAGGCTGAAAGCAGGAAGTTTCTGTTTCTTTAATTCTTTACAATTAGTTATTAATTAATAATATTAGTTACAAGACAGATGATTACATTTATGAACAAAAATTGAGAGATCGAAAAAGTTCTTTTTTAATTCCATCTTTTTGCACCATCAGAGGGTCTCGCAAAAACTATCTTGCCCACATCTAATTTAGGTCTTGCCCCACCACTGGCCAGTTATTTTCCTCTGTGACCTACAGTTTAATGTGGAATCTGAATCATGGAATATGCTGGCATGGTTCCTATAATCAATCGCAACCCTTAAAATTCCTTAGTCTCCCCTGGATTTGAACCGGGGACTAGACTCTGAACTTTTAAAGGCAAGCGTCTTAACCATTGAGCTGGCAGACCACATGTATTATTATAGAAACACGGCTTTTCTCTTACTATTTGCTGAGAGTACGCTTAGTCTAAGATAATCTGAAACTATTGCTTTTACGTAATCCATAAATGTTACGTATTTTTTAATTTTAATTGTGATGGAGCTCACACTCTGGTGGAAATTTCTCTACACATTACCACCCCTCCCCTCTTTCTTCTGTCTGTCTATTTTGGCTCTTTACAAATTTTGATTCTAAATTCTGTTATCAGTTTTGGTAAATTATTCATCATTCCCCCCTCCCCCCCCCTGTAATATTTGCCAACTCCTGACTCCCTCATCTATACAAAAATCTTCCAACTCCCTTATTCATGAAATCAAGTGCTAGATGTGGTCACAGTAATCATTTCCTTTCCAAGCACTGATATTAATTATTTCGGGCTATACTCTTCCAACCCTTATCACCAATAATTGCCTTTTACATTCACAGCACTCTCTTCACACTCCTCTTTCCTGTCTTCAATGAATCACTTTTCAGCTCTCTTATCATATCATTTAGTGATTGTGTTCTGCGATAAGGGAGTGTCCATAAACCATGCTGCTCCATTTTGGCCTCCTGTGAAACCCACCCCTCTCACTCAAGTGGCCCGACATGGTTTTTGCCTTCACTTTCTTCTCCCTCCCCCTCCCACCACATAGTACATAGCTTTCTTCCCTTTTGATTCCAGAAGAAATTTTGTACCGTTTTCTCTTGTCAGACTTGTAAATTACATACAGAGATAATAAAATTAAAGAAATAAATATTCCCATGTTGTTGTGTGTTCTGTACCTCATTTTAACTATGAAAAAAGATATGAATGGAAAGCTACGTGGCCTGGCTCAGAACTCCTGCCCCCCTCTCCATGCAGTGCGGCGTAGTCTTCCAGCTCCCCTAGACCGAGCACATAGTTTATGGACAATCCCTAATTTATATAGAAAAATCTAGTTATCATCCTTTGAATGACCTCCAAATCCTGTATCTGATACCCAAAATAGTGGGTCCCAAACTACCATATTCAGTCAATAGTCTGACCAAAGTTTTGAAAACCAATTCCCTAACTTCTCTGGTACATCCTCTCATCATCCTCTCCAGTAAATGAAGGATGTTGTAACCTTTTCCTACCTCTTACCTAGTTGAGTTTATTATCTAATGTTATGCCAAGATATTTACACTTCAAGCCGTCAACAAGAAAATCTGATGTCACCCTGATCTAATATTCAACAGTAATCATATTAGGCAGCAAAATATGAAGTCCGTCTGTAGCCCAATACCAAACATGCAGCACATATCAGTAATGTGTGAAGTGTTTGCAGCAGTGAGATCCCAGAGAATTTTTTCTGTAGGAGATATAATTTCAAGAGAGCTGACTGGTCCGTGTCTACAGAAATGTTGGATGCTGCTGTGTCTACTATTGAACCAACACTAGAATCATATGACACATTTATGGCAACTGTGAAAAAATGTTCCAGAAGTTTCATCCACTGTGACTGTCGATCATCGTATATTCCGGGTCTCACCTCAGATCTAGCTGCCCATTTCGTGGACTATAAATCACTGTTTCAAGTTGATCCCTTTAGTTAAAAGATAGTGGAAGCTGGCACTCAACTTATCCCTATGTGCAGAAAAAAAAGAGACTGCTGGATCAAAACATTAGAAGAGCTGGACCTGACAAGAGATAGTCACAAGGCATGGAGTCTTCTATTACTCCTAAACAATGATCCATCAAAGATTACTGGACATTCCAACATCAAAGGCAAAAGTACAGTTGTTGAAAATGAAAGTTAAACATCTCGGGACTACTGACATTTGTAGAGTGCTTGCCACTTGGTCATGCAGAGGACTGGAATGTCTGGCGATCCTTAAATTGATTGTGAACGGGAGTGGGCAGGTCCAAGGTAAAACCCAGTGAAATGGGTTTATACTAATGCTACCAGCATTAAGTGTAAATGTGGCACAGACCAAACCATGAAACATATGCTCAAGTGCCCTGTGTGACCTTCATCCTGCAATGAAGATGATCTGTTTTGAACAACACCAAATGCACTTGAGGGTGCGAAGTACTGGGTGAAATGTGTATTAAGTTGTTAATCTGTTAATCTGCACTGTGTATTTGATGTTAGTGACCTGATAATATTAATAATAATAATAATAAACAACCTTTAGTTTTTTTATTTGTGTATCTAATAAGCTGACCCTTCTTGGCATTTATCTTCACTGCATGCTGATCTAGATATTCTATCCAAGTCACCCTGCAACTGTTCATAGCTGTCAACTCATTATATCCTATTGTACACCATTATATCATCTGCAAACAACCTAAATTCTGACTGTAAACCATCCACACAATCATTCATTAAAATAATAAACAGCAACAGTCCCTATACATTAACCTGTGGCACTCCCATACTTACTTCCACCTCTTTTCATAATGAATCTCCAACTCGTAACACTTTGCTCTCTAGCTCTACCCAGCGAGAAGGGACATATTTCTAAATTTTTTGGCCACGATTGGCCACCCCTCACCCCCTATTGCAGTGGTAGATCTAGGAATTTTCTGATCCAGGGCAAAAACTATGGGGTTGCTGCACCAGGCAATCGTCCCTTAAGCCCTCGGGAGAATACGTCACTGCCAGCGAGTAACTTTTTCCTCAAGTTCAATAGTTTACAGTTTATTTAAAACCTTCTCATGGCTCATTGTGTCAAATACAGTGCTGCACTATCAACTTGACCTCCCTTGTCCAATTCATCTGAAATATCATGCATATAGCCCCCATCTGAGATTCACATGAATATCCTTGCCTAAAACCATGTTTTTGATCTCCAAACCAGTTTATTTCCTCATTGGCCTTTATGATGTAGCTGCATATCAATTTATCCATCATTTTGCCTATCACTGATGTCAAACTAATTGGCCTGTAATTTTCAACCCTATTTGTTACAAGTACTACTATTGCTCGTTTCCAGTACTCTACAAAGCAGCAAGACTCCAGACTCATTTTAAATAAAATTTCAAAATAAGGTACAATATCGTAGTGCTCTGTCCTCAGTGACTTCAACTCTATTCTTATCTATAAGTACAACTATCTGAATACCTTCACTTCCTCTCAGTTTTCTAACATAACCATAGACATTTCTAGATGCATCGGTTAGTGGTCCCCCTGCACCAATTATAATGCATATGTGTAATTGTAAGTTTTCCCGGTGGGTCTGTTGCTTGAAGATTTCTGGGGCATGCAGGTGGGTCAGTTGATCACAGATGTACGCATTTTCGATGGCGTAACATGCCATCGAAAATTCGTACATCTGCAATCAATTGACCCGGCTGCACGCCCGAGAAATCTTCAAGTATAATGCATATGTCAAAATTAAAATTCCCTTTTGAAAGTAATTGTGTTCAATCATTCATAACAGCTTCTGTTATCACATTAATGCAGCTTATCACTATTCTTGCACAAATTCTGTTTGCTGCACAGACTTCTAGTCCAAGTTATATATCTTTTTTTTAGTAGGGAACACGCTATAGCTTCTACGTTCAAAGAAGGCCTTAAAAATTAATGAACACATCTTAAATTTATTTTATTAGAACTTAAATAGTTTGAATTTTTTTATTCTTCTGTAATAGCAATAGTTTATATGCCTATCTCAATGTTATCAGATCTACATGTTTGCAGCAACATCTATTGCTGTGTGGTCTTTAAAACATCTGTAGTTGTCAAATATTACCATTACTCTATCATTCACACTTTTTTAGCTATCTTAGTTCTCTCATATTATCCTCAATATCTTTTCAGTTTTTTAGTCTGTTAATTTCTACATATGTGAAGAAGGTGCTCCTCTGATTTCCTAATTCCATTTCTGAATAATTGTCACAAATGATTTCATCAACCTCTGCCTTTTCTCAGTCCGTATCCACAATTGCCTGAATATCTTCTCTTGCCCTCTGTTTTATAATCAGCCATAGAAATTTCTAGAACCATCATTCAGTGATAGCCCACTATCCTAGATGTCCATCATAAACCCACCTTCAGCTGCTAGTTTTGTTGCTAAGAAATTCTTGCTTAGTCATTAGAAGTATTCACTTCTGCCTGGCCATCTCTTAACTCTATTTTCTTCTCACCTTAGTGACCTGTTCAGCCTTCTCACATCTGTCTTAATGTATGAATGTTTGATACTTCTATTTTCTGTTTCTGCAGAAACATTCACATCTCAGCCATATTATCATCTCCCTGAATTGTTCCCACCACATATCCATTGTTGTAAAGCTCTCCATTCACAAAATGCTGATGACATCTGCATATATACCATGTCTCCATCATTGTATTTAACCTATCAATGGCTATTGGATGCTGCAATAACTTTATCTGTATGGACATCTGAGTGTGGACTTACACTCTCAGCACCTAAATCAACTGTCATGGTGTTCACAAGGAAGCGCTGCACATTCGGAGAATGCACCATACGGCTGGGACCATATATCTTCCCAATAGAAGTGTCGGCTAAACTTCTGGGCCTATATCTGGACAGCAAACTAACATGGAGCCGCCATATAAGCTACATGTTACAGAAGGTTGGAAAAGCGCTGAACATACTCCGATCCATCACAGGAACATGGTGGGGAGCAGATCCTTCTACTCTACTAATCTTGTACCGATCCTTAATCCGTCCAGTAATAGATTATGGACGCACCCTGTTCGGAAACGCGCCAAAAAACATCTTGGAAAAACTGGACAGGGCTCAACACAGGGCCATAAGATTATGCCTAGGAGCATTGAGGTCTAGTCCTACCAATGCTCTTCTGATAGAAGCAATGGAAATGCCCCTTTCTATATGCCGGGAACTTCTTACAAACAAATACCTCATCCGCATGTTTGCTATAAAGGAACTTCCTTTACTAAAGAAGCTGTCAGTAATGAACAGAAGACTCACAAGGAACGGACCACCACCAGCGAAAAGAGTGCCTCTACTATCAAAAGGATACAAGGAATATGAAAAGATTAAACCACTCGCATTAAAAAGCCGCATTATTCCAGGCTTCCTGTATCCATACGAATTTCAGTTCCTGAAACTACAAATATATTATCTACCAGAAAATATTATCCGGAGTAACAACATCAATACAGCAATTTCACACTTCTTGAACAAAACTTGGCCCAACTACATCCATATTTACAGTGACGGCTCTAAAACTACGGAAGGTGCAGGATACCCTTCTTATTGCCCACATACTAACGAGTATGGACAAACATTACTACCTGCAGAGATGTCAATTTACACAGCGGAAACTATAGTCAAGTACGGGCTAGACAAGCACTTTCCAAGGATCTTAATACTTACTGACGCTAAGAGCGCTCTCCAGAAATTACAGAACCCAGTATGGAGTAACAAAATGCACCAATACCTGTATGAAATAATAAGATTAGCTTTAGAAGCTTCTTCAGTTGGCATACAAGTACATTTTCTCTGGATTAAAGGTCATATAGGAATTATGCACCATGAAATAGTCGACCAGCTAGCGAAACAGAGCATCAACGAAGGGCACTTTGCAGGCATTCAGCTACCTTGGAGGGATTTCATCCCACTAGTCTCTAGGAAGGCATACCTCAGTTGGAATGAAGACTGGTCCCGGACACAACTACTAAGAGGAAAACACTACTCAGCAGTACAATCTACAATACCGAAGACACCCTGGTTCGCAGAGCACAATATTGCAAGAACACACGCAACAACCATTATTAGAATGAGACTAGGACATGGTTGTTATCCTCACCACTTATGCCGCCTTCATATAATAGAAAGACCTATATGCACCTTCGACCAAGAAATTTCCGACCTCAATCACATCATACTCTCCTGTTCACGGTTTCAATCACAACGCAAACATTTCTACAGGCGCCTCGAACAGCTTTCAGTCAAATTCCCAGCGAGCGTTACCACCATTCTTCAATCAAGAAATGTGCAAATCTACAAGGCAATAGTTTGCTTCCTTCAAGACACAGAACTGAGGATTTGAAGCCTCCAATACTCTGTAAGAAGAAAATAACAAACAAACATTAATGTATAATGCTAGCTAAATAGTCTCAGACCAAAGGCCAAATAAATAAATAACCTTTCTTAAAAGTGTTATATCACTTCAGAATAATGCGTTTTTTATATTTGAGGCCTATAGTAAACTTCAAATTATTTTTATTCTCTCATAAGTAAATTGATCAACCATTATTATTTTAGTGATACTATTTATTTCCATTTGCAATTTCCACTGATATTATTTTCTTACATTTTAATCTTCTCCAACAAGACAATACAGTTCACAATTAACCAAGCAACCACTTAATCCATGAAATTTAAAAAAATACTTTGAGTTCATCTACAGACTGAATATTTCTTTCAGGAGAAACATAAACAGTGTCAGTTGCTTCTTGGCTGTCCAGGCGATGCCACATCATGATACATAAAGCCGACATTTCGATCGTCATACTGCGGTCTTTTTCTTGAACAGAAATGCAGCCTATGATTACATAAGCAGTATCACTTTGTTTTTCTTCTTCATCATCTGGACAGTTATGAAGCACAGTAAAATATTTCCTGCTTTCTTTTCATTTATTTGTTCCTAATATTTCCTCTTTATACTGCATTGTTTTCTTCTTTCTACTGTCCAAACTGTTTTTCTTCATTTATGCACTTTGTTTCGGAAACCATTAAACTCAAACAGCTATTCTTTACTTAGAACCTTGTTTAACATATATTCTACCCAAAGATTCATTTCTGTCATGTCTGTTTCTACTTCAGTAAATTAACAAATTTGTGTTCTGGGGTTTTTATCAAAGTAATCAAAAAATATTTTGTCAGTGCACAAAAAAGTTGCCACATATAATTACTTCTTTTCTTCTATTGTTCCCTGTTTTCCTTTGCTCTGAGAATTTTTCTCAATTTATATATGTAGCTAAATATTTTGTCACACAGAGACATAGTGGTTTTATAACTCTAGATTGTAGTGCTGGTATAAAATTTTTACTTTTATATATTTAAATTATTTCTTCTACTAATGTTTTTAATTTAGGACATTTGGAGGATTTTTAATATTTGTCAAACACTGTCCTTTTTTTTTCCAAACGTGATATGCACACCTGCTTTTTCCGTTGCTGTATCCACAGTTTATCAGATAAATGCTAAATCATCTACAAAAGTAAGAAAGAAGTCTGAGATTAAAGTTTTTAAGCCAAATTTAATTTCTTGATTTTTTTTTTTATTAAAACTTGGTATTTCATTGGTTGATTAATTTTTCAAGTACGCAATTGAAATGTTGAAGAAAATCCATCTCTCAGTTTGATCATGCTTTTGATTTAAAATGGTTCTGTTATTTATCTATTTACTTTATTTTTTACAATGTATTTGTTAGGATTTGTTTAGTAGTTGAAAAAAAAAGTTTTTACTTTTGTCTGCACTAAATTCTTCAAGAGAATCATAAGGTTTTTTAAAAGCCTACAAAGATTATTATGAAATTCTTGTTACAAGGGAACAGAGATTTGCAAATACCCTTAGCAAGGGAAGGAGGCTATACACAGGTGGTTGACCAAAAAACAAGGGAACAAAACTTGTTGGATATTTTCCTAATAAAGCCAGATGATGACCTAATCGAGTGTCAAGTAACTGAAGGAATAAGTGATCATAATGCAGTTGTGATGGATATAAGGTTATTCAGTATACCAGTGGCCAAAATTGAAGGGGGAAATAGATACAATTATAAAAGGCCAAATCTTGGATCTGAAAAGATATTTCGGGGTTAATTTTATTAAATGGAGAATGGCACAAGTTCAGTGGAGACAAAGTGGGAAGAGTTCAAGGAAATATTAAAAAAAGGGTGAAGAAATGTTTATTCCAAAACAGAAAATAAAGAGAAGTACAGAACCTTCACACGATAACAGGGAAATGAGGGGGTTAAAGAGATTGGTGAGACGAGAACATAATAGAGTTAAGTAACAGCAAGGCAGTAGGGAAGTCATGAAACCACTAACTAAGGAATTAATAATGGCAAAGAAACTGGATAAGGATGGGTTTATGAAGAATATTATTGGTGCAGGGGGACCTCTAACTGATGTATCTAGAAATTTCTATAGCTATATCAGGAAACTGAGGGGAAGAGAGGGTATTGAGACAATTATAGATATGGGTGAGGAAGAAGTAACTGAGGATTTGAAAAAGGCAGAGTTATTAAGTAACTGGTTCAGTGAGACCATTAGGGACAATAATTCAGTGGTTATATCTGAAAATGAGTGTATCTGCACAGTTGGAGATGAGCATATTAGAAAATTTGAAATTAAATATGAAGATGTCTTAAAGATATTAGGATGGGACATTGTACCTTACCTTGAAACATTATTTAAATTGAGTCTGGATACTTGTTGTTTACCAGAGGACTGGAAAAGTGCGATACTAACACCCGTTCATAAAGGAGGGGGTGACAAACAGGATTGAAAATTATAGGCCAATCAGCTGGACATCAGTGGTAGGTAAATTAATGGAGAGATTAATATGGAACCATATTAGAAGGGTCTGTGAGGAACGTAAGTGGTTTTCAAGTCAGCAACATGCCATTAGACAAGGATATTCAGGTTAATCTCAGTTAGTAGGCTATATGCAAAATATTTCTGATGAAATGGATAGGGAAGGTCAAGTTGATAGTGTAGCACTAGATTTTTCAAAGGCCTTTGACAGAGTGAGCCATAAAATGGCTAAACAAGGTAAAAACTTTTGGAGTTGATAAAAAGATGATTTGCTGGATAGAAGAATTCCTAAAAGGTAGAAAGCAAAAAGTTAGGGTAGGAAATACAGTATCAAAAGAAGTAAGAGTGACCATGGGATCTCCACAGGGTAGTGTATTGGGACCATTGCTATTCATTATTCTAATGAATGACTGTGTTAATGGTTTACTGTCATAGGTTAGATTGTTTGCAGATGACACAATATCATATGAAAGGATCAAAACAATAGAAGACTGTAGACAGCTGCAGCATGATCTAGATAGGATAACTAGATGGGAGGGACAACATGGGATGAAGATAAATACAAAGAAGAACCCGCTTATTAGGTACATAGATAAGAAGCTAAAGGTTGATTCTGATTATAATGTGGATAAGGAGCTACTTATTAAAGACTCAAAATGTAAATACCTCATTATAATATTTGATAGCAGACTTAACTGGGCAGGACACATTTGATAGGTAGTAGGGAAATGTTTCAAAATCCTTCACCTGTTGGAAAGAGTGATGAGCTGATGCATTAGAGAAGTAAGTGAATTGGGATACAAAACTTTGGTCAGATCACTGCTCGAATATGGTGGTATAGTTTGGGACCCACATTTTTGGTATCAAATACAGGAGTTGGAGGGGGTCCAGGGGAGGACTGCCAGATTTGTCTTTGGAAATTACCGCAGAACACAATCGGTAACTAATATGATAAGGGAGCTGGAGTGGGATTCATTGGAGAATAGAAGAAGTGTGAAGAGAATCATGGGAGTGTACAAAGCCTATACTGGTGATGAAGCATGGATAGATATTGGTGGGAAAATTAAGAGAGGTGCTTGGAAGGGTAAGGTTGATCATGACCACAAGCTGGCACTTGATTTTGGGCATAAGGGTGTGAAAAATTTTCTTTCATATGAAAAGGTGTGAGGGACTGCAATAAATTGCCAAGAGAAGTAATGAATAATTTACTGGAAAAACTGAAGGAATTTAAAGTAAAAATTAGTAGATGGCAAAAGTAGGTAGGAAGAGGAAATGAAAAAGGGGTGTGTGCTGGGAGATTGCCACCGGAGCGGGTGCTCCATCGCAATTTTATCTATTATTATTACTATAGTGATATTGATAATTTATTTTAAATTTGTTCTGTGCAATATCTTCCTTTCCTGAATCCTCTTTCATATTAAACATTTAGATAAGAAGTCAATAAGTCATTTCCTGAAAATGGGTTAGTCAAACTTTTCAGGACCAGATTAAGACAGCGCGGCGCCCATAGCAAAAATGTGAAGAAGAGGCCCTTGATTTTTTTTTGGTGCAGTGTGTGTATGAAAGTTCATTTTCACCTCACAACATCAATCCCAAGTATCTTCCACAAGATTTTACAATAGGTACTGATGAAAGTAAGAGGAGATTCACTATAAAATCAATGGACATGCTTCATTCGAGGATAACTTATTTGACAATAGAAAGGGGGGCAGTGAAATTATGCAGATGTCTGTATTACATTCGAACACTCCAGGTCAAACTACGTCAGGCTATGGACTTTAATATATATCTGAATTTTGGCTTACTCATTATTTGACATATTCTGCCATTTGAATTTGCATAGGAAGATATAACTAAGGAAGCATTAATTTCTTATGTTAATTTTTAGTATACAAGAGGATATGCAATTAAGAAAATATTTGTTTGCATTACCTGCACAGTAGCTTTTGGCATCCACACTATGGCTATAAATATTTTTTCTTTTATATTCAGATTGCCTCCATATGCGACCAGCAGCAGGACAACCACCCGACTCTGGAATTTAAGTAAATTTCATATATTAGTAATATATTTTTTGTTGTTGATATTACAAGTAAAATAAGTATTTATATTTGCACTATTGTAGGGTAAAAATATTCAGAAACAGCGCTGAAAACAAAAATATTATATTAATTTAATCTATTATAACTACAACAAGACTGTAAATGGAAGAAAGATATTTTTAGAAAATAAAATAAAATAAATGTGTTTGGGGCACTGTTGACAACCAACAGAAAAGAATCAACCACTCCAAAAATTTGTGTTTGTTTGGTTGAAAATAGCATATGTTTCATTTTTATGTGTTTCCAAAAGCTGAAAGATTAATATTAAAGTGTTCACAAGTTAGTATCAATATTTTGTGGAATGTGATTGTTGTCAAAAAACTAGTCAAATTTTAATGAGTTTTCTAACAATGTACATCCCCTAAAATCAGGGGTAAATTAGGGATGTCTCATTTTGATGTGACACTGTAAAGTTTAGAAATTAAGATAAAAATGTTCACAAATTAGTATTTGTGTTAGTTAATTATCACACACAAAGTATTTATTCTGATAGATAGAATGGCATCGTGATATGGGATAACTGAAATTACATTATTCAAAGTGGCTCCTCTGGCATGCTCCATTATTTGGTTTCCACATGAAACTGCAGGTTCCTGATTCCTGGCAGAATTACCAGGTTACTGTAGGATGATTGAGCAGCCAGTAAGTAAATCTGATGGCAGGTCACTAACACCACATGAAATTAATAATTTTGTGTGGTCATGATGAACGAATAACATTATTATTTCTTAGTAACAATTATACTAAACATCTGTCAGCGCATGCAAGCGTGGGGGCTGGTAAATTCTGATTACAAGTTATTTCTACTAATGCTTATGTATGGCACTAAATTCTAAAAAATACTGCAAATCATGATCATCTGTAATAAAAGACCTAAATTCATCTCAAAACCCTTTGTAAAACAACTGAGACATGGGTAATGTCTAGTAAATATAATAAAATTGCAGCTCAGGAGAAAAGGAATCATATGATTTTTTTTTTTTTTAAATTTGTGTCTGTCTGATTGAATGAACAGCAAAAACTATGAATGCAAAAACTATTTGTTGGATTTTGATTGGGTTTCAAATAATGTAAATCCCATAGTCCAGGGGTAAAATGAGATACCTTTCATTTTGATATGGCAGCAGTAAACAGTGAAATTTAAGTTTAAAATGTCTGCAAATCAACATCAATTTTTCATTGAATTCGATTCATGCAAAAACCACTGCTTGGATTTTGATAGCAGGGCCGGCATTAGGGGAGGGGGTAAGTGGGTACCTGGGTCCACAGCAGCTGGCTCTGTTTGACAGTGTTTTGAATAATGTACAGTCTGTGGTCCGAGGGGTTTATTAGGGCGCACTTCCTTTTTATGTGATGTTGATAAGCTGAGAAGTTAATATAAGTGTAACCTCAAATTTGTAACTGTTTAATCATACACTAGATCTTGAAATTAAAATATATACAGGGATAAGCATCAACAGCATAGTATTTTTTGGAACTGAAACTAAAATTTACCCATTGCATGCCCCATAGTTTGGATAGTACATTAAAAGTTTGATTACAGGTTAGTTGAGATGTTTTGAGCAGCCAGTAAGAAACTCCATCAGTAGGTCATTTATAACATTTAAAATTATTATTATTTACTTACAGAAACAATAAAAAGTTATTGGAACTCTCCAGCAGAGGTGTAGATCAAGGTTATTGTTAGTAAAAAAAAAAAAGCTGTATTACCTGCAGTTTCTACTGACAATTTATTTGTGGCACTAGATGGTAGAAGGTGCCATTTAAAAAAAATTAAGATTGCAAATCATCATCATTGGTACTTAAATCATTTCGGGGACTACTAAGTCACTGGAATTCTCTCTGCATTAGTGCATGACATTTTTAGATAAATTCCCTATGAAAAAGGGGGGGGGGAAGCGGATCGTGGAAATGTGTGGGTGTTGGGAAATAGCCACCATGGCATATGTTCCAATGCACAGGGCCAGTGCTCCCCCCCCCCCTTTCCCGCCCACTGACAAATTTTTTTGCTTTAACCTTTTTTTCATAAAGTCTGAAAATTTTAATGCAAAAAATCAAATAACATTTTTTAAGAAAGATTTTTTAACCTTTAATTTCTATTTAGCGAGACACCTTGAGGAGGCCCGGGCTCTGGGTACTTTTGCTCCCTAATACAATTATATTGAAATGAATGTGGAAGGCTTCATCCACAAAGAAAGGCTACTATAAAATGAATGGAAAGCTTTAAGTGTGATGCATAACAAAACAAAATTAATGACTGAAAATCAGAAAAATGTGGAAAACAATTAAGGCAAAAATCAAGCGTGAAGAAATAACTACATGATAGGCCTCTGCAGATGATTGATGCATTGTTCTTGAAACATAAAAACTCTAGCACATAAACTAGAAGAATTGAATACAAACAACGAAGTTACATATTTGGTAACAGAAACCAGGAGAAAATTAAAGAGATGATGAGAATTAAAAAACTGCATATTATGGAGTACCCAAAACAAAAAGAGAATTATAAGGCATAAGAAGTTTTACTGCAAAAATGATTTTACCCACAGCTGTAATTCTGAAAATGATCTAATAATATTCATATGCTTGAAAGTAGCCTGAGGACAATATTCATCTACCCACCTGTGTAAGGGAAGAAAGAGGAGACTTTTATGAATATCTGCAAGATCTTATCTACATGAACAGATTGTGTTGTAAGCAGGGCCGGCGTTAGGGGGGGGTAAGCGGGGCAAAAGTACCCGGGCCCGTGGGTCCCATGGGGGCCCTCCGGCCAGTATGCCTAAGTAAATAAAAATCAAACGCAAATTCTACAATCTGCACCTATCATTGTGAACAAAAGGCGAGAGCGCTGGAGGCCCATACCTAATCTCCAGGATTGTTTTTTTTTTTTTTTTTTTTTTTGTTTTTTTTTAAATGTATTTAACTAGTGATTAAATTAGCGCAAAATACCAATACACTGTGGTTGTATGACAACAGCGCCCAGTGACATACCAAAGTGACAAACCCACACGGGGTGGGTGGGGGTTTTTACGGTATACCTGCCCTCTACTACCTGCACTTATTTCGATGTTATAGTGCTCACAAGATAACACACCCGGCGAAAGGGGTATTTCCTCAAATCCAGTTGATACACGAAATCGATAATGCTTGGTGGGATATGATGCCCATTTTTATTTAATTGACAAATCAATGGATATGGAACTTGGTTACTGGATATTATAGTAAAGTAATTTGCAAAAAAATTTCTTCTTGTCATCCAAGCGTCACAGATTTGTTGTAAACATTAGCAACAGTCATTGTAAATGTTGTCGATGTTTTAGGTGTGCTCGCAAACAGTTTTAACAAACAGAAAATCATGCAGTATTTTAGCGAATGTATGCATGCACGAATTTTAAACTACACGTCCCTCGTCAAGTTCTAGATTCGCATACTGACAGCTGCGGTGCTCGTTCAGACGAGTTTAAAACTTTTTTAACTTGTACCAGATTACCATAAAATAATAATGTAAAGAAAAATCATTATTAAAAGACTTAAGTGAGTGAAAAAATTTTTTGTGTTCGGTAAATTTTAATTTACCCTTCAGACAAAAGTGTTAATTACATATAACGTTCAATTCATTGATATCTCCAATTTATATTATAAAAATTCTTCTCGGGTTTTCTTCCGGATAATTCTCACACACAATTTTTATATTTAATACCTTCTTCTTTTGAAAGCGATTTTCTACTTCTAAAGCATTAGGACGACATTATAGACAAAAACGTTCCCGCTTTGCCCATTTTAAAACTGTTTACGCTTCCACTTTTGTTTACTTGAGAAGGCGGCAGACAGGCTGAGCTACAGGGCGTCAGACTGACGCACAGGTGACAGCCGCACAAGGGTCTATAATCCCCTGCCTTCTTGGAAGTACGGTGTCACCAAGAGCGCATAGTTTGCAAAAGTTTGTAGAACTTGCAAACGTTTGTGTGTTTGCAGTCGGATGATTTGAGTGGTTGGCTCCATTAACTAAATATTCGCAAATAACAGTTCGTGTGCGAACATTTGTCGGCGTTCAAACTGCTGACTGCAGTGTCTAAATGGCTCCGAGAGGAAAACTTATTGCTAGTGCTGTTATAAGTGAAGAAGAGGACATTATTAAAATAAAGAAGAAACTTAGATTTTGGATATCGCATTTTTAAAACAAAAATAAAAGTTCGCAAGACTGATGTATAACTCAAGAATAGATGATATGAGTGAGTGGTTTATTTTTTTTTAAAATTGTTGTATGTCACAAGAAGATTTTGAATTCGTAACTCTGCTGATTGGTCCAAGAATATGTAACGAGATACAAATTTCAGAAACACCATTTCCGTGGAAGCTAGATAGGCAATAATACTTCGCTTTTTGAATTAAGATGATTCCCACAGTAATAGAAAACCTAAGCAAATTATTTTATAAAATTACATACCTTTTCCTGCCATGCCATCATCGAGTTGTGCTATTTAACTTATTCTCTTCTGAACGAGGTGAGCAAAGAATTTACTTTCCACTTAACAACATCAATAGTGGTTTCCATATTTGTTGCGATTTCGCTCCAGGCACCATGGTTTTTAATTCTGTTGTAGTAATATTTGTGACTACTCTGCCTTCAATTAAGAGTAAACACTTTTCACTATCCCAGTCCATAGTTATATTTAAAACGCACTTAAAACTGATACTATTCGGAACACGCACCCCTGATGTTGAACCTATCTCCACTGAACACGCACTGTCCGTGCACGAACAACGAATTCCTTTGATGTACCGACATCGGCCGGAACCCCTGCAAACACCAGCAAATCTTTGTTCCTGCGCGCTATTCTCGTCTCCACCTGACAAACTCTGAGTACGCAAATATTTCAAACGTTTGCAAACATTTTGCGCTCTTGGTGGATCCCCACATTAAGGCTTTGGGCGCTCTTAGCATTTACTGTCAGACGTTTTTTATTTAGTGACGCAAATGGAACGCTCTGTTTTCAGTTAGAATCAGGGTGCATTTCACTAAAAATATCAGCAATAAAAAATTTGCAAAAAGACCCTTTTTTCAATGGACGCAACTTTACCCAAAAATAATAGACTGCTCGGCTGCTGAGAAATAATGACTGACAAGCAATATATTGTTAATTTATGTTAGAAATATTAGTACATAGAAAAACTTATTTGAGAGGCTGAAAAAAATGCTAAGTTTTCACATACTGCAAATCTGCAGAACTTTTTTTAACTTTACTATTTTTAGTTTCTTGTATTATAAAACACTGACCCATCAGTACTAATGTACGATAGCCTTCAGAAGGCAGTAACTAGGTAGCTGAAAAAGTCACCCCTTTACAGTGGATGAAATGAAGCATGTAGCGTCCCATAAGGGAACGCCCAGATCTCATTCTGGGGAAAATCTTTATAAGCACAGAAACTATTTAAGTCACAAAAACGTGCTCTAAGAGATATCAGCGGAAAAAATCCCATGGACGGTGTACTCACAATACACGTACTCCCTACTATCTTTTGAAGTGGTAGGTCCCTCTTTAGCCTCAATTCAAACATACATTAAAACTAGGAATAAATATTATAATTCACAAAGTCGTTGTCAATTGTGCAGAAAGGGAAACATTCACTGGAGCTACTTATTCTATGTCTTAGAACAGGAAATAAAACGTTATATACGAAAACCTAATAGATTTAGAACCTAATTGAAAGAATTTTCTTCTTAGGGTCTCGTAACTAAAGATGACTGACAAAATATGTTCTTGGAATGTAGAAGGGGAAGGTAACAAGGTTATTCACATTCGCTAAAATACTGCATGATTTTCTATTTGTTCAAACTGTTTACATATGCAGTGATTAATTAGAGTATCTGCACATTGCATTCATATATATCGGTGGAATAAACATGGTAAGTTATGTATTAGTAGTTAACATATGAAATTCAGTGGGATGTTTAGTAACTGAGTAACTGTCCCACCGAGCGTGGCGGGTGAATGGTTAACGTTCTGGCCTCGCATTCGGGAGGACGTGGGTTCGAATCCCCGACCGGGCATCCAGATTTGGGTTTTCCATGGTTTCACCAAAACACTCCAGGTGAATGCCGGGATGCTTCCTTGAAAAAGGCCATGGCCGAATTCATTCCCGTTCCCTGCCCCCAGTTCAATCCCGCCTCTAATGACCTTAGCCGTCGACGAGGCGTAAAGCAGTAAAAATAAATGTAACTAACTGGTAATCATAAGCTTGTAATATTACTGATTCGTTAATGAGTACTGTCCCATATACACGAGACTCTCTTCGTATGACATAAAAGCGAGCACCACAACATTTGCAATGCCTGTTGCTAATGTTTACAACAAATCTGTGACGCTTGGATGACAAGAAGAAAAATTTTTCCAAATTACTTCACTTTAATATCCAGTAACCATGTTCCATATCGATTGATTTGTTAATTAAATAAATATAATCATCATATCCCACCAAGCATTATCGATTTCATTTATCAACTGGATTTGAGGAAATACCCCTTTCGCCGGGTCTGGTAACTTGTGAGCAGTATCCATCGAATAAGTGCAGGTAGTAGAGGGCAGGTATACCGTAAAAACCCCCACCCACCCCGTGTGGGTTTGTCACTTTGGTATGTCACTGGGCGCTGTTGTCATACAATCGAGCTACGGTCAGTCAGCACCTATTTCCTCTTTGTTGAAGTTTGAATGTTGTGGCTTCTCATCACTCATAAGCAGTGCTGCTGAATAGCCTGTTGCACGGTCTTCAATATTTCGTGTTTGTGTAGGAATTTTCGTTTTTGTATCGTTTCATCATATAGTTTTAAGAGCTAAATTGTAATGGAAAAGAGATACGCGAGTGGAAAAAAGTATTACAGTGCTTCATCAGGTTGTCAAAAACGGAAGCGTAAGGCTGAAAAAGATAACGCTGCGAAAAAGGGACAGACATTGTTACCTTTTGTGCCACTCGCTAAGCCAGCAGTGTCGGCGAAGTCAGAAGGACGCGGAGACGACGTTGAGCCTTCCTTAATCGATACTATGCAGCAGCAGGATTATCAGAGACAAGGTGAGTCGCTAGTCAATTTCACTTGTAACTGATTACGGTAATTGTAGAGTAGCTAGTTAAGAGCTAAGAACTAGCCCCTCGCAAAAAAGTTGGTGCCATTTTTCTTAAATTTGCAATAAAATTATCATTTTGCAGATGCTGATATGCAAGAAATCTGTTGTTTACAAGCTTCTGTAGCATCGGCAGTACAGAAATGGGACCACGTCGATCAAGAGGACAGTAAAGTTGACATTTGCATTAAGTTGCCAAAATGTGAAAGTGACAGTATTAGTGTAAGCGACAGTGATAGGGACGATATCCTTTCAGAAAGTGAACATGTTTTAAAGGCCAGTTCGACAGGGAATGAGAAGATTTTAGATTTTGATATCGGTCTGTGGAGTGAAAAAAAGTGCTTCAATAGTTTAGAGGTAGAAGAAGCTGTTAGGCGAGGACCTGAGCAAACACCGAAAAGACTGCCGCGGGACAAAAAATGTAATCAATCTTTCCCTTCAAATGTTTTTGAGCGTATCTTAAAAAATGGGGAAGTTTCAAAAAGGGACTGGCTTGTATGGAGCAAAGAAAAGCAAGCATTGTACTGCTTTGCTTGCCGATTGTTTTCGCAACGTTCGGATATCTCTAAATCTGATTTGGCGTTAGGCTACGGTTGGGGATTATCAAGAGGCTGGAAAAAACTGAAACAGAAAGTGAGTGAACATGAGAGCAGCGCTGATCATAAAACGTCTTACTTAGAATGGCGCAAATTAGAATATGCGCTAAATAGTAGTTCAGCCATAGAAAATCTTTTAGACCGAAATATTGCAAGAGAAGAACAGTATTGGACCGAAGTATTGCATCGCGTAATCGAAGCTATTCTTTTCCTTGCGGAAAGAGGTTTAGCTTTTAGAGGTGATAGTGACTTAGTCGGAGATCGTCAAAATGGCAATTTTTTGGGTGTCTTAGAGTTTTTGGGGAAATTTGATCCCATTATGAAAGAGCATTTAAGAAAAATTGAAGCGTCGCAACAAGGAGGAAAACGTATGGTTCATTATCTGTCACATGATATTCAGAACGAATTTATCGAAATAGCTGGAGAGTTTGTTCGTCAAACTATTTTAAGAGAGGTAAAACATAATAAATACTTTTCTGTTATAGTCGATGCAACTCCTGATGAAGCCCAAATAGAGCAAAATGTTTTTATTCTGCGCTACATCGCCCTTGATGAAGAAAACGAATACAGAATTAGAGAGCGTTTTCTTGGCTTCGTTGATTGTGAAGAGAAGACTGGTCAGGCAATCGCCAGAATGATCTGCAATGAGCTGATACGTCATGGCTTAAAGCTTTCAGACTGTCGTGGGCAGGGTTATGACAACGGGAGCAATATGCGTGGCACCTATCAGGGAGCTCAAGCACATATATTAAAAGAAAATCCCCTGGCAATTTTTTCTCCTTGTGGCGCTCACTCATTAAATCTTTGTGGCGTCCATGCTGCGGAGGGTTGCGCAGATATAATCACTTTTTTTGGAATTGTTTCAAAAACGTATAATTTTTTTCATTCTAGTCCCAAAAGATGGAAAGTTTTGAAAGAAAATATTGGATCTTCCCTTCACGGGCTATCGGAAACGAGATGGTCTGCGCGGATAGATGCCGTGCGTCCATTTGCTAAGCATTTGCCAGGATTACAAAGGGTGGTTGAACTTGCATTTAACTTTAATTTGGCTGCAGAAGCACGCACTGAACTAAAGGGCATTCAGAAGTACTTAAAATCATTTAAATGTATCGTCATGTCTACAATTTGGTACAAAGTATTAACTGCAATAAACATACGTAGCGTTGTGCTTCAAGCAAGGGAAGCTACAGTCGATGTTGAAAGTGGCAATATTAAGAGTCTAGTGGAAGAATTAAATGAATTGAGAGACAGTTGGGATACCATTTACGCAGAAAGTTGCAAGGTAGCAGAAAATATTGGAATATCACCAGACTTCAATTTGACGATAAGCGGCACAGAGAAACGGAAAGGCAAAAGTAAAACGCTTTGTAGATGAAACATCCGAAGATTTAAACCTGCACCCAGAGGACAGTTTTAAAGTAAATGTTTTTAATATTATTCTAGATACAGTTATAGGAAACTTAACTATAAGGTATGCTGCCATAGACAAAATGATGGATACATTTGGTTTCTTGTGGAACTACATAAGCCTAGACCATTCTACACTATCAGAGCAGGTGGAATACATGGCATCTTTGTACGGTGTGGACGTTAATACGCAGGATTTAAAAGAAGAAATTTTGCAGTTAAAAAAGATTCATGTAGCTAATTTTGGATCCAAGCCACTTCCCCCTTTGCATCTTCTTAATGCTCTCCATAAATGCAATTTTAATAACATATTTCCCAATGTAATGGTAGCCTTACGTATTTTCTGCACTTTGCCTGTTACTGTTGCACAAGCAGAGCGGTCATTTAGCGTTCTTGCAAGAGTTAAGAATTGTTTGAGAACTACAATGGGACAAGAACGGCTTGTTGGATTAGCTATGATAGCAATAGAATCAGAGTTAGCCCGCTCATTGGATTATACCGCGATTATAAAAGAATTCGCATCTAAAAAAGCTAGAAAGGAAGTATAATTTTGTAAAGTATAGAATTTATGTAAACTGAGAACATTAAAAAACTTTCTTAACAATGCATTACCTTTTTCTTTGCTTTAAATATTCTGAATTATCAAAAAAAATTATAATAAAAAATGACGGGGGGGGGGGGCCCTAAGAATGGTTACCCGGGGCCCGAGAACCCTAGCGCCGGCCCTGGTTGTAAGAGGTGGAGAGTTTTTGCACACCTTACAACAAAAATCATAGCTAATTTTGTGGAAAAATAACTGGAAAACAACATTGAATGACAACAGAAAATTTCTATGAAACTTCATCTCTATAAAATGATTAACTAATATAATTAAAAACTTTTTATGACATAACAATATCCACAAGTATACATTGGCAACAAGGATCAAGAAATCAGTGACTGCTGAATATCCAGTTTATACTAGGGTTACCAGAATTTTTTCTCCAAATCCAGGGACACTTCACAACTATTTCACAAAAATCCGGGGAGGCTTTCGGCATTTGTCCTAATTATGCATTGTACTTTTATAAGGTATATGATTAAAGGATGGGTTAACTTAAAAGCCACATATTGTTTATATTTTAATGAGGATCACAGACAGCCATGTTGGACACAGCAGAAAGCTGATGTGTCCAAGACTCAGTATCCTTGTAATTTTCTTTTATTCCTAGGCACGTACAAGGAATGAAAGGTGCTTCACATCTCTTGCTTTGAACAAATGCATTAGCAAATCAGGGCTTTTAAAGATCTCTCGCTTGATTAAAAAAAATTCTGAGTACAACAGTAAAAATCCAGAAACATTGCGGGGACTGTCCCCGGCAAATGGGGACATCTGGTAACCCTAGTTTATACAGATACCATACTTTTCTGTAATCCACTGGGGTGACAAATACTCCTTGCATGAATAATGCTGTGACCTGTGAGGCAGGAAGGTATAGTCACCATGTGAACTGTTGACTTGTTTAGTGGAGATAATGAACTTTTTTTTTATCGATTTTCATGTTTTTAATGAAATTTGTTGAATTTGGACGGTTGTCATAATTTTGCCTATTTTATACATTTTCACACCTTTTTAATTAAATTCATGGAAAGTGGCAATTGATACATGCTGACCTCTATCTGCACAATTTAAGTTGGTGAGTGTTGGTTGTATGATGTCTGCCTGCTTGTTAGTGGTTGATGACGATGACTCTGTGGTGTCCATTATAATTCTGTCTCAAGACTTATCTGTACGTGTTGAAAATTTTTAATGCTGTTGAAAACATTACTAACGGCTTGGTATGGTCTGTGTGCTGGCATTATGTTGCTAGGTGACTGTAGAAGATGATGCGATGTATGTGTGGCTCGGATGTGTCAAGGATATTCCTTTTGTATGTGTTTAATTACATCTGGTGTGAGCAGGTGAGCGAATATCTAAATATTCATGGAGCGAACTGAGCAACACTGACTTTGCATTTTTTCACCATACTTGAAGACTGTTGTGTTAAATGAAAGGGACATACGACGTATTTTGTAGAGGGAATTGATGTAATTTTTACCAGTTTCATTGATTTTTACGGAATTTAGAGAATTTATAGAATTTTTACTACCCTACTCGAAAACGAGATTTATGCATACAATTCGTGGGTCAATTTAGGCATTTTTCCTGATTTTCAACATTCTTCTGGGGTTAATCTATTTTATGATTTTTTCTCCCTAAAATTAGACTATTCTGACACGCATTCACATCATTAGAGTGTATTCGATCTGAACTCTGATAATGGGCAGTTCCTATGTGGGCTGAGTTTCAGTGAGTTAAAACAGTTCTTTCCAACAGAAATT
Source organism: Vandiemenella viatica (assembly GCA_031002005.1). Taxonomy (NCBI): domain Eukaryota; kingdom Metazoa; phylum Arthropoda; class Insecta; order Orthoptera; family Morabidae; genus Vandiemenella; species Vandiemenella viatica. The sequence continues at coordinate 25,083,425 of JARYHS010008075.1, forward strand.
TTTACACTCATGGACTGACAGTACAACGAGTGTACCATTAAATGAATATGATAATACCCCATAACATGGCTACATAACATGAAGCACTTTGTTTTAGCACGAGAACAGTTGAATACTTATGGGATACGAATGATAGTGATAATATTCGCGTACTAGATGATGATCAGCATTCTGTAAGTGTAATTTTTGAGTCCCCATCTACGAAGTTAGGTATGTAAACTTTTAATCAGCAGTTATATAACACGTTTATCCGCTTTAGGTAGACTATGTAGACATAGAAAACGTGGTGAGGGGTGTTGCTCTACCACGAACAGACCGACACTTGCGTAGGTATGTACCAATGAACCAAAGGAATTGCTGTCACGGCGCTGGCCAACTGCACCAACATCACACACGGATGCTTTTGGTCGAACTGTTTTTAAATGGTCGAAGCATAGTTGAAATTTTAGTACTTAGGGATTCATTCAAATCATTTATATGTGGATTCATCAGAGATATCTTTCCGAAGGATGTCGGGTGCACCCTAAAATTGAAATGCGATGTCACAGAAGCATGTTAAAAATTAAACGAACATATAAGGTACGAAATGAGAACTGGGAGGATGTTGACGTTGCTGAATCATAATTGTGTAGTTAAAAATTTATGAAATTCCAACAGAAAGAAATTTAACAATTCGAAGATTAAGACGCTCTGGAACGACGCTTTGTCGGATTTATGTTGAAAATTTCCAAAGATTTCACCCATTAATCCTATATAATATGCCCACACGACAGGATTGTGCACTGCCATTTGGGCCGAAAAAAATCTAACAACCAGATGGTGATAATCACTGTCACCAATTTACAAAAGAAATGCTTGACCCATTAAACATACAGATTCTGCTCTGAAGGAACGTTTATACTACAAGATTAGTCCGTCTCCAGGGGAAATTTTTTGGATAGTTGGTATACAACGAAAAGAAAAAAAAAGTTAAACTAACAGTGGTGCCCTGAACGCAAAGAGGAAAACCAGCAAACACTATAACTATATATGAAATACTTATTTATTTTTGTGAGTGCAAACTACTTTCATGTTAACAAAAAATAGAAAAAATTCATTGTAAGTTTGAATTTCTCAACAATACCATATGTTATCGTCATTGTGTTCCGAAGTTCTCACAATCCTGCAGCGAATAGTGAGTTTCCTCGCATGTCGATAATATTGTTGGATAATGAGTACTAGCAGTAATGAGGCTGATTGGCCTGTCTTTATCTTCTGCTATATACTAAGTTGCAAAATGCCTCACATGTACCATAACCAATTCGAGTCAGAAATGGAAATTATGCATACGTTATGAAAATAACAAGGCCTACTGTTCATTACATGTAACGTAAGTTAGTTACATTTATAAGATTTAACACCATGATCAATAAACACTCTGATCTTCTTCTTTGAATATATGATGGTTAAAATAACTAATATAGTTGCGTTGACATGACATACACATCAATCAAAGATACGGGTGAACATTAGGCCTGTCATTAGCATGGAGGAAAGTAATATACGGAGACGAAATACCACTTATTCTGTGACGCCGCCTCTAAACACTTGGCTGATACTGCGCATGCGCGGTGGCGGCGGCAGGCATATTATGTATCCATACAAATGCTATGTTCACATTGTGTTGATGCTGTGATTATTTCTTTTTCTAATGTGTCTATGTTTTTATAATGCTATATTGTGCTGCATACGGTTGCACAAATTGGCCAGATAATAAAGAACCTTGAATATAATTTCATAAGTAAGTTACATTGTATTATTGTTCTTGAAGTGTGCAGTAGTAATTGGCAAGTTTGGTGCCTGTCTATAAATATTTAGTTATAGCTCTCAATGGGATGACTTTGTTCTCAAATTTTTGTTGATATAGTGTAGAAAATCAGCATACCGTGTTATTTTGCACATAATAGACTAGCATTACTTTTTAACGAGTGTTGAAAATGTGATTTAAAGGAGTGATATTTTCAGTGGATTTAGTATTGCGCTTTCTTTCGTCACGTTGCAGTTTATATTGACAGCGTATGATGAAATTAAATTTGTTAAATTATGCTATGCAATCTAGGAATCTTGATTAAACAAACGATGTTGTTACCCCAAATGCAGTTTGCGATTCAAATACGCGTGTGTGGGGGTGTCTACATAGTTTGATTCAGTAGCGGCAATTTAATGGAGATTGTGGTTAGGTCTAAATGCAGTCTGTACCAGAATGGTTTTGTTGTTCCATAAGGGACAAAGAATTTATCTATTATTTTTAGTCATTTCATGAGAACCATGTTAGTGACAAAACGTGTAACGTGATGTAAACTACTTCCAGCTATTCCAAATTAAGCTTACGATGTATGGAAACAAGATAACTATTTTTATTCTGGTCTAGGCCGCATTTCAACCTAACCACAAGTGGTAGTAATAAAACTGAAATAGCCATTCTGCATGTCCAGCATGTAATTCATTGTGGCTTTGGCAGAATTAATTTTTGTTCCAGTCCGCATCTCAACCCAATCCCCTCAATTTGGAGACAGTATATCCCGAAAACTAAGCAAGTTATCGAAAAAATTTATTATGTATTTTCGATTTTTTTCGTCGTGTTACATAAGAATCCATCATCAAATTTGACGTCTGCGAAATGTTTCTTCTTCATTTCAACTCAAGACTCCTCACTTTTGTGACAGTATATCTCAAGAACTAGGCGGGATATCGAAAAATTGTATTCTTTATTTTCTATTTGTCTCGTCTTTTTAAATAAGAATCCATCATCAAATTTGACTTTAACCAATTGTTTCTTCTGAATTTCAACCAAAAACATCTCACATTTGGGACAGAATATCTCAAAACTAAGCAGAATATCAAACAAATTTAGTGTTCATTTTTTATTTGTCTCATCGAGTTACAGAATCATCCATCACCAGATTGCGGCGTCACGTTTATCCTAGAGTCTCCTTGAGGTTTTTGTACATATTCCCCGTGTCTATATGGACAGGTAATATGGCGGCCACACCTCCCAACTCCTCCTCCGTCCGGCGTGGTGAAGGTCCCTTGCGTCGTCTCCAAATATTTCTTTCCTCCATGATCATTCGAAAGACGCGCTTTCGATCTATGCGTAGTACGATCACCCTAATATTCATTTCCGATGGTTTCCCGAAATTACTTGAAACAAATGCCCGAACTGCCACTTGCAATATAAGTGAGTTTCATTGGTCAACTTAGCGTCTTTAGAAAGAATAAATCTGAACAGACTGGCATCGGTTTTTCTATTCTTTGTACACTAACGACAACTGAACATGCATGGGAGCTATGGCTTAGTAAACAACCAATATTTGTAAAATATATGTAGGGGAACTGATGGTGGTGCAGCATGGAATCAAAAAGAATGAAATTGTGAAGCATTTGAAATGTGATGATATAGAAAGATCTAGAAAATTAAGTGAAGGCATAAAAGTTGAAATGAATGTATTTTGGAAACACGACTATTCTAGATGCCGATACATGCTCCCTGTATTAAGCCAGTGCGTCTTTGACGAGTTTTTATTTCAGCTCGACGTCAACTAAAAGATGGCAACAAACCTGTCAACCCCTTTGATAAAAATCAATTTATTCAGCTATAGATATTCATATGGAATTTTATAGCAGCGAGAAAGTTTCCTGCCTACATTTCTACATTCTCCCTGATAATGTAAGCAGAATACATACTCCAGAGTTCTGCAGTACATAAATTTCGCGCATTGTAAATTCCTGTCTCAAAGGCCTACATCTCAACGAACCACTGCGTGTTTACTGTATTCTGAAGCTAAAATAACATGCAGAAGTTGTTCGTGCAGAAAAAACTCATCTTAATACAGCGCAGGAATTTTTAGAAACTTTATGTGTTCCAGAGATGTGGTAGGTGTTACTAACTTTCTACTGTCAATAGTCACAACTCGACGAGAAGCCACTGACGTCAACAGGATGACACACAAGCGTGTTTTTTCTTGGCGCGTAATGCAGCCACCTAACCTTTACGCGTGCGTATCGACCCTCTGTTATTGTCAGCCTTGAACAGCGTATTTGTTCGAAAATGAATGAGAGACATCTTAAATCCTGTGATACGTCTAAGGGTTTCGAAATGGGGTGCACGATTGGTCAGACATATGGACGCTTGCATGGTACCCACTAATATCTGCCGCTTTTAAAATAAGGCAAACATTATTGGGACATGTGAATCCCGCTGTCGAAAATGGATGGGAACTATGTTTGACACACTGTCATTAATGTTTGAAAAACTGCTTGGAAGGGCTGCTGCACAGTACCGAAATAGAAATAAATGAGGTACTCTGCGCTGAAAGGGTCGGTCCGGTCTATTGTGTTACCTGGTGTTGTGGATTGTAATTCTCACCTGTAATATAACCTAAATTTTGTCATTACACTAACAAAATTTGTTTAAAGAACAAGAGCTAATATCAATTGTATTGCAAAGCATTTTTAAATTCATTTTCTTGCAGTTTACAAGGGGAAAAAGTTATATTGAGACGTTTATTCTTGTTATAATGAGTGAAAGAGTTTACTGCGGTGAACAGACAGCATCTTCAAAGCCCCTGAGTAATGTAATTTTATTTTGGTTTCATTCAGTGGAAAGAAACCAAGTGTTAGCGTAGTATCGGTAGTACCGACGTGTTATTGAGACTTAGTCTCAGTAACGCAATGCATGAAATGGAGACAGGTGATACTGGCAAGGTGGTAGGTGAAGATCCTAGGGCATATTTCGATGTTGTGAGTGACGAGTACGATGTTCTACATCTACATCTATACTCTGCAAATCACATATACTGTGGGTGGCAGAGGGTGCTAAGCACCAATCCTAATTCTGCGCATTCCAATCCCGAACAGATCGAGGAAAGAAGGAATATATAAATGAATCAGTACGGCATCTTATTTCTCTAATCTTATCCCTCCTGTCATTGCGACCTAAATAGGTTGGCGGAAGAAGTATTTTCGTTGCACTCGTAACTTAAAGATTTTCGAAAAATTCTCCAGCAAATTCAAACGAAATCGACGTCGTCTGTCCGCCAAACAATCCCAGCCCAACCCAAGAATTAGCTCTGTGACACTTACGTAAGGACTGTAACTAGCAGTCACGAATCGAGCGGCTCTTCTCTGTACTTTCTCTAACGTGTCAATCAATCCCTTGCGATACGGATCCCAAATTCCACAACAGTATTCCAAATGCGGACGCACTAGTGTTTTGTACGCTATTTCCTTTGTATGAGCATTACAACTTCTCAAAATACGTCCTATGAATCGTAGTTTGGAATTAGCTTTCATACAACGGAAGTTATGTGCAAGTCCCATTTCATGTTGCTTTGTACTGTTACGCCTAGATACTTCAGGGAATCTACAGTGTCAACAACTGAATTGTTAACTTTGTACTCCAGAGCAAGCGGGGTCTTTTTATACTTATGTGCATTGCCTTGCACTTTTTACAAGTTAAGTGTAAGCTGCCATCACGTACCATTCCGAAATAACCATCCAGATCGCGCTGATTTCTAAGCAATCGTCGGAGCACCTCACTTCCCTATAAATAAGTGCATCATCAGCAAAAAAATCGCATCCTGCAATTAACGTTGTCACCGAGATCGTTTATAAAAATTAAGAAAAGAAGTGGTTCTATTACACTTCCTTGAGGAACGCCCGAAGTAACATCTAGTTTAGAAGAGGCTTCCCCGTCTACAACGACATACTGTGACCAACCAGTTAGAAAATCGCGTATCCATTCGCAAATCTGATCAGATATACCGTACGCTCGGATCTTCGCTAAGAGTCGGTTGTATGGTTACAGAGTCAAAAGCTTTCTGAAAATCCAAGAAAATAGCATCAACTTGTGATCCCGCATCAATAACTTTCATTACATCATGCGAAAATAGAGCCAGTTGCGTTTCACATGATCGGTTCTTCCGAAATCCGTGTTGGTATGCTGTAAGTAGATCGTTTTCATCTAGAACTTCATAACGTTAGAGCATATGACATGCTCCAGAATTCTACTGCAAACAGATGTTAGCGATATCGGACGATAATTCATAGGATCTCTCCGATCTCCTTTCTTGAAAACGGGAATCACCTGCGCAATTTTCCAGTCAGAAGGTACTTTTCTTTCCTCTAAAGATTTACGAAATATATCTGACAGAAATGGTTCTATTTCTTCCGCGTATTCCGAAAATACTCTTACTGGTACACCATCGGGACCCGGCGCTTTCCCCCACTTCAGGAGCTTTAATTGCTTTATGATACCTACACTATCAATTTGTACTGGATCCATTTCAAATTCAACACGCCGTGGAAAAACGGGAATGTTTTCCATGTTTTCGTCAGTGAAGGAATTTTTAAATTCGGCGTTAAATACGGTAGCCTTGTCGCGGCTGTCATCAACTTCCCGACCGTCTTTTAGTAGAACTGGCATATTGTTGTCACAACCACCTATTTTTTTTACATACGACCAAAATTTCTTTGGATTTTCAATGAGGCTCTTGGAAAGTGAGTTGCATCGAAAGTCATTGAAGGCTTCGCGCATCGCATTCTTGACCTGTCCTCTTGTCTCAGCTAGGTTTTTCTAAATCACTCCTATACATCGTCCTTCTTGAGCGTGCATGAATCTTCCTTTGCTTTTTAAGTAACCTTTTGACTTCACGCGTATACCACGGGGGATCGTTCCCGTCCCTGATTGTCCTTTTCGGTATATGTAAGTCACATACCTTCCCTGACTATATTTATGAATCGAAGCCACATCTCTTCAACCGAGCCTCTTCCTTCTACAAAGGTAATGTATTTATCCTCAAAAACGTTCCTTTAAACTCTCCTTTGGGGCCTTTTCGAAACCTGTAAACGACCCTTTCTTTTTTCTTTTTGCGCTCGACTGTTTACTGTAGCAATTACAGCTTTATGATCACTTATTCCCGTGGTGGTAGAAATGTCCGTAAATAATTCAGGCTATTTGTAACGAGAATACCTAAATTTTTTTCGTTTTCGTGTCGCACCGCGTGGTTCAGTGACGAGCTGCTCAAGATTAAGATCTGAGAAAGAAAAAGGTCGATAATAATCTCACAGGATATTTTATCCCTGCCACCAGTAACGTGGCGTAATTACTCCAGTCAAATACGGCAAGTTGAAGTCGCCTCCTAGTATTATTCCATGATCCGGAAATTGACGAGCTATATTACTTATGTTATTTCTTAAGGCCTCAGCAACACCTACATCTGCATCTGGTGGACGATAGAAAGACCCTATCACAAGTTTTGTCCTAGCTACTATTAGTCTAATCCATAGGATTTCACAGACCGTATCAATATTTATTTCGTTACACGACAGGTGTTTACGAACAGCTATAAAATACACCACCTCCATTAGAATGTAACCTATCCTTACGGAAAACATTCATGCTATGGTTAAAAATTTCTGCTGAACTTATATCCGGTTTTAACCAGCTTTCAGTACCTAATACTATATCAGCTTCTGTGCTACTAATAACGCTTTCAAGCTCAGGCTGCTTATTACAAACACTTCTACAGTTTATAACGAGTACTTTTAACGGTCGAGATTGATTTTCGCTACTCCTAACATATGGTGCCGAATTTAATTGGGCTGCCCGTGACTGTAATCCCAGTTTCGGGTCTTCCTCCCTCAGCCTAAAAAATCCCCCAATGCACTCCACATGGCCCCTGCCACCCGTGTAGCCGATTCACGTGTGTAGTGCACACTTGATCTATCCAAGGGAAACCCTACACGATTCGACCGCAGGGCGAAGATCAAGGAATCTGCAGCCATGATTATCGCAGAAACGACGCAGTCTCTGGTTTAGACCCTCGACTCGGCTCTGAACCAGAGGTCCACAGTCAGTTCTATCGACAATATTGCAGATGGTTAGCTCAACCGAAATCTTGCGGTCATCAACCACAGAGCTCACCGTATGAGCAAGCCGCCGGAAGGAAGAGAGGATACCCTCCGACCCAAGGCGGCAAGCATCATTGGTGCCGACATGAGCTACAATCCGCAGCTGGCTACACCTCGTCCGCTCAATGGCATCCGGGATGGCCTGTTCCACTTCATGGATCAGACCGCCCGGAATGCACAAAGAATGGACATTGGACTTCATCCCAGACCTGTTCGCCATGTCCCTAAGGGGCTCAATGAAACGCCTAACATTGGAGCTACCTATCACTAGAATCCCCTTCTGTGATCGCCCAGACTTAGCGGGCGGGGGGGATGGCAACTCGCTGATTGACGATTGTGGATCTGAATCAGATCCAGACAACACATCAAACCTATTGGACAGTGGTACAGGCTTGCCCTCCTGGGATTCAGACCTGTACTCCTGCCCCCGCATGCGGCGTCGACGTCCGGAAACCACGCGCCAGACACTATCAGGTGACTGCCGCACAGGCCCCGAAGTCTCAGCCTGGACTGCAGGTACGATATTTGGCAGGGGAGAACCTGTGACAACACCTGCTTCGTCAGGGTCACCCCTTCCACATCTGCTGCAGTCACCTACGGCAGCTTCCAGCCTCGTAACTGTAGTTAGCAAAGCTGCAAGCTGAGCGCGAAGATCAGCCACCTCAACCCGCGTCTGCACACAGCAGTCACAGTCCCTACACATATTACTTATAAACTACGGGGAGGATAAAAGTTGAACTAACTGAGTAATCCAAATTAACTGTTCACACTTTACTACCAACCGCTACACGACCTAAAGAGAACCTCCTGAGGAATTGAATTTAGACCAGACGACTGCACTTAGTAGTTAATAGGACGTACTGATGAACGGCTTTAGCCAACCAATGTACTAAATAAAAAACAAATAAGCTCTATATACTTCCCTATAGAAAAAGCAAATAAATGCGATCACGATTGGAGCACGCTGTTATAATTCAATTAACGCAAATAAATCAAACGCTACCACAACACTTTAAATTATGTAAACAGATGGCGACACTCGTCTCGACGGTTGCTGGGGACCAACTAGCTACTGCTCAGCGACGACGGAGGATATTCAAAGATAAAATCTACCTACAACACTTTAAAATAAAATACTCAGAAAAGGCGGCACTTGACTCGACGGTTGCTGGACTCAACTAGCACCTCCTCTGCGACGACAGAAGATATTCACAGATAAAATCTACCTACAACACTTTAAAACAAAATACTCAGAAAAGGCGGCACTTGACTCGACGGTTGCTGGAACTCAACTATGACAACAGCAAGAAGTCTCCTGCAGCCTTTATCTTTTACTAATGCAACAGCAGGCGGTTTCGCAAGTGATGGACCATCAGAACGTGGAAACAGCAAATCAGACTGCATGGAAGAACGCCGCTCGAGGTAAACAGCGATCCAGGTCACCGTTGCCAGAAACGAGAGATGTCTTAACAGTTAATAAACCTAAAATTCTCGAGCTAGGAAGTAAGCGTCATACTTTAAATGCCACAGCCATACGTGACAATAATGATACTAAGCTCTACATGTTTAGAGAAAGTGAAAATGACATGTTCTATGTCTTTGCGGAATATGATACTGTTCATAGTGATCAACAGAATCTGAGTCGGCTACATCCCATGACTGTAGGGAAAATACTTAGAGAATCAGTACCAGGCATAAAATCTGCTATAGTTAATATTAGTAGAAAAGGTCGAAACCGTGTGCAGATAGAACTAAACTCAGCAGTGTGTGCAAACAGGATAGCTAATGTCAGAAACCATCCCAAAAAAAATAAGTTCTACATACCACGGTTTTTTTCTGTAAAGGAAGGGCTTATACGTAATGTAGACACGTCTTTCTCGGAAGACGAATTAAAGAAAGAAATCGAGTGTGATACTGATGTATTAAAAGTCCGTCGGTTTATGCGGAAAGGAACAACTGAACTAATACCTCGGCAGTTAGTACAGGTGACATTTATTGGTCAAAGGCTACCGAATTTTTTATATATTCATAGTACTCGCTGCAGTGTTGAACTGTATGTTGGGAATGTGGTTACTTGTTACCACTGTCTCCGTTTCGGACATACAAGTCGAATGTATCGTAGTGCCGCTCGCTGTGCAATTTGTGGCGAACGACTCGATACCAAAGAATGTACATATGAGCATAACCCACACTGTGTACATTGGTAACCACCGATCAACAGATCGCATTTGTCCCGAATGTTCTAAACAGAAACAAATTAAATTTCATATGGCCCACGAGAAGATTTCATGGGAGGAAGCTATTGCACTTGAATCACCTAATTCTTAAGCGAAAAGGACTGTCCTGCCGTCACTTGGAGATGAGAGCAATTTTCCGCATTTGCCTGCGCCGCGCTCGGCACCCTATCCTGCACAACGGCCTAGCTTTTCCTCAAAGTTACCGACTCCTCCTCAACCTCAGACTAGCACTTCACTTACTAGCCGCTGGCATCCACCTCCTCAACGACAGATGCGTCGGCCGCCGGTTGGTAAACACAGCCCACAGCAAAACATCCCTTCTGATTTATATTATGATGTTAACAGACCTCACACAGAACCAATAACCCGAAATCCCTATAGAACTCCACTAACGCCTACGAATGAACTAATGACAGATAAGATCTGTGATATGGTTGTAGCGTTATTTAGCATGGCCACTAACCAGGAACCCTTACACCAGGAAATTGCTGAGCCCACTTCAGGAAGAACTGAAGGTGTCACTGAATAACATCGTAACCGGAAATGGGGCGCTCGCCTTTTAGTGTAAACATCAAAGGCCGGCATACAATTGTCTCATACCCGCCGGCTTGCAAAGAAGAGGAGTCGACTTCCACCCCACCAAGGCAAACACGAGTATCCCTATTCTCTGGAAGACAAAGCCAACGTCATGGCGGACGTTTTTTTTTAAAAAAAATTCAGCCAACTTGTGGAGATGACCAGCAAATGGAAGCAGTCCAAAGACGCCTTAAAGTATTTTTGAACGCCGAGGGCGACGTAGAATATGACATCGAGCCCATCGCCCCTCAGGAGCTGCTCGGCTGCCTGGTCAACTTTCATTCAAAGAAAGCCCCGTGACAGGATAGTATAGGAAATATCTGTCTGCATAACCTGCAACCAGGAGCAGGTGTCTACCTCGCTTCTGTCTTCAACAAAATCATAGAAACGCAATACAATCCAACCCGATGGAGACATGCAGAGGTCGTAGCTATATACAAGAGTGGGGAAAACCTTGCTCAGTCGCAAATCTGCCGGACCATCAATAATCAAGGAATTCGAGCGTCTCCTGCTCAAGTACCTAAACCACCACATAAAACCATCAACTGGGGTTTCACCGCCGACACTAGACCACCCAACAATTGATGAGTGTGGTCGAGACTGTCACGCGTGCTTTAAACTTTAAGGAATATTGTAGTCTCGTTCTGCTGACCATTTCCCGGACCTTGACTCGGTTTGGCATGAAGGACTCCCAGTCACACTATATAAGCAGGGGTTCCTCCTGGGAATTATACACATCTACGAAGACAGTAATATACCCTTGAGGTGGTACAGTCTCACGACTATTAAAATTGAGCCACATCCACCTCCCATAAGACGAAATACATTTCCGATTTTTTGTTTCATAAACCGAAATAGTAATTACATTTCGGCAATAAAAGAGTTATAGGAACATCGAATACGTTTCATTTACTGTTTTAAAGACATTTTACAGTTATTAAGTGTTCACACATAACACGAAAGTTACCAGTCTCAGACAAAATGCTGGTTTTTAGCAAGTACTGGGTAACAACACAATGCAGATTTTATACCCGTCTACAACAACTTAGCGTGGAACAATAGAAAAGAATCATAACATTATTGTTCTGGCTGACGTGAGACACTGTCAACGCAGCTTGCGTGAATAGGATTTGACAGACACTTTTCTATTAAATTTAACTTCACCATAAAGATTTCTGTCACTCAACATTCCCCATTTTTTCTAGTGCTCATAACAAAGTCGGGCGATTGATCATTGATGTGATACGTAATGATAACTGTTTAAAAATAATCAAGGAACTAAATCAAACTAATGTGTCTGTTGTGCGAAAAAGTTTTTTTAGCTAATGTCCTTATTGTGCGACAACGATAATTTCTAGCATGTGGTATTGGGAAGCAAATGGGAAATGAAATGGAAAGTGGCTGCTCTTACGAAAAAAATTCTCATCAAAGAAGAACATAAAATTCAAAGCTTCCGTATTTAATAACATGCTGCTCCGACTAGTGATAGCTAATGATATAATTGATGCATAACCCCAACTGGGCATTATTCGTGGCATGGAGTTATCTTCCTGTCCTATCGCGTTGACCGCTATCTCCGGGAGTCCGTAAAAAATTCGGTTTGCGGTAAGGGGCAAAATCGTTAACCGTAGCACAAAAAGAATATACGTTATTAAATAAGTGCGGAAATTTTTAAAGTTAATTCTGTCGCATATCACCATTGAAGAAAAGTTTCTTTAATTTTAATTCCTAAATTTAAAATTCCAAGAAATAAACAGTAAATTCCAGGAACGAGGAAAGATAATACCTGGCTCGTTATTAGTTTCTCCTACCTCAGCTTCCGTCTCTGGTAAGCCTGACACTATGGTGCTGATCCCGGAAGCTACGAGGTGCGATGTCTTGCGGTTCCACGGTTCGAGTCAGCCTAGGTCAAAAGTGGTTAAATGATGCGTTATATTTTTCTTGGGTTACCCGTACACTGGGACAGTGAAAACATATTTTACACCTATTGGGAAGTTGAAATTACAAATTTCTGCCTGTATCTATTGTGAAATCGAAATTCGTTGTTATTCTTCAATAAAGTCACTATTATTTCAAAGGCACGGAAGAGGTTAGTATTCTAAAAATGTAAACGAATTCGGCAACGATATTTGAGAAATGGCGATTCCATCATTCCGTTGAGTAATTTCGAGATTTTTTATTTAAACAGAATTTTTGACAGCCAGATCGTGAGAGTGAATTGACTACTGTCTAGTGCCACTGATGAAATTTACCCTTCACCCAATTCGTTCAGCTATTAATTAATGTAAAATTCCGGGAAATAAACAATAACTTTCAGGAACGAGGAAAGATAATGCCAAGCTGTTTATGCGTTGTAGCTACCTCATCTTCCGTCTCTGGTAATCCTGACGCGATGGGGCGGTAAGTGGCTCATATTCGCGGATGCAGATCCCGGAAGCTAGTGCGTTGTCTCGTGGTTCACGGTTCGAGTCGCGCCGCGGGAAAAAGTGGTTAAACGTTGTGTTATGTTTTTCTTATGTTACCCGTACACTGAGACAGTAAAAACGTATTATACACCTATTGAGACGTTAAAATTACAGATTTCTGCATGTATCTATTGAGCAATCCAAATTCATTGTTATTTTTCTGTAAAGTCATTATTATTGCAAAGGCCTGGAAGAAATTATTATTATTATTTTTTTTTTTTGAAACCTAAACGAATGGGTCCACGGTCGTTGAGAAGTGGCAATTCCCCATTCCTTTGAGTATTTTCGAATTATTTTGTTATTTAAACCAAAACTTTTTTGGCTGGATCGTGAAAGTAACTTGACTACTGTCAATGCCGCTGAAGAACTTTGCCTATTTGTTCGATGAACAGTAACACAATCAAGATTTAATTTAAAACTGCTGGTATCTGTATGTATTGACATATTAACTCATTGTATGCTGAATTGACGCTAAAGTAAATACAATCATGTTGTGGATACTGAAATTTGTAATAATCTAGTCTTAAAGTATAAATTGTTCGCGATCATTCATTTCGCCAAAGTGTAAAGTAAAAGGTTTGTTTCCTCATAGTTGTGGAAAAACGATAGCCAGTATATAGACGTCATAACATCCACGAGGACTAGTGGTTTTATAAATATCCTACGTTTCATTTATTCTAAACAAAAATCTATCAGTTTCTAAATTTTTGTCTCAAGATAAATATCATAACAGAAAGAAATAGTGACACTTATATTTTCGTAATGTTTTGTTAATAGAAAACTTAAAAATATTACGTGTCAGCTGATAGATGACGATAGCACTATCAAGCGCCACATTGTAATTCATTATAAGGATTTATAGTTTGTCTCAGTTACACTCGGCAAGTGATGTGTGGTAGGATCATCATGAGGAAATAGGGCTGTTTACACACAGCGTTGAACGCGCAGCCTTTCCGTGAACGGCTCGTATGGAATATCCATTCCCAGGATATTCCTACTTCTTAAAGAATGCATAATCATTAATTTTCTATATATACTCGTACAGTCTTTGCATTAAATGTGGACAGCGCTGTCATGTTCTATCAGTCTTTTTGCACAATCTGGCATCAATCTCATCCCAGGAAAGAGTAAGGCAATGCTGGCTCGCCTTTTGGCAATATCATTGGGGGATATTTCATTCAGAGCCATCTATATTTCAGATTATTCATTTCCGTAAGTCAATGCATGAAACAAAACTGGAATTAAGCTCCTCCCCACTGACGATTCATAATGGCGGGGTAGTTCATCAACCTTCCCCTACATTTCAATAACACTTTAAATAAATTCAGATCGTAAAACCTATCGCAAAAGTTGTAATTAACGGGAATGCATTAAAGCGAGGCAAAAAATAACCCCTAAGGCTCCGTTCTACTTTTTACTACAACTGAGTAGCGTAAAACTTTAACGATCATTATTTACATACTGGTTTGGCTAATTCCTTCCGATAATATTTCACTCATAATGTGGTCTGTGGACAAACCAGCGAATAACCATTTTCGAGGAGGTAGAATTTTTAGTTACTACGAAACTACAGAAACAAGAGATTATTTCGGAAAAGATTGAATGAAACAGTCTTCCTAGGCAGCATTGTTAACAAACTGACGAGTAGGTATCTAGCTTGAGCGGGGGGGGGGGGTCCTGTGGTTAGCGTTGTGGTTTTCTGAACCTGCGGTTCAAGGTTCAAATCCACGTATTTCATATTCTTTTAAATTTTTTCCCCTTTTATAAGTTCCGAACCTACACTATGCTTATGCATATTATATATTCTTGATTCCTTCCAAACTGCCTCAGGGAATAAGATACTTAAGGAATCTCTTATAACCGAAACTATCAAATGATTTTTAACCAACTACCAACATGAAAGTAAACACTTTTGCGGCGGCAGCGCTGAAAGAAAGCTACTCTGGTTCCCAGCCACGCCGAAATCAGATCGTCTGTCCCATTTCCAACTGTACACGTTTATCGAAAATAATCATTTCACAGTAGAACGAATTTCACGTTTCAGAAACAATTAATTTATCGTTGGAATTATGTCTCTAATTTTAAGCCATGTCTATCATTAATTCTGTAGGTGGTCTATAATGATCATACACCGTCGTCAAGGAAAACAAAAATATAATGTAAAAACATGAAAGGAAATCGCATAGAACCAAATATTAGTACTGTAACAAATTAAATGACCATTGTCACTCAAAAATTTAAAACCAGGTTATTATCGTAGGACTAGCATAAATTCTTTTATTACTGGTATAAGTAAAGAAAGTTAATTGAGAATCGGGATTGAAGTAGAGAGTTCTAAAATTACTGCTTTACAGCGTAGCGACTTGATACCTGCGGGATTTAAAAACTCATTACTTAATAAATCATACAATTTTTGTGTTATTCTTTGTTGCGATTACTTCAGTATAATAACATAAATAGATACCACCATTTGGCGAAGAAGGATGTCGCCACTCGTGTGAGTGTTCTTTAGTCTCGTGTGTGAAGTGGAACGGTGACTTTTCGTCACCCGTGATAGTCGACTCCAAAATAGACTAAGCCGCAAAAATTCAAACAAACACAGCCTACCGGTAAAGAAAGTTCGACAGTGCCTTAGGACCGGAGGACCGAGCGTAGTGGATGAGCCTTAACGCTCTGGCCTCGCATTCGGGAGGAGGCGGGTTTGAATACCCGTCCGACTATTAGAGGCGGAAAAGGACTAGTGGCAAGGATTTCACCAATGGCCTTTAAGGAACCATTCCGGTATTCACATAGAGTGGTTTGGGGAAACCGTTGAAACCCCAAATCTGGATGGCCGGACTAGGATTCCAACCTGTGTCCTCCCGAATGAGAGGCCAGAGCGTCACAGCGTCTACAAGAATGCGTGTGTCGAATGGTGATGACGTAGAAAATTGTATAATTGTTCAGCCCTTAAAACGATGTATACATTGAAGAAAGTAAATTGAAACTTTGCTTGGGAGACCTCACATTTTGGATTTCCCTCTTACAGTTAACATGGATTACCATTGTATTTTTAATTTCCAGCTGTGACTTGCAGTCTTAAGTTGGATAATTGTAGTGAAAAACAATAAAAAACTTTAGCCGAATTTGCTGCTCGTGATGAATTATTACGTGTATTATTTGC
The DNA here is from genome assembly GCA_031002005.1 of Vandiemenella viatica. Lineage (NCBI taxonomy): Eukaryota > Metazoa > Arthropoda > Insecta > Orthoptera > Morabidae > Vandiemenella > Vandiemenella viatica. Next base: position 25,099,816 of record JARYHS010008075.1, read on the forward strand.
GTTATAAAGGTGTTCTTCTTAGCCGAAGGAAATAGGAAAGTTCACACTTATTTCCTCCTGCAACGCTGCCACATCTACTTCCTCCAACCTTGTCACGATTTCTGACTTCTGGCAGTGCTCCGGAAATTCCTATACAAGGAATCGTGTCTCATAAGCTAGGCGATATCATGAGAACAGACACATTGCCGAATTATTTTTCTTCCACGTCTCATATTTTTATTTAACTGATTTTTTTCTGTTTTTAACAGTTTGATTCTTTATACAGATTATCAATAACTATTCATTCACGAGATTTTGTATCTATATATATCTTCACTTTGGTTATATAAAGGACGAAGCACGTCTGTTTTTAAAGGAGGAGTGGCTGAACGGTAATGCGCTGTACCTGTGGAGCTGTTGATCCTAGGTTCGATCACACTTGCGGTTGAATATTTTTTCATTGATTATTTCCTTTTCACTTGTTGCAAAATACATATCATATGAATATACATATAAAAAACTTATTATATTTTACGGCAAATTGTTTAAAAATAAATTCTAGTATCAAGCGCGAATACACTTGTCATCGGATGTCTCAGTCCACTATTGTAGCAGTATCTTTAGTTGTTTATCGTGAATACAGATTCATTTAGCACTCCATATGAAAAACATTTTGTTAGCAGTTTATTGGCCACATCGACGATAAAATGTGTGTATTTGGAATTTAAAATACTGTTCAGCGAATATAATCTGACGACTTTAGTGCATTTTAGTGCCGTAAAGGCAGGGAGTACATTAGGACTTGTTCATGAGAACCTGCAAGATTAATCACTGCTGTTTAATTTCTCGCTTGATCCGACAAAGAAAATATTATTTCTTATTTTTTTTATTTTGGATTTGTGATTTCAATATGCCGTGAGTTAGGAATTTTTTTTTTTTTTTGTAAATGCCTCTCCAAGGCGTCAGGAAAAATACCATATAATTATCGTTAAAAAAAAAGAGCAGCTATGTGCAACCAACAGCCTTGTAGTTTCACATTTGGCTTGGAAATGAAATTGGAATTTAGAAGGAGCATTTAACAGTGATACCATTGGATACAAATGTTTACTGTGTTTGCGTCAGTCTCCAAGAACTAGCCGTGTTTGAGAAAATTCTAGATCCTTGGAGTGGCATTTACAAAAAAAAATCCTATCTCACAGCATATTGAAATCACTGACCCAAAATAAAAAAAAAACTACTCAAAGGAATGGGGAATTGCCTCTTCTCAATGACCGTGGACCATTCGTTTACGTTTCCAAATAAAAAAAAAAATAAAAAAAAAATACTAATTTCTTCCAGGCCTTTGCAATAATAATGACTTTACAGAAAAATAACAATGAATTTGGATTGCTCAATAGATACATGCAGAAATCTGTAATTTTAACGTCTCAATAGGTGTATAATACGTTTTTACTGTCTCAGTGTACGGGTAACACAAGAAATACATAACGCATCGTTTAACCACTTTTTCCCGCGGCGCGACTCGAACCGTGGAACCACGAGACAACGCACTAGCTTCCGGGATCTGTATCCGCGAATATGAGACACTTACCGCCCCATCGCGCCAGGATTACCAGAGACGGAAGATGAGGTAGCTACAACGCATAAACAGCTTGGCATTATCTTTCCTCGTTCCTGAAAGTTATTGTTTATTTCCCGGAATTTTACATTAATTAATAGCTGAACGAATGGGGTGAAGGGTAAATTTCATCAGTGGCACTAGACAGTAGTCAATTCATACTCACGATCTGGCTGTCAAAAATTCTGTTTAAATAGAAAATCTCGAAATTACTCAACGGAATGTGGAATCGCCATTTCTCAAATATCGTTGCCGAATTCGTTTACGTTTTTACAATACTAACCTCTACCGTGCCTTTGAAATAATAGTGACTTTATTGAAGAATAACAACGAATTTCGATTTCACAATAGATACAGGCAGAAATTTGTAATTTTAACTTCCAAATAGGGTTAAAATATGTTTTCACTGTCCCAGTGTACGGGTAACCCAAGAAAAACATAACGCATCATTTAACCACTTTTGATCTAGGCTGACTCGAACCGTGGAACCGCAAGACATCGCACCTCGTAGCTTCCGGGATCAGCATCCCCGAACCTGAGCCAATTATAGCACCATAGTGTCAGGCTTACCAGAGACGGAAGCTGAGGTAGGAGAAACTAATAACGAGCCAGGTATTATCTTTCCTCGTTCCTGGAATTTACTGTTTATTTCTTGGAATTTTAAATTTAGGAATTAAAATTAAAGAAACTTTTCTTCAAGGGTGGTATGCGACAGAATTAACTTTAAAAATTTCCGCACTTATTTAATAACGTATATTCTTTTTGTGCTACGGTTAACGATTTTGCCCCTTACCGCAAACCGAATTTTTACGGACTCCCGGAGATAGCGGTCAACGCGATAGGACAGGAAAGATAACTCCATGCCACGAATAATGCCCAGATGGGGTTATGCATCAATTATATCATTAGCTATCACTAGTCGGAGCAGCATGTGATTAAATACGGAAGCTTTGAATTTTATGTTCTTCTTTGATGAGAATTTTTTTCGTATGAGCAGCCACTTTCCATTTCATTTCCCATTTGCTTCCCAATACCACATGCTAGAAATTATCGTTGTCGCACAATAAGGACATTAGCTAAAAAAAACTTTTTCGCACAATAGACACATTAGTTTGATTTAGTTCCTTGATTATTTTTAAACAGTTATCATTACGTATCACATCAATGATCAATCGCCCGACTTTGTTATGAGCACTAGAAAAAATGGGGAATGTTGAGTGACAGAAATCTTATGGTGAAGTTAAATTTAATAGAAAAGTGTCTTCAAATCCTACTCACGCATGCTGCGTTGACAGTGTTTCACGTCAGCCAGAACAATAATGTTATGATTCTTTTCTATTGTTCCACGCTAAGTATGTTCAAGAAACGACAGAACTAAAAGAATTGCTTTTACAGGCAAGCATACTTACAAGGCCACTGCCAAAATTATTAAATCCAAAATCTTGTTACGTGTTATATATTTGACTGAACTCTTAGATAAGTCTGTGCTGTTTCCAAAAATTATAATACACAGCAAACGTTGAATATTAACGTAAATTTCGAGTCATTTTAAGTTGTTGTAGACGGGTATAAAATCTGCATTTTGTTGTTATCCAGTACTTGCTAAAAACCAGCATTTTGTTTGAGATTGGTAACTTTCGTGTTATGTGTGAACACTTAATAACTGTAAAATGTCTTTAAAACAGTAAATGAAACGTATTTGATGTTCCTATAATTCTTTTATTGCCGAAATGTAATTACTATTTCGGTTTATGAAACAAATAATCGTAAATGTATTTCGTTGTATGGGAGGTGGATGTGGCTCAATTTTAATAGTCGTGAGACTGTACCACCTCAAGGGTATATTACTGTCTTCGTAGATGTGTATAATGGGTTGAGTAAGTCCCAGGAGGAAATGTAGCGATGTGCAATTCAAGTCGTTCGGATTAATATGAGCATGGTAGTACATACCTATCCAATCAGTGTGCCACGTAAGTTGTGATACGGCTCATTTCGTAGTAGCCGCAGCAAAGCAATCGTCGCACGACGCACAGTGGTCTGAAATTCCGAAAAGCTGGCCAAAATAGAAATCCTTGTTCAATCTTCATGAAAATTTGTATACATGATCTGTGTAGGTCGCTGATAACGAATATCTACGTCAATTATATATATAAAAAAAATAAACAAAATGTCGGTTCCAAAATGGCAGAAAATATTTAAAATGGCAGATTATCTAAAAAATAGTATAAATATTGGGTGATTTAATATCTGTTATAAAAAATCTGGACATTATTTGTTGAAAAAAACAAAATGGCGGCTTCAAAATGGCGGATGCTAGTACAAAAATTTATGTTGAATGCATAAAATATCCTATAAGTATATGAAATCGGTAATAATGAAAAAAGTTAAAACAATATTTCATACGATATTGAATATATCGCGACTTTTGTTAATACTGATTAAAATTGGCTCTTATAATATAAAAATGGCAAAGCCATTGTGGTGGACATTTTTACAAACAGAAAAATAGTATCTTTTTCAAAAAAAATATTATTAAAAGGGACTTATGAGGACGTAAATCTATATTTCATTTTAAAAATAAAAAACAAAATTGCTTATTGATAATATTTTATTAAAAATGTCTAAAATTGTATTGTTGAAGAAAAAAGAAAAATAGTTTTATGCAATTTTACTTATAAAACATTTTTATTTGTACAGAAATTCGATTGCTTAATAAGAAACAAGGTACATTTTATTCGCTATCGGAATCACAACAATCTGTCATTGATTCATCCGTCACAGAATCAGTTACATCAGAGCAATGTGTTGCGATATCTGGCGGATTGAGTGGCTCTAATGCCTCTATTGACAGCGATCTCAAATTTTTTGTGGCAATTTCCTGAGGCTCGTAATAAAGGGTTTTGAGGAAACCAAAAGTCGCAAAAATACATCCTCCATCGTTTTTTGGCGGCTGCATTTTCGCGAGAAATCTTCCCGAAATCTTTTTCTATATTTATTGCACGATTCTTGCGCACTTTCAAACGAGTCTATGCCCTTCTGCATGAGTCACAAAGCGAAATCGACACGAGATTTATATCAAAGAAATACCGCTCTATGGCACTAGTAAAGTGAACGTTCCTAAATAGTTACTTTTGTTTCATCAGATTTATGAATTTCAATTGTTGCAACAATGTCTGCAACATCATTGTTTAGTTTTCCTTTTAGTAGTAAAATAATTTCTTTTCTAGAAATCTCTATACATGTAGTAGATGTACATTCTGAAACATTTAAAATCCATTAAAAATGTATTTAAAAAATACTGTAATTTATTATAATCTTTTAATTTTTTAATCGATTTATTAATGATTCTGTTAAATTTCATTCTGATAAATCAGTCCTCAAATACACTGGAACCTGAAAGTATTACCGAAATACGAGGAAAGGTCAAGGCCGTATTCAAACCTTAAAATATTTACCTGATCAACAATTTTGTCGTTATGCATGTTAACACATAAAATTATATTATTAACAGAATAGCAGCTAGTAGCAGCCAATTTTTTTAAATAAATATCAAATACAATATAGGCTATAAGGTGGCATATAAGATTCGACCGAACACGACAGAACACACAAACTTTTTTCAACTTCTAAGTTAAATAATTTGTTTAATGTAGATTATTATTTTTCTTACATTGTGGGGGTAAATCCATTTTGCGAATTCAAATGTTCGCAACACCACGTCGTTCTGTACACAATCACTTATTACATTTAAAAGAATTGTGAATTTTCGCCGGTTACTTTCCAACTAATCGCTTATTTTCGGTATGAGCTACAACGCGCCAGATGTTCTCGCCACGTCGCGTCGGCACTTTCAAAGGAGTCTATGCCCTTCTGCATGAGTCACAAAGCGAAACCAACACGTGATTTACATCAAAGAAATACCGCTCTATGGAACTAGTAAAGTCAAAGTTCCTAAATAGTAACTTTTTTTTTTACTTTTGGCCAGCTTTTCGGGATTTCAGACCACTGTGCGACGCCTGCAGGACGTTCATTTATTGATCATAGGCATAGTAGCTGATGAGTTACCTAGTTTCTTTTGGATCGTTTACTTGCTTATTGACCCCCTGGATTGCTTCAAGTCGGAGCAGCCCTATTGGTAATGGTTGAAGAGCCTGATTGTTCTTCTTTTGTTGGCATTCCTAGTTTATCTGTGCTTGTAATACTTTGTTCAACACTACTTGCCTTTACAACTGGTGTAAAGTCAGTAATTTTACGAGACATCTTCATTTCCTTTGCTAAACTAAAAACGCACGACTAGAAGTGTCTTTTACTTCGCGGTGCTTCACCTTCATTGTTGCCACATCTTCTGAACTCCAGAAAGGTATTATTTGAAACTCTGAAACAGATCAACAATGGGGCATGATTTATAAATAAAATTACTTATTAGAATTAATCCTTGAACACGCAAAACTGAAAATGAAGTACTGAAATATAATTCTTTTTTAATTGATGCTCAGGCGTATTTTCTACGCCTTTGACGGAGTTTGCAGGCGTAAAATGAAAAATTTCATGTATAATTACGCCTAACGCCTGGTCAATTTCGAGCACTGAGTGGATCAAATGGCAAAGACAGCGGCTAGAATAAGAGACACTTTATATATCCAGCTTCAGTACACTGACTACCTCTTCAAAATAAAAATAAAGGCTCTGTATAAATGGCAAACTGAATGGGACTCCAGCAAAAGTAGGAGGGGACAATATTATGGATAGATTCAACCCCGAATACCATCCCGCCCATGGGTTCTACAACTTCCCGGATCATAGACGCGTCATTTCCACTATAATTAGAGTGCGCTTTAACCATGGTTTATTTCCCCAACATTTACATCGGATACACATCTTAGATGCTGATATTTGTGATTGCGATAGAGCAGAAATAGGGGATATTAATGCACCAAATATAAATATAAATCTCATTGACAAAATTTTTTAAAACAACTAGTCAACTATGGAATACCTCTCCCAACAACATCAGTAGTCTGTTGCACGGTAACAACGTGACCAAATACAAGTTGTTAAGGAACTTTATAAAGTCAACTAATATAAAAATTTAGATGTGAAAACTAGTTACTTGTAAGGATTTTACTCATTGTATGGTCGTAAAAAAAAAAACTGCCATAAGGAACTAACAATAATGTATATGTCTCTGTATCATTTGTAATTATGTTTGAGCAATTGTATCTATACATAGTGTGTCAAACCTTGACTCTCACTCCTATCTAGAGGGGGGGGGGGGAATGTTCCTTTCTGATTAATCAGGTTACTTTGTTCTATCCTTTATATTTTATTAATCATGTCAAGTCTTGCTCTCCTACCTATGTTTAAAATGTTTTTATATGGATGTACAAATGGATGTTGGTTGTATAGTGCCTTGGCACTTAAAGCCAAATAAACAAAAAAAGTCGACACCTATTATATAATGTCTGCACCTACTGTTTGGTAGGAAATGCGGTATCAAAATAAGTGGAAGTAAAAATGGGACTGCCACAGGGTAGCGTATTGGGATCATTGCTATTTATTATTCTAATGAATAATTGTGTTGATTGTTTACTATCAGAAATTAGATTGTTTGTAGATGACATAATGCTATATAAAAGGATCAAAACGGTTGAGGATTGTAAACAATTGCAGGGTGATCTGGATAGGATATCTAGTTGGGTTGGTAAACATGGGATGAAGATAAATGCAAAGAAGAGTCAGCTTATTAGATACACAAATAAAAAACTAAAGGTTTATTATGATTATTGAAACTGATTTTTTGAGTGTTGTAGTGTATTAAAGCAGTGCTAGAGGTGAAGTTCATTTAAAGATCCCACCGAAATTCTTCGGATTCAAACCAAGGAACTTGAATTTTTTAGGTGGGAGCTTTAATGATCGAGCTACCTGTCTGTTGGCTAAAGTAAATAAACTTTACTGATAAGAAGCAAGTCTTATTTAAGAATTTCTAAACTAAGTTTGTTGATATCTTGAATTTTACACAGATTTTTCATTTTTTTTTTGAAAGTTATACCTGTGAGACACAATGTTAATGACTATAAGAGATCATGTCTCACAAATTAAACAAAAATGCCCGGAACAGAGCTAACTTCATTTTTTAGGATATCTGTCTAATGATACCACGCTCTAGAAGGATGTGTATTTTGAGGTTCCTTAAATACATATCTGTTTTCCGATCAATGAAACACATAATTCTGTGAAATTTCATCACAATTTGATGTTATTATTACATTGTGGCTTACGGACAGAGATATTAAAATTATAAGGCTACATTTTTTTGCCATTCTGGTTAAGGATCCCTAAAATTAAACTTTTGGCAAGAAAAATTGTTATATAACATGTACAATTTACCTCATATTCTCTTTCAAAGTAAGACACATACTGTACACGTCATCCATTTGTCTGCTATAGGAGAATATAACATCAGTTTATTTTTGAATTGGTCTCTTAGTTGTGTGTAGGTGATGTAATATCACTGAAGTAAGGAGTGGTCTGGTGGCTCAGTGGTTTAGCGTCTGGCTGGAGATCGAAAGGTTCCCGGGTTGAATCCCTGTCTCGCTGGGGATGTTCATATGCCCTTAACCCGGCCTTCACTTCTGGCACAGCTTGCTGAGTAATGTGAAGTACACCAGAACGCTTCCGTGTTTCGGATTCCACGTTAAACTATTGGTCCCCTGTACCCGGAAGATTTGTCGGGTTAGGTTAAGTCGGATACGATAGGGGCGGAATGCGCAGCCAACATCCTATCATCCAGGTCATTACGACTATACGGAATAATTATTACTGCAGTAAGAATAAAAAAAAAAAAAAGAAAATACAGTTTTAGAAAGATATTACTCATTATTTGCTATACAGTATTATTACTACTATGTTTTTAAGAACACTCTCTGTAACAAGTTTGTACGTACAATCATTCCTATAGCTAGAATTCCAACAGCTATACTTGTTGTTCGTTGGTCTAGTGCATATATATCATAATCTCCTCCAATCATACCAAATATAATTGGTTGAAAACAAAGGAAGAGAAAATCTGCCAGAACTTGACCAGGAGTTGGCTGTAACATAAAAGGAAATTAATTAAAAATTCTGACAGAAAAATAATGGTTTGTAAAATAGCAAAAAGTACGTTATTTTGTAAGGCCATTGTGTTTACGAATATCATATAATTTTTATACTTTCCTGAAGCCAAATATATATATTCACTGATGAGCCAAAGCACTGCGACTACTGTCCATCGCGTGACTGAAACCGTCTGACGACGTTGTGAGTACGTCATGCAGTAAAGAATGTATATACAGTAAGCGGAACAGAGACGGATGGGGAGTCATTCTACTAATGATACCTGCGACAAATAGAGAAATCCATTGATGTTAGTTACTTTGACAAAGGGCAGTTTGTTAGGGCCCAGCACACGGCATCGAGCGTCCCGGAAACGACGAGCTATAGTACTGATCATCAATGGAACGTGGATGAAGGATGGTGAAGGTGGTGGTGGTGGCCGTCCATGCGTCATCATAGAACATGGAAGGCGGAGGATTGTCCGATCTGTAAAGCGTTATAAGGCACGATCTGCGTTCTGGTGGCTCAGTTGGTTAAATCGCGTGACTGGGGAACGGAAGGTCCTCGTTCGAATCCTGGTCTCGGCTGGAATATTTTCGAGCCTTAAAACTAATTTTAGCTTTGTTCATGTGAAGCACGCTAGGATGCTCCGTGGTTCGGATTCTCTTTCCCAGGTAGGATTATCGGGGTAGAACAGCCACGCACAATCTCCCGGCGAGCATTGATTTGTGGCAGATCTGATGTCAGAGTACAATGCCGGTGTCGGTGCAAGTCTTTAGGAGTACATCGTTCAGCCCCTACGCGTTTCCTTGTTGGCCCAACTACATGGTCGATTACGATTGCCTTGGGCACAAGATCATCGAGATTGATCCGAGGATCAATGAAAACGTGTTACATGGTCGGATGTATCACTTTCTAATCACACCAGGTCAATGGTCATATCCGGATACGCTGTCTTCCAGGCGAACGGCTAATCGTAACACGCAGCGCTAAGGGGTCATGTGTTTTGTGAGAGTGATCGAAGACATCTTGATTGCTTTGGAAAAAATGAAAATTATCGCGGACCACCTGCATTCCTTCATGGTTCATGTCTTCTACGACGGTTGTGGGATTTTCCAATAGGTTACAAGGCTAGAGATGTGCTTCAGTGGTTTGAAGAGCATGATAGTAAACTCACATTGATGTATTGACCTCCAAATTTGCCTGATCTCATCCCGATAAAATACATCTAGGACACTATAGGACGCTAGCTTCGCGGCAGCAAACCACCGGCCCTTGATTTAAGAGAATTTCGTAGTCTGTGCGTAGACATCTGGTGCTTAATATCTCTATAAATCTTCCAAGACATTTCGAATCCATGCCACACCGAATCACTGCTGTATTGCCTTACGAAGGTATGCCAACACGCTATTAAGCAGATGGTCATAATGTTTTGGCTCCATAGGATACATATATATGGTTAGCAATTATAGATATAAACAGGGCTAGAGAGAGAACCGATTACTTACCATAAGCAAGACGGTGTAGAAAAAAAAAAAAAAAAAAAAAAAAAAAAAAAAAAAAAAAAAAAAAAAACATAACATGGAACATATAGAAATTTCTGGTGGTTAAACCATTCTTCAAATGCAAAACATGAAGCGGGTAAGGTGGGAGTCAGAGTGCAACTAACTAGTCACTGCACAATAATAATCATCTGTGAAGGCAAAGAAGGCTCAAAGGAGATTTTCAAAACAAGAACGACAGTATTAGGACAAGTGCGGCCAAAAACATACGCACAGAAACAATGTGTACGTTCCAAATTTTTTTAAAAACATGATACAAATTGAAATTAAAGAAGTAATTAAAATATATGTGCGTTAGGCTTTGAGAGAGACTATGTTATCCTCTTCCAATCGAATGTCAACCTCTCCTTCACGTGGCGAACACACTGTTTGATAATAACGCACGGAAGATATAGGCCTACATCTGAAAACGTCCAGTGAATATCAGCTAGATTATATCATTGTCAAACAAAAATTCAGGAATCAAGTTCTAGATTACTTAGGATCTTCCGTAGACTCCTACCATAACCTAATAGTTATGAAATGTATACTGAAACTCAAGGGAATATACAAGCAGCACAGGCAGAACACATTGGAAGTAAACAAATTTAAACAAACTAACATGAGAGAAAAACTTTCAGAGATAGTAAATCTTATATCTTTAAACGAGAAATTCTTGTATATATATATTTTGGATCTCGGAAACGGCTATGACGATTTGAATGCAATTTGATATTTAGATAACGTTTGGCTTTTAAGATTACCTAAATAGTTGTCTTCCGTACAAAATAGCGAGTTTACAAAATACGAACAATTTTTTCACTCAGTATCACGCAAACAGCATTAACACCATCTTGTAGACAATTCAGATACCAGAAAGCCTACAAATAATTTCTCTTTGATTTCAAAGAATATTTAAGAGAACAGTTCTTGTATACTGGCTGACCCGTGGAAATTATCACTGCAAGTTTAATTGTAAAACATTTAAAAAGGAAGATAATTAAAAAATTATCATTGGTTTTGTAAGAGGTGAAACTTTACAGAAACTTCTTTGAAAATAATATTACCGGTACCAGTTATAAAGTAATCATCGATTATGTTCTGATGTTAAAAGTTGTTGTTACTTTGTCATTAAATACTATGACCTTAATTATAAAACATCTTCGCTCGCATTCTTACGATTTCTGTTCAATATACAAGATTTCGAGTAAAGTTTGATAATAAAGTGAATAATTAAATATTAATACATCTACAAATTCCTGAAAAAGCCGCGTACGAGTGCACAAGCGAAAAAACAGATTCTGATAAATAGAATCTGGCCTTTTGAAGCGTCTGACCTTGTGTTTTATTAATGTTTATAACGAAGGTTACTTCTTATGGGAATTGTTTTATCATCATTTTGAAAGGCACGGTTGATCAGAAGATGTGAGGTTATTTCAAGGTATGAGCATAGTTTTATCAGAGTGAATGAATTTAACACTGATGTTCTTGTCGTCTAAGTGAATTATGGCAGTTCTATCATTACCGTGGCGTCACAATCTGATGATGAATTTTTATAGAACTCGACGAAACATATCGAAAATAAAGAATAAATGTTCTTGAAATCTCTCGCTTGGTTTTCGAGATATAGAATGTCAAATATCAGTTATAGGCAGAGGCGGATCCAGGGGGAGGGGGGCTAGGGGGCTCAAGGTTCATTTCTGACATTATAATTTTGGAGACCTTTTTTTTTTTTAGCTCTACGGATTTGATGCCCGAAGAGACTATAAATATTACCTTTTTCCCCGACTAGGCCCCCTCCCCCACCCCAAAGCCAAAATCCACTAAAGGCAATCCCTCCTAACCAAAATCCATTCAAGCCAAGTCCCCCCCCCCCCAAACCAAAGTCCGCTCAAGACCCTCCCAAACCAAAATTCTGAATCCGCCCCTGGTTATGGGTATAGTTCCTTGTGCTTTTGGCGACGTTTCCTCTGGTCCAGGCCTTATTTTAACCTAACAAACACCACTTGGAGCAAAATAAAACATTGAAAGTACATTTCCACTGTATAGACATAGTGGTTTTGGTGGATTTGTTTCTGGTCCAGGCCGGATCTAATCCTAACATCTTCACTTTTGAGATATATCATTTCTAGAATTAAGCGAGATATCAGAAAAATAAATTGTCAAACTGGCTATGGCGAAATTTATCTTCTGGTACAGGTTGCATTTCAACCAACCACGTCAATTTTGAGATACGATATCTCGAGAACTAAGCGAGATATATTAAAAAAATATTTTTTACTTTCAATTTTTCTCGTCGAGTTACATAATAATCCATCATCAAGGGTTTTCGTAGAATCCCCTGAATTACCACAAATCTCGCACCATTAATTAATCCCTGACTGGCCTTAAGATTTCTATTGAATATAAAAATAGCATTTTTCTTTGAAAGCATTTTATGAGGCGGTCTCGCAAATGGATCTAGCGATTTGGATGAAATTTCATATGTAGATAATGTTTTGCTTTTCAAGTTTTTAACACGATTCTTTTTTTTAAGAAAGGAGCAATTTTTTTATTTGGTTTCACGAAAACGGTTCTAATATCATTAAGTAGAAGGTTCAGATACCAGTAAGCCTACTGATGTTAGTTAAGCTTCTCTTTGGTTATCTGTGCATCTCAAAACGCCTAGCAAGCCTTCAAGCCTTTTACTTTAATCAAACTTTAATCAAAATCTTGGATATTGAACAGAACTCGAAAGATGCCGAACGAAGATCGGTCACCCAGGTACTGTAGGTTTAAGAAATAACTCTGAAAGGAGTTCAACTGAGGAAGAATGCAATGCACTGAAAAGAGAAATAATCAAAGCTTGTAAAGAAACATGATGCTTTATGACAAATAGCCGTCCAAAAATCTTGGATAACAGAGGAAATTTTGGAACTGATGAATCAGAGGAGCAGGCACAAAAATGCTCAGGATGAAGCAGGAAGAGAGAAGTACATAGTACTAGAGATGGACGCTGCTTGTTAAAATCTGGGCGGCCGCGCGCCGAGCATTTTCAGCCGGCGGCGTAACCTGGCGGCGTGACTATTTTGTATATATGTTTTATTATATGCACTAGCACCAAAGCCGGTCAAAATGACGGGTTTCACGGAGTGTTATGGTAATTTATTTCTCTGCAGTTGCTGAACTAAATATAATTGTTATAAAATAAAGCTCATTATAATTTATCGTCCCTTGTGCTGAAGCAAAAATATTCAGTTGTCAACTTGGTCCAGGTTGCATTTCAGCCTAACCGCAATCTCCACTAATATTGCTGCTAGAAAAGCAAAGCTTCAATCGCGCGTGAATTAATACATTCCCTGTATCGCATGTCAGGGTCATCATGCATCGCGATATAAACTTGATGCCAAATCTTCTCAGATTCTTACACCTTTCTTTCTTAATACCTGTGATGAAGATCGATATTTTAACGGCTGAGACAACTTACATCGGCTGAAATAATGACCCCAGTTAAAACGAAGGATGCTAAAAATAAATCTTAACAACTTACGCTATGCCACGTAACATTTAATTGTGGTTTATGCCACATACATCGCGATCAATTTGGAACTTCTTTCATTCGAACCATGTAATTATTTCAGTAAAAAAAACCCTGATAATTAATATGCCAATTTAAACGCAATACATACTTTGAAAGAAAAGTTCTGACAATTCACTTCTTAGTGTAATTCCCCGTGCCTTGCGAGAGCAGGTAACCACGTACTACGATAAAATTGTCGCCAGAAGAACAATACTTCAATCTCACGCATATTAATACAAGAATTATATTGCGTTTTAGTGGTAATAATGCATTGCGATATAAATTTGATCAAAAATCTTCAAGGGTTTTTGCACATTTCTTTTTTTTGTTATTCGTGATTCAGACCGATACAGTTGCTGAAATAATAGACTCAGTAATACTACACAGTGAAAGCAAAGGAAATTAAAATAAATCTTATAAACTTACATTATGCCACGTAATATTTGTTTTTAGTGTAGTGTAGGATGCACAGATCGGGATCAGTGTACAACTATTTCCGTTCAAACGAATTGATAATTTCAATAATAGGACCCAGTTTAAAATATTTTGGGAAAAAACTAAATTATTTATGTCCTCTGCCGTAACGTCAAATGCCATTTGTAATTCTGATCCATGCTATGTAACAATCTAATCAAAACATTCGCTACATTGATGCTCGAAATACAGAGCTTTTATATTACATACCTATGGACAAAGAATTTAAGGAATACTTCTATATATCAAAATAATACACACAGAAAGATTGGATTCTCTTTTTGGCATTTATCATCATTCTATGTTGATATTAGTGATGTGCCGGATATCCGTATCCGTATCCGCGGATATCCGAGGGGGAAAAAAAATCTGTATCCGTATCCGTTACTTTTTTAGCGGATCTTTAACGGATCTTTTGTAAAGAATTTCACTAAGCAGGTACCGTATGTAAATTCTTAAAGATATCTAGCAATGAAATACTATTAACTTCAGTTCCAATTACTTCATATTTCTTAAATTCTCACATCTGGCACTTTTATGACAACATTGCTAAAAACACCACTCACACCAATGTTGGTTTTGTTGACCTGTTCAAGCGTTATGATCAACCCTGGATGCGTGGTCATGTACAGCGTACACAGGCAGATCTGAAGCGTGCATTGTGTCAGGCTGACCGAACACACATTGGTCTGATAGATGTTTCTGGCATAACACGGAGTGACCATACCTCCCATGGACTCCACCTGAATGTTCGGGGCAAGCAGAAGTTAACGCAACTGATTGCCAATAGCATCAGGAGAGGCAGGTTGGATGTGAACCCCATCCCAGTGGTAATTGGTGGTAGGACTCAGTCTTTTTTAGGCCAAATGTCAAGAGTAGGAAGTGTTATTTAAGAAATGTACATAATGGTATTACAGTAAAAAATAAAGGATGTCAGTCTAAAATAGCTTTGTTCCATCAGAACATTAGGGGTATCTCAAGCAAACTTGATGAGTTGATAATATCTATAGAAGAAACCCAAAAATCATTGAATCTTAACATAAATATCGTATGTCTGACAGAACATCATCTGAAGAATTCTGAAATAGGTCTCCTCCCTTTTATTGGATATAGATTAGTTTCTTGTTATTGCAGGTCAGAGATGAGAATGGGTGGTGCAGCAATATATGTAAGAGAAAATACTGAGACAAAATCGTTAGATGTAAGTAAATACTGTATAGAACAAGATTTTGAATGTTGTGCAATACAGTTAGAATTAGAAAACAAATATCTTATAGTGCTGACAGTTTATAGGGCTCCCACAGGAGACTTTAGTAAATTTTGTAATAAACTTGAGGCAGTTCTAATAAACTTATCACGTACTAAAAGGGAAATTATCCTCTGTGGAGACTTCAACATAAATTTTGCTGTAGAATGTAACCAGACAGATTATCTTCTAGGAATGCTTAGATCATTCAATCTCTATCAAACTGTAAATTTCCCAACTTGAACACAAAAAGATAGTAGTACCATTATTGATAACATTTTTGTAGAGCACAATAAATTAGAAACACATGGATCAATTCCAATGGAAAATGGTTTGTCAGACCATAATGCTCAAATAATTACTTTGGATGTTGTGGGAAACGAAAATAACAAAAAGAAAGGATTTGTCAGAGTTAGGCCATTAAAGAACAATTCAATAAAAACATTAAATGATGAACTTCTCAATGAGGACTGGAGCACTGTTTATAAATTAAAAGGGGTAAACAATAAATTCAATTACTTTCACCAAAGGTTTTTAGAAATTTACAAAAGGTGTCTCCCTACAAAACTAGCTCCAATTGGTCAAAAACGAGTAAACAAAAATTGGGTTACAGTTGGCATTAAAACATCTTGCAGACATAAAAGGGAATTTAGGATCGTAATTTTTCACGGCGTTGAATATTAATATATTTCTCTCGGGCTTCCAGCCGTGTTAATATATCATATTTGCGGGACGTTTCGAAGGCGTCCATCTCTGCCTCCATTCTCAACCAAATGTCAGTGTATAACTGTTTGTTTATTCAGCCGCTGCTACGGAAACGGTGGAAAACAAAAACCAACACAACGCGATTACGTCATCCGCTCTTCTGCTCGTTACATGCGCGAAACTGTTTCAGCATTTTAATCGCCGGGTTCCAGGCCGCACTGAGTTGATAACCAGTGTCCCTGTTCACTAATAAATCAGTTAATCTTATTTCTACAGCCTCTGTAATAACGCTGGCCCAAAAATCTTTGACCCGGGCTAAAATGGTTGTTTTTTCAAATTCAAAAGTGTGACCTTCTTGCACACTATGTTCGGCCACCGCAGATTTTTCTTCTTGGCCAGAAGAAAAATCTGCGGGAAAAATCTGCGGTGGCCGAACATAGTGTGCAAGAAGGTCACACTTTTGAATTTGAAAAAACAACCATTTTAGCCCGGGTCAAAGATTTTTGGGCCAGCGTTATTACAGAGGCTGTAGAAATAAGATTAACTGATTTATTAGTGAACAGGGACACTGGTTATCAACTCAGTGCGGCCTGGAACCCGGCGATTAAAATGCTGAAACAGTTTCGCGCATGTAACGAGCAGAAGAGCGGATGACGTAATCGCGTTGTGTTGGTTTTTGTTTTCCACCGTTTCCGTAGCAGCGGCTGAATAAACAAACAGTTATACACTGACATTTGGTTGAGAATGGAGGCAGAGATGGACGCCTTCGAAACGTCCCGCAAATATGATATATTAACACGGCTGGAAGCCCGAGAGAAATATATTAATAAAAGGGAATTGTATGTAAAAGTTAGGAATACTGATAATATGCTTCTCAGACAACATTACAAAACTTACAGTAGAATTTTAACCAAAGTAATAAAAGAAGCTAAACGTTTGGCCATAAACAATGAGATTAGTAGTTCAGATAATAAGATAAAAAGTATCTGGAACATTATTAAAAGAGAAACAACTGTATCATCCCTTGAACATAAACCTATATCTATAAGCATTAATGATAAGCTTGTAACTGACCCCTCTTATGTAGGAAGTGCTTTCAATAACTACTTCTTTACAGTTGCTGAAAAAATAAAAGGAAAATATATTGGGAATATGGATGCTATAGCAATACTTAAATCCTTGTCACCAAAAACAGCACCTATGTCTATGTTTCCCACCAGTCAAAATGAAATTGAAAAAATTATTAAATCCCTCAAAAATAAAAAGTCATTTGGTTATGATGAGGTTTCAACCCATGTAGTAAAACAATGTAACACCAGCATTAGTAGAGTTATTAGTCATATATGTAATAGTTCTTTTGAAGAAGGTATCTTTCCTGACTCACTCAAGAAGTCAATAATCAAACCGCTTTATAAAAAGGGTGAAACCTCAAAGATTGAAAATTACAGACCGATATCACTTCTACCAGCATTTTCAAAAATCTTTGAAAAAGCAATGTACAGAAGGGTGTATGCACATCTACAAAAGAATGACCTACTCAGTAAAGTACAGTTTGGTTTTAGACAAGGCGTTTCAACAGATTCAGCAATTTTTGCTTTTGTAAACGACGTACTGGAATCAATGCATAAAAAATTAAATTCCCTAGGTATATTCTGTGATCTTGCTAAGGCTTTTGACTGTGTTGATCATGAGATTCTACTAGGTAAATTAGACCACTATGGAGTTAGTGGTAAGCCAGGACATTGGTTTAAATCGTACCTGGAAAATAGAAAGCAATGTGTATCACTGAAAGATGCTAATACAGGAGATGTTATAAACTCAGAATGGGGTATAGTTAAATGTGGTGTGCCTCAGGGTTCAATTCTTGGCCCTCTGCTGTTCTTAATCTATATAAATGATATCCCACATATACTAGGTGATAATGAACACATGGTGCTCTTTGCAGATGATACTAGCATATCCTTGAAAGACCCATCAGCACAAAACCTCGAAAACACAGCAAATGATGTTATAAAGAAAATTAACAGGTGGTTTAATGCCAACAAGCTAAGACTTAATGTAGAAAAGACACAGTTACTTCAGTTTGTTACAAAAAATAAAACAAAGGTCAGCTATAATGTGATATCAGAAGGAAAAGCAATCAATGAAAGCAGTTTCACAAAATTCCTGGGTGTATATATAGATAACGAATTGAACTGGAAACAGCATATTCAACAACTTCTTAAAAAACTGAACTCTGCAACATTTTCACTGAGGGTAATATCTAGAATAGCTAATATAGAAACCAGAAAGTTAGTATATTTTGCATATTTTCATTCCCTGCTCACTTATGGCATCTCATTCTGGGGAAACTCGTCACAAGCACATTGGGTATTTAAATTGAAAAAGCGTGCTATAAGAACTATTTGTGGAGCAAGCCCACAGACGTCGTGCAGAAATCTATTTAAAAACCTGGGTATACTAACAATGCCAGCACAGTATGTATACTCTGTACTATCATTTGTAGTGGAACATCCTGAACACTTCAATCTTAATGCTGACATACATAGCCATAATACTAGGAATAAATATAATATTCACAAGGATTACAAATCACTGTCAATTGTACAGAAAGGGTTAACATTTACTGGAGCTTCCTTATTCAATGTATTACCAACAGAAATTAAATGTTATCTACAAAAACCCAACTACTTTAAGTCCAAACTGAAAGAGTTTCTGCTTCAGAACCCATTTTACTCTGTGAAAGAATTTTCTTCTTGGAATTTGGTAACTAAGAATGACTGATAAAATAGTAGTATGGAAGGGGAAGGTGACAAAATTATTCACAATTACTAAAATGATATATGAAATAATTACACTGTTTACAAAATTTCACTCATATATAGGAACTAACATGGGATAGCATGCACTCAAAAACTGCTGTGAAAAATTATCATACTAACAGGTTTTACAGTAATTGACTGCTTATGAGTTGTTGGTAATATAATTGATATTGCTAATAGGTTTGTGTACTGTTCCACATAAATAACAACTAACATAATATAATATGTAATCACAAATTACAGTGAAACATATCATGGTAACTGGTTGGTAAGAAAATAACTGGTTATTAGATGCTGGTAACAAGTGTATACACTGTTCCACATAATAAGTATTAATTAACACGGGATTGTATTTGTAGATTACAGGAGATATTGGTTATACTAATGGGTTGTTGCTAACTTGTTGTCAATATATAATAATATTATCAATTATATAGTAATATTGACATTACTAATAAGTGTATGTACTGTTCCACATCCCCGAGATTATTCTCACATGGGATCAAAGTGAACATATATATCTATCTATCTATCTTATATTGTACTTCAAAAAGAGTAAATTGGCAGTTTTCTCGCCCAAAAGTCTATTACGATGAGCATCATAACTTATTCCTGCTGCACGGAAAAACTGCTCACTTGGAACGCTTGTTACAGGTGATGATAAATATGTGCGACCCATTTATTTGCTATTATTGTTAACAGCTTTTTTAACAATCAGGTGCAGCTGACGTGCTGTACAATCGATATTATCTACGTCAGATAAAGTGCAGGAACTCTTCATGTTGGATCCCCCATCTCTTACCATGCAGTGCACATTCTGATTGGGATTCCCCATCCTTCAAACATATTTTGAAATATTTACGAAATGTAATCTCCCGTTTGGCGTTCTGCAAGTATCTTCGCTTTTAAAACGAAATTTTCCTTTATAAAATCTTTTGTAATGTTCTGGATACCAATGAAACACCCTACCAAAAAATCCTACCAGATATAGGATGTGAAGGATACTCTCTCAAAATCCTTCAACACGTCTTTATTTTCGATCCTAAAGTTTGTTGCAGATACATTCCGTAAAATATTTGCTGCCTTTTAGAACATAATTAGCAATAACATTATCCAGCAATCGTCGGAACCCAAAATCTTCTACATGTTGAAAAGGTAATCCAGACAAAGCTATCATTTCTGCAATTAAATAGTTTTAAATAATTTTTATTTTTTATTATCCCACATTTTAACTTTTTCTATGTATTCGTTAAAATTTTTTTTTTCTAAATTCTCTTTTTACCGTGTTTAAAGACGTTCCCTGCTGAATGTGTTCGTCGGCAATCTTCTTAGCGGATTCTTCTTTTAAGAATAACTCATATTTTTTTGGGTATTTCGTCTGAAGATGAATTTTTAAGAAAGTTGTACATTCATGGAAATACATTCCTTCACAGAGTTTGTATTTAGCAGATTCGTCATTTACTATCGTAAAATATTTTCATATTACACTACTGTACTTTTTTTGTGTAAATTGTTTTTATTTTAATTTGACTTACAACTTCAAAAAAACAGAAACGTATATCATCTACGCAATCCTATGTCATCCTAAAATATAAACATAAATACGTACAATTCAAGGTCAAAACACGTCACGTAAGCCGGACGTTCGTCAATAATTGATCGTAGTTGACGACTTTTTCACTGTCGTCGGTCCAAGTTGAGGAAGTTGAGATCCGTATCCGTTTCCGTATTCGCGGATCTAACAATAATGATCCGTATCTGTATCCGTATCCGCGGATATACATTTTTAACGATCCGGCACATCACTAGTTGATATACCCAGCTAGATATCTTGTACACATTTCCATGTTGCTGCCACCTGTTTCAGTCCCGTTGCAGTCACCTGCAAACACTTTAACTTCTGACAGAAAAATACTACAACAACTTTCATGGAAATAATGAACAGCAGCGGTTACAATATACTGCCCTGTCATATTTATGTCCTAACTGTTTCCCCATGCATCTGTGTTTATTATTAAATAGGTCACGTATTTTTATGTCCTACCAGGTGAGTGAGCGGTAACGATTAGGCCGGATCGGCTTCAAATCCCATCCTCTTATCCAATAACAACCTCCCCATGCCTTTTCCCAAGTAACACATCCTTCTCCACGTTTATCCTTCTCTAGCTGGATTAAACAGCGGCCAGAAATGGCGTCTTAGCAGTCAGGATCTGCATCTGTTCCATTCTTGTATGCAGTGGTTCCTTCATTACCTTCCCAAAGTCACTCTCTACAATGCAGCTCACTCTCCTGTCGATTCTATTTCCTGCAACTCTTCACCATCTTGTAATCCTTAGTTAAATCGTGCAGAGTGGTCCTGTATCATCAATTACCTTATTAAAAACTGCTTTAGGTTTTAAAACATTTGTGACATGGTAGCCTGCGCATAAATGATCACGCAGAAGTGGGCCTATTCCTCTCCCACCGTTACTATATGGCTGCCTCCCTATTTTCTACATCCACGTTTAGGATCTGCTGCAGCTTATATACTCGTAAATTTACAAAATGGTCTCTCTCAGCTGCTTTTGGTATCACATCCTAATAATTGCTGCAGTGTCTGATACATTTATTTGTTTATTCTATGTGTCCTACGACCTTTCGCCAGGCCACTTTCACTTAACTTTTCATATTTCCTTTCTGCCTCTATTGGTGGATCTCGTACGGCGCAACTAGGTTTGCCCTACTTCCTAATCGTTTCTTCCTGCTTTGAAATTTGTTTCATTTACTTTTCCCTCGCAATTTTATTCGCCTTCCCTCCCTCCCTCTAGTGAGAACATTTCTCATACCTATTGTGATAGACACCTTGCCCCACGGCCCAAAGAAATGAGCCGCAGTTACTTGACCTGACTTTTCTCACCTAATTCTAACACAAAAGAAACCATCAATAACACTGGTAGACAAGGGTTTCTTCACAAGAAATCTGATTAGTGCATATTTTCATAGTGAATTCAAATATGTAGTCAGAATGTTTTCCATCAGGCACAGTTTTTTTCTTTTCTTTTTGGTGATGGCTACATTTTAAAATTGATTTTAGTATTCTCGTTTACCTGTCATAAGAATCTTTACCTTATATGTAGAGATTTTATTCAAGCTGTATTAAAGGAAATTATATGTAATATCATGCTGAAGCACCAAAAGACATGACTGTGCGGGTTTATTCATGTTCTCAAATGCGCAGAATGAATTATAAAGACGAGGCTCTTGGGGAGAAACTAAATTCATATTCAAAGTTCAGAAAGGAACATACAATGGTCATTATTGGTGGGGATTTAAACTTACCAGGTGTCAGCTGGGTAGGAAATAAGATTAATAACAGAATGGAACAGAAATTTGTAAATACCTTAGGAAGAGCAGAAGGGTTTGCACAACTGGTTGAACAGAAAACAAGGGGGACCAAACATGTTGGATATCTTCCTAATAAAACATGATGATAACCCCATCGGGTGTCAAGTAACTGAAGGAATACATGATTACAATGCAGTTCTGATGGATATAAGGATATTTAGTAAACCAGTGGCCGGGGAGAAATAGATACAATTATAAAAGGGCACAAATTTTGGAACTGAAAGTATATTTCATGGTTAATATTATTAAATAGAAGACTGGCACAAGTACATTGGAGATGAAGTGGGAAGAGTTCAAGGAAAAAAATAAAAAAGGGTGAAGAAATGTTTATTCCAAAACAGAAAATAAAAAGAAGTACAGAACCTACATACTATAACAGGGAGGTGAGGAGGTTAAAGAGGTTGGTGAGACGAGACCATAACAGAGTTAAGAAACATCAATGCAGTAGGGAATTCTTGAAGCAACTAACCAAGGAATTAATAATGTCAAGGAATCTGGCTAAGGATGAGTTTATGAAGAATATAATTGGTGCAAAGAGACCTCTGACTGATGCAACCAGAAATTTCTAAAGCTATATCAGGAAACTGAGGGGAAGAGATTGTATTGAGACAATTATAGATAAGGATGGAGAAGAAGTAAGTGATAATTTAAAAAAAGAGAAGAGTTATCAAGTACCTGGTTCAGTGAGAAAATTAAGGATTATATTTCAGGAACAGTAGCAGTTATATCAGAAAACGAGCCAATTCGCACAGTTGGAAGTGAGAAGATTAGAAAATTTGAAATTAAATATGAAGATATTATGAAGGAACTAAGGAATATAAAAACGCGTAAAGGGGCAGGTGTTGATAATATTACTACAGATGTCTTAAAGATATTAGGTTGGGACATTGTACCTTATCTGGAAACTTTAATTAAATTGATTCTGGATACTTGTTGTTTACCAGATGACTGGAAAAGTGCGATAGCAGTTCCGGTCTATGAAGGAAGGGTAACAAATAGGGTCGAAAAATTTAGGCCAATCATCACGACATCAGTCGTAGGTAAATTAATGGACAGATTAATATGCAACCATATCAGACTTGTCTGTGAGGAACGTAAGAGATTTTCAAATCGGCAATATGGTTTTAGAGAAGGATATTCATGCAAATCTCAGTAGTCTATATGCAAGGTATTTCTGATGAAATGGACAGGGGAGGTCACGTTGATAGTGTAGCACTAGATCTTTCAAAGGCCTTTGACAGAGTGAGCCCTAAAATGGTGCTAAACAACGTAAAAACTATCGGAGTTGATAAAAAGGAGATTTGCTGGTAGAAGAATTCCTAAAAGGTAGAAAGCAAAAAGTTAGGGTAGGAAATACAGTATCAAAAGAAGTAGGAGTGAACATGGGATATCCACAGGGTAGTGTATTGGGTCCAATGCTATTCATTATTCTATTAAATGATTGTGTTAATGGTTTACTGTCACAGGTTAGATTGTTGTCAGATGACATAATGTCATATAAAAGGATCAAAACAATAGAAGACTGTCGACAGCTGCAGCATGATCTAGATAGGATAACTAGATGGGAGGGACAACATGGGATGAAGATAAATACAAAGAAGAGCCAGCTTATTAGGTACATAGATAAGAAGCTAAAGGTTGATTCTGATTATAATGTGGATAAGGAGCTACTTATTAAAATGTAAATACCTCATTATAATATTTGATAGCAGACTTAACTGGGCAGGACACATTTGATAGGTAGTAGGGAAATGTTTCAAAATCCTTCACCTGTTGGAAAGAGTGATGAGGGGATGCATTAGAGAAGTAAGAGAATTGGGATACAAAACTTTGGTCAGACCGCTGCTGGAATATGGTGGTGTAGTATGGGACCCACATTTTGAGTGTTAAATACAGGAGATGGAGGCGGTGCAGAATAGGGCTGCCAGATTTTTCTTTTGAAAGTACTGATAAACAAAATCTGTAACTAATATGATAAAGGAGTTGCAGTGGGATTCATTGGAAGATAGAAGGAGGGTGAAGAGAGTAATGGGAATTTACAAGGCATATACTGGTGATGAAGCGTGGAAAGATATTGGTGGGAAAATTAAGAGAGGTTCATGGAAGGGTAAAGATGACCATGACGACAAGCTGGCACTTGATTTGAGGCATAAGGGTATGGGAAATTTTTTTTCGTGGGAAAGGGTGTAAGGTATTGGAAAAAATTTACAAGAGAATTGATGAATAATTTACCAACAACACTGAAAGAATTTGAAGTAAAAATTAGTTGAGGGCAAAAATAGGTTGGAAGAGGAAAGGAGAAAGACGGGTGTGTAGGGAGATTGCTACCGGAGCGGGCGCTCCATGGCAATTTTATCAATTATTATTATTATTGCTAGCTGATGCCCACGACTTCGTTCGTGATTGTAAAGAATTTTGATTGACAGCTACCGACATGTAACCAACATAGTGCAAGATGGGAGACTTGATGCTATTACCACACACAAACATCAGTTTTCTGCTCAGGGTATTTATGACTGCAAAGTGAAATATACGGGCCGTCATGTCTCTGGTCGAAATACGAAAATATCCATGACTGGCCATTTTAAAACACCATATCTCCCACACCCCCACAGCTACCGAAAATTGGCCAACGTTGTGATCAATGGGTGACGCTGTGCTACTACCATACACAAATACCAGTTATCTGCGCTAGATAGTTTTGGCTGAAAAGTAATACACCGGGACACATATGTCTTTGGTAGTGCCAAAGGTCGACCATTTTCAACCACCATATCTTACACACTCCCATAGCTACCGATATCTATCCACCATAGTGCACAATCGGAGACATGATAATAGTACCACACAGAAACACCAATTGTCTATGCTATGTAGTTGTGGCAGCGAAGTGACATACATATAGGGAGACACACGTCTTTGGTCGAAATAGGAAAATATCCTTGATCGGCCAATTTCAGCCACCATATCTCCCACACGCCCACAGTTACCGAAATTCGGCCAACGTTGTAATCGATGTGTGACTCTGTGCTGCTACCTCATACAAACACCAGTGATCTGCGATAGACAGTTTTGGCTGAAAAGTAGAGCTGTAAAAGTAACGAGAAATTCTGTACCCGTATGTATTCGTTACTAAACCAATCAATACCCATTACTTTCGAATCATTACTCTTTACTTTCGGTACAATCGAACAATAGCATGAAGCATTGTACCGAGTAGTGGCGCGTACGGGTTAACTTCATTACTATCGTATCGTTTCGTTACTCGTTACTTTCGGTAAACTCTTTATTTTCGGTACAATCGAACACTAGCATGAAGCATTGCATCGCATCGTATCGCATACGGGACGACTTCGTTCGTACTTGGTAACGTTAAAATAAATTGTTTATTTAATAAAATAAGTTTAGCTAAGTTGTACATTCGGAAAAAGTAATTAGCACATGGATCTTATGGAAAACCTTTATACTTGTATACCTGTATACTTGATTTACTGTAATGAATATTATATACGAAAGAATAATCCAATTTCAAAACAAACACCTGTTTGCAAACAAAAAGAAAAAAGACCTGACAGTGACAATAACTAATGACGATTATTTTTTAAAACAGCCTGCTAAAAACCCTGCATAGAAGCCTGATATGATAATGGGACATGTATTTAAGAAATATTATAATCTCATCAAATTATTTCGTTTTAAATAGGAAGTTTCACCACTGTCTTCCTTTACGGTTTTCATATAATTTTTTTAAATTGTTCATCTTTTTGCGATAGGTTTGTTAAAATAAATGTGGACATACTATCAAATCGGGCCTGCAGGCAAAATACTATTGACTCCCGCGTTAATTGTTTCATTTTAAAACTATCAATATTCAAAACTTTTAAATCAATAACAAAGGTTCAGGACAAACATGCGATTAGATTAATGGTTGTTGCGTCGCGGTTACAACAAACATTAAACATCAAAGCCAGAACCGCATTGATGATTGATCCACACGGATCCTGCGGTAATAATACAATAACTAACACCAAGCAAAAGGAATAAAGTCATTGTAACTTATTCATTGTTTATGGAATTCTAAAACTGCAAAATAGGGTTGATAGATTTGTTTATGGCAATTATCACAGAATGCAATCAGCGACAGGTATGATAAAAGAGCTGGAATGGGATTCATTGGAAGACAGGAGGAGGGTGAAGATAGTCATGGGACGTATATTAATGGTGAGGTATGGAATTAAAAGTAATGCTTGGAAGGTGAAAAATGACCATGACCACAATCTTGCACTCGATTTGAGGCACAAGGATTTAGGAAGATTCTCTTTTTAGGTAAGGGTTTCAGGGACTGGAATAAGTTACCAAGAGAAATTATGAATAATTTACCAAAAACGTTGAAAGAATTTAAAGTTAAAATTTATAGAGAGCAAATGTAGGTGGATGCAGGAAAGGGGGGAAGATGGGTGTGTAGGGAAATTGTCACCGAAGCGTGCATCCCATTGCAATTTTATTAAATATTATTAGAACATAACAAGTGCAGATATATATATCAAAAACTATTAGAAAACTCTTTTATATTGTGAATTACACTATAAACTAAAATAGAAGGTATCAATTCTTAAAATAAAAAAAATTCACAAATGTTTGAAATCAATAAACCTCACTAATGAACTATCAATGAAAAAACAGTAACTATCTCAAATTATCCATACAAATTTTAATGTTGAACAAAATAAAAAGTACAAAATTAGTCTCTACGTTGGCAAAATTAGTTACCTGCAGGAGCTGGAACGTGTTCGTATCTATACGACAAATGCGAGTAACGAAACATGCGAGTAGCGAAATGAATTTGTGAGTAACGATTCCGTACTTCGAGTCAGGCGACGAACCCGTTACTCAGTAACGAATACATCATTACTTTTATAGCTCTACTGAAAAGTGATACACCATGACACACACGTCTTTGGTAGAAATATGAAAGTGGCGCAAGTCGACCGCTTTCAACCACCATATCTCCCACAGCTCCCTAGCTACCGCCATCTAACCACCATAGTACACGATAGGAGATTCGATGCTATTACCACACACAAACACCAATGGTCTATACTATGTAGTTGTGCATCTACCACTTTTAACCATTGTATCTCCGACACCTCCACAGCTATCGGCATTCGGCCAAAGTTGTGCATGATAGGAAACTCCATGCTACTTCCACACACAAACACCAGTGATCTGTGCTAGGTAGTGGTTACTGAAAAGTGAAATATAGGGAAATACACGTCTATTATATATATATATATATATATAAGATTACATGTCAAATAAACGTCTGCTAGCTTGTAACAAATTCATAATTTTACCATAACATTACATAGACTCCGTTTTGACAGAGCGTTATTAATGTACTTCATCGGCTGTTCGAAGGGAAAATCATAAATTAACCGTTATTAGATGGTAAATGGAACATGACATTGTATACTAATGATTTTAAAAATATGCTTAATTTATGTTTCTGATGCTGTATCAACTATAAACATTAACTTTTAAATTGTTTTGGTGTGATTAGAAATTAGATAAAATAAAAATTGCTTAGAGTTGTGAATTTCAAAATTAAACTTGCTATGGAATTTTTAACGATTCATAATATACTAATTGCGTATCTATAAACAATAATTTTTATGCTTTCAGCATTAAATTTGTGAACAATATTGTTTTTAAAATAATTAAATAACAAAAATGCTCTAATTCCGACAGAACAATGCCTACAATATGTGTCAGAAAATTCTACCGTAACATTCTGACTTCAAAATTACTTATTTAGGTTGTAATATGAAATTTTAAAATGTTAATTCATTATATATCATGAAGTTTAGTGATGATGTGTTGTTTCTTACTATAGCTTTTAGTAGTTCTAAATAAATGAAACTTGCGATAAAGATGTAATCATAACTAACTCAAGAAATAGATAAAATAAAGTAGGGCTTATATATTATTTTCAAACATAAATATGAATAATTCCACTCGCTAGCAGTAATTCTAGTAATTTACTTGTTTTAAACTAGTTTATACAATAGTCTATTTGACAGTATTGAAAATATATTACAAATTGTAGACATTCGCGTAGATTAATGCTTAAGGAAGCCATTTTTGTTAAATTTGAAGAGAAAGGTGGATTGTTTTTAATAAAAAAGCGAAATAAAAATCAGATTTTTCTTGCCTCTTGTCACGTGACAGAAAACGCTCTGGGATTGGCGATCGCTTTAGTGACGTCACCTGCTTGTAGGCGCTGCGGCTGCGTATGGAGCGTTTCCTGCTATCCAAGTTTTCAGCTATTTTTATTATTTTTTACTGGTTGTCTCTTGGTACCAATGAGATTTTGTGTTGAATATAAAATGAAGAACTATTTGTTGAAACATACAGCGGAAAAATACCGAAAATTATTTGTGGGGCTACCTATAGAAACAGCCCCTAACTTATTCTGAGCTTGAAAATGTAATAACTTCAATTCGAGAATCATTTACATTTAAACTGGAAGTTAGAGATTAACAGAAATCCTTCATAAAAATGACTAAAATTTTAAATTAAGTTAGTTGTTTTAGGAGATATTTACGAGAAAAATTCAATATTAGTGTAAGGTAAGCACAACAGTTAAATAACTGGTTGTAGTGGGCAATTTTACTTAACTGCAGATAAATAATTATAGATAAATGATAATTTTTTTCCAACGAAACTGAATTTATTGTTTATTTATTTATTGGCCGCGTTCACTTAACCGCACGTAGAAACTGTGATGTTTAAGTGTTCACTATTAACGAGAAGATAAGTAACGATGCCATGGAAGCTGCACGGTTAAAGAGTGCTAAAAGAATTTGAAGATCCTATGTTCGAACTTTGATTGGAATAATATTTTTTCGTGTGTACATTTTTTTTCGTTTCTGTTTGCTGTTTGTTGCTTTACAGAATCATGTTTCTATTCGAAGTTATAAAACGTCATGCAAACGTTTGAAACATAAATTGCTGCCATAAAAGAAAACTTTTATAAAAAGATAACCTTCCGCTTTTAATTTTGAATCATACCAGAGATACATTGTCATTGTAAAAAATACAAGTGTTCGGCGGTGAATATTAGAATTTATTTTAACAATAACATTTCACGCTAATCTCGAAATAATTTCGGAACGCTTTGAATTACCTTTTGTTGGAATTTTTACGTGACGATACAACTGCATGTTGCCTTTCTGACATAAATGCATCTATTTAGGCGCTATTTACTTTTAATGCGCAAGTAATTTTCATTTTTTAAATTTTTTTATCGGTGTGCAAGTAACGTCCAGTTTCAGTTTTGAAATCTTTGTTGGTTATGTTTCAAATGTTTTTACTACGCTTGCTATTCAAAAATTTGTGAAACATTCGTAAAAAAAATAATGTTTTGGTGGATTTTAGAAAAAGAATATGCGTCGCTACCAACAGCAACTAGTATCCAAAGAAAATGTACACAAATAACAAAACACATTCCAAAGCGAAGATCGTACCTAAGAGCCCTAACTTTACTGATAATCGCCTTAAACAGTGTACTACATCATCTCAAAGAAATTATGGTGCAAATAATGTTTACAGTAAATGATATGCGACTTAGTCGCAATGTCGTCTGGGTCCTTACGAGCAAGTTGCAGCGACTTTTTTTTCCTATTTCAGCTAATGCGGGAACACTTACGTTTATCTGGAGAATTTTTATTGTTGTGGTTGTAGATTGATGTACTACACACTATTTATAAACCATATTTCCAACAATTTATACACAAATTCAGAGAAACAAACCAGACGTTACTTATCCAGTGATCGCTTGCTGGTACGTGACGTCACGAGTGTCGTTGGCACGCGCCTGGCAGCAAAGGAGCGTTTTGGCAGGCTTCCAAATACTATAAATTTTAACGTTGAATTTTACGTAAAATAAACACTTTCATCAAAAAATAAATAGTACGCGGTAAATAAACTATTTAAAACCATTTAAAGAAATAGTCAAGTAGCCTTTAAGGTTGGCCACTTCTGCATTTTAGTGCACGGTCACTTGAAACACACACTGCAGACCTCGCACTCGTCACTGAAGTTCAGTATTACTGTAAATAACTGATTCATAAACATTATATGGTCGCGAGAAACTAATCTGTGGTTGACACACTAAAGAGAGAGAACAAGAGGTGACATAGTCATAACACCAAACATTTAACAACCGTCATAAATATTTAAAAAAAACTAATAGTGATTACTCTACTGGAAAATGTTATTAAGAGAGTTATGAAAAATTACGTTACATTCTTACTGATTCTTCCCAGCCCATCCCTTTCCATGCAGTTGCGGCGATGAATGAACAAATAATACATGCCAACAATCCAGCACCATTGTAATTGAAGTAAGCGCTTCCGACAACAAGACTCGTCGCCCCTCCGCCGAGAAATAGCAGGCGGTACACGTCGACATGTTCCTGAACGAAAGAAACAGAAGAATTCAAAATAAAAACAAAGAGATAAAATAATAATACCACACAGGAAAGTTGTTTAAGGGATGAAAAATTAATTACTTATCTTATTTTGTATGCTGTTATGGGACAGAATTATTTTTACTGCGCAAAGCAACGGCATTAATTGTGTACCTCTACTCCTGTTTACTTAGGTATAAAAGCCCATTTAGACGACCCGTTACCGATCACCCTGTCCCGTTCCCGATTTCACTTTGCTTCCGACGACAGTGTGTTGCAATTAGACGACCCGTCGGCCGGCCCGATCTGGTACTACCGTACTAGCGGCCTACCACCACGCGTATATCCGTCTTGCTCTGAAATTTGCACGTTCCATTCAATAGTAATACTAGTAATAAAATTACTTAGTTACAAATTTTATTCAAGTTCTAATATTTAAATTAAATATATATGGCTCCATATTTATCAAAATCACAAATTCTTGGTGTAACCCTGACGGTTTGACAACGTGCGAAAAGCCTAGGGGAAAAAAAAGAAAAAAAAGACGTGTGCCAAGCAATTATATTTACAAAGGCATATGTTCAGTCACTTTAGACTCTTAGATGTGTTGGATGGTGAAGATTTCCGGAATTTCTAACGGATGACACCTAAAATGCCCCATTTCTTGCGTCTTCGTTATGATAGAGGGCATATGAGGTTAGGGTTGCCAACAATACTGTATTATAATTATTATAAACCATATTTTATTTTTGGCTGTTATACTTTTTTCCTACGAATAAAGTATGCGAAAATACTTTATTTCGAGTAAAGTATGTGTAACTGAACGTTCGTCTGCTAGTTTCACAACCTCTTGCAAGAAAAACAGTGGCGTAGCTAGGTCAACAAGGGCCCCGGTGCAAAAAATTTATTTTGGGCCCTCAGGAGAGACGGGCGACCTTTTTTTTTTGCTTGGTGTGCTGTTAGGGGCCCCCTGAACTGAGGATAGGGGCCCTTGAATTGTTCTTTAGAGGCCCCTGAGCATTGGTTGGGACCCCCTGAGCATCGAGGGCCCTTAGTGAGGGGCTCCTGTGTTCTCAGGGGCCCCTTAGACGACGGTAGAGCTAAAAAAGAAAAAAAAAAAGGTCGACAGTTTGCCGTGAAGGCTCCTGGGGCCTCTAAACTGCACTTGAGGGCCCCTAGAGGTGCGCTTAGGAGCCCCTTGAGGTATGCTTGGGGGCCCCCTGAGCGTGAGGGCTCCGGTGCACTGCACCGCCTAGCCCCATAGTAGCTACGCCCCTGAAGAAAAAGTACCTATCGGCCAGCGATTTTTTGCTCGCTCGCATCCTTCGATCTGTGTAATTATCGCTTCGGAGTCAAGGCAATAATGGCGGACCATTCATATTGTTGTGCTCCAGTCGACTCGTGTCCGCTCGCCATTATTTCTGAACGGAACCACAAAGTATGCGAAAACAATTTATTTTTGGTAAACTATGCAATTCAATTAATTTCCAAATGACATGTTAGTGCTTATGATGAAACGAAATAAATGCAAGATGGTGGGAAAGGAAAAACAGAGCGTCCATAAATTTAAAAATGAGTGTTTCTTTTTTTCTTATACTAGAATGTGGCTCCAATAGCTAGTCCAGTAAGCCCGAAAATATATGTATTTAAGGCAATAAATAACTATTTTTTTTCCTTTATATACTTTTTATTTTTCTCTTCAAAAGACAAATAGACTTCATATTTTTCTAAAAAGTTGGCAACTCTATGTGAGGTGTCCCATAAAAATTTGTGGGTCTTTTACCCCTCCAGCAACTCTATCAATACTTATTTTTCTTGATTATCGGATGAATCCATCTAAAAATAATAGAAAACGGGTAACCAGACAGTGTGGTCACAACCGGGCGAGGCTTTACACGGCTAGTTCTCAGGGCAGAGTCTATATTATGCTTAAAGCAATTAAATAAAGCAATTATACAGATAGTCAATGTGGGACTGTAACAAACAGTTTAGGAGGCTTTCTAATCTCGAGGAGTAACTTCTTACGAAATCTATATTATAAAATTGAAGAAAAAGTGTTATCCAGATTAGTAACATAGTTTTCAATGATGCAGGGGAACAAACATTAAATGTGAAATTTTTTCAATATTTCCGTTCATCAGTAAACATATACCATACTTTTATATAGATCAGTAACATAGTTCTCCACCACCACCCTTTTCCCCTAAATCGGATGGAATTTCCACCCGACCTCCCTGCGGCAAAAACGTGACCAGGAGCTCAGTTTAGACCAGTGGTCCGCAACCTTTTCTATCTCGCGGCACACCATTAGGTTATCCATAAATCTCGCGGCACACCGTACCGTACGGATAGTCGATTAAAAAAAAAAAAAAAAAAAAATATATATATATAAATATAAATAAATAAATAAAAAAAGAAACAGGTCCTCACAACACGAATTTTTTTGCGTATACAGCCTCCTAACAAGTAAAAAATTGTAGCTACAGTGGATGCATAAAATTAATAATCTGGCAGTTTTATATTACTTTTAAAGTAAATAATTGTACACATACCTTCAATGTGACACCTGTGCCTGCTTAACTGCACACAGACGGCTGTTTCGTCGAGAAATTGTTGGCAATGCAAGCCTCATTTCTTCATCGACGGATTTGAGTCTTTCCCTTTTGGATGTTTTAATCTCAGTCAACGTCGAGAAGCCCAATTCACATAAATATGTAGTCGAAAATGGCAATAAAAACATTAACTGCCATGTCGGAGATATCCGGATATTCATTCCTTATTGTTAGCCAAAACGAATCTAAAGGAACTTCGAGAAGCTTTAATTTCAAAGTTCTGTCAGGTTTTAAATATGGTAGTTCCTCTTGAATATTTATTGGAAGATGTTCCGAATTTGTAACGAATGGATCACGAAACCTCGAAATCATCAACACTTTCTCCAAAGTACTTTTTGAATCTCTGCTGCAAGCCTTCTAAATGTTCTTTAATTAAGTCCATCACCATTTTATTACAGTCATCAAGTGACCATACAGTCGGGAACATCTCACACGAGCCATTTTCAATCCTCTGTAACCACAAATCCAGCTTGTTCTCAAATCCCTTAATCTTATCCATTATTATTATTTTTAATTTTTTTTTGCTGTTGTCAGTCTTTAGACTGGTTTGATGCAATCCTCCATCCCTTCCTATCCTGTGCTAACCTCTCCATTTCTACATACCCCTTACAACCCACGTCCTCAATTAAATGCTTCATATATTCTAATCTCTGTCTTCCTCTACAGTTCTTACCTTCCACTGTTCCCTCCACTAACAAATTAACCAATCCATCATGTTTCAAAATATGACCACCAACCTGTCTCTTCTTTCTGTAAGCTTCTTCCACAAACTTCTTTTCTCATCCATCACTTCCAAAACTCGTTCATTTCTTACTTTGTCTGTCCACTTAATTTTCAGCATTCTTCTGTAGCACCACATTTCAAATTCTTCAATTTTCTTTATTTCCGGAATTCCCAAAGTCCATGTTTCGCTACAATAAAGTGCTGTGCTCCACACAAAAAGTTTTAAAAACTTCTTTCTAATTCGTAGATCAATATTTGAAACAAAAAAGTTTCTCTTTTTCATGAAGGCTCTTTTTGCTAGTGCTATTCTGCTTTTAAACATCATTCCTGCTTCGGCCATCGGTTGTAATGTTGCTTCCCAAGTAACAGAACTCACTTACATCTCCTATTGCATCCGATCCTATTTTTATATTTAATCTGCTAGTATTGGTATCATTTCTGCTACATTTCATCACATTTGTCTTACTTTGATTTGTATTCAGTCTAAAATCTTCCTTTAGTATTTTGTTCATGCCATTCAATAACTTCTCAATATCCTCAGCCCTCTCTGCTAACAAGACAATGTCATCAGCAAATCGTAGCATACTGATTTTTTTCTCCCTGAAAACTTATGCCACATAGAAATTTTTCTTTGACTTTCTTCAATGCTTCTTCTACATACAAGTTGAATATTAACGGGGATAGACTACAACCTTGTCTCACACCATTTTTAACTGATGCATGTCCTCTCGTGATTCTCTACTTTTATTACAGTCACTTGTTTCTTATATAGTTTGTAGAGTATTCTTCTATCTCGATACTTTAGACCTGACTTCTTTAAAATTTTGAACATCTTTTCCCACCTAACATTATCAAAAGCTTTTTCTAAATGAACAAATGCCATAAAAGTATCTTTGTTTTTCTTGATCCGCCCTTCAAGTATTAATCTTAAAGACAGAATTGCTTCCCTTGTACCCCGATTTTTCCTAAACCCAAACTGATCTTCACCTACTATCTCTTCTACTACCCTTTCCATCCTTCTGTATATTATTCTAGTCAGTAATTTTGAAGCATGTGATGTTAGACTAATGGTGCGATAATTCTCAAATTTTTCGGCTTGTGCTTTTTTCGGAAGTGTGAAGATGATATTTTTTATTAAAATCAGTTGGAATTCCTCCTGTTTCATAACTTATTTATATCAGCTTGAATAATTTTTCGATTCCTTGCTCTCCTAGGGATTTAAGAAGTTCTGGAGGGATCTCATCAATTCCAACTGGCTTATTTGCTTTCAAGTCATTCAGAGCTTTATTAAATTCTGTCCTCAAAACAGGATCTCCTATGTCATCAATGTCGACACCGCCTTCCTTTTTCAATACACTATTGTTCAGGTCGTCCCCAACATACAGTTTCTCAATGTATTCCTTCCATCGGTTAGCTCTATCTTCTGAACTTAAAAGAGGTTTTCCATCGGCAGTTTCAATGTTGATACCTCTTTTCTTCATTTCTCCAAAATTCTGTTTGATCTTTCTGTATGCAACATCTACTTTTCCTACGACCATTTCCTTTTCTACTTCTTCACACTTTTCTTGTAGCCATTTTTCTTTTGCTATTTTGCATTTCCTATTTATTATCCATACTAACAAGAATATTTTCGTCCCTACCTTGCATCTTGATGTTCATCTCATTTGACTGTACAAAAATGTCGGAAAGATATGCCAACTATCATACCCATTCGCCATCTGTGAATAAATCAGCGTACTTGTGACTTTCAACAGTCAAAAATACATGGACGTCTTCTCTAAGTTCAAATATTCACGTCAACACCATTCCTCGTGACAGCCAACGTATATGTAGCAGGAATTTAGTGTGTTCCGAACCAATTTCCTGACATAAAACGGAAAATAGTCTCGAATTTAGGGGCCGCGATTTTATGAAGCTCCCAACTTTTACTACTTCGTCCTGCACATCTTTCAGAGAAGGTGGCAGACACTTAGCAACAACGGCTTCGCGGTGAATGAGACAATGATCACATCGTACGTTGGGATTTACTTCGCGTACTTCAGTAGCAAATCCTTTAACTAGGCCTATCATAGCATCTGCTCCATCTGTACAAACAGTAACCTTCCATCTTAATTTATTAATGCGCAAATATTCATCAGTCAAACGAAATATTTCTTCACCGATAGTATGGTCTGGAAGTTCTTTGCAAAAGAAGAAATTACTTACAATTACATTTCCATCAATGTAGCGAATGTAAGCCAGAAGTTGTGCATCGCAACTAATAACTGTGGACACGTCGATCGTGAGAACTTCTAACTGTTGTTGATTTTCTTCCTCATAATGTCTTCAATATCACTAGACATATCAATAACTCGGCGACTGATTGTGTCAGCAGAAAGAGGAATTTTTGATATTTCAGAAGCAGATTCTAAACTCAGAACTATTCTCACCATCTCTTTACAAACAGGCTTTAACAGAGTTTCACCTATTGTATGTCTTCTTGGCCTTTACTAAAAATTCGGCTGCCTCATAACTAGCTTCCTGTAGTTTCTCAGTAACACGTACTGTAGCGGTCATGAAAGTTCTTTGTTTTTTTCTTATTTTCCAACAACCTACGAAAATAATTGATATCTTTGTTTGACAGAGAATAATATTTTGTTGACAAACGTCGTTTTAATTTACTTGGAACAATTACAGCGTTGCTGAGTTTTTCACCATAAACGATACACTCGGGGATAGGGCACGTTTTTTCACCACACCAAGAAAACCCATAGGATAAGTAATTATCACTATATTTCCGCTGCATCAACTTTTATTTCCTTCTTTGTGACTCAATGCTTTCATCAGCTGCACTCATAGTCGGAACACTCCGTTCAAGGAATTTGTCCATCTTGAAGAAATAAAAGTCTGCTAATTGTAATAGAAAATATCAAGACAGTTTTCAGACCTCTTCAGAGCACAGCTATGATAGAACTGAAGTAACTGTAAGAAGCGGGATTTATACACTTCAAAGAAGTCACATATACGGTACCGATTGTTTTTAAAATGATGTGCAACGGTACAGAAACAAAGTAGTATTGTTGGAGAAGCACCAACACCGAACACTTAATAAAATAAGGCTTGGAAAGTTCTGCTAATCCCAGCAGTTTAGACTGAGGGAAAAGCGCATACACAGAACATGCGGTAAATATAACGGCACCCCAAAGCGCAGCAGTAGAGGCGAGGAATAAAAATATTTAAAAAATGAATAAACAAAACTAATAGCAAGAGTGAGTATTTCTTAAAATACGACTATACGTAGCAATACGTGGCACATGAAACTAAAATGCAATTAATAAAAAAATTTGGCAATTAATTCCTTAGGATCTGACTTAAAATCTGCGGCATATCTTAGGACTCTACAAGACTTGTTTCCGGTTAATGTGGCTGGTTCGTTATTTGAGTAGGCACGTAGATATTGAGGTCATTAGTACCTTAACAATAGGAAATATAGATATGAACTTAAGCTGACATTTTTTGGACACATTTTGGTAATTTCTGTAAGTTTGACTTCAATGTGAACATGTCAATAGAATGACACCTTAGGTATCTCACGCTAAGGCCGGGCGCACATTGACGCGCAGTCGACCCAGCGTAGCGCAGCACAGTTTCTGTGTCTATGTTTTGGGGCGGAACAGCGCGTATTGAGACGCAGATAAGGATTGAAATCCCGCAGTGTTTTAAATCCCGCGGGATCCGTGCGGGATTGGTACAAACAGTTTTTTAACGCGTATATTTAAAACATAGTTACTTAAAACGTCAATAAATTAAATAATAATTAAATTAATAAATAATTTTTAATGTTAAATGATAAACATTAACAGTTAACAATATTTGGATTGGCAAAATGACATTAAAACTTTTTAGCGTGTCTTAAAGTGTATTTCGAGGTTTCACATTTTTGTTTTTTAATCTAATCCAATTTTTAAATAAATAATAAAAATGGAAAATATTGAGTCTTAGATCGTAATATGTGCCTTAGAATACATCACATAAGTTTAAAAATATGGTTTGCTTAGTGGCCAAGTTACCAGAGGTTTTTTTTTTTTTTTTTTTTTTTTAAATATAAATAAACATTCCATAACACCGAGAAAAGCATTCCACTTCACAAAGTGAAGTGAATATACTCTGTAAAGTGTAGACTTGGCTCAGAACAAGATCTCATAACTTTTTGGCACTGCACAAGCACGAGACTTGGCTTTTTTTTTACGTAATTCATTATTATATCTCCTGATTTTTTGATTGATATTACAGTTGATCCAATGTTATTAAAAGAAACTACTCACCAACACGTAAACTGTCAAGTATTTCAGATGTACTTATGTGGCGTAACGACGTTTTTAGAGTGGAAATTAATTTTTTTTAGTAAGAAAGGAGACTTTCATTGTAAACACACGAAATTACACACGTGAGGAGGCAGCCGTCGAAGAATGGTGTTCCTACAACACAATTCGTCGATAAACCAGTGAAAATTTGATTGTAACTTTTTTTACCTTTAGTCGAAATAATAACAAGGAGAAGAGGGATTAATCGAAAGCCTGAGCGGCACATGTAAGCAGGTGGCTTTCGTCAAAGAAACGCATTGAGGCAGCGGCCAAAACAACAATAAGTCAAAGGATATACAATTTCCTTTTGATAGCTGTTAAATAAATAGGTACGCGATCGTTAAAATTACGATAACATTAGTTTCATATCAACGAATAATAAAATTTTCAGCCGAAAATTAGGAAATTGTCACAATTACTTTATTTGCAAATACAGAAAATGGGAATCATGAAACCGTGAATAAAAAGCTGTAACCGTGTAGTTCAGATAACGTATGCGACATTTAAAATATAATTATATAGTTAGAAAATCGTACTAAATACGTACCATAACTCAAATTACAGAAATGTGTACTCGAAACAAACGTAAGTTTTGATGAATACGTAAAAGTGTATTTATTTATTTACGAATGACGAAGGTTGACAAAAACAAACGCTTTTTCACATGAGTCAAATGTCAACTGCTCTGGTACAGATAAACAGTGCAATACATCCGATAGAGACCGAGTGGGGCAGCGAGTCACGCAGACTGACACGCGTTTCCGACGGATTTTGCGGATTGCGGATCCGCTTAATTTTGTGCGGGATCCGCCAGACTGTCTAATCATGCGGGATCCCGCTTTGCTGGATTGCAATCCCTATACGCAGAGCAGGGCAGCGCAGGGCAGCGCAGTACTGCGCCGCACGTGGCCTGCGCGACGTTATGATCACCACACAGAAACTGTGCCACGCAGCTCACTCGTGCCGGTTTTTGCCGTAACACTTCTTGCGTTATTTATAATCTTGCTTGACTTATAATCATTTTCAACTATGGAATAAGAAAAATTGATTAATCTGGTGCGTAACCAACCTGCGATTCACAATATCAGTCATAAAAAAATACATAAAAATTAAATTTAAACAAGAGATTTTGACAATGAGCCCAAGTGGCTAGTAAATTCAGCATTTATTTATCATACAACTGTCCACTTACAATTTTCACTTTTCTTTTCTTTTTTTGAATTCATTTTTTTAAAACTTCAAAAAAAGATTGATATATGTAGGCTATTATCACATTATTTGTTTTTTTATTTGTGCTACATCATTCAATAGTGTCCCCGAAAAACACTTAATTTGTTGACACTGCTTTTTTAGTTTCAAGTGTTTATGTTCTGTTATATAGTTTTCTTAAAAATATAATATGAAATAAAAGAGAGAAACATTCTTATAAATTTTATGTAGCATCAAACGCTAAATAAATAACCAAGAAAATACAGAGAGATTTTCTTCAGTTCTAATAGATATTTGAGCTTTGTCGAGAAAATAACAGGTTAAATTATGCCGTGAAACTCCGCTCGAGTCATCCGGAAATTATCTTTTGAGAATTCTCTTGTCACTGCAAAAGCCAGATGAGAGTTTCTTCTTTTCATATACTCACTTTTGCATAGTTTTATCTAACTCAGCTTCTGTTTAAGTAGTAACAATTTTCCAAGCTCGGCATCCCAATCTGATTCAGAAATCAAAAATCGAGTTTTGCACCTACATGTTTTTGGTTACGCTTTTTTGTCGGTTTCTCGCACAACACAACAATACTTTGTAAACTGCCGCACGAACTTGCGCTCTAATATGCGCGAGTAACTGCCAGTCTGTGCTGCCCTGCCCTGCACTGCGTTGCCCCTACTGCGCCACGCAGCTCAATGTGCGCCCCGGGTAATGCCATCCGCCTTGGAGTTCCTTGTTTAGGACAAAACTTCGCTTAAAATTTCTATGACTGTATACTGGTAAAAAACCTTACAGCGGATGTCGAATGAATGGTTGAGCGTGGGGATAACCATACTAACGTTCCCATGGTCGCCATATTCAATACTTCTTTTCTGCGTGAGTTCTTTTTTGCAACTATTAGTAACTAAAAAACTGTTGTTTGTGGCATAAAAAAATTATTTTTATAAAGATTGATCAGATTAATCTTTGGTTTTTCGTGGCAGCGGACTTTCGATTTTGCACTTTGGTTTCTGCCAGGGCTGTTGTTGACTTTCTGCTCTTTGTATTGGTTTGCCTCATTTACATGTACAGTAGCGACAATAAGTATTTTGACAAACACATTTTATAGGAAAAATAAACTTTATTAAAGGAACTTCCTTACAATTATTATGTCACTTTTCCTACTGCTCTATTTGCTTTAGTTACATAAGAAAAGGAACATTATTTTTTATTACTTACAATATTACAATACGTACAAAATTTATCCAAACGTGAAAAATCAAAGAAAATTCAGTCTTTGCTTAGTACTTGGTAGCATAGCCTTTAGCCTTGATTACCGCTACACAGCGCGCTGGCATGGAGTCTACGAGGGCGTTCAAGCGACTCAGGGGACACCTAAACGCGAGAAACAGCCCCACACCATGACATGCCCACCGCCATGCTTCACTGTTGGAACTTGATAGCGCACATCGTTTCTGGCGTTAATTGGGCGTCGAACATACCGAATCCCATCAGAAGAAAACAAATTGAATTTACTTTCGTCGCTCCAGAGCACACGGGACCACTGCTCAGGGGTCCAGTTTTGGTGGTATCTCGCGAACTCAAGTCGGGCTTTCCTATTCTTCGCCGATATTAAAGGCTTTTTACTGGGACGTCGGCCATGAAGATTTGACTCCCTTAGGATTAATTTGAAGACACTATTTGAAATTTGCACGTTGTGATATTCCCGCAATTCTTTGTTAATGTCGACGGCTGTCTTCTATGGATCGGCCTTTGAGTGCTTTCTTATAAGATTCTTTGTCCGAGGCGTTATTTTACAGAGCCTACCTGCTCTTTGTTTATTATCTGTTGTCCCTGTTGACTGATGCTT
Organism: Vandiemenella viatica; assembly: GCA_031002005.1. Taxonomy (NCBI): domain Eukaryota; kingdom Metazoa; phylum Arthropoda; class Insecta; order Orthoptera; family Morabidae; genus Vandiemenella; species Vandiemenella viatica. The sequence goes on from JARYHS010008075.1 coordinate 25,141,436, forward strand.
GATTTTCCAAATGTTTACGATTTGCCTAGACAAACCAAAATCCTTCGCAACATGAGCCTGAGTCTTGCCTTTCCGAATAGCACTGATTACGGCATCTTTTAAATCTTGAGAGTATTCCTTCACTTTTGGCATGTTGAAACCTGTGTAAACAAAGGGTATTCGATATAACGCACATAAGCGGGGTAAAACAATTGTTCTGTAGCAGTAAACTGAAGTGTCAAAATACTTATTACAACCAATGTTATACATAAAACGTAAATCATTTCTTCCACAAAACTGGACGAACCTATGACGTAAGATAACCTTTTTTTCTGTTTTTGCTTTGGGCTTTACACCTTGTCATTAGGACTTTACCACCATTAGAGGTGGGAAAGGATTGAATTGGGAACAAGAAACGGGAAGTATTTTGGCCATAGTCTGTTGAAGGAATCAATCCGGCATTCTCCTCGAGAGATTTCGGGACACCAAGCAAAACATAAATCAGGCTGGCTGGATGGAGATTTAAACCAGCGTCCTCCTACCTATTCAATATTTTGTAAGCTTAAAAAACTATGAGATTGAAAACTGTAATTACTTAAAATATCAGCTATTAAAATGGCTACAGAAATAAATGAAGTATAATTTTTGACTTGCGGGAACGCTTACCTAATCGTTTTGAAAGTAGGTTCTCTGCTTACAAGCTTAGGTGCGATTCTGTTCTATCCATCAGTACACCCGCGAAGATTTCGCAGTGTTTTGTCACTGTCACAGGCGGAAGCTTCTTTCGGAAATTCCAGTCTACGATTGCGTTACCCCATGACAATGAATCGTACTACCTTCAAGCCCATTTTCATAGCTCGGGATCGCCAAAAAGTGCCAGAAGTTGTAAAGTTGTCTTGTGCAGTGTGAGTACTACAGTATTTATTTCGGCTAGAAAACGCGTTAGGTGATGCCGACAGCGTGTCTGCAGAAAATTCTCACATCTCACAAATGAGCTAAATATTGAACGGTGATACTGAGTCAAGTGCCCAACACTAACCTGAAAAATTAAAAAAACCGCCTTCCGAAACTTTTTCAGATCTGCTAGCTACATATTGAGCTCATCAAAATAACACTCCCTCTTCTTATCACTCTCCGTTATCAAGCGGAATGCCAACAACTTTTTTACCCTTGTAACAGGCAGTAACAAATTAGATCAGAAACAATCAAATTCAATTTAAGAACTACAACGTGTGTGCATACGCCCCAGCATAATTTTAGACAGCTCCAATGACGAAGCTGTAAAACCAATGAAAACGAACCTGAAGATTAGATAAGGTTGTTGTCTGTCTCTAGTATTTCTTGTTTTATATCTTGACGATCTGTTAAAGGAATGGAAGGAATTAACACCAGAAGGTATTAAAATCCAAAAGAACAAATCACTTAACAAGTTACTCGTAAGGTCAATTTCACTTCCTCTAAAAACATTCTAAAAAATACTATACATCACCAAACATAAAACTGTGAAATCTCTAGATCAAAAATATGCTTGAATAAATTCTGCCGGGAACAGATATCAGAATTCAAGTATGTGTTATGTAATGTCAGACACAAATACAGCAGATACACTGAATATAAGTTAAACAGCTTATCAGAGTTGTGTGGAACGAATAACAAGAAAATGGGCGAAACTTAATGAAAAGAATCGAAAGGAATGACAATGCTAACACTAATATGTGAAATTGAACAATTTGTCCTTATGAAGAAACATAAATGCCTAATACAAGGAACAGAAATAAACAGGATGTAACAAAGCATGCCAAATACACAATGAGATAATAAGGCAGAAATTATACCCTTTTACAGCCATCGAATACCAAAATAAATGGCACGAAAATGTAGTAAGGATGAGTGATGTATGCGTTCCTAGCGTTGAATTATATTCCTGAAGGTAGAAGAGCGTTTAGGAGGTGGTTCCAAGGACCGGAATAAGTCAGATAGCCTAATCCGTGAAGAAGTCCGGAAAAAAAGCGTTTATGACATTACAAATGAATTGGATTGAGATTTTACAATTCCTGGTTCGTACCAAACGTTGTGGGTTAGCTGTTTTTTTTGTTGTTTTTTTTTAAATTCAGGGGGATTGCCATTCGGTACAGAAATCCATAATTAGATTTCCCTGCATGATGGGATTGTTTCTTCATTTTTCCATTTTTCGATGGCGGAATTTCTTCTCGTTTCTTGCGCCTCATCTATTTCCGCCTTTAATGGCATCGAATTCTACATAGGATTTTAGGCCTGATCGTCTCCGGTAAAGGGTTTGGAAACAAATTAAGTCTAATTTCTATGCATTTCTAAACGAAAATAAAAGTCAGCTATTTACTAAAAGAGACGTAAGAGACAAAAAATTTATTTCTTGCCCACTGATCTAGCTAGCAATAATAATTGGTCAGACATTTTCCGCTATAGAGTGTTTTATCGAAAGTAAGGAAAGAGCTCATGAAGTTGCGACGAAGTAGCAGTTAGGTTACTTTTATAAAATAATGTGCTGTATCTATAAACTTGTAGCATGTAAAAAATATTTAAGAAAAAAATGGTTAAGGTGATGACAGACAGTTTATGTTGCTGATACAACATTTGTAGAAATGACTAGAGTACTATTATATTTTGATAGTGTTTCATTTTAATTAATTCATTACACTAGTGTAAGCCCGTGGCCGTTTTTTGAGTATCGTCACGGGTCTAGAATAGTTACAGTTTTTAGGATCAAAGATTATGACAGGTTGATATGATCTGGCCAAATACGAACTTGACCTGTGTTTCACTTTTAGGGTGAATAAAATCTCTTGAGCTTGAAGAACTCAGAAGTATTAATAGACATATTAAACACGGACAGACACGATCGTGTTTTCGTAACTTATAATTGTTTTCAAAGTTGTGGTTGTTAGACTGCAACTTCAGAAATACATATTTTTTTTTTTTTTTTGTATTTGACGCTAAAAGTTCGAACTGCAAAATTCTAAGAACTTCTGTTCATAGGGAGTGCGCAGTTGCTTCAAAAGCATTAAGTTTGTTTTTCACTGAGGCAATGCAAAACATAAATAATGTAATTTTTGTTCATAGTGTCCGTAATGGAAAGAGAACCTAATGCAGTTTCCTGATTATTAACCAGGTAAGTAACAACGAACAAATGAATTGCCGGAATACTTGATTCGGTAACATATTTGATCTGATGTCCACTTTAAATAACCTAATAACTCACGTAGAGCGAACATGAACAAAGACAATTAACGAAAGTGGTCAGTAAAATACTTAAAAAGCAAATAAAACATAATGTATAAACATTAATCAAGCGTCAACATTAGCGAAAGTTTTAATAAAATTGAAATTTCTGATAGACCGCAATGTCATTGGCATTCGAGGTTACAGCAGAGAGCATGAGTAATTTAAGTTTTTTATGTCACTTTCATTAGCTACATTTTACTTAAAAGAACCCCTTTTTTTCAGACGTAAAGTTTCTCCGTATTTTTTTTGAAAGAATGAAATTCTACTAAAAGCAGACTTAATGAATGTATTCCGGCAATTAATTTCATAGCAATTGCTTAGCTATTAAAATGTACACTTAAATTCCGATTTCAAAAATATCTCTGGTCGCTGTAAATCTGCGAGAGAAGGCCGGCTTGTGGCCTCAACGTTCTCTAGCCAATAGCTATAGAGTTGAGTGAGTGAGTGAGCTTAGTAAACTATATAACAGAAGCTGTCTGTTTGTTTTAAACATTTTTGCTACGTTTAAACAATGGCTAAAAATTTAATTAATAATAAGATGAAATAATCAAGAAGTAAATAAACGTACATAATTTTGATGTGGGAAGAAGGTCAGGAAAGCTCCGTATACAACTCCAATGATTACGCCAGCTGCAATTTGTATGGGCGCCGTTATTAAGACAATTTTTGCCAGCGTATCTGTGTGCGTGGTAACAAGCGATGACATGAAAAAAAAGAAATAATTTAGATATTTTAAAACTAAATTTTTTCGTTTGTCCTACAAGACATCGGTTTTCAGAACCTTTAATGGTTAACGTACATTATATGTAAAATTAATGGCAAATATACAGAATGTTTTCGATTGTAATAACATATAGAAAATAATAGTAATTGCATTAATTATAAAAAAAAATTAATCGAGAGTATTGAACAATTTTTTTCATTTACGTACCCTAAACAAAGGATAACTGGGCACATAGTTCTGTAAGATATAACAAATTTTTTCCTTTACATATCCTAAAGAAAGGATAACTGGGCACCTAGTTCTGTAAGATATAACACATTTTTTCCTTTACGTACCCCAGACAAAGGATAACTGGACACATAGTTCTGTAAGATATAACCAGCCTGGTACTTAAACATAATTTTATTTGCCATATAAGTTTAATTCCACCAACATAAAATAACTTTAGTCATTTTTAGTCATTAATTTACATCAAGACGAAAAAAAAGAATAAAAAAACATGAATAATGGGGTACTTGACACTAGCTATGAAACAATGAAACCTTAATTTACACTGATAGAGTAAGTTGTAAGGATACCGAAAATCAACTTCATTTGTTGGATAGAAGTTAAAAACATACTATTTTTTAATAAAATTAAAATGCAAAAGACAGCTGTTAGTCACGTGATACGAAACACCAATCGGAGCGCATGACGTCAGTGTTCAGCGCGCGCTATTTAGCTGCCGTGTGCTTACGTTTGTTGACGATATTTTCTTCGCTTATTTAAGATTTTTAACGTTTCTGTGCTCGTTGTAAAACAATTGTTCAACTTATACTCAAAATGGAAGTTGGTTTTACCTAATTAGCACAGAATTGACGTGATGATGCTGCAAATGTATTTGCATCAAACAGCGATTCCTGCTCAGCAGAATTCGCTAATGTCAAAACGCCCAAGTAAGTATATCTGTTACGTTATACATAATACCACATTACGATAAAACGTTACGATATAAGCTATTTAGGAAGCCTGTGTGTTAGCGGAGCCTTTTACTTAATACAAAGCTGTAATTTGTGATTTTAATACAATTTCATTAATTTTGAATATTTCTTTGTAGTATGTTTTAAAACGTGTTTAATATGACAGTTTCTTCGCAGGAGCATGTATAGTTGTTACTCGTTAATGTAATTTAAAAAATCCTTGAATGATTTCTTCAACAAGTTTTTTCCGCGCTGGGTTAGTTAAAGTTGAAGGTCTGTTTACATTCGTTCGACGCTATTACTCCGGCAGTAATGTTGTGAATATAAAGCTTTTTCATTCTTATTAGAGGTTATACAAGTATTTGTATAGCTTGAAATTTATTTTCATCATATTTTCTAAGAAAGTCGCAAACTATCGTCCTATTCAGGTCGTAATATTTTTCGGTATTCTCTGAAGCGGGGATTCAACGATAACCGTTGCGCCGCAATTTAGTGATAGATTCTTACGCAACTCGACGAGACAAATCGAAAGTAAGGAATAAATTTTTAGTTCTCGAGATATATTGTCTCAAAAGTGAGATGGTTAGGTCGACATGCGGCCTGACCAGAAGAAAATTTCTGCAAAGCCAAATTCGATGACGGATTTTTCTGCAACTCGAAGAGATAAATCGAAAGTAAAGAATTTGTTTGATATCTTCTTTATTTTTTGAGATACCGTATCCCCAAATTAAGGTAGGTTGAATGACACCTGGACAAAAAAAAAAAAAAAAAAAAAAAAAAAAATTCGCAGAAGCCACAAGGAAGTATACGCTGGACATGCACAATAGGTGTTTTATTATCTCCCTAGCGGTTGTGATTAGGTTGAAATACGGCCTGGACCAGAAGAAAAATATCACCACAGGACAACGAACTATACCTATAACTGATTTTTGATATTCGATATTTCGAGAACTAAGCGAAATATCAAAGAAAAGTTATACTTTCCTTCCGGTTTGTTTCATGGAGTTACAGAAGATTTCATCATCAAATGATATGCTGCCTATGGTACTTCATTTCCATAACGTTTGACAACTGTACTAATAATAAATTTCCACGCATTTACAACGAACGATGTTTTATCATCTGAAGGTGTAATTTATATATCAATAAAATTTTAAGTTTTTCACTTAACAAAACATTGAAGTACATGGCTTATTAAACATAATAAAATACGAAGTCAAAACATAAGTCAATGTAGACTTCAAATAAATATGTTGAAGACTTTGTAGGCAAATACGCTAAGTCGCGTTGTGCAAGTTTTAGCGACTTTCTCGACATATTTTCCATGTGGGGAAATAAAAAAACAATTTGCTTGGTGTCTTAGATGTAGTGTTGCCCAAAATCGGTCTTGGTCTTGCATTTTTGCAAGACCGAGACCAAGACCAGGTGTATTGAAGCAAGACCAAGACCGGCCAAGTCTGGTCTTGTTCTTGCATTTGGGCAACACTAGTGTTGCCCAAAATCGGTCTTGGTCTTGCATTTTTGCAAGACCAAGACCAAGACCAGGTGTATTGATGCAAGACCAAGACCGGCCAAGTCTGGTCTTGTTCTTGCATTTGGGCAACACTACTTAGATGTTGTGTTCACACACTGAGGCACTACATACAACTTGTAAACTGTAGAACTCATTTTATCCACGAAATAAGCAAATCACCCATATGTTCACACCAGCACGAGCTAAACTGTGACGTCAAAAGACACGCCATGAAAGCTGCGAGCGTTTTGGCGGCAATATTCAAATCGGGACATAAAAATGCACAATTTAGCATTTTACCGTTTGTTTTTTTCAGGAAATAAGATTTTTTTTTTGGTTATAGTAGACGCCCAGCTACAATACTGACTACTTTCCCAAAAATAGTAAGTACCCATTATGTCTCTGTTTTAGCTAACTAGCAATAATGACATCTTATCTCTATTTAACTTCCGAATTTGTTTACATAGAATTGCTCACAATCATTTTGTAAATAGTTGTAAGGACAAACTTAATACTACAAATCTTTCTATTACTTTCCTCTCGCACCACAGCGGCTTTCATTTTACTTTTCGTTCGTTTTCTCATCAGTTCTCCTAGGGCAGTATTATTTCAGCTTTACTTAAATTAGAAAGTGGTAGCGTTGATTCCTGTGTCGGCGCCATAAAAGAAATAATGTAATGTTTTTAATTACGCTAACAGGATAATTAATATCATAATCTGTAAGAAAACCCATTAATCAACGGGACCAATAACATCACAGCACTAACCTGGCCGAGACCTCAAAGAATTCGGCGCCTGCACATTCTTATGGTCCTGTTAGTAAAGCCAGATAGTAAATCGTCGTAATGACATCAAATGGCCATTAATCATATGCTAATCAGGCCCATGCCGCCTCCTAACCTAACTCAGACCACTAAGGGTCACCGCGTTTAAGTATTATTCCAGTCACGTAATAACTTACGGCACGTGCGGTCCTGGGCACTATTATTGCTAATTAACCACCTGCGAGTCTAGACCACAACTTGCAAAGATAGCTCTGAAGTGTATGAGCTGGGGATAAAAGTTGCTAAATTACATTACCGTTTTTCTATACAGTGGTCTTAATATATTAATTAATCGCAAATTCATCAATTTTTGTAAAAAAAATATTGATTAATCACAAATTTGTACTTAATTTAGTTGATTATGACTGAAATGCAGGCCAATATTTGCCTTTACCTCTTAGGCAGGTGGTCAAGGGTACGAAATATTAAAAGAAATAATGCAATTTTTAATCTTCAAATAGTTTTCCGACATATCAAAGAACAGGTAAAATTCCTGCTTAATAAAAAGCCAGTTGTTCCATAACAATGCTCCAAATCGCTTCGGAGTTACCAATATTATTGCATAGCAGTGCCCGACCCGAGCTGCGTCTTGTCGCCAGCGATCTAACAGCCGTCGCAGCTGAATCTTATTACTCCTACGTAGCTGGCAGGCCACCCTGGTCCCAGAAAAAATGCGTTGACCGCTGTTAATTTCTTTGTCTGTCCCATCTGTTTAGAGGAATCCTCTTAAAAACACGATCTCTTTTGCGAGGCGTTTCAAAATCGCTTTGGCGGTCTAATTCATATGTACCACCATCTGCTACTCTCATCATTGCCTCAAAGGAAATTCTTCCCATAATAATCTGCAAATCAAATATCTATGGACCGGACAATCATAGTTTGTTTATTGGTGAATAAGGTTCTTTTCCCATCCTAATTCGTCTCTCGACTTATCAATAACAGCGTGCCTTGGACACCATGTATGAACATCATTTATTCATTCATACTGAAAATACGCTTAGGATAAAAAGTACTATGTAATTCTGTCCAACACAAAATCAGGTTATTTAATTTTTTTCATACATGAATTGAAGTAATGACATTTATTTGTTCTAACTGTTATAGACTTTGCGTTACTAATAATAAATTTTCTTGCACATATGTTCATAATTAGCTGTTTGCAGTTGAAGTACTGTCCGATTTACAGTAATTGAAAATCCAATTAACAGTAAGGAATTGAAGGGCTACAGTTCGAATGTATTATGTGTAGGTATTTGTAGTGTAATGAGTTCTTTTGTTCTTAATACCTATTATATAAATCTGATGGAGCCATGTATTCGAGACGACACGATACTTGTTAAAACATTATTAACTGGGCACAGACCATTGCTTCATATCCAAATTACAAAATTCATAATTGATTCTACCCGTACTAAATCTAAAATTAAAATCATTCTTTCTTTTTTTTTGGTTTCGCTAACTCTGCATGTCTGGTAATAACCGGCAATTTAATGTTTTTTTTTCAGTTGACTTTATACATAGAAAATGAGGCTATAGTTAAAACAAAACTTACAGTCTATGTACAGCAATAATTTTCTTCTGTACTCCCATTTCACAGAGCATATCACTCACGAACTAAGAAACTATGTACAGCATTGATGGTGCACTGCAAAATCATTAACTTTGTATAGAATGAATTTTTTATGTATGTACAGATTCATTATCGAGGTCACTAGAATCAGAAGAGAGTGGATAACCAGAAGTCCGGAAGAATCTATTATTTAGAAGGAACCATTCTTCCATTCACCTGGAGTGATCTTGGGAAACCTAAACCTAGATGGTGGAACACCAAATGGTAGGCCCGATGGTTTTAGCCTTAGTATGCTGTCTAACACCTATCGGAGATGATGGAATACTATTGTTTAGAAGGCAGACAACACTGTGTCCACGACACGAATGGTACGCAGAGTAGTGATAGAGTATGTGTTCAGCCTGCAGTGTCGTTTCTTTTGTGAATTGAGATGACAGAAGGACGAGGTAGAATCTCGATGCCAGCCAGTACAGGCCTGGTCTGCCGAAAATCGATCAGGGGGCAGTTTCGCAGAAATACATTCTCGGGAAAAGATGGACCTTTTCTTTTTTGGGCTGATTTTTCTTCATGAAAGTTGTTGTAAGTGGAGATAATGATGAGCGGCAGTTACTCAGTCACCAGAGATTTTTCAGTTACAGAGATGAGCAAACAAAGGGCGGTATGCTTCATGACACGATGTAAGACGACAGCTGTAAATTTCTTCCTCCACAATAATCATAAAAATTATCGACAGATGTTCCATAATATCATGAGACAGCGGCCAGGTCCTCATTCTGTACCTGTTTCTCGCATATTTTGACAAGGTGTGTAGTGGGCATTCACATAGTGTGATATAAGGATATCATGGACTAACTGAAATCTGGATGGCCGGAAGATTTCGGCTTCCGCATATTTTAACTACACTTATAAGAGTTCATTAAAAATGCGCGAAAATGTTCAACTGGAAACCAGTTCGAGTCCTTGCGTTGAATGTGTTTGACAACGAAATGACACACATTTTTCTTTTTTAATATTACATCAACAGTCTCAACTTTAAGAAAATTGTTGAAATCAGGTGGATCTGAAAGAACCATAGAGAGGTATGAGGCCTCAAAATAGAATTATTTTACTAGATATCTGGTTCCTTTTAAGGTCTTACATTGCCGGCGAGTTGATTAGAACCGGGAAAAAGCGTTAGAAAGTTGCTTCTTTTCAAAATGAGTTTGGTTCCATAGAATTGTGAATCATTGAGAGATGTAAGGTTTTTTTTCTTTCAAGTATGCAGATATTTTAGTATGAGTCATACCCCCGTAAGAGTACGAAGGAATATGACCAAATATAAGTACATTGATGATTTAGTATAACTCTAGAATCTAGACTGTCTTCTATAGCTCTGCGTATGAGGTGGTATCATGACTCTAGCGCATGAAGACTACTGTCTTACACCAGGTGTAAGATGTAAGTCTTGACAATGGATACGTTTTCTCTTGGTCGGAATATAAGAATTATGACGGCTTACTGATTCGCTTTGCTGATGCTTCAGTTACTATTTTCTGCAGAAGGGTGAAGGTATGATCTACTTGCATTCAAACGTTCTCCAAGTTCTAGTAGCGACCTAGGCAGGAGAAGAAGTCGTGTTTTACATGAAGTTATTAAACTAGCCGAAAAAATGCTATAAAATAGATAGCGACCCTTAAGCTTCCCCAGAATAAGACGTTTCTACTCTAACTTTTGAATTAAGTACCTATTGAGCTAACGGCATAATTTGCCAGAACGATATAAGTTGATTATCAGATTATTTATCTCTTTTTAGTTTTTAGCAAAGTCTGTTGAAACAACATTTTTTAAAACAGAAACAGCACTCACTTCGTAAATCTCAGTTGATTTTTCAGACAGAAGCATATACATTACACTGGGTTCAGAACTTACAGACATGCAACTGAAAATGCTGAAGAAGTCGTCTTCTCTGAATACAAAGCTGCTCGTCCCGTTGGCTCATTCGGTTTTGGCACATCGAAAGTGTCCGGCGCCTCATATGGATTTAACTGGTTCGTGTCCAGGTAGTGGAGGAAATTTTCATCATTAGAACTTGAACGGGAGGGTAGGAGAGGTGGTGTTGCAATATTCCTATTAACCAGATTGTGGTCTAAAGTCCTGGGTTAATCTCAAACCCATGCGTAGTGGCTTTGGAGTGTGGACGTACGACAATGTTCATGGTGATTCGTCCTTCGAATGGGGACGTTAAGTCTGCGCCCCCTCAGTATCCTTTGGCCTGACTTGATTTTGCACCGGGTTTCACCCGCTCCGTTTTTCTATCTTTCATTCATTCACTACAGAAACAACACACTACACTGAACATATACACAGTTATCCTCATTAATACAAAAACACATATATATATTTCCACCCCAGAGAAAGGGGAACCCACATCAGTTAAATTTCAGAACGGTTATAGGACACAAATCTGTAACGTCAAAGTTGATATTTTGATGCTGTTCGAGCTTCTTTCACAGTATGAATGTTGATTTCCTTGATTTCTGTTAGTACAAGCTTATTATTTGATATAAAGCGGGTACTTGTTTCATTGTGTCAACAAAATTTAGGATCTCTTCACACGACACACAAAAGATGCCAGATTGATGAATTTTGAGGCCAATGGTGTTCACAAACGTAATTTTACTGTCTTAACCATCAACCACCCCTCATCCTACAGCACGTGCCATTGATTGACTGTGGAGCAGGTGTCCAGGATACAACATATTTAACCGCACCACTTGAGCAAGCAAGATGCAATCTGTTTATCGCAACACTCTTCCATAACGGCCTGCTAGCTCGAGTATTTAGACATGACCCGTCAGGTACTGTGGTTTTTGTCGGTGTAGCAGCTCAACACCGGTGATTCGAAACGATTGACGATAAATTTATACTTCATGCATGATTTTCAGCCGGAAGTGGTGCTAGAAAAAGTGGGGCATAGCATCAAAGTTACACTAACTTACTAAGAATGGAAAGTGCTGCTTCAAGTATTCGAGGTAATGTCCAATTTATTCAACGCAACCAGCAGCCAGACCGACGTTCCTCTCGGCGAGCCCTCCGGATTCTGCCGAATGGTGGCTGGGTTGAAAACTGAAAGTGTTTATCTCAATACCTATCTTGCCAATTGTTCTTCAGAGATTCGACACCGCAAAACATCGTCGTCATGCAACCTGCAGTGGCTGGAACCTTGACCATCAAAACGACGTCAAGCAATTAAGTTATAAGATATAACAAGGAGTTTGTGAGCACCTTACCCAATAAAGTGCTACGTGATTATAATATGGCTAAGCTACAAAAACTATTAAACGTACATATTAATAACGTTTTTGCGACTCAAGTGACATACAACCCCAGTTCAACATTAGACTATACACTACTTAGAGACAAAATAATTTCAGACAAAAATATACTAGTATTGGATGACGTCAATAATATAGTAAATTAAATTATGATCCTGGATATGATGTTTGCGATACTATATACACGTGAAAAGAATAATTAAAAACACATTGGAAATGATTCATTTTGTTTTATTTCCCACACCTTAGATTAAAAAAAATTTTAATTAAATTATTTTTCTTGGATACTAGAAGAGGTAAATCGCTTCATCACTTACATACAAGTCTTAAGACCGAATCAAAATGGACAACAAAACTCGCTGAAACATAAATTGTGTTGGATATATGCTAGTATGTGCCACTTTCCATGAATTTCATTAAAAATTATGAACATGCATAAAATCATGAAAACTGATCAAAGATAACAAAAACTGGAAAAAATAAGTCTTCATCATCTTACTGTTAATGATTCACAATTCTATGGAACCAAACTCATTTTGATAAGAAGCAGCTTTCAAACGCTTTTTCCCAGTTCTAATCAACTCGCCGGCAATGTAAGACCTTAAAAGGAACCAGATATCTAGTAAAATAATTCTATTTTGAGGCCTCATACCTCTCTATGGTTCTTTCAGATCCACCTGATTTCAACAATTTTCTTAAAGTTGAGACTGTTGATGTAATATTAAAAAAGAAAAATGTGTGTCATTTCGTTGTCAAACACATTCAACGCAAGGACTCGAACTGGTTTCCAGTTGAACATTTTCGCGCATTTTTAATGAACTCTTATAAGTGTAGTTAAAATATGCGGAAGCCGAAATCTTCCGGCCATCTAGATTTCAGTTAGTCCATGATATCCTTATATCACACTATGTGAATGCCCACTACACACCTTGTCAAAATATGCGAGAAACAGGTACAGAATGAGGACCTGGCCGCTGTCTCATGATATTATGGAACATCTGTCGATAATTTTTATGATTATTGTGGAGGAAGAAATTTACAGCTGTCGTCTTACATCGTGTCATGAAGCATACCGCCCTTTGTTTGCTCATCTCTGTAACTGAAAAATCTCTGGTGACTGAGTAACTGCCGCTCATCATTATCTCCACTTACAACAACTTTCATGAAGAAAAATCAGCCCAAAAAAGAAAAGGTCCATCTTTTCCCGAGAATGTATTTCTGCGAAACTGCCCCCTGATCGATTTTCGGCAGACCAGGCCTGTACTGGCTGGCATCGAGATTCTACCTCGTCCTTCTGTCATCTCAATTCACAAAAGAAACGACACTGCAGGCTGAACACATACTCTATCACTACTCTGCGTACCATTCGTGTCGTGGACACAGTGTTGTCTGTCTTCTAAACAATAGTATTCCATCATCTCCGATAAGTG